>CM024642.1:2206673-3406673 GCA_014182715.1 Eucalyptus cloeziana
CAAGTTATCAATTCAAAGTTATAGCACTCAAATTAACATTTTTTTTTTTTTTTTTAGAAGTTATAGTGCTCAAGTGGTCAAAACAAAAAATTATGACATCAAATGAACACCGTACAAAAATTATTGCATTTGTGGTTATTTATCCCGATCAAATATCTTGATGGTCTCTTAGAAAGGAAGTTACTTAGGTCGCGTTTGATAACGTTTCTGTTCCGGGGAACAATTTTTAAACAAAAATAGTTTTTTTTATTTATGTTCTAGGGAAAAATTTCTGAGTATAAAAACGTGTTTGGTAATTGCAAAAAATTTCTACTCCAGAAATAGAAACATGTTTGGTAAACTTATATAATTTTTTTGTTTCTTTTAATTTTTTAATATTTTTATTATATTTTTCCTTTTTTCTTTTTCTCTTTGGCTAGTCGCTGGCCACCGTCGTGGCCGACGACAGGCTGGGCAACGTTCGGCGAGCCTCATCGTGGCCGCGCGAGGCTCGGCCTCGCTAGATTTGGGCGAGGTCGGCCTCACCCAGCCCAGACAAGGCCGAGCCTCATAGGCTCGGCGAGGCTCAGCCTCTCCGAGGGCCAACGACGCTCCGACAAGGTCGCCAGCCCTCGTCTGGCCGGTCGCCGGCGCCAGCCATGGCCAAGGCCGATGACTGGCAAAAGGAAGAAGAAGAAGAAGAAGAAAAGAAAGAGAAAAAAGAAGAAGAAAAATGATAAGAAAAAAGTGTTTATCGTGGTGTTCCGGAAACAATAAACATGTTTTTTTCTACTTCTTGTTTATGTTTCAAATCTGTTCTCGGGAACAAAAATGTAAACAAACGTGTTTTCGTTCTTTTTTTTATTCTCTGGAACAAAAGAACAAAAATTTATGTTCCGGGGAACAGAAACAAAAATAAACAAAGACACCCTTAGTAACTGTTGGGAAGTGCGATTCCCTTAAACCGATTCAACACTAAATCGAACCCCTAAAATTAGTGCGGAAGACGAGCCCGGAAAATCACATGTATCACCGATCCTAAGGCACATCACAATATCGAACGTACCTTATAAGCCACAGCCTAAACACCGACGTTAATTTGAAGAAGAAAGACTCGATCCCGTTCTATCCGATGATGTCAATTGGCCTTGAAGGGAGAGAAGAATTCGTCTTCTTTGCTCTTGTTCTTCTTTTGGAAGGAGAGGGAGAGAAGGAACGGACGACTGTGAAAAGGTATGTTCCTCCCTCTCTTTTCTCCCTTAAATACATCCTCTCTAAGGACGTGTCCCTTCGGTAAAAGACGCTCCCCCAAAAGTTACAACTCTTCAACGCGCCCTCCATCCACGTAGCCATAAACTTGTGGGCGGGCTTTTAGGCCCAACATGGCGAGCAGCCAACTTAGGCCCATCACATTAATTAAATAAAACCATAATCTCCCACTCGCACATGGTGGGCCGAATAGGATCCTCTTTACCTCTCTACAAACATTCATGCGGTGAATAGTCCGTGCGACCAGATACTTTGAGAGTTCGTTCTTTATACATCTGTTAGGAATATATAGCTCATAATGGGCATCACATTCCGAGTAGATTTAGTATGCGGTACTCCTAGATCGATCGATCACATTCATATCTTTCTTGATCTCTTTTAAACAATGATATATATATATATATATATATATATATATATATTGTATTCACAATTATGATTATCCCAAAACAGTCATAATTGGTCGACCAGATGAATACAAAAATTACAATGTGATTCTTCAAATTCGATCTTCCTCTTTCCTTCAAACTCTCAATTTCAATTCAACTTGCTTTTCTAGAAATGTCCCATTAGATCAAATCAACTCATGACCATTGGCAACATTCTAAGATAGCAAACACTAAATAGAAATCTTGAGAATAAGTGAAAAATCATGAGGGCACTAAAATTGAGGAACTCTTTTCCTTAAGAGTGTCACACGGCATAAAAGTTGAGATCAAACTTTTGCAACTCTTATTGGTCGTCATATGCATACGTAGTATGAAATACGTATTACGGTATTAACTCATTTCATTTGGAGCGTATGTCTACACCATCAATACCGTACAGATGATAGTTCAAACATACCAAATGTCTAACTTGAGTTCACATATCTACTCATTTACAAAATTCATCAGAACTCACATTTGGCATCTTAGATAGCTAAAGTAAAATATGTGGGGTATTTTACTTTCAGACATAGTACATATCATGTCCTCATCTTAACACTTAGTTAAGGCAACATATATATTTTAAGCTTGAGCTCTCAATTATCACCTAGATAATAAGCTTAAAAAAAAAAAATAAACATCTCATCTCTATTTATCACATAGTAAATAGAGGCGATTACCCGTGTGAGTGGGCTAATCTCTTATTTGTCCGACATACTTTTTCAACATAATATAATGCACTAAGCATTAAGATGCATAAATGTCAAACAAAGATTCATAGGCATTAATAATAATAAAAAAACACAAGTAGAAATTACAATATCCAGTACATCAGACTCTACGCAATCCTAGAAATTTTACATGATCACAAAACACATCTTTAAGTATTGGTTTTGCCATAAGATCTGCTACCATTCTATGCGTAGATATGTACTGTAAGTTCACATCCTTTCGTGCAACCATATCTTTGACAAAGTTATACTTGGTATCTATATGTTTGGTTTTGCCGTGATATTTTGGATCTTTGGTGTACGATATAGCTACTTGGCTATCACAGTTAACCAATAATGGATGTGCAGCTTTCTCAATAACACCTAAATGATCTAAAAATCTATTAAGTCAAACTCCTTCTTGTACCGCTGCTGATAATACCACGAACTTAGCTTCCATCGTGAACAAGGCTATACACGTTTGCTTCTTACTGCTCCATGATATGGCGTCATTGTTCAGTAAGAAAGCAAATCTAGAGGTAGATTTCCTTTCATCTAAATCTCCTCCCCAATCAGCATCTGAATAGCCTTCAAATCGCAGATCCTTTCCTTGGTAATTCAGCTTGTAATCGCGTTCCCTTAGGATACCTCGAGTATTCTCTTAACGGCTTTCCAATGTGTTTGACCTGGATTGGATTGGTATCTACTCACCATTTCAACTGCAAAACATATGTCAGGTCTTGTACATATCATAGCGTACATCAAGCTCCCAACAACACTAGCATAAGGAACATGTTTCATTTGTTCCTTCTCTTGTGGAGTCCTTGGACACAGTCTATGGCTCAATCATTCACCTTTTGCAATAGGAGTATCAATGAGTTTACAATCTTGCATACGAAATCGTTCAAGAACCTTATTTATGTATGTTTCTTGCGAAAGAGATAATGACCTCTTCGAACGATCTCTTGAAATCTTAACTCCAAATATGTATGTAGCCTCACCCATATCTTTCATCTCAAAGTTGGAAGATAACCAACTCTTAACATTATTTACAAACTCCATATTGCTTCTAGCAATTAGTATATCATCAACATATAATGATATGATCACAAATTGATTTTTGAATCTTTTGATATATACACAATGATCCTCATCAATCATTGTAAAATCATATGCCATTATGGCATTATGAAAACGTATATACCACTGTCTTGACGACTACTTAAGACCATATATCGATTTCAAAAGTCGACAAACTTTTCCTTCTTGGCCTTCCATAATGAAACCAGTAGGTTGTTCCATATATATTTCTTAATCTAATTCTCCATTGAGGAAATCAGTCTTTACATCCATTTGATGTAACTCAAGATCCATACTAGACACTATTGCCAGAATAATGCGAATCGAAGTAAATCTCACAATAGGAGAAAATGTTTCTTCATAATCAATTTCTTCATGTTGATTATACCCCTTCGCCACAATGCGAGCTTTATATCTCTCTATCGAGCCATCAGCTTTACGCTTTATTTTGAGAACCCATTTGTTCCCAATAGCTTTGCGTCCTTTTGGAAGATCAACCAGTTCCCAAACATGGTTTGACTTCATTGACTCCATTTTCTCTCTCATTGCATGCATCCATTTTTCCTTACTAGTGCAACTTAGAACCTCATGTATATTTCTTGGCTCATCCTCATCTTGTGAAGAAATCATAAAAGTTTCCCCTTCAATGTCAAAACGTCGACGGGGAACACTTTTGCGACTTGTTCGCCGTATGGGAGTTTGTATACTTTGCACATCATTCCCCATGATGCTCCCACTAAGATTAGATAATGATAATGTCGTCTCATCATGTGGTTGTAATTGAGAATGAGTTGAATTCAATTCATCACTTCTCATATTACTCCCACTTGGACGAACTCCATTAATATCATTATCTTGATCTAAGGTTTCAAATAGGGAGTATTCTTCACCTATTTCGCCCTTCTTAGGAAATTCATTCTCTAAGAATGTGACATCCCGTGATTCAAATTCAGTTATACTCCCACTTTCATGCTCACCTATGAACACATACCTTTTCAAGTATTCGAAGTATCTTATGAAAATACTCTTCGTTCCTCTGGGACCCAATTTCCCAAACTTGTGAGAGGGCTCATGAGTATAGGCAACACAACCCCATGGCTTAAGAAAACTTAAGTCCGGTTTCCTACCTGTCCATAACTCATATGGAATAGAAGTAACGATTTGGAAGGCACCCGGTTAAGTATATAGGTAGCGTTAAGTTAACGCATCACTCCAAAAGGTGATAGGTAAGTTAGCATGCGCCATCATGGATCTAACCATTTCCAATAGGGTTCTGTTTTTTCTCTCCGCAACACCATTTTGTTGAGGAGTATATGAAATAGACAATTGTCTTTCTATTCCTTTTTCATTACATAATTTTCTGAACTCATTAGATAAATATTTTCGACCTCGATCGGATCTCAATGCTTTTATTTTCTTGTCTAATTGATTTTCTACCAAGTTCATAAACCTTTTGAAACAACTTAATGCTTCAGATTTATGATAAATCAAATAGACATATCCGAATCGAGTATAATCATCTATAAAAGTGATGAAATAAACAGACTCGTACCTTCCTCTCACATTCATTGGACCACAGATGTCAAAATGGATTAAATGCAGAGGAAATTCAGCTCTTTTACCTTTTCCAAATGGTTTCCTTGTCTTTTCCCTACTAGGCAATGCTCACATATAGACAAATCGACTTTTTCAATGTTGCCCAACAAGCCTTCTTTGGCTAGTATATTCATACGTTGTTGGCCAATATGACCAAGTCTAGCATGCCACACATTCACATCATTATCATATGAATTAAGAGACGTGAGAAGGAAATAACAAACATTTGCATTAATATAAACAATATCTAATACAATGAAACCATCCAGAAAATAACCACAACCATAGAAATTTGTATCCAAAACAAATCCACACCTCTATTATGGAAGTTCATATTAAAACCTAGCTTGACCAACAATAAAATAGACACTAAATTTCGACGAATCTTCGGAGCATAAAATACATCATGTAGGAATAAAGTGCGTCCACCACGCATGTTCAGTTGGCACGTGCCAATTCCTTTTACTTCAGCTCTAGAGTTGTTTCCCACATAATTCCACTTAGTTCTAGTTAGTACTCGTCGAAATTCCACGAAGGATTCTCTATCATTCGCTACATGGTCTGTCGCTCCGAATCTCCAGTCCACAAAGGATTAGACTCAATAAAAAATACAGAACTTGACACATACGCAAAGTTCCTAATAGTATAAGGGGTGTGTACCTTCTTTGGCTCACGACAATCGCGAGCATAATGACCCTTCTTGTCACAATTGTAACACTTTACCCTTGTCAGCTTCTTCATTCGAGGACGTTTTCCTCTGTCATGTTGGTCAACCTTTGGCTTCTTCCCCGAAGGACTGCTCCTTGCCTTTCCTTTTATCGAACCGGTTAGGACGTTTGCGCTTGGAGCTCGAAGCTCCATGTGAGCTAGAAGTAGCATGATAAATTTCAGCTTTTGGCTTAGCCGCCAAGAGGCGGTCCTCTTCTAGCTCAAGATGACGCATAGCATCCTCAAAGGTTTTGATATTTTCATTATGGGTCAGGTGCACCTTCATATGCTCCCAACTCTGAGGCAAGGAACGAATCACTGCTTGCACTTGCTGCTCATCAGTCAGGACATGGGTAACATCTTTCAACTCATTTATCATGTTTGACATTTTTCTAAGGTGTTGCTTTATGGCCTGACCATGAGGCTTCTTATAAGAGTCAAACCTAATAGTGAGTTGTCTCAGTCTGGTCACCGAAGTATGACCAAACCTTGCTGCCAATGCTTCCCATATTTCCTTGGCATTCTCAAAACGCCTAAACTCTCGCATGACGTCATTTTCCATGCTACTCAGCAACGTAATGCGAGCAATGGAGTTCTTTCATTTCCATGCAGCAAAAACATCCCGATCTCTCTTATGCTGCGCAATGTTTCCTTCTTCAGGTTCTACCATGGTCAAGTTAAGAGCTTTTAGTGCCTCTTGCTCTTCCAGCACATATTGGATTTTCATGTACCAGATTTCATAGTTATCGCCATTGAGCTTTTCACCTTTGTTCAACTCAGCAACTATGCTCTTTGTGGTTGAAGCCATTGATCTGAACATATCAGACATATATGCACGAATAATTAATGCCTATCATTTATGTATCTACTTTGCACAGACCCATCATATTAATGAACAATTTCAAGTAAGGTTTTAGAATCAAAATGTCACTATGTTTCCAATCATCCTTCAAAAATCCTAACTTAAAACTATCATTAATATAATTGTCCATGCAAAATAAATTTTATGAAGCTACAAAAAACTTCTATGAACTACCCACAATAGTCAACAATAACATAAAACAAATAATATTTGACATTCAATAGAATAATTATGCTTTCATATAATACAACTTATATATCAGTTGCTACATCAACAATAACCAGGTATGAAATATTACATAAGATGTCCACAAAGCACACTTAATAAAAACCAGCCAAAAACAACTAACACCACTTCAGAATGTGAACAGGGAAAGATCATTTTTTTCTTCAATTTCTTGATCTTTTCTTTTGTAATAATCGGGTAATAATCATCTATAAAAGACATCACAATACTCCTATATGAAGCGGCTTTGTTGACATCCCATATGCGATTCAACACTCCTTTCCATTCTTGTGGAAGAGTGTTCATGAAAAATCGCACCATCTCAGACTGTGGCATGGAACGACCATTCCATATGACCTTTTGTATCTTCCCGTTGACTTCAAGAACATGATCAATTAAGTCATCACTCTCCCATCGATAATCAGTAAGGTCAACTATCAACTTAAAAAGCCTTTCATTTCCTTTTGTTTATCGGTAATTACGCAAATAGGCGTGCGTAACTGAAGGGGAGGCATTATTCCTGCAACAAATGCAGAACAAATTAGGGATTACATATAATCCACATAGACTTAATTAGATAAAAAAAAAAAAAAAAGAAACAAATCCCTTCTTTTTTTTTCGGTTAACGGTCAACGGTCGGTCAACGGTCAACGGACGCGGTCAACGGTCGGTCAACGGTCAACGGTCGCGGTCAAGGTCGGACTGGTCGGGCCGGTCGGACAAGCCGAGCCGGCACGTGCCACGCAGAGTGCTAGCTGACGTCACGATGACGTCGGCCCGGCACGTGCGTGGCACGCGCTAGGGGTCGAAACGACGCGCCGTTTCGTGCGCGCGTGCGTCGCACTCGCCTGGGCCAAAACGGCGCATCCGACGCGCCGTTTCGTGTGCGCGTGTGTCGCACGCGCCTGGGCGAAATGGCACGTTTTAGCGGGCGGCCGAATCGACGCGTGCAACGCCTCCGGCAGCAATCCGAGACTCATTTTTCTCGTATTGACGAGAGCTTCATCCTTGCACTTTCAAAAACGAATTTTGACTTGCACAAAATCACGAACAGGCGCACAATACGCGGGTGTCGGGATTTTCCGTCCCCGATCGACCAAAAATGATTTTCTCGAATTTTTGACCAAAAATTAATCAAAAGCAATAAAAAGGGTCAGGAAACATGAACAAGGGCTCTGATACCAATGTTGGGAATTACTGATTCCAAGAAGCCAGTTCGACATGTATCGAACCCCTAAAATTAGTGCGGAAGACGAGCCCGGGAAAATCACATGTATCACGGATCCTAAGGCACATCACAATATCGAACGTACCTTGTTAGCCACAGCCTAAACACCGACGTTGATTTGAAGAAGAAAGATTGATCTCGTTCTATCCGATGATGTCAATTGGCCTTGAAGGGGAGAAGAATTCGTCTTCTTTGCTCTTATTCTTCTTTTGGAAGGAGAGGGAGAGAAGGAACGTACGTACTGTGAAAAGGTACGTTCCTCCCTCTCTTTTCTCCATTAAATACATCCTCTCCAAAGGACGTGTCCTTTCGGTAAAAGACGCTCCCCCAAAAGTTATAACTCTTCAACGTGTCATTCCATCCATGGGCCCTAAACTTGTGAGCCAGGCTTTTAGGCCCAACATGGGCGGACGGGCCAATTTAGGCCCATCACATTAATTAAATAAAACCATCGGTAACAAAATATAATTCGTCATTTCTAACCGTATTCGGTAGGGCATGGTGTTTGCTGCAATGTCCATGGGTTCGAGCCGTACTTCTACGTCAGTCGTCCTCCAGGAATGAGCCCAGACAATATTTCCCGTTTTCATCAAGTTCTCGAGGTATCTTCTGTCATTTGACAAAGACGAGTTGCTTCTCTAATTAAATAGCCTTATTTTTTCTTGGTTCGAAAACTCATGCACAACTGTTCCTCAGGGAACGACGAGAAGATGCAAACAGGAATGGCAAAGTGCCTAAGTACGTTAGACGTATAGAGACGGTGCAGAAAATAAGTATTATGTATTATCAGCAGCAAACTTCTCATCCTTTTCTCAAGATCGCGGTTGCATTGCCAACGATGGTGACCACATATGCCGTGGTAACATATCAAGCCTGTTTTGTTTGAAAAACACTCAAGAAACTCGTCGAGATAATAGAAAAAAAAAACTATTCTTCACAAAAATTATTCCCAAAATAATAAATATTACTAAACATACCCTAAGTCACCATACATTTCCAAGGATACAAGCAATCGAACTCCAACTGGCAATAAGACATGGCTGTCCTTCGGTACTTACCAGGAGGTACTCCATTCCAATTGCCACCAACAACATTGCAGTCCATCATAAAACAAAGTGCAAAAAGGATCTTGCTTCTCATGTTTCCATTTGAAATCATTTTCGTGCAGATTGCGGAAGACTATCGCTTTGTATTAATACTTTATTTGGGATAGAAAGCTTGCATGTTTATACAAAGTAGTACTTCCTGTTGATTAGAGATTTCATAATGGCAGGCATTCTTGACAGAGACAGAGGCAATCAGATTGACGGGCTGGGAATGAAGAGCTTCGTGACATATGAAAGCAGCATCCTTTTTGCACTTCGTTTTATGATTGACTGCTCGAGATCGGAAACTCCATGCACTGTTGCGACGTCGAAAGTTAGGGTTTTTGAGAGAGTTGGGGATGGTTTGGGAGGAAGAGGGTAGAGAGCCAGCCGTCCTTAGACTTTCTAAACTAGGAGAGTATTCACAGATAGGTGTGCAAGCTAGCCCGTCATGGGCGGCATTTGGCTGGAGTCTATGAACTTCACTAGTAGCAGCCTCTCTATCTACACCATGCTTGGGAGGGGAGGAAGGGGGGGCAATAAGTTTAAAAAGTATTATACTTTATTGTAATTATGTCAATTCGATCATAATTTTTTTTTTTATCAATTCAATCTTAAACCATTTGCAATTGTATCACTTCAATCATCGGGCAATTTTAACCGGCACGCATCTTCCGATCGATGCTAACGTTGACAATTCTTAAACATATTTTATTTTTTGAAATTTTCATATTAATTATTTTCTTTTTCATTTACCTTTACCTCCTCTTCCTTCTTTTGCTTTTAATTAAAAAAATAAAAATATATATTATTAAGAAACATTCACGTCAGCACTGGTCAAATAATGAGAGCGAACAAGCGTTCACATCAGTACTAATAGGTCAAAATTGGCCAAAATAGATTGAATTTGTACAATTGCAAAAGTTGAGGACTAAATTAACCAAAAAAAAAATTATAACTAAATTGACATAGGTATAATAGATTTATGATTTTTTTTTTTTGCTAATTCTATTAGAGAATGAGACAAGCAAGTGTTAGTTCCCCATTTCCGAATTCAATCATCCGGTCAATTTTGGTCGGCCAACGTTAATCATCCGACCAATGCTGATATGAATTTTTTTTTTTAATTATTTTATTCCGAATTTTTTGTTAATTATTTTCTTTTTCTTTTTCATCTTCTTGCTTCCTTTGCTTTTAATTAAAAAATTCAAAAAAAATATTATTAAAAAGTGTTCATGTCAGCCCAACCAAACAATGAGTGCCGATCAGTGTTCACGTCAACATTGGTGATCAAAATTGGCCAAATGGATTGAATTGGCACAATTACAAAGATTGAGGATTGAATTGACTCAAAGAAAGTTTATAACTAAATTAGCCAAATGATCTCATTTTATCAACATGTATATCTATTATTAGCAACACTTCCGTAAGGATCATAAGTCTCGAGGACTTTTCTTAAGAGGTGTGCATGCAACAGGAATGCAGGGGTTGCTTTTCAGAAAGGATAAACTAGGCATCAAACATTATTCGTAGGCTCTAAGGGATCTATAACCAAAGTCCATTCCTATTGATTCGTTCGTTAGCGGGTTGCCTCCCGATCTAGGTGCTCGTTCCATAAAATTGAAAAGTAGGTGCTGAAAATCTTAGTGCTGAATTTTAAGTATTGATAGTTTCGAGTGCCAAGAGTAGAAATTAAAAGTTGTTTATTAGTAATAGAAAACTCATAACTAGGTTTATTGTTTGCTCGCACCCCGTGGAACAGTGATCATTATTGGTATGTTTTAGCCATATTGTTGGTAAGATTCTAATTGCAATCAACTCATTTTTCTTCGATAAATTAATTATAACATCTTCATACCCCATTAAGTGATTTTTTTTTTTCAAATTTATTATAATTCAACTGAACCTTAATTGTCATTGCTAGTTATGGTTATCAAACAAATTTAAACTAATTAAACGTTAAACTCTTTAATTTTCGTACTAAGTTGGGTTATCAAATAAGCGCTTTGTAATCAAATTTTGCTACTCTACACTACCCGCAACTTGAAGGTTCAAGCTTGACAATCCTACCACTGTAGTCCTATTATGCTAATAGTCAGGAAATCTCTTCATATAATATATGCCACAACTAGGTATGCCACATTAGCTACTTGGAGATGCACTCCCCACGTATATCAAGCCAGTGATTTTGCAAAAGATACACGGCCCGTTCATCAACAAACTAAATAGAGAATGCCACAAGTGTCATAACTTTCATATGGTGTTCGTTTAAGCATTATAACTCTATTTTCAATCACTTAAGTATCACAAACTTTTCAATTAATTACTTGAATGACATAACTTTTTAAAAACATTTAACATAAATGCCATGCCACATTTTTTTTTTTTTGACATTTGGGTGACCTTTTTTAAAAGATTACGGTACTCAAGTAATCAATTCAAAGCCATTGCACTCAAATTAATTTTTTTTTTTTTTGGTTAGATGTTATGGTATTCAAGTGGTTAAAAATAAGTTACATTTGAAGTGAGCGACATAAAAAAATTATGACACTTGTGGTTACTCTTCCTGATGAAAAATCTTGGTTTTCCCTGAAAAGAAAGTTACTTAGTAACAAGATACGCTTCTTAAAAAGCTTATCAAACTACATTTGGTCATCTAGAAGTTAATTATGAAAGCTTTTGACTATTTTTATGGAAAGTTAAGGGACTAAATTTGAAAATAAAAATAAATGTTTATCAATTATATTAAACAGTAGTTCAAGAATGACATTGAATAAATTATGGTTTCAAGAAGACAATGCACATTTGGTCAAAATATTTAGACGTCAAAATCTTTGGACTATTTATTCATTTTCCATTATTGAAACTTAATTGCTAAATCTTAAGTGTTGAAGTCCTTAAGTGCTAAAAATAAAAGTAAAAAATTGTTGGATAACCAATGAAAATTAAATAACATTTTTAATTGATTCTTACTAAACATCAAAAGTAAATAATGTTGGAAAGTTTGGAGTTTTGACCACATAAATATTACTCGCCCAATTAAGTAAATCCATGGTTTACCACATTGAAAGAGTTTTTTTTTTTTTTAACTTAAACGATCAATTAAGTTGTGTAGCTAGAGGCTATCAAAAGCATTAACCACATTAAATCTTATAAGGTTTAAAGGTTATCAAACACCTCTGGAGTTTATGAAGCAATTTCTCGAGAACTAGCTAACACCTACAATTAGATACCGCTCACAACTAAGGTCGGCAACATGAAGCACGATCAATATACACGAAATTCAAGAGCCCTCCACCCGGTATTCTGATAAGTGAGATATAAATCCGGACATCATTCACCTGTTTACAATTCACCAATCCAAAGTATGATTGAGAAATTTTCGAACCCGTAGCTCGAGTTTTAATATTATATGGATGCTAGAGAGAGAAGGGAATGGAAAAGGATGCCATTTAACCTAAGTTTCCCGTGGAGGTTTTCGAAATACAGACATGAAGTTAAGGCAGGGGTATCTATATAACATAAAATTAGCGACATCGCTCCCTCGTAATCATGTCATTCCTTTAACAACACCCCCTAGGGGTGAGCATGGTCCGGATTGAGTCGATTCACCCCCTAACCCTCGGTTCGGTTCCAGGGTCAACTTGAGACCAATCGATAATTTTTTATTTCATTTTTTGTGCTTCTTAAAAAAGCAATTGAGAACCAATCTGACCCAAAGGGTTCAGTCCGATTTTAGGGTCAACCCAGGACCAATCAATAATTTTTTATTTCATTTTTGTACTCCTTAAAAGGGTAACTAAGGACCATACTGACTCGATGGATTCGATGATGAGCGAGGTTAGCTAAGAAAGGCAAGCGGTGAGGGTCAAGTGAGGTGAGCATCGAATAAAATGAGCATCGAATGTCAAGCGGGAAGCAACAAGCCAAGCGAGCATCAAGTGGCACGAGTGACCCAAAGCGAGCGAGGCGAGTGTCAAGTGGTGAGCGGAGAAGATGTTTCTTTCGATTTTGACATATTGAAGACTAGGAGGACAAATAAGACAAAAGAGAACGAATACTAGAGGATAATGCTATAAGGAGCTATTTATGCCTTTTTGGACGCCGTGAGGACTCCTCACAAAAACATTTTCTTTATTCGTAAATTATGACTATTGATGCTGTAAAAGATATTAAAAATCTAAGTTATTAAATAATAATGTAAAATTACTCGAACTCCTTATTAAAGAGCTGTTTAATATTGTTGACGTCGTTTATTTTAAGGTTTTCTCTATATAAAAAAATAATAAGTAATATTATATATATAGTTAGGGTTGGATCGACCCAGAACTCTTAGGATCGATGACCAATCCGCACAGTACCGGTTCAGGAATTCTAGGGCCAAGGATCGACTCAATCTCCCTGAGAACTGGACCAAGACCGGCAGGGTTCTTGGACCGATGCTCACCCCCTACCCCCTTCTCTTTTCCTCTTTTCTCTCTTCCTCCCCCTCAATCACTGGACGATTATGCCTCAGGGCCTCGCCCGAATGGAAGATTGGTCACCTAATTTCAGTCGTGCCTCGGTGAGTTTCGATTCTCTAAGCAGCATCCTTTGGCAAATTTAGAAAAACAGGAGTGACTTCATATTCAGAAAGCAAAAGCCAGAGCCACAGTACCTCATTCGAACGGCCATGGCAGAGCATCGATTACTTGTCCACTGGGCTAAAATCAAGAAATCTGGACTAGAGAACACCAACGCACCTCAAATCTGGAAGTGCCCAAAAGAAGGTACCCTTAAATTCAACATCGACGGCTCTTTCGTGGAGGGGTCGACTTCTCGAGCTATGGGCTATGTCGTTCGAGACAGCAATGGAGTAGCGGTGGATGGATTTGCGTAGTCGGTGAGGACGATCTCGGCTGAGCAAGCGGAAGCTTTGGCTTTGGTTGAAATCCTAAATTTCTTCTTCTGACTGCACGAACGGTAGATGCCGTTTTACTTGAGTCAGATTGTGCTATGCCGTTGGGAACTCTTCAAGGTACAAATCAATTCATGTGGGAAGCAGAAACTCTTGTCGGTGAAGCCAAAAACTTAATCACCTGATTTTGGTCCGTTATAGCATAGACTCAAATAAGATAACGGATTGGATTGGAAAAACCCATCGATGTTAATTCCTATCTCACAATTGGTTGTCTAATCTCCTCAAGTCCTAGGGGTTTTATTGTGTTCAGAATCTCGTTTTATGTACTTGAACTCGTTAAGATAGTAATGCAATTTGTATTTTTGACAAAAAAAATCACTCCCACCAAAACCCATTACTAATGTTCCTAGTTAGGGGTTATCTATCTAATTCCATCCATCGTAAAACAAACAAAAATAAGGAAGAATCTCTCACTATTCACTCCTAAAAAAACCGTAAATGAACAAATGGTGATAATCTCAATCAATCAATCCATGAATATTGTTGGTCGAAATAACAACAAAGGAGTTTATTGTAACATTCTTAAGTTACAAGCTCGAGCCTCAAATATGACAAGAAATGTAAATGGGTTACGACAACATCGATAGGGTAAGTTAATATACGCTAAATCTAATAATAAAGAGAAAACGTAATCATTTACTTTCACGATTTCAAAAAGCAAAATTTTTCAATTCGCTCGCCACTTTCATGAAACTTCAATGTGAACCACAAAACTACGCAATAAAATGAGCTTCGGCACTCTCGCTACTTTCGTGGACTCTTGATGTAAAGATTAAGGAGCTTCGACCCTCAACCATTTTCGTGAAACTTTGACATGAATCAAAGAATTACGGCAGAATCTTAAAGCTTCAACGTGAACGTAATATACCAAAGGAGAAAGGTGAGAAAGAGGGTAGGATTTTGATTCATGAATTTTAATACATGTTTAGGTCCATTTGTTTTGCGGAAAATAATTTTCGGGAAAACGTTTTTCGGATTTTCGGCGTTCGTTTCACGGAAAATGAATTCGCGAGGAAAATGTTTTCATCAAAAAAAGTCTTAAAGTAGGGGAAAATGTTTTTCACTTTTGAAAAGTGGAAAATATTTTTCACTGATCTCTCTTATCTTACACCTCTACAAATCCTGACTTCTTCCTCCCTTTATTTTTCTTATTTTTTTTTTTAATTCAAATTATATTTTAAATTTCTTTTTCTTTTCGAATTATTTTTCATTTCCTTTTTTTTTTTTCTCATTTTCTTTTTTTTGGTCGTCGGGCCAAAGTGAACCTAAGTTCATTGATCTCAAACTCGTCTTTGTCGATCGGCGAGCCTCAAGCGTCACGCCACGCTGTTCATTGTCCCAGGGAGCGGAAAATATTTTCCTTATCGAACACCGGAAAATATTTTAGAAACATTTTCAGGTTTTAGTCGAATAAAAAAAATTTGTCATTTTCCGGAAAATGATTTAAGAAAAATATTTTCGGAAAATGGTTCATTTTCCGCGAAACGAACGGGCCCCTAATATAAAAATATTAGATCAAAATTTAGAAATTATTTATATCATTATTCTTCACAAAAATGATAGATATTTAGAAGATAACAACGGAAGAAGAAGGAAGAGATTATTGATGAAGGAGAAAGAAAATTTAGAACGACATGACAACTCCCTTTCCCCCAACAAAACTGGCGGGAATCTCATCTTTCCCTCCTCCACCTTCCCCCCTCTCTCTATCTCCGTGAGCTCGAACTCGCGCGCTCGACTCACCGAGAGCTCCACTGAGTCGCCGCCATGAGTGCTTCCACCAGGAAACGCCCTCCCCCGGCGGCGCACCCTTCCCCGGCGGCGCACCCGCCGAAGCACCAGGCCACCGCGCCGCCGCCGCCGCAGCAGCCGGCCCCGAGGCCGCCCCTCGAGGAGGAATTCCTCGACGAGGACGTCTACCTCGACGAAACCTAATCCCCTGCGACGACGACGAGGAGGAGTACCTCATCCTCCGCGACATCGAGGAGCGCCAGGGCCTCGCCTCGCGCCTCGCCAAGTGGGCCCGCCCTCCCCTCTCCGACGGCTACCTGTCGCAGTCGAAGAACGTCGGTGAGCGCCTCTCTGTGCCGTCGGGCTTTTGAATTCCGCCGTACCGTTTTTGGCCCTAGCGGTTTGTTCGGGTTTTAAGTGATTTCCGTCTTGTTCGCTCGACTGTTTTTGGGGATTTCAGTTTATCAGCAATTGGAGATCGATTACGTGATCGGGGAGAGCCACAGAGAACTCTTGCCTGATCGGTCCGGGCCTGCCGCGATTATTCGCATTTTTGGGGTCACGAGGGAAGGTTAGTATGGCTTCTCATCTACTCAAGGTCATTTCTTTGGTTGAAATTAGTCTTTGTCAGGGCAAGAGTAAGTAGTCAGCTGTGTTTGCTCAGTTAAACACGGCATGTTGATCTCATTAGCCTGAACAAGTGACAGTTTCTCTAATGTTTATTTTTTTAAGCTTCCATTGAATTTTATAGTGAATTAATTATTTCTAACCTTATTTGGTAGGGCATAGTGTTTGCTGCAATGTTCATGGGTTCGAGCCGTACTTCTACATTAGTTGTCCTCCAGGAATGGGCCCAGATGATATTTCTCGTTTTCATCAAGTTCTCGAGGTATCTTCTGTCATTTGACAAAGACGAGTTGCTTCTTTAATTAAATAGCCTTATTTTTTTACTTGGTTCGAAAACTCATGTACAAATGTTCCTCAGGGAAGGATGAGAGATGCAAACAGGAATAGCAAAGTGCCTAAGTACGTTAGACGTATAGAAATGGTGCAGAAAAGAAGTATTATGTATTATCAGCAGCAAACTTCTCATCCTTTTCTCAAGATCGTGGTTGCATTGCCAACGATGGTGACCACATGCCGTGGTAACATATCAGGCTTGTTTTGTTTGAGAAACACTTGAGGAATATGTTTGGCTGGATGCATGGTTCTTCTTCTCATGTTTCCATTTGAAATCATCTTTGTGCAGATTGTGGGAGATTGTCACTTTGTATTAAAACTTTATTTGGGGTAGAAAACTTGCATGTTTATACAAAGTAGTACTTCCTCTTGATTAGAGATATCATAATGGCAGGCATTCTTGACAGAGGTATTCAGATTGATGGGTTGGGTATGAAGAGCTTCATGACATACGAAAGCAACATCCTTTTTGCACTTCGTTTTATGATTGACCGCAATGTTGTTGGAGGCAATTGGATTGAAGTACCTGCTGGGAAGTACCGAAGGACAGCCAAAAAGTTGTCTTATTGCCAGTTGGAGTTCGATTGCTTGTATCCTTGGACATGTATGGTCACTTAGGGTGTGTTTGGTAACATTTCTATTTCTAGGAAAAACTTTTGTTTGGAAATAGTTTTTTCCATTTCTATTCCGTGGACAAGTTTCTAAGCATTCGAATGCATTTGCTAACTACACAAAATTTCTATTCCCAAAACATAAAAAGAACATGAATGTATTTAGTACAACACTCAATTTTTTGTGACGTGGAATTTTTTAAAAAATTTTAACAATTTTTTAACAATTTTTAAAGATTTTTCTAATTTTTTTGAATTTGTACTTTTTATCGCTCCATCCTCCATCCTCCTTTAGCCGATCATCAGGTCACTAGCTCGGCCTCACCTGGCCACGGCGAGGTCGGCCTTGCCATGGCCAAGCGAAGCCGACCTCGCGGTGGCTGGGTGAGGCTCCCTCGAGGCTGGTGATCAGCTAGAGGAGGAAGAAGCCTCGAGGGAGCAAGAAGAAAAAGGAAAAGAAAATGACCTGTTTCAGAAATTGTTCTTGGGAACAAAGACTTAAGTTTTTTCTACTTCTTGTTTTTGTGTCAAATCTATTCCCTGGCCACTAGTCTGTTTCGGGGAATAGAAAAATTAGCTAATATTATCAAACGGATTTTTGTTCTTTTCCTGTTCTAGGAAACAAAAGAACAGAAAAATTGAGGAATAGAAACATTACCAAACAGGGCCTTATTCAAGGAAGAGGAGAGTTCATTTTAATCTTTGAGTTGAGCGTATACTTGTGTCGTGGTTTTACTTAACATAATTGCTCAGGTACTCTGAACTCATTAGCCATTCCCTGGAAGGTGAATTCTCTAAGATGGCTCCTTTCCGTATTTTGAGTTTTGACATTGAGTGTGCCGGTCGAAAAGGTCATTTTCCAGAGCCTAACCATGATCCTGTCATCCAGGTCTGAAATTTTCTATCCCTCTAGTCAGCAAAACTTTTGAAAGTACAATGGCTTAGTCATTGCAATCATCTTATTTGTCTATTTCTGGAAACTGTTTGTCTTTTAGGTGGCCAATCTAGTCACCTTGCAGGGAGAGAGCCAGCCGTTTGTGCAAAATGTGATGACCCTGAAGTCATGCTCTCCTATAGTTGGTGTTGATGTCATGTCATTTGACACGGAAAGAGAAGTCCTGCTAGCTTGGAGGGTATTGGGCTTGTCTCTAGAATTCTTTTCTCTCTTATTGCAAAAGGATTTTGTCGTCTTGATTTAGGTCTATATACTAGATCTATGCATGGCTCGAACTGCTTTAGCAGTTTAGCTGGTTATGGCATTGTATAGCTTAATTATCTACAAAAATGTCTGAAACTGTTTTTTTTTTTTTCATGTATGCTTTTTTTATATCTCTGTGGGTTCTCTGCATTCTCACCTGTCTGTTGGTCGTTTGGTTGGCTGGATGCAGTTAGACTTCATGGTTGTAATGTTGTATTAATGATTTTGCTTGCAGTCAATTATCAAATGTCAGAGGGCGTTGTTTTTTAGCTTCTATTATTTCATTCCTCACCACACCACCACCACCCCAAAAAAAAAAAAAAAAAAAAAAAAAAAAAGGCTGCCATGTACTTTACTTGGTAAGGCAAAGTTATGCTGTCTTTGTATTCATTTTTATAAAACATTTCCCAAGTACTACACTTGGTAAGGCAAGTTCTGTTATCTTTAATTTCATTTTTCGTGTTGGGACATAATATGATTTTCTTTAGCAAGTCTAGCCATTATAATAAGCCTCGGTTTGGTTGCAGGATTTAATCAGGGAAGTCGACCCCGATATTATAATAGGGTATAACATCTGCAAGTTTGATTTGCCATATCTTATTGAGGTTAGTAAAATCGAGAATTTCCAATGTCCATATTTGTGCATCTCCCTTGGATTTCTCCGTCACTGCTAAAGTTTACTACTGCATGGATCAGTTAGGATTGCTCAAGTCTTTGGACATGCATCTTGAAGACAGTTAATCTTTGGAACTATTGATGGCCATAAGTGGCTTAGAGTTTTCAGGACATAATAATTCCATTGTCCTCTGATAGCTGAATATGAGTCTAGTGGTTCGTCTTAGCAGAGATGATGGTTTTTTTGTTGTGGATATCTATGCTTTAAACCTTTTTTATATGGATAATCAGTTCTGGATATGAATATCAATCTTAGCCAGGATACTGGGTCTTAGGGTTTTGGTTTTTTATGCTATTATTGTTCTATTTAAATGGAACAGGCACCATAGGAAGCGTAAGCCTGGCAGCTTCTAAAGTCAAAGTGCATCTTTCGGTTCCCTCTCCTCTGTCATTGACCTCTTCCTGCTACTTTGGATACAACATGCTAATGCACCGATCTGCTTTATAGTTGTTTAAAATTGCGGTGCAATTGCAATATATGCGATCTCTTGGCTGGTGACCAACCTTATATTTTCTGTGCCTGCTATTTGAGAAAATAAATAAGGTTTCAATTTTCTGTCATTATCTTTTGGACGCTGGACCAAATTGATGGAGTGGTCAGCTTCATGGCTAGTGGGAGTTAAATTTGAGGTTTTGTTTTTAATTCTTTATATGTTACTTGCAGCTGAGTAGACTTATGCTAGTTCCTGAATCAAATATCGCTATGGTGCCTATCGTCAATAATTTGGTTTCCATATTATGCAGAGAGCTGAAGCTTTGGGCATTCCTGAATTTCCTATATTGGGCCGTGTGAGGAATAGCAGGGTCCGTGTCAGAGATACAACTTTTTCCTCAAGGTAATTAAGGCTTGACATCAAGTTAGCCACTATATTGGTCTGGTCTCTATAAAATTGAGTCGAAAGATCTAATTTTAAAGTATTAGAAAAATTATAGTCCTTTTCATATTAAGTGTCAATGATAGTTTGAATGCCTCATTTTCACAATATAGTTGCCAATGTTCTAACTCGATAAAGGAACAAATGATCAGCTACTACTTGACTTGATAGTTACATATTGGAAATGTCAATTCCATGGACAAACAGTACCTAGTTCCACGGTCAAAGCAAGTTCCAGAAATATGACCCTCAAGAAACACCAAAAATCCAACTTGACAAGTACTTGATCTTAGTGAACAAACGAACTAGCACTCCTAAGGGCACAAGTAGCATGAAAAAGTCAATAACAGTTGAAACAACAGTTATTACTTCTTGACACTGGGAATTGACTTGGATCTACTTCAAAACAAATGTGCTGGCACAATTAAGTTGAGGTAGTGTGTGTGAACATATTCCAATGTGCTTTTAGTTAACTGCTTGGGCTTATCAATATAAATTTGCAGAACTTTTGACAGTTCTGCATGAGTTGATGTCACTAGCCAGTGTGGCTCATCAATGCTTCTTTGTATCACAGGCAGCATGGAACAAGGGAAAGTAAAGAAGTCACCATTGAAGGGAGGGTTCAATTTGACTTGTTCCAGGTACAGGTTCTTGATGTTTTACCTGAGTACCTTGCTCTTTTCCAAGGAGATATATGGATAACCCGGAGTTTTCTCTGTTGTGATAGGCTGTGCAACGAGATTATAAACTGAGTTCTTATTCGTTGAACTCTGTTTCGGCACACTTCCTTTCTGAACAGGTGAGCTTCAATCTCTTGCTGAAGTTTAGGTCAACATTTGTTTCCATGGTGTCTGTCTTTATCACTTGGCATGTGCACGATCGAGATGCGAGGTAGTTTCTGTGGTTAGCAGGAAAAGTTTCTGTAACTTTTTTGCAGTTGGTAGTAACTGGTGATTGAAATGTCTTCGTTAGTTTGAGGGGCTTCTTTTTGGTTTTGGCATCAGAACATGGTGTGCATCCTGGAAAGATGTTATAGGAATAACATATTCTAAAGATAATGTTATAAGGTGAATTGTAGTGATGATTAGATAAGGTGAATGGTAGTATCAGATTTGCAAGTTCACATCTGAGTTCCCTTATGCGATAACTTAAGGTTCACCAAGCATCTTCATGATGAGGGAAGACTTGGATCATTGTTATCATAGTTTGATGAGCTGACGACAAAATGTGATTGCCGTAAGTTGTTCAATGCTTGCCATTAATAAATGCATTGTTAGTCTAAGGAACTGGATTATTTTCTCCTCACCTGAGCTCTTCTTCAACAGTTTTACTTTTGAGATTGCTTTTTCTTGAGGACCTCAGAATTACCAGTCTCACATCTTTGAAGATGATTATTGAAGGCTACACATATTTAGAAGTTAATTTAATGTGTATTTTGATGATTGGAAAAAATTTTCATTGCATTTGACTGAACCCTTCACTTAGGGTCAAGAGATTTAGTTGATTTGGTTGTTTCAATTATCAGCTCCTTATATAGTGACATAGGAAGCACAATATTTATTAGCTTATCATAGCTCATGTCCCAATGACAATGCTTTTCATCTGCGTGCTTTGGTGACATGCACGGTTGAAGAAAATATTTGCCAGTGCACTGTGTTTCAGTCTAGAGATTATATTTGATGCATCAACAATTGTATTATCTCATTCACAATATGACGCTTCCACTAGTAGGATTTGAAGAATTGTTCTTCTAGAAGAAATGTTCTTCCAGGGATCTGGCTTTCCATAAGTTAATTAAGAAAATATATATCAACTGTGATTTTGGATATTGAACATTTTGTCCCTTCATAACTTTCTTGGAAGTAGTCATACTATCTTATACGAGTTCATGCCACTTCTTTTCATTCAGAAAGAGGATGTTCACCATTCAATTATATCAGATCTTCAAAATGGCAATGCGGAAACGAGGAGGCGGCTTGCTGTATATTGTTTGAAGGTACAGACATTCTTTGGAAGTTTTCTTCTGCTTTCCAGTATATAGTACCCTTGTCACTGACATGTTCCTCTATATTGGCTGGGTAGTATGTACGGTTTTGATATAATTCTAGAATTAGTTAGTAATCTGCAGGGGGGTGTGGAGCTTGAGGCTTCTCAGCCGCAGGCAAATCAAATGCTGTTGCCATGTGTTTCTTTATCTAGTGTGATGTAGCGCATTTCTCTATCTAAATGTACATTTTGATACATTGTGTTTTGTTTATTAACAGTGGTCACAGCCTATAACAGTTGCTTGTCAAATCATGGTTTGTTGGTTTATGTTCCAGCAGCAATTATGTGGAAACATAGTGCTTCCATGATGCGCATTAGAAGTGTCCTGTAGATGCACTGTCTTGTTAAGAAATTGCTTGACTGGATTATGTAACATTCGAATCAGTTAAATTGCTTTAGAGCATTTGATAGATTGTCCTGACGTGAGTGTATTGCTTTGCCTAACTTGTTTTTTTCTTAAGTGTTGCCTTCAGTCCTCTAGAATTAGATGAGGTTTGATTGCTGTCAGGGTGTAGATACTTTTGAAAACTTCCATCTATCTCCATTTACCTTTTGACTATAGCTTTGCTTTGGGAGACATTTCTTGCAACTGATGCATTAACTGGATGACATTTCTTTTGATCACAGGATGCTTATCTCCCACAGCGGTTGCTGGATAAACTGATGTTCATTTACAATTACGTGGAGATGGCAAGGGTCACTGGCGTTCCTATATCTTTTCTTCTTTCCCGGGGGCAGAGCATTAAGGTCATATATTCTTGGGTTTTAAATTGATGATTATTTCATTTCAGGGATAATTGCTGATGTCAGAAAATCCTACCATTCATTGTTGCAGGTTCTTTCCCAACTTCTTAGGAAGGCAAAACAGAAGAACCTTGTTATCCCAAATATGAAACAGGCAGGATCTGAGCAAGGAACATATGAGGGTGCTACAGTGAGTTAGTCCTATAAACTTCTCTACCTGAAAACTGCCAGATAGTTTTAGCATACTGCCAATTAGTCCCTTTTCTCACTAACTAATAGTTATGTTGCTCTCACTGAGCATTTTTAGGAAAACCAACTTTACGTGGCTTGCAGCCTGTGACAATTAAAAAATAATCGTAATTCTTGATGGTCCATGATTTTTCAGGTTCTGGAGGCCAAGGCAGGTTTCTATGAAAAGCCAATTGCGACATTGGATTTTGCTTCTTTGTATCCATCAATAATGATGGCCTATAATTTGTGCTATTGCACACTGGTGATTCTTCTTGCTGTGGCTCTTTATAATGCCTTTAAGTTATTTTAAGACAAAATGATATAAGGAAAATTAGATTTCATTTTCATCTGAGGTAGAAGCATTTTGTGGTGACTGTTATATTCTATAAAACTATTCTTTGTTATGTTTGAAGATTACTCCTGAGGATGTTCGTAAGCTCAACCTCCCACCAGAGTGTGTTAATAGAACTCCGTCTGGTGAAACATTTGTCAAATCGAGTCTGCAAAAGGTTATACCTATTAGTGTTGATAATCTCTATTCCCATTGAATTTACTATTGTAATATTTTTAAAAACCGAATTGCATAATTTTCATGATGGTAAATGAAAAAAAAAAAAAAATTCCTTGCAGGGAATCTTGCCAGAGATCCTTGAAGAACTACTGGGTGCTCGTAAAAGAGCAAAGGCAGACCTGAAGGTAATTACATTTGTTTTTGAATAATTACAGTGACTGTAGTAGTGTATTTCTGCACTGCCATTCCAGCTTGTTCAGTCAATCTCCATGCTTTAAGTCTTAAGCTGGAAACTATGGATGTCAACCATCTCCACACCATGGCATGTTTTGAAGTGATAGCATTGCATGAACATGATTTCTATCTTGCATCACGTCTACCAGATACTAAAAGCACTAAGATGCATCTTTGATGCCAGACCTTTGGTAAACAACTCTTTTTTTGGATTATATTAGGAGGCAAAGGATCCACTTGAAAGAGCCGTGCTTGATGGTCGGCAGCTGGCTTTGAAGGTTCACTTAATTGTTTTTTTTATCTCCAATATATTGTAATGCAAACCATCATAACAACTGCCAGCAGAATGACTCCCGTGATTCACATTACTTTTCAGATTAGTGCAAATTCTGTATATGGGTTTACTGGAGCTACTATTGGCCAGTTACCCTGCCTCGAGATATCTTCAAGTGTCACAAGCTATGGTGAGGTTCTGATAACGTAGTTCATTGAGGTTTCAAATAAATAACTTTTGACTCATTAAGTATGAGAATCTTTTAAATGTAGGTCGGCAGATGATTGAGCACACGAAAAAGCTCGTTGAAGATAAATTTACTGTGCTTGGAGGGTATGAACACAATGCGGAGGTAGTTATCTACAATATTTTCTGTTTTATTTTTCATCTGGTTGATCATAAAGCTGGCCAGACCTGTATACAGAGTATTTATTTATTTATTTTTTGCGTATTAGCATGCTAGCTGGAATACTTCCCCTAGATATTTACAGTAGAGATTCCAATTTCCTCATAATGAAAATTTGTCATTTATGCTTAAGTTGGCACTTTCTTTTGATTCTCTAGATATTTTGATGATAGAGCTGTGATATTTGAAGGATTTGAACCTGCAGATTCTGTTTCTCTCATTCAAGTCTCTGATAAAAAATAAGAAAGATCTGTCATCTTCATTTTAGAGATTTGTCTGTTACCCTGCAATCTTCATTTTACCACGAATTCTCTGTGGCATCTTGATTTATATATTGGCCACCGTTTCTACTAATCTTTTAGACTTATTTTCACGTGTTGAGTGGTTTGAAAGAGTCTACAATGTTGAAAATGTGACTGCTCTCTGATTTGGGCTTTATGAAGCTCTTTCTTTCTTTTTCATGATGGTGATGGAGCTCGATTGGTAGTTCTTTTAACTCATGAATTGTTAGTTCTTTGGACAAACCTTCTTCGATCTTCGCATTTGGAGCAATTTGCTATTCTTATATCGAACTACTTAAAAAAAGAAGCTGCAGTTACTCAATTTGTCTTGGTGATATAGCTGGTGATCAAGGAGGCAATCTGGAAGTATCTATGGAAAACCTCAATCTAATGAAACAACTCATGTTAAAGCAATCCATTTGATTTTATAAAAGCCAGCTCGGCACTTCATGAAGTGGATTGTGCATATTGCATATTACATCTTATAAATTTTATTTGCAATCTCTACTATGAAGCAGCCAGAGATTCTAAAGAGTATTAGAAAAGATAAAGTAATGACTTGTTAGAGGCCTTGAATGTCTCAACCACACGCAATGCAATGACACACAGGCACACTTGCACAATCCAAGGCTTAAATAGTCGATATTTCATACCACCATTTATATAATCTTCTGCAAATTTATTTGCAGTTTCGATGCTTCATGTCCTAATGGAATTGCATTCTGTCATCAGATTATTTATGGTGACACAGATTCAGTAATGGTGCAATTTGGTGTACCTACAGTGGAAGAAGCAATGAAATTGGGAAGAGAAGCTGCTGATTACATTAGTGGAACTTTCATCAAGGTAATATATTCACATAATTGACCTTACAGCTTCACAGTGATATGTATACGTTTAGTAGCTTGCTTTGATGTATTTCTTTTTCCAGTAGAATATTCATTGACTTTTGCTGCCGTATTCCTCTTAAAAAGCTCTATCTTATAAAAAATAAGAGATTTTGTAATCTATCAGAACTACAATCGATCCTGCCTGTGGGTAATTCACCCCCATTTCTCCAAGCTAATGACTCTCGTCTGTCCAAAATTTCTATGTTTTGATTTATCCTCTGGTGAAAGAAATTGGCCCACTAAGTGATAGTGTCCTGTCGAACCAATGATTTCTCACATGAAGAAAGAAACTGTCCCATCTTAAGCAAACTGCAAACGACTGAGGAAATGCCCCATTCTGCAGTTCTTTTGAGATGAATCTTTGCCTGAACGGTGCTTCAGGTTAACTTCAAGCTTAAGAAATATTAAAGGAGCGAAAGATGAAGAAGTTGAAAAATATACCTGAGCACATGAATCGTTTCTGGACATAATACTGATAATAATTTGAATAGTTCGTTTAGTCTCTTATCACTTTGACAGATATTTTATATCCATTCAAAGAGTACAAACCATGGTGCTTAGTTTTATCATATGATTTTGGTAATTAGTGGTGTGAAATATATGCAATAAGATGCAGGGATTATGACTCACATTTATAAGCCTTTTCTACCGTTAGCATTCGATTTTGACTTAATTGACCAAAATCCACTGTTGTCATAAGATGATATAGGAGAAAACAATGTCCATACTTGGATCTTTAGTCATTTATTAGAGATTCTGAATCAACCGAATTTAGTCAATGAGGATTTGCATGTGAGTCACTTTTGCGCCTTACCAATCAGATAGACCCAAGTGAATTGGTGTTGATGCACTGAACAAAGGCTGAATTATATAAGGTTATGAGACCACTTTCCTAACATTTTGTGCGGCCTTTATTGATATTCTGATGATATGCTTTTGTAGGCTATGGTTGCTTATGATCTTTATTTAAGGAACTGCTTCTGGAAGGAGTTAGGCATAGGAAGGGCATTTTTTATGGGAAGATGGTGATCAGAAAGTTAATAAAACATTTAGATGCTGTTGGCTCCCAACTGCAATTATCCACTATAAAGAATGTCTGTACCAACAGATATGGTTTAATGTTAAGAAGTCTGGCATCTTGTGCAATTTTTACTAACTTCTGCTTTGATTTGGCTGTCCAACGTGTGAGGAACATTGACAATGCACACTTTGGAAATATTTGCCATGACCATTGGTTTCAATTTGGAAGGACTTCACTGTTGATTATAGGCTTTCAGCTGATGATGATTAGCTTAGCTAGCATTATGTGAAGAGTCTCTCTCAATGTTTCATGTTAACATACTCTCTCTTTTTTCTATTTCTTAAGAGTCTCTCTGAGTGTTTTATGTTAACATACTCTTTTTTCCACTTCTTAAGCCCATCAAACTAGAGTTTGAGAAGGTCTACTATCCATATTTGTTGATCAGCAAGAAGAGGTATGCTGGCCTTTATTGGACAAGTCCAGAGAAATTTGACAAAATGGATACAAAAGGTAAAATTATAAATCCTAACTTGATTACATTCTTCTGTTTAATAAAACTTACACTAGTCACTGTGTACAATGGGCAGGCATCGAAACTGTCAGAAGAGACAATTGCTTACTGGTGAAAAACCTGGTAACTGAGTGTCTTCATAAAATACTTATTGACAGAGACATTCCCAAGGCAGTGCAGTATGTCAAGAACACTATTTCAGACCTTCTCATGAATCGAGTGGATTTGTCCCTTTTAGTTATTACAAAGGTGAAAAAGAATAACGGTACCTCAATGTCATTTAACTCCAGTGATTTTGCAGACCATAAGATACCAATTCTCTGTCTTTCATTGGGAACCTTATTCACATGCTTTGTTACCTACTTACATAGATTTTCACAGGGTTTGACAAAGTCAGGAGATGATTATGATGTAAAGGCAGCTCATGTTGAGCTGGCTGAACGCATGCGCAAGGTTAGCACTGCTTGATTCTTTCCTCTTGTTACTTTGTGATCCCTTCTTCATCAGTTGGACTTGCTAATAAGCTATAAATATTCAAGATATGGACAGATTCATCTATGTTTCAATTCCTTTTAAGATTTCTCTTGCTCCTTGCTCTCTTTCAAAGAATCCAAAGTATGGGAAGAGAGATCGTGTCAGTTGCCCATGGCTGTCCCTCAACTGTCTTTTCTGTCACTTAGTCAATCTGAAGGTGAGAATAGGAGGTTGTCGAGAATTGCTTTGGTGCAGATGATTTACTATCACTTTCACACTTTTTACAAAGAAAACATCAGTTAGTTCGCCTGCGCCTGTTTCCCAATGCTTTCTTAAGGTCGTGTGTAATGTTTCATAATTCCATGATGAAAATGCTTTCTTAAAAACTAGGTCTTGTATTGCTTTGATGATAATTCTTTCTTATAAACAATTCTTCATGATGCTTTAGCAAAATTCAGTTCCTTTATAAAAACTAGGGACTTCACTGAAGAACAGTCTTTGCCCAAATATAATTTCTATGGCCTTTAATGATCTCAAATTGATAGCAGCCCTTTCTTATAAACAAGTGGAATTGCACTTCTTCTTGAAGTGCAGATCCAGTTGCCTAAGGTGCTTGAGTTAAAAGGAAAAATTGGTTTGGTGCGTACATCTTATCCAGAAGGACAATATCAGGCTCCCACTTAAGGGAATTTCTATTGGTCTTTTTTGCCACCATTAGGATAGTGAAAACGGACAAGGAACAGATGGATGAGTTTGTTAAGCACTTTTAATCAAGGTAGGAGTTAGTTAAACTCTCTTCCTACTGTTGGGCTTTTTTTTTCATATTGTCAAATGATTAGCTTGGTTGACATTACTGTTCTTTGAATGAAGCTCCTAAAGGAAGTGCATAGTACAAAATGCAAGAACCATGACTTTAGAATATCACCTATGGTGTTCCTCTTATTTGAAATTAGATTCCCCTCTGCCTTGTTTTATGTCAAGTTCTGGGATTGCCTAGATCTCTAGAACACCTCTTAAATTGACAACATGGTTAATGTCTTTTTTCGATAAAATCAGCTTGTCTTTACAGCTATTAATGACCTTTTGTCTCTATCCATATTCATCTTTGGCTAGTTAAGATGCTACTTTCCATGATATATATCCATTTCCTGCTCTATTGAATTTCTGGAGTTTAATTATTCTTCTTTGACAGCGAGATGCTGCCACTGCTCCAACTGTTGGTGATAGAGTACCTTATGTCATCATCAAAGCTGCAAAAGGTGCCAAGGTAATCAGTGGTTACTTTCTTCCTTTCAGCGTCTTTGTTCATGGTACGATTTTTCTCAAAATAACTTGGTGACAACAGGCTTATGAAAGATCTGAGGATCCCATCTATGTGCTAGAAAACAACATCCCAATTGACCCTCAATACTATCTAGAAAATCAAATTAGCAAGGTAATTTTATCGGTCATTCTGCATTTTATCCTGAAAATCTCTCATTCACTGGTCAAGGGGTTTCAATTTTGCAGCCGCTTCTTAGAATCTTCGAACCAATCTTGAAGAATGCTAGCAAGGAACTTCTTCAGGGAAGTCATACGAGATCTATTTCCATCTCTACTCCTTCAAACAGTGGGATCATGAAATTTGCCAAGAAGCAACTAACTTGCATTGGTTGCAAAGCTTTGATAGGGTATTTATTGCATCTAAGTTCTCATGCTACAATTTTTTGTGTGCTTGTATTTTTCATTTCAGATCTCATTGATATCTAGGTTTCTTTGCCCTTTGGTTGCAAATCTCATGGTTTAGTTAAACATGGTAGGCTTCTGTCCTTAAGGTTTTTTACTTTTTTTCCTCTTGTTTAAACGGTCCTCTGGTTCATTTGCAAAATAGTGTGTCAAAGATAGTATCTTATTCTAGGGGTATTCCATGGATGATGGACTAGAATTATACATTAGAAAAAGGAATGACTGGAAATGTTAAATCAGCATTTCTCCTGCTAGACTACCAGTAACATCTGTGAGATCTTGAATTTAGTTTGATTAATTGAATACTTAATTAATGAAAAGCTTGATTTCGTTCATGACTTACTTTGTATATTTGGACTGGTATTCCCCAATAAACTTGAGGAAAGCATAATGATCTGACTGATCCTTCAAGCTTTAACATCACCATGTGATGCTGAGACAGCCGTAGCCACTCAAGATTGACACATAGTTTGACGTTATGCACAGAGCAATCTGTCTCATCTTTCTTGAATTTCCCATTGAATGAGAAAGTTTGGTAATGTTCCTCCAATTTTGCTGCACACATATGCTAGTTATAGTATTTATTCACTTCATATGGCGTACTTTATCTTTCTTGTTCAACCAGTGAGTGCATCGTCAAGATTTTTTTTTTTTTTTTTTTTTTTTTTGAGCTTCCTTAGCATATTTTGGGACCTGAAACTGGCAGAGTTCTTTTTGTCGGGCTTTTGTACGAATAAAAAGTCAATATGCAATGTGTCTTCAAACCTGAGTTAAATTGCTCCTGTCCACTATACCAGCAATACAAACGGAACTCTTTGTTCACACTGCAAGGGAAGGGAAGCTGAATTGTATTGTAAATCAGTATCTCAAGGTAAGCATCTCTGCTGATGCTATATTTTCTTCATAGACGTTAGGCGGATATATAGCACGCTGGTAAATTTGGTTACTTGCATAAAATGGTTGCAGTCTCCGAGCTTGAGGAGATTTTTGGAAAGCTTTGGACACAGTGCCAAGAATGCCAGGGTTCGCTTCATCAGGATGTTCTTTGCACAAGGTTCTACTTTGTTTCCTTGCAATACTTTTTAAGATAGCTTGTTTGTCATTCACGTAATTGATATCATGACTTTTGCAGTCGGGATTGTCCCATATTTTACCGGAGGAAGAAGGCACAGAAAGACATGGCTGAAGCCAAGCGGCAATTAGATAGATGGAACTTCTAAATATCGACAGGCTTTGTAATCTGTGGTTGTGGACGAGAGAGGATGCATCTGTCTTCACTTTGTTATTAGTATGGCTTCTTTTGCCCAATTTTGTCTTTAATATGGATGGTGAATTTGACAACACAGGTGATCCCATCTTAAAGATGGTAAGTGCACGTGTCACGAGATATTTTAAATCACTACCCGGCACTTAGACCGCGAATTTCTTGTATGGCCAAAAGTCACCCTTATTAGCTTTCACTCCTACTCTCCCACGCTCAGAAAGAAAATACTATAGTTATAAAGAGGAGAGCCCCCAAGAATAATTTTATATTAACTCTTGCATTGCCAAATGAGAGGGGAGCAGACCCCTATTTATACTTGTGCCCCTTTAATTTCAACCGTTGAATCTCCCCTTTGATTTAACGGTTGTGACATCCGAAATTTCGCTCCACAAAATAATGAACTACACCATGTGATCGAGCTTGTCATTGGACCGTACCAATAGCACCACCGTGGGGACTCACCACCTCAGCTCGTCCCCGTCATCACCGAAACAACTCAACTGCATCACCACCGAATCTGAGCCGAGTCCCGCTGTCCTCAAATCAGTGCCACATACTCCTCGAATGCTGCCACGTCCCTCCCCCAACCGACTATCGATTCCCCCTCTTGCCGAGTTGGCCACTAACGAAGCCAACGTTCGCTCCCATCTGTTGCCGCAAGTGGGCGACAACGCGTCAAGGTGATGCGGAGTCAACAATCACCGCCAGAGGGAGGACAGCTTTGGCTGTGGGAGTGACAGAGAGAAAAAGCGAGCTGCCCGCTCTCTGCCCTCAAGTCCATCTTCAGCTTCTTCTCCACTTTCCGTTGCAGCCAGCAAGCCAGAAGCAGCGAAGATCAGCAGTTCCAGTCTCCTTCCTTGCTCGCCCGCAGAAGACCGATAAGGTCCTCAAGTCGTCGATTACCAGGCCAGCAGCACGCTGTCGCTCTGCCGACTTGCACCGGCACCGTGTCCAGCCGTGTCATCCCTCAGCTTTCTTTGAACAGGCGGAGAACCAACCTCAGCCAGAACTCCCGAGACCCTATCGAGCTGTGACCACAGTTTATCGAGGACCCGAGACAAGTAGATATCCTCCGTTTTATTCTATGTCGATCAATTACATATGACGAGGATAGTTTTCTAGAAACTTCATGAACATTGATTAGATTCTTGTTTAATCGGAAGTTTCGATCATGTTATCTATGTACATTGTTGAGTTTGAAGTAATTGAGCTTATGGTTAGGTTGTAGGAACGTGGTCGGTCGGTATCCATTGCGTATGAAGATTAAAATGGCTGAAATTTCGAATTAAACTAGCGCTGGACACGTTATGTTCGGTTCAGCCCAACCCCAAGATTTTACTAATTTTGTGCCGACTTATGCAATGCAAATTTTAATGGGGTCTTCTTCACAAAAGTTGTCTCTTCTTGCCTGCTCTACGACATACTTTAATTTCAGAATTTTTGGACTTCGTACGTCAAAAATATATCTGAAAAATTACAGGGTTAGAAATCTGTTTTCGAGGTGGCTGAACCGACCTCTTCCTGCTTTCCATTTTCCACAGATTTTACGGTCAAGAATTATAACACACGTCCTCATGAAAGTTGTAGAGTATATCCTTGGCTACCACATATTATATTTCCATGATTTTTCAATCTCATTTAACCTGCGAAATATGTATTTTTCTGCTCTATTATGTTCTGGAAATTTTTACTGTTTTGGGCCTGGATTACAAAAATTATTTAGAACTGTATGGGCTGAATCGGACTTCAAGTTTGCACAAAATATGTCCCTCTTGATCTTGTCTACCTTATATTAAAATTTCATAATTTTTGAAATCTGTTTACCTAGACAACCACCGTAGCTTCTAGAAGTGTGTAGGACGCCCTTATAGGATTAGTTTAGAGACTTGATGTAGCACATTTATTGCAATCCGTCTAGTAAAGGCATAGGTGAGTTTAGACTAGGCTAGGGGAATAAAGTTGACTGAGGATTTGCAGATTCACGTTTGAGTCCTAGGATAATAGTAGCGTCAATGTACTTTTAATTGAATTATGGAATTGCCGTATCATGGTATGAATGTGTGACTAGGATTACCGTTAGTCCTTGGGACGACAAGGCCCCAAGTTGTAATAGGGATGCCTAGAGAGGTCATTGGGTTCCTCGAAATGCTTGGGGGTGCAACATGATCCCCCGATGTTCTCATCATGCTGGATGGATGTGAGATGTTTGGGGGGTAACGAGGCTCCTCGGATGATGATAGCAGCATGAATTCCTATCGGATATGATCTTGATACTTTTTAATTGAGTTACTGATTATCTATTTGGAAAAGCTACTATTTATATTGATCTGTTACGTTATTTTGGAAGGGTGTTTAGGAAAGCTGATGATTTACTATACTTTATATTGGAGCTTTCCTTGTCAGTATGGTGATTGATTTATGTAGTATAGACCGATGGACCTTCTACTTGTTAGGTTTAGTCTCACTGGTTGTTCACTTTATCTTTTTAAATCAATAGAAATATCGATCCCACTTGCCTCCCCAATGATTTGTTATGGGGTACCAGGGGACTTCACGTGGGAAGAAGACAAGTTCATAGACCCAGGCTTCTTGGATATGGTGTTTATCCGGATCAAGTCTTGTATGGTTGTTGTTATAGGGCCTCCGACGGGGCATGTCACGCTTAGGTTCGTCGGGATGTACGTTCGCATTAATGGGCACACGATGAGTCCACTCCCATTGTTCGTTGAGAGGCCGAGGGACGGAGGTAGCCCTACCACATAGAAGAGAGGTAGGAGGGCAGCTAGATTTTTGGAGGACTTTGACGGAGCCAGGGGTCCAAGGTTAAGTTGTTAGCTGTATGCTCTAAAGATGTAATACTTACATGTTAGGGATTATTTAATGGCAAATAAATTTTTTTATTCATCGTCCAATTTATATGAATGAAGTCCATAAGATCAACAATGACTCAACCTATTCTTAAGGTGTTAAGAATATGTATGACAGGTTATAGTTATGCTGAATCTTTAAACAATTCCCGGCCGATGGATCATTGAGAGGATATTGATGATCTTGTTGAGACCGATGTGTTCTCAAGCTTCACCATTCAGTATTCGATACATGAGGGGATGATGAATCACAAGTCATTGGATATGGTGATTTCCGAGCTAGAACACAGGTGCTTGTCTTGAACAAGTTCACTGAATGTGACATATACAAAACGATTGGCGACATAGAAGCTTTTAGCAAGGTCAATGTCTAATCGTTCATGCTTTGGTTAGGTATAAGATCCTTAAACCTGATGCATGATGCTGATTTGTATGTTGGATGGCTATGGTTCACAAGTGCGCATATTGACGCTTCGTCGAATCGTCTCTATGCTTGATGGTCATAAATTGTTTACATACGAAGGCACATGAGTGCACAATATGGAATTTGTCTTCTTGTTATATATAGATATACAAGATTGATGTGGGGTTGTAATCGAGAATGAATGATTCATATCACGAAGAAATATATGTCAATTAGATTTGGGTATATGATTGAATTGATAGCTTGACCAATAGTTCTATGGCCTTTGTTCAATCGGGACATGGTGAGATAGAAGGATTGAATTACATGGTCACTAAAGCTGACATGTTCATTATGTTATGAAAACATTTCACATTGTTTGGGTAGCCATGATATATTACTAGATATCACTCATGGTTTGTAGGAACAGGAGATTGATATGGACAATCAGTTCTATTGGTTGTATTAATGTGTTAGTACAAATCCTGTTGCCAGTTTATTGATGAACCCAGGGATGTCACACACCATAACCAATTAGAATGATGTTTGAATGAGCGAGGGAGAATATTGCAAATGTGTTTGCAATCGAGCCAATTAGATTAAGTCGGGCTAGAAATAAAAGTTCTTATGAAGGGGCTTTAGAGTTTACAAAGTCTAAAGCGGGTTTCAGACTCTACGGCCGAATCAAAGATCTGAAGCGTGTTCAGATTCAATGACCGAATGAATAATCTAAACTAAGTTAAGAATTAATAGCCGTGTTCATGATTTGAAGTGAGTTCGGGATTAATCACATCATTAATGATCTGAAATGAGTTCACAATCAATAGTCAAATTAATGATCTGAAACAGTCTCAAACTTAATGGCTAAATTAAAAATCTGAAACAGTTTTCAGATTTAATGGTCACAATAAGTTCTGAAATGGTTTTAAAACTTAACGGTCACATTAATGATCTGAAATGGTTTCAGAATAAATGGGCAGTTTAATGATCTAAAACGGTTTCAGAATAATGATCAATTAATGTTTTGAAATAGTTTCAGAAGTAAAGGTCAAATTAAATATTTGTGACAGTTACAAAGTTAATACCAATAATAAAGACTTGTAATAGTTACAAATAAATGTCTGGAATGATGCTCTGTAATAGTTATAGAGTTAATGCCCGAATTAGTGTCTATAATGGTATCAGAACTTACGTTCGTCAGGAGTTACGACCGAATTAATTCTAAAACAATTTAAAGTTAATGCGCCAATTTAAATGTGATCTGCACTTGTTATAAAAGGTAATATGGAGAGTAGATCACCAGATGATAGACAATCGACAATCGATAATTGAGAATGCTGATACTGATCAACAAAATCACTCACAAGAGAGCAATTGCTAGCACAATTGTAGTTGTGAGATTTCTCAATTTCTCTCTTCTGTTCAACGTGAGAATTGGTGGTGCGTTTGAACTAGAGGCCTTACATTTGTGGCGTTGGATTTGAAGAACGTCAGAGCCTGTGAAGAGATCAGATGTTCTGCATCCGAAGAACGTCAAAATTAGTATTGCCGGAAGGAATCAAACGTTCGTGGTCAAGAATCCAAGAACATCATAATCGGTGTTACCGGAAGGCGTAAGATGTTTGTGGTTAGAATGTCAAAACTACTGTTGTGAAGATATCAGACGTTCGTGCTCAGAACCCGAAGAAACTTTTGAACTGAATTTGGAGCACGGTACAAGGTTAATATGATTAGCCCTTTTAACTCTTCTATGCGTTTTTGTTAAAATGCACGAAAATGATTTGGAAACACGTGTATGAGCATTTTTACTTCCGTTGCGATAAAATGTTTGATCTTAATTTACTTATGCACATATGCTTGTTTATCGAAACAAACACTAACATAGACAATCATGTGTACGACTAGGTTAGGATGGGGTGACCCACTTATAGCTCGGTATAGTAAGTAATACTGACCTTTTGAATTCTCTAGTGTACCCAACTTGTCGCCTGACAAATATATATAAATGAATAAGAAATTAAGTTGCCTTGTTTATAGAAGTTCATGTGTACCCCAAGAATTACTTTAGTTCCTTACGATTTGCATGCTTAAGAGAAAGCGAAATGGAACGAAAAAGTTAACTACGTTAGTTGTTCTACATTAGCGGTGACGTGTTGGGGATGTCACAATGTTAGAAATTGGATCCTAAAGAAAATCTAGATATTATCCCTACAAATATCCATACATGTATATTTACTATATTACCCCTGAAAATCTCTAGAGATATGGGCCTTCTAGAAGTTTCAACGCTTTAGTTTGGGCTCTTGGGCCATTCTTTTGTTGGGCTTAAAACTTTTTGGTCCATGACACATTCAAAAGATACTAAGAAATTTCATGGAAAAAATGTCGGTGCTTATCAAATTCCGTTCTTTTTCCTCCGTGACTCTTATCCCCTAGGGATCCAGCATTTGAGTTCCAGTGCTTTTGATTTTAGTTAAAAACGTAGTAACTTTCAATTTTTGTTAGGGTAAAGAGATGACTCTAAATCTGGTCACCTAACGGTTTGTTAAAACTAAGCATCCTCTGAAATTAAAAGCTGAAGGATTTGTACTAAAAAGGGGGAAAAGGCATTGTGAGGAGCTAATTTTCGAGGGATTGTAGAACTTTGTAAATGGCTTTGCATTCAACTTTCCTCTTCAGATTTGTATGGTTATGGAGAAAACTATTGGAAATGATATGATAGGGTAGGATCAAATACGAGATCTCCCAGATTCATCGCATACCATCCATTGTTTGAGAAAATATGAAATGTAAAGAGCGAATGCACACATATAATCTATAGAAAAACTAAAGATTGGCATAGAGAAGTAAACAGACATCGCAGCTTGCTTAGGAGATGCAATCAATTGACAAACAATTTTCACATTCACGACTATAGGTTATCCATTTTGTAACTTGAAATCATATGCTCATCTTACTTTCTGCTGCTACTACTCTCTTTGACGGTTATCGCAAGCAATGGCACAAGTCGATGAGTTGACAATCCGATGCCAAAGGCAAGACTTTCACTATTGCTCTCACGAGCGTTGAAACCCATGTCACTTAAGTATACAGTCTCAAATGGGTTGTAATTAGGGGTGAGTATGGTTTTAGAGTAGAACCTAGAACAAGTTTTAATATTTTTCTTGATTTATATCTTCGCTCGATCTTGCGATATTTCATACCGTTTGATGTGAATATATAATCTAGAAATACGAATCTGAGCTTCTAGTTTATGACTAAAACTTTTTACTTTATTAATGTTCATATTTTCCATTTGTCTTTATGGTCGGTGATGCGACAAGTTGTGGTCATTAAAGGTTTTAATTCACTGTAATCATTCAATTAATAATATAGGTGAAACCTGGGCAGACCCTAAAACCAATCTTAAAACCTATGATAGGAAAATTTCCAGTTTCTAGGGTATGCAGGGTATTCTAGGTTCTAAAAAATGAGGAATATGTTTCAACTAGTAGGTTCTAAGTTCTAGATGGAACCTATATGAAACTTGGAATTGCTCATCCTTAATTTTGATGCACTGTTAGCACAAATGACAAGTCGGAAGTGATGCGCTAGAGTCTTTGCGTGTCTGTAAAGGGATAAGGAGTTAAAGGAGGCAACTTATTGCCAAGTAGATTTTGCTGCAGCCAAAATGGGGAAAAAGGGACAAAGTTATTGTTGGAGAAAATATTCAGTAATTAGTAACCACTCCGTGACCAGCTGACGTGGCGTGCATACTCCATTGAAAATGTGATATTTGTCTCGTGATCTAGAATATGTAGAAATTGAAAATTTCAAATCAGAAGGGCTCAGGTGCTCTTTTCTTTCTCCTCTGACAAACAACTGACACAAGAAATAATAAATGCTTGTCTCTAACTTAAAAACCTCTCTCATTTTTTCAATTTTTCAAGGGTTTGTTTACCCAGCCATTCTCCCCTCTTTTCTTTTCAATGGCTTCTTCACCTTCTCTCTCTCTCTTCACAGAAAATATTCGTTGGTTTCTTGCTCAATCAACAAGAAGACGACATTTTTCTTCGTCCAAAAAATCAAACGTTGTAGCGATTTCCATCAATGCAGATCAAGCAATAGGCATAACCTCGGACAACTAAGGCACGAAGAATGGAAGATCATTCACAATCTACAAAGAGAATTTGGTTGGAAGCTTTAGGTTATTAACTTGAGTTGTCAAGGCTGGAATTCAAAGAAACGTTAATGAACTTGAGAAAAGTTTTGTTCTAAAAGAAATTTTGGGAATGGGAAGGCTTGATTCTTCAAACATTTTATTTTGAAGTGAAGCTAACATGATTGTTTGATGCCCGTGTGTGCTTCCTATTTTACTCTGATACTCCGTTAAAATGAATACGCACCTCTCCAACTAACACTAAATCCAACAAACTCATCTCAGTCATATACAACTCAGAAATATACAACTAAATTCATCAAATCACACATTAATGGTCCAACCTATTGACTAATATCATGCTCAAATATCTAATCACGATCACACTTAATGCTTTGTGATGAAGTCGACCGAGATTTCCTCTTTGGCGAGGTCTTCACCTATATTACCGGTGGCTTGTCCACAAGAATAGTTTAAAACTAGTGTGCATACCCACAAACCCTTCAACGGGCTAATAGGGACATTGAGCATCAACATAAACCCACAATAGTATCTTTCAAGCTCCACAAGCCAATACAAAATATATATCACAAATCGATTTCACAAACTAAAACATATAATCTTTCACAACTTAGTTCATCGGTTAGAATCCTCGTTCATAAACAATTTCTCAAGTCTTTTTGGAAGTTATCTCATAGATCAAATCCACAAAGTAGTATACATAACCTTTCAAGAAAGGTTTCCATCTCACAATACCAAAAAGTTATAAACACTCAAGCTAGCTTTATGCAATAGATATGCTTTTCTCGGTGAAATCACTATTAGTTCAAAATATGAGTTTCACAAAATCGAAGAAGAGATTAACATCACTCATCCGGGAAGGCCCAAAACCAAATGACATAACTATTCGAGTTGACGATCTCATAATCCTAGTAATTAAATGAGAATCAATGTCAAAACCAAGTAAAACACTATTTCAATTATGAATGAGCTAAACTAAGCTTAATCACTAATAAATTGACTCCCATGCATTAACAAATTGCTCATCCAAAGTTGATCTTCAAAGTTATCCGCAACGCGGAGCTTGCGCATGAAACTTAATTTCGCTACGACTAAAATGTTGCTTCGAATCAACTCTCGTCAAACCCATAACCCATGGCTCCACAATCCCCTAGTCCATGAATTCAATGTAATTCAACGACTTAACAGCTCAAAATTTGGATCCTGCACTTTAAATTTCACATAAATTCAAATATGACATAACTCCAAAAAATGTTCCGATTGTATGAACAAGGGGCTTGAATCCTTACTAGGCACTATTAAACATAGTCTGGCCTGTTAGGTGTCCGAAATGAATTTTTCATTGTCTTTTTCTTCTCTTTTCTTCGATTTCTTCCCTTTTCTTTAACCTCCCGACGCTCTCCCTTTTATATAACTCTCAGCGCGTATTTTCCTTTCTGCGGCGGTGGGTTTTTTCTTTGTTTATTTTTTTTTTTTAACCCTTCAACTTTTTGACTCTTTGACCAGTCAAATGGTCAAACACGCCACGAGCAAATGGTGCCGCCAGCTCTTGCTTTGGTCAAAGTTAAAAGTCCGATTTGTCATGGAAACATCGGTTTCAAGAAAATTAATAAAGCCCTTCTCAATTGGACAGGAACAAATCTCATCAAAGCTCACTAGCTGCTTCCTTCCGTGCAGTTTCCTAGTGGACATTTCTGAGTAAGATTTTGGCTTGTCGACGATCACTGTTGGAACGGCAGCAACACTTGGTCGCATCCTCTCTTACTCATATGGCTTGCTCCGTTGCAGTCATATTCTCTCCAACGAACAGATAGTGTCTATTATCACTCCAAGAAGAATGAGCAAAAGCCTATTCGTATTCAAGAATCTCCAAGCCAAACCCAAGTTCATGGGATCCTCTGTTTGGAACCTAATAGCCATACTAATCATGTGGGCTACTTCAGCTTTTCCAAACTCTGCTTGTACTCCGACATCGGAAGCGAGTGCCCTTCTTTGCAGCTGGTGCCCGATGATGTGACCGGCAATGGTAGCTTGTCTCCATGCACGTGGCCTGGCATCTCGTGTGACGCCCACGGCAGCGATGACGGAATCGCCCTGGGGGTTATTTACTATGAGACGGAATTCAAGCTCGGCAGCATGGATTTCTCCCTTCTCCCAAACCTGGCCTCCCTGGCACTCCCTTTTAAGGGGCTCTCTCGGGTTGAATGCCCCTCCAAATATGCGCGCTCTCGAGGCTTGCCCGCCTCAACTTGTCCAACAATTCCCTCTCCGATGAGTTGCCTCCTTGTCTCGGAAACCTCACCATGCTCGAAGCACTCGACCTTCAAGTTAATCGATTCCGCGGTCTGATCCCTCCAGAGCTCAGGACTCTAAAGAGGCTGGTCCAGTTGATTTTCGGGGACAATAACCTGGACGGCACAATCCCTTCATCTATTGGCAACTTGAGCAACTTGACATACATGTATTTGCAAGGAAACCAATTTTTGAGTGAATCGATTCCGTCAGAAATAGGAAACTTAAAAGAGTCTCGCTCATCTAGATTTGAGCTTGAACAACTTCGGCAGACAAATTCCCATTGAGTTTGGTTGTTTGACCGCATTGCGTCATCTCAATCTCCACAACAATCCTCTTTCCGGCACAATCCCTGGATCTCTTATCCAGCATTTGCACTTAAAATCCATCAACTTGTCATACAATTTGTTCACGGGCCCGATTTCTGATCGCCTTGTCATAGCTTATTCACGCGATGCATTTCTTGGCAACAAAGGCCTGTACATTGTGAAGGATCGTCCTCCTTCAAGAAGTGATCCGACTAAGATTGTGCTTGTTTTGGCTATATTCCCTGAGTTCATTACGGTTCCCAGTTCTTGCTTCCTCTTAAGACGCTTCCCCTTAAGACGTCGAATGAAGAGCGATGAGACAAAGGAGACGCCAGAAAAAGATGGAGATTTCATGTCCATATGGAATTACAATGGGAAGATTGCATACGAATATATGGTCAAAGTAACAGAAGACTTCGACATCAAGTATTGCATTGGGACTGGTGGTTATTGTAGTGTCTATAGAGCAGAATTGGCCAACGGGAGGATTGTGGCCTTGAAGAAACTTCATTGTTTCGAAGCAGAGGACCCATCTTCTGACAAGAGCTTAGAAACAAAGTGAAGCACTCAACAAGAGTGCGGCACCAAAGCATAATTAGGCTCTATGGTTTCTGCTTGTATTGGCGATGCATGTTCTTGATCTATGAATACACGATAGGGGGAGTTTATTTCTACATTGAGAAATGACATCAAAGCAGTAGAACTAGATTTGCCCAAAAGAGTGAATGTCATATGGGATGTTGTGCATGCCTTGTCTTACTTGCACCATGATTGTGCCCAGCCGATTGTTCATCAAGATGTATCTAGCAACGTCATATTAGTCAACGATGAAATGCAGGCTTTCGTGTCCAATTTTGGCACAGCGTGACTCCTGGATCCAGAGTCTACATCTAATTTCACCGCAAATATTGTTGGGACGCATGGATACATTGCACCAGGTGAGCGATCTTCAATTGATTTTACTGAAAAAGGAAGTGTTATAAGGGTAATCAACATCGTTGCAGCCCCCTCATGCATTGCAGAACTCGTTTAGTTGGCCTTATTACAATGATAAGCAGCAACTTTTATAGCTTTCTTTCATGCTTAATTTCGATACAGAAAGATTTGGATATTCCTGCTGCCTAAACCTTGGCTTATTCATCTAACATCCCAAACAATTTCTAAACAGGTTGCTTTGGTCTTAATTATATGGGAAAGTTTTCTTATTTCCTACCTTTGATTCAATAAAAGATAGGTTTATTACATGCAGTCACTGTAAAAGTAGTAAACAAGTTCCTATGCTATGGATCATTAAGAACAAGATTTCAATGACGGTACGCGTTGAAGGCTTTGATTAACATCCAGGTGTCCCTCATTTGTAACAGAAGACGTTGATTGATAACTAGTTTCAAAATCATCTCTGGTGTCCATGTTCTAACTCCAAGATATGACTGCACAACTTTGTGATTCTCTTTCCTTTTCACAGAGCTCGCTTATAGTTTGGTGGTTAACGAGAAATATGATGTATATAGCTTTGGAGTCATGGCGATGGAAACAATAATGGGCAAGCATCCGGCAGAGATCATCTCGGTGCTTTTCACCTCTAAAGGAGAAGATATCATGTTACTCGACGTGTTAGACCAGTGCTTGCCTATTCTGAGAAAGAGTTTTGTTGCTAAAAACATTGTTCAAGCGATTTCTCTGGCTCTTGCTTGCTTAAGTGCAGACCCAAAGTCAAGACCGACGATGAAACGAGTTTCCGGAGCTATTTTGGCTCAAAAAATACCAATGGTCGAGCCCTTCCATGCAATCTCATTGGCACAGCTCCGACAGACTCTATACTGCGCATCAACATTTTCATGGTCTTCTTAACAGCTAAATTGGCTAGGTACATTCTTGATGCAGAAGAAGAAATTAGTACCTTTGATGATATTCATAGTTCATAGTACTTTTTGACAGGAACTCCTTCCAGTTTGATAGGGATACAAGTGTAATTAATCCATGAGTGATTTGAAGTACCCAGATCGTCGAATCTTTTCTCATTTTCCTATTAAAAAATTCATTACGGTTGTCATTTTTATTTACTCAATAATTGATGCAGGTCCTCAAATTGGTTGAACACGACGTGTTACGTGTGGCCGCGAAGTCGAACTTAGGCAAAGTACGTCGGAAGCTGTTTGTGACTTGACTCTTGTTCCATTGACCGTACAATTTCTACATATAGTCTCTTTCATGGCAGTTCCTTGCAATTTCTTAGCAGTCTCGTGGGACATTAAGCAAAATAATTAAAATGGGGTTATGAATGGATTGATGGATGATTAGAAGGAAAAAACAGAAGTTCAATTACTCAACAATAATTATCAATTTCAGAAACATAAATGGACTCTTAAAATAATTGGGAGTTAACCTTTGAGTGAGGTTGGAGAATTTTATATGGTCCACTAGAAAAAAATAGATCTTGTTCATAAACCCGTGGCTCTTTGAACTGTGGACATTTTTTAATGGATGTGTTTGGATAATCTCACTTATCTAATTTCCCATCTAATTGTTAGGCCTCGCTTCGTATTTCAATGTACAACAAAAGCATGCAATCAGAGGCATTAGAGAAACATGGAGATTTCTTCTTATAAGGAATTATGATGGGAGAATTGCATATAAAGACATACTCAATTTAATGGAAGAGTTCAACATCATATATTGCATAGTGAGTGGATGTTATGGTAGTATCTATATGGTGCAGTCGTCCAAGGAAAATCATGGAATTGGAGAAAATTCACCATCTTGAAGTGGGGAACCCATCTTTTGGCAAGATCTTATGAAATGAAGTGAAACAATTGACGGAAGTATGATATAGAAGCATAATGAAGCTTCATGGTTTCTGCTTGCACAAGCAATGCGTGTTCTTTGTTTAAGAGTACATGATGGTAGGGGAAGTCTACTATGTGCTTTAAAAGATGATTCCAATAGGGTCACTATCAATGATGCACAACACACTTTGATATTTATAGTGTGATTGGAATTACAAGGATCTTTCTCTTTCTAAGTTGAAGGCTTGCTAGTCAAAAGAAGAAAATGCTGAAAAATTGGTCCATGACGTTTCCCTTACGATGGATTAGAAATTTTTAAGGCCAAACGTCACATAGTAATAAGTGTCATAAAGACCTTAACTTCCCATGAACCATTGACCAGTATTGATCCAAAGTCAACACGTGTAAAACCTCAAAAGATCTTGACTTCTTGATGGATATGCACACGATCCATCCTTACATGATTTATGTCCTTTTCTTTTGGTTGGTATGCTTGTTTAAATTCTAATCGAATCACAAAACTGCGATATTAAGATATTTGCAAAAGCAGAATATTTTGTTTGCTTGAAAATTAGAGGCATAACTTTCAAAAATCAAATATCTAAAATTATAATAATGGTTTTTTAAACTTGAAAATTCATTTTGGCATTAATTTAATATTAAATCATCCACAATTGATTTGCCAGGATTCAATGCCACATAGGAATTTCTAGTAGAAGAACCACCTATGTAACTTAAGTGAACTAAAAATTATGACACATAAATGATTACTTAAAAAGTTATAATATTACTATTGCTGATTTTATGTTGCATAAAATCACACCTGATTAAGATCAATTTGTCATTAGTATTTTGGCACTTACCAACTCTTTCAGGAATTTACGAGCATGGAAGTAGATCCTTTTTTTTTTTTTTTTTTTTTTTTTTTTTTTTTTTTTTTTTTCAGTTCGAAATAATAGAATAGTCCTTGATGAAGAAATGTGACTCTGCAACGACGTAAAAGGTAGAGATGATATTTGATACATAGTTTTTGGTTTGCGGGGGTGCTGAAATTTGGATTGCTTCACAATCTAATTCAATTTTTAGTAATTAGTTCCCCTTTTATAGTCCTACCAGTTGATGCCAACTCCATCATCTCAAAAGAAAAATGAAGGGAGGAAAGAATAAGAGTTAGAGTAAGTGTCAAGTCAATAAAAGGATAACACTTGAATTGTGGAAATCGCGTTTCCTTTAAGGCGTTGCTACAGTGTCTCGCTTTACTCTTTAAATGCCATAGTCCAAATAATATGGCAATAACAAGTGACTGGAGCTGTAACATGATGAGCATAATCTGCAACATGTCCTTAGCTGCATTGATTGTTATAGCTTTCTCCTGCTACAATTCAAATGTTGCAGCACCAGCACCTTCGAAACAGTCAGAGGCAAATGCGCTTCTCTACAGCAGGTGGTGGCCTCCCTCCGTCACCGACAACACTACCTTACCTCATTGCGCGTGGCCCGGGGTATTGTGCGACGCCTCTGGGAGCATCAACGGGATTCGCTTGCCATATGGGTACCAAATAGGAGGTAATTTCAGCAACATGAACTTCTCTCTACTTCCGAGCCTCACCTTACTTAATTTCTCTTATAACGGACTAGCTGGCAAAATCTCCCTTCAAATATGTATTCTGTCGAGGCTAACTTACCTTGACTTGTCCTCCAATTCCCTCACTGGCGAGTTGCCTCCATGTGTCCAAAACCTCACTAGGCTTCAAATTCTTAATATCGGTGGTAATTACATCAGTGGGTCTATCCCTCCTGAGTTGGGAAATTTGGAGAGATTGAACACCTTGTATCTCGAGTTCAATTCGCTTAATGGTGCAATCCCTCCGACTATTGGTTGCTTGCACAATTTACGGTTGCTTGGATTTAACTCAAACAATTTAAGTGGCTCTATCCCTCTAGAACTTGGGAACCTCGCAAAAACAGATTCTATTAATTTAAGTTTCAACAACTTCACTAGTCCCATTCCGTCCTCTATAGGGAATTTGACGAGCTTGACTTATCTCAATTTGCAAGGAAACCAACTCGGTGGAACTATTCCTTCAAAAATAGGGAATTTGACGAGCTTGACTTATCTCGATTTGCGAGGAAACCAACTCGGTGGATCTATTCCTTCGGAAATAGGGAATTGACGAGCTTGACTTATCTCAATTTGCAAGGAAATCAACTCGGTGGATCTATTCTTCTGGAAATAGGGAATTTGACAAGCTTGACTTATCTCCATTTGCAAGAAAACAAACTCGGTGGATGTAGTCCGTCAGAAATAGGCAATTTGAAGAGCTTGCTCGAGTTGAATTTACGTGAAAATAGAATTGGTTGTGCCATCCCATCGAAAATGGGAGATTTAAGGGATCTCCAACAGCTAGATTTGAGCTCGAACAACTTGGTCGGGGAAATCCCCGTTGAACTTGGGAAATTGAGCTTGTTAAACTATCTTGATCTTCACAACAATTCTCTTTGTAGCTCCATTCCAGATAATCTCAGGGCTGTTTTTCCCGATACTGCTTTTCTAGGCAATAAAGATTTGAACCGGTTTCATGAAACCCAAGCCCCCAAAAGAAGGTCTAGCATAATTCATTATACGACGGTGTTCATTCCACTGGCTGCGATTTCCTGTATAGTGGTCGGATCTTGCTTTCTATTTCGACGTGCAACAAAAACAGAGCAACCGGAGACTATAGAGAAAAATGGAAATTTCTTGTCAATATGGAATTATGATGGGAAGATTGCATATGAAGACATAATTGATGCAACATAGGACTTCGATCTCAAATATTGCCTCGGAACTGGTGGTTATGGTAGTGTTTATAGAGCACGATTGCCCAATGGAAAAGTTGTGGCATTGAAGAAACTTCACCGTCTTGAAGCAGAGGACCCGTCCTTCAACAAGAGCTTTCGGAATGAAGTGAAACATTTGACAGAAGTAAGGCATAGAAGCATAATCAAGCTCCATGGTTTTTGCTTACACAGGCGATGCATGTTCTTAGTTTATGAATATATGGAAAATGGGAGTCTATTCAGTGCTTTGAGAGATGATATTGAAGCCGTGGAATTGGATTGGTCCAAAAGAGTCAGTCTCGTTCGGGATACGGCACATGCTTTGTCTTACATGCACCATGAGTGCACTCGGCCAATTGTTCATCGAGACATATCTAGCAATAACATCTTACTCAATAGTAAAATGCAGGCTTTTGTATCAGATTTTGGCACTGCGAGACTTTTGGATCATGATTCCTCATCTAACTTCACTGCAAATATCACTGGCACCTATGGATACATTGCACCAGGTGAGCAATACTTTTTGCTTCATATATATATATATTTTACCCTGAAAGTTACTACTAGAGGTAGAAGTTAAATAAACGACATCGTAGAAATTTCACTATCCATGCACATCAGTGACTTGTAGACTATTATTGTACTTGCCAACAATAGCTAAGTATTGGTTGTGCCACGATTGGCAAAATGTTTCCCCCGAACCTCCTTGTTTGCGTGGCTATCACTCTTGTATTCGTTCTATTCATTTCTATATATCTGAATATTTTTGGAAAATGAATATTTATTTTGTATGCTACTATTGTTAGTATTACTAGGTTACTTATTTTAGAATAAAAATGTCTCATAAACTATAACTTTATGTTGCATCTAATTAAAAAGCATGTCGGAATAGTAAGATTTTTAGATTTTGTATTACATCTATATTGGTGTTACTAAATCATTCATTTCTATTAGACGTTTTATTGTGGAAATAAAATTAACTATTTTTAAATAAAAATCGGAGGGGCAAATGGAGCAGGGTGGGGTGCCGCACATAGTTATGTGGGGCACGATGGAGAGGGAAAAGTTGGCCCTCACAGGGCAGCGGGCGGTTAAGGGTCTAGTCATCCCATCCAAAGCCTCAACTGCTAAAATTTTGTATGCCTTTTGTATTTTTGTTTTCAGAGCGCGCGTATACTTTGATCGTTAACGAGAAATGCGGCGTATATAGTTTTGGAGTGGTAGTAATGGAAACAATGATGGGTGAGCATCCAGGAGATATTATATCTATCTTGTTGACATCCTCTGGAGAAAATATCATGCTACATAAAATTCTAGACCGGCGGTTGCCTTTTCCAAGAGAGAACTCTGCTACAAGAAGTATAGTTTTGATAGTTTCTCTGGCGCTTGCTTGCTTGTGTGCTAATCCAAAGTCTCGACCAACTATGAAGCAATTCTCGGAAGCTTTTCTAGCTCAAAAGTCACCATTGGCGAAGTCCTTCCATGAGATCTCATTGGCTCAGCTCCGATATATTAATAAATCACGGTTGGAAGGCGAATCAACAGAAGCTTCATCAGGACAGAGCATTGAGTAAGGGTCATTAAGTGCTTGTCCAGTAAAGGGATAATTGATAAAATTAAGCTGCAATTTGGTGAAAGTGATTGAGGATATAAAATTGTATGGCTTCTGCAAATTAGTAAGTCTTGGAGAACTCTTTTCCATTCTATGCTCTAAGAGTGAGATGCAGTTTATATATGACATCCGTTTATTTTTCTTCTTTTCAATGTACAATGCATCAAGAAATGACAAAACCGACTCTAGTTCCAATATAAAACACGAGTATCCATTCACAATTTCCATAATGTAATTGATTATATTCAGATGAACTCATAGAGTAAGTGTATTTGATATAATATTTCGCTCCATAAAAGATGAGTGTTTTCCAAGGCCAAACATCGGCAAAAAGTCTCTGCAAGACAATCACTTCTCACGAACCATGTAACACGTAGTCATCCAGAAAATCAACATATGAAACCCCAAAGGACCCGCTGCATGTTGTAGTTCTCGCGGTCCGAAAATCTACACATAAAACCACGAAGACCATGACTTCTAGTGACACTCGAATTGCATACTCTCCACACAAGACCTTGACTTCTTGATGAACGGGTACAAGTACCATTGAAAAAATGCGTTCTCATTTAAGTTCTGATGTTTTTTTCTCACTCCTCTCTTCCATGTACCTGTATATGCGATAGTCATGGAGATCATGTTATTTATTTTGTGTGATCCCACATTTTGGACCCACATTTTCTCTTAAAGTCGCGACTGTTCAACATGAAGTGTTTCCATGCTTCGTACCCTTTCGTGACAACCGTTCATTCGTTAATCGTCTTGATGGAAGACGATGTATAAATAGGAACGTACGTTCATTTCGACGGGTGATGACAAGGTCTAACACAAACTCTCTCATTCAGAATACACCATCGCACGGGAGTGAATTGCGTTAGTAGTGCGAGTCCCCAATTTTGTTGATTTCGGGTTTTCAGACGAACGTGATTACAAGAACAATGGCTGGAGGTTTGTCTATAATCGATCCTGGCTTCCGCATATGAATTATTTTGTCTAACATTTGGTATCAGAGCATTTTTGTGCCTTTGTCTTGTTTTTCTCGGATTTTTGGTGAATTTTTCGGGCATTTTAGAACATGAACAGTAACTTCGGTTTTTGAGGCCAAGGGAGAAACTCACCGATTCCGGCGACCCACCCCTTGATTTCGGACCAGTACGGTTGCACCGCCGCAAGGGATATTAGCCATGAGTTATTTTGGCATATTGATGTTCGCCGGAGGCTAATCGGGCGGCAGAACTCGCGGTGTTTGAAGATTTGAGTTTTTTGGAGTTTTCGTTTGATTTGGGGCTAATTTGTTCATCATTTTTGCCGAAATTTGAACCCATGTGGTCATGCCGGCATGCTATTCAAAACCCATTATTTATTTGTGTGCAGGATGGGCTGCCGGAGAAGAAACGGCCGGCGAAACCGCGGTGGAACGGTGAAAAGGGACGAAGAAATTCGTTAAGGTGCGAGGAAGAAGGCGCGTGGAGCCTACGCGCGCGCTGCGGTTGCAGGCGCGTGGAGCCCACGCGCCACGCGCTCTGACGCGCGCAGTAACCGCTGCGCGTGGACAGCCCGCGGCAATTGCAGGCGCGTGCAACGCACGCGCCTGCATGGTGAACCGCGCGCGTGCACGGCATGCGCCCGTGCGAATATGAGGAGGTTGAATGTTTAGATGTCTGAAGAGACGAGTAATGAGAGCAGCATAAGGAAGGTTTCCTTTGTCCTTTACCATGCATCTATACATGTGAAATATGATGGTATGTGGCAAAGAGAAGTTTACACCAATCTTGATGGCAAACATCAACTTAGCTTGAGTAAATTGATACATCTGTCTTGGATGTCGATTTGGGTCTTAGACAGTTGATTACAATCTTGTGCATCAAAGTATTTGTTGCATTCATTATGGAGTAAGAGAGTCTTCCTTCTGCAATTCTGTCCCTTGCTAGTTCAAGAGTAGCATGGCTTACAGACACGCCGATTGGTTGGAAAGCCCCTCTTTCCACACCAAGCACATCAGCCAAAATGTCATTATCAATGACATACTCTTTATCCCTCACGCTGAAAGTAAAGCTGTTTGCATCAATGAAACTGATATTGGAGTAGAAATAAGCCGTCAATTCAGAATGTGCCGTGTCACAGTCTGTGCAGAACTGATAAAGTTGGAGTTTTTCGAATTTCTCTCGCAGATTTATGCTCAACAAGTCCAGAAAATCGAAATCCACAGTTCGTGGGTTCATCACCCCACGCTTCAGCAATTTTTCATACCTCTTCCTATGTCCGTCTGAGCGGAACAATTCATCCTTCTTCCCTCGAAGGCTTGCAGCCACACCCATCCATGGTTTAAAGTGTATGAACATCTTTTCATCATCATCTTTTCCCTCAGGCTGATTCATACTACTAAACCTAGGGTCACTAGGGAAATTTGTAAATGCTCTTACAACCGTTCCCTCAGGCACAACTCCAGACCTTTCCATAACAGTAAGAAAGTGCGTCTCGTTTCTATAACCCTTCTCTTTCAGAAACTCATCCATGAAAGACATAGCAGAACCACCTTCCTTTAACGCAGAGTAAAGCTTGTAAACAAAGGCAGGCTTAAGAGTTCTTACTGGTTCGATATCTTCATAAATTGTTTCTGCATCTTGAGGGCCCTGTTCTTGAGGTCTAGTTGGGGATGACCGCTGTTGAGAATGTTGAGGAGTTTGCTCAGTAGGAATGTCGCTTTCCTCAGTGAGATCAAAGTGCGTAGGCCCCTCACCAGATCCCTGTGGTCCCCTGTTTGCTATTCTGGATGACTTCCTCTGATACGACATTGTGCTTTTCTTTGGAGAGACTTTCTCACTTGTGTCGCAAGAAAGTTGAGAACTTTGAAACGAAGAAGTTTTGGAGAGAAAAATACAGAGCAGTGAAAAGCTTTTGATCTAGGGTTTTTGAGTAAAGTGAAAACGAAGGAGAAGAGGTGTATAAGGATAACAGGTACGGGGGATAAACCAAGCGTCATATCTTTTGAAAATCTTGAATTTTCCTTTTTGAAAAAATAACTGCCTTAATAAAACGATAACCACTCTCTTAAAAAAAAATAACCGTCTTAAAATAGACAGATAATCTTACCTTATCAATAAGACAGTTTAAGTAAATGAACTTACAGTCGTGTCGATTCGTATTCTCAGTCTTTTAACCTTTGAGTCTGATACTCTATCAGACTTTAGTTACTGAGTCTGAGCTTCAGCATTCTCCAAGAGATAATATATTGAGTCTTGAGCGAATAGACTCAAACAAGCTTTTCTCAAGTGGCTTTGTGAAGATGTTTGCCGTTGATTCTTTGAGTCTATGAATTGTATCAAGACTTTTTGTTCTGAACATGATCTCTTATAAAGTGATGTCGAATCTCAATATGTTTTGCTCTTGAATGTAGGATATGATTCTTTGTAAGATTGATTGCACTGGTGTTGTCACATCTAATTTCTGTGCAAGAGTCTTCAATGCCAAAGTCTTGCAGTTGTTGTTTTATCCACAATATTTGAGAACAGCAACTTCCAAGAGCAACTTATTCTGCTTCAGCTGTTGAAAGAGCCACAGTACTTTGTTTCCTCGAAAACCAGGATACTGCCCTGTTTCCAAGCAATTGACAAGTACCTGAAGTGTTTTTTCTTTCAACTCTACAACCTGCAAGATCTGCGTCTGAATAGCCAAGAAGTGTAAAGTCTCCTTCTTTGGGATACCAAAGACCGATCTTAGCAGTAGTAGCAACATATTTAATAATATGTTTAACAGCACTTAAGTGAGATTCTCTAGGGTCAGATTGAAACCTAGCACATATACAAACACTAAATAATATGTCAGGTCTGGATGCAGTAAGATAAAGAAGTGAGCCAATGATACTCCTGTATAACTTTTGGTCAATTTTCTTCCATGCTTCATCTTTGTCTATCTTCAAGGAACTTGACATTGATATGTCAGTCTTTTTGCAATTTTCCAGACCGAACTTTTTAACAAGTTCTTTTACATATTTCTCTTGATGAATGAATATTCCCTCCTTTAGTTGTTTGACTTGTAGACCAAGGAAAAAGGATGGTTCACCCATCATGCTCATCTCGAATTCATCCTGCATAGACTTAGAAAATTTCTTGCACAAAGTCTCATTAGATGATCCAAATATGATGTCATCAACATAAATCTGAACAAGTAGAAAGCTTTTACCTTCCTTTTTAATGAACAAAGTAGTATCTACCTTTCCTTTAGAAAAGCCACTATGAATTAAGAAATTACTTAGCCTTTCATACCAAGCTCGAGGAGCTTCTTTCAGTCCATATGAAGTTTTCTTCGCCTCGAATACAGAGTCTGGTTTCTTTGAATCTTCAAAACCAGGAGGTTGTTCTACGTAGACTTCTTCTTGAATAAATCCATTCAGGAATGCACTTTTGACATCCATTTGAAACAACCTGAAATTCTTATAGCAAGCAAAAGCAAGTAGTAATCTGATTGCCTCTAACCTTGCTACTGGGGCGTAAGTCTCATCATAGTCTATCCCTTCTTCTTGCGTGTATCCTTTAGCTACGAGTCTTGCTTTGTTTCTCGTTACTTTGCCTTTTTCATCAACTTTGTTCCTGAAAACCCATTTAGCTCCAATAACTGATTTACCTTTTGGTTTGGGAGTTAATTCCCATACGTCGTTAATACCGAATTGTCCGAGCTTCTTGCATTGCTTCAATCCAGCTTTCATCAGCTAAAGCTTCTTCAATATTTTTGGGTTCTATTTTAGAAATAAGAGCAACAGCACTAGACTCTTCTCACCTTTTGGATCTTGTTCGAATTCCCTCATTAATGTTTCCAATAATGAGTTCTTTAGGATGACTAGACTTGTGCTTCCAGTTACTGTTCAGTCTGATAGATTGTTGATCTTCTTCTTCTTGAGTAGGTTCTTCATCAGCAGCTTGTTGTACTGATTTTGATATAGTAACTGCTTCAGTGGAGTTAGATCTAGCAATGTCGGAGCAGATTCTGAATCTTCGATCAGATCGCTGAACTTGTGGAGAGTCTTGAAATTTGACATTCATTGATTCTTCCACAGTCTGAGTCTTTTTGTTGAACACTCTGAAGGCTTTGCTTGTTGTAGAGTATCCAAGAAAGAATCCTCATCTGATTTTTCTTCAAACTTACCAACACGATCATTTGCATTCTTTAGAATAAAACATTTGCAACCAAATATTTGAAAATAAGAAACTATTGGTTTCTTCCCTTTAAAAATTTCATAAGGAGTTTTCTCAAGAATTGGTCTTAAAAACACTCGGTTTATAATATAGCAAGCAGTTGAAACAACTTCTGCCCAAAACCTTGAAGAAACTTGATTTCCAATTAAAAGTGTTCTTGCCATTTCTTGTAAAGATCTATTCTTCCTTTCCACAACCCCATTCTGTTCTGGTGCATATGGAGAAGAGAATTTGTGTTGAAAACCAAATTCATCACATAAGTTAGCAAAGTCTTGATTTTCAAACTCACCTCCATGGTCTGTACGAATGCTTGTAATAGTGTGACCTTTCTCATTCTGCACCTTTTTAGCAAATTTTGAAAAGAGAGAGAAAGTTTCTGACTTACTTGTAAGAAAGTAGACCCAAGTAAATCGTGAATAGTCATCCACTATTACCAGACAGAACCTTTTACCACCAATACTTTTCGTTCTGGTAGGTCCAAACAAATCCATATGCAAAAGCTGCAATACATGATTAGTGGAAACTCTATTTATTGATTTGTAAGAGTTTCTAACATGTTTACCCAGTACGCATGATGTACATAGATCATACTTTGAATAATTCAGAATAGGCAATCCTCGAACAAGTTTCTTTGTAGAGATCTTGTTGATTTGCTTCATGTTGATATGGCCTAGCTTTTTGTGCCATAGATTTGCTTCATCTTGTACTGATATTAAGCACTGTGATCTTTCTTGATTCACATCCAGAAGATAGATATTTCCATGTCTTCGACTAGTAAAAGATTGAGTAAGGTCTTTACCGATTCCGAGCACGTTTCTTCCCGAAAGTTGATCTTGAAACCAGAATCACACAACCGACTTATGCTAAGCAAGTTGTAATTTAATCCTTCAACTAAGGAAACATTATTGATAGACAAACTTCCAATCTTCACTGTTCCTCGACTAGTAATCTTTCCTTTGTTTTTACCACCAAAAGAAACTTTTCCTCCGTCTATCTGGATAAGTTTTATGAAGCAACTTGAGTCTCCTGTCATATGTCTTGAGCAGCCACTATCAAGATACCATTTTATCTTCTTTTTGATAGTAACCTGCAATTAATAGAAATCAAGCTCTTTTTGGTACCCATACCATCTTGGGTCCGAAGTGTTAGAACAATAGACATTCTTAGCCCAGCTCTTTTAACAGTCTCCAAACCAAAGGACATTCTTTCTCAAAGTGTTCTAAGCTTTTACACTTGGAACATCTCAGAGCATTTCTACCAACAGGTTTTACAAAGACTTTTTGGAAATGATTCTTGTAAACAATTCTAGCTGGTCTTTGTTTAATTCTTTCTTTTACCTTCGGAAAATCAATCGGTGGCATAGTTTCGAAGTCATACCAAGACCTAACTTGTCAAAATATGGTCTTTGTATCGAAAGAATCTTATCCAGCTTTTCAGAACCATTTGAAAATCTCTTTGATATATTAGTGATATCATTTTTCAAAAGATTATTTTCATTTGAAATACTGTCTGAGTTTTCTTTTACCACAGCAAAATCTTTTTCAAGTTTTTCAAACTTTTCTTTCATAAGTTTATCCTGTTGTTTCAATGTAGAATTTTCCCTTTTCAATTCGGAGATCCTCTTAAGAGAGGTTTTCAGACTAAGACAAAGTTCATCAATATATTTAGAAACTTTAATAGGAATTTTCAAGTTACTAACCTCGAGTTCGCTGTCTGAGTCTGTGTTAGAATCAAGGTCTGAGTCTGAGTCTGATTTTGCCATTAAACAGATATTGGCATAATCATCGTCACTATCTTCACATTCAGTATCACTCCAAGTCTCTGCTTTGAGTGCCTTCCTGTTTTTCTCAGTCTTCCCTTTTCTCTTCTTTAACAGAGGACAGTTGGGTCTGATATGTCCCTTTTTCTTGCATTCAAAGCAAGTCACTTCTTTATTCGTATCATCTTCCTCTGTTGACCTGTTTTGAAACCTTTGAGAATTTTGTTTCTTACAATTGAATTTCCTTCCTTTTCTATTCAACTTTCTGAATCTCTTTATCATAAGTGCCAGTTCTTCATCATCTAGATTTTCTTCAGAGTCTGTAACATCAGAATAGTCATTAGACTTTAAGGCAATGGATTTCTTACCTTTTGAGTCTTCCTCTTCGTTGGTCTGTTCTACTTCATAGGATTGAAGAGTCCCAACCAATTCATCTATAAAAAGTGGAGCAATCCTCTGTGTCTCTCTTATTGAGGTTTTTATATAATTCCAGTCTTTTGAGAGTCCTCGAAGAAGTTTGTTGACCTTCATATGTCCCGAGATTGGATGTCCCCGATATTCAAGACCATTCACAATTTCAGTAAAGCGACTAAACATGTCGTAATTGATTCTCCCGATCTCATCTTAAAGACTTCATATTGTCCCAAGAGAATGTTGATCATTGTTTCTTTCACACGATCAGTTCCTTCATAGGTAATGTGAAGCCTATCCCATACTTCTTTTGCTGTATCACAAGAAGATATTCTATTATATTCAGTAGGGGATAAAGCACAATATAAAGAGTAAATAGCTTTGGCGTCGAGAGTCTGTCTCTTGGTGATTTCTTCTTGAGTCAAAAGAGTAGGAACAACGGGTTCTTTTCCTCTCTCTGAGTCTGATGCAGCAGGAATGATTCCTTTATCAACCACTTCCCATTCCAAAGGATCTTTCGATCTTAGGAATGCCTTCATCTTATTTTTCCATATGCTGTAATCTTTTCCATCAAAGTATGGAGGTCCGGTATTGCTTTGACCTTCAACCAACCCCGTAGGCAACATACTAGCCATAGATCTTTTACTTAGAAGTAAAGACACTTCTTATAAACAAGTACACAAGCTCTGATACCAATTGTTAGAACTAGAATTAGCACCTAGAGGGGGGTGAATAGGTGTTTAAAGTGAATTTAACAATACAAACCGAAAGAGATATAAATAATTTAAAATCAACGATTGCAGCAAATGAAAACAGTTAACAATATAAAGGATTAGGGATAGAAAATCAAGACTCCAGATTTATAGTGGTTCGGCTTAGATCAAGCCTACGTCCACTCTCCCGCATGGACAGACCCTTCCTGGCTGGATTTCACTAAGAATCAATAAGAGTGATTATAGTCTCACGCTCTTGAGTCCACAAAGTGTAGATTACTCTACTACACTTCCTCAAGGTCTACAATATGATCTCTCTTATGATTACATGTAACGCTCAAAGAATGATATTGCAAAATAGAAAAAGGAGATTTAGACTTTGGAATTCTTCTATCCGCACCCTTCAACAACTAGAGCATCTCTCTTATATACTTCTTCATGCCTTCAATACCGTTGGCACCTTCCAAAGAAGTTCTTCCAATCAACCCGTTGGACAGAATCAATTAGAGAGATCTCGAGCTCTTTAAGGTAAGTGTTGATAGCCCATCAATCCTGCTCGCCCATACAATCAGGATCTCGGTTTCCATAAGTAGATCCTTCCAAATATAAGTTGCGAAGTCTTCAGAGAATCTAAACATATTCCATATGAAAGTAAGATTGTTTAGTGCTGAATCCAGTAGAAAGATATCCACTAATCGTTAGAATAAAGATCATATAAGATCAGAATAAACATCGTCCTGGAAACTGTCCATGTGAGTAGACTTTGAAATATAAGTCTTGAGTCTTGCTAGCTTCGAGACTTTGATCTTCGAGACTATGATCTTTGACTATGTCAATAGAGTCTGTAAGTCTTCAGACTAGACTGATACAAATGTTTTGTCAACTTCAAAATACTTTAAGAGATTTCATCCAACAGGACCTTGATCCTAAGAAAGATCATACAGATACTCAACCTTCCACCTCAAGTTTAAGGTTGGTTATTGCTCAGAATGCCCCTTCAGTTCAGCCGGCTATTGAACAACCAATCGTTGAAGTTCCACAACCTGCTGATATTGATCTAATAGATCCAGTTGTTCAGCAATTACAAGAAATTGTTGAACAACCAGTTGAGCAGCACGCTCCTCAAGAGAATGTTGATTCAACATTGAGAAGATCTGATAGAATAAGGAAATCGGCAATTCCTAGTGATTATATTGTGTACTTACAAGAGTCTGACTACAATATTGGAGCTGATAATGATCCTGAAATATTTTCACAAGCCATGGATAGTGATAAATCCAATTTGTGGTACAATGCCATGAAGGAAGAGATGAGTTCTATGGCATCTAACGAAGTTTGGGATTTGGTTGAGTTACATGATGGTGTGAAGGCCATTGGTTGTAAATGGGTCTTCAAAACTAAGAAGGATTCATTAGGTAACATTGAAAGATATAAAGCTAGACTCGTTGCCAAATGATTCACTCAAAAGGAAGGAATCGATTACACGAGACTTTTTCTCCGTATCTAAGAAAGATTCTCTTCGTATTGTTTTGGCATTGGTTGCCCATTTTGATATGGAATTACATCAGATGGATGTGAAAACAGCGTTCCTCAATGGAGAACTAGAGGAGGAGGTTTACATTAAACAACCTGAAGGATTCCCCTCTAGTAAAGGTGAGCATTTGGTGTGCAAGCTTAAGAAATCTATATATGGCCTGAAACAAGCCTCCCGCCAATGGTACTTAAGGTTCCATGATGTCATTTCTTCATTCGGTTTTGTAGAAAATGTCATGGATCAATGTATATACCAGAAGGTCAGTGGGAGCAAAATTTGTTTCCTTGTGCTATATGTGGATGATATTTTACTTGCAACCAATGATAAAGGGTTGTTACATGAGGTGAAACAATTTCTCTCTAAGAGTTTTGATATGAAGGATATGGGTGAGGCATCTTATGTCATTGGCATTAAGATCCATAGAGATAGACCTCGAGGAATTTTAGGACTATCTCAAGAAACCTATATCAATAAGGTCTTAGAAAGCTTCCGGATGAAAGATTGTTCACCAAGTATAGCACCCATTGTGAAAGGTGACGGGTTCAATTTGAACCAATACCCGAAGAACGATTTAGAAAGGGAACAAATGTACAACGTCCCATATGCTTCTGCTGTCGGAAGTTTGATGTATGCTCAGGTTTGCACTCAACCTGACATCGCTTTTGCTGTGGGAATGTTGGGAAGATATTAGAGTAATCCAGGTTTAGACCACTGGAGAGCTGCAAAGAAAGTCATGAGATACCTTCAAGGTACCAAAGACTACATGCTTATGTATAGACGGACTGACAAATTGGAAGTGGTCGGTTATTCGGATTTGGACTTCGCGGGCTGCGTTGATTCACGAAAATCAACATCTGGATACATTTTTATGTTAGCGGCGGAGCCGTGTCATGGAGAAGCGCCAAGCAGACTTTGACTGCTACTTCTACTATGGAGGCTGAGTTCGTTTCTTGTTTTGAGGCTACCTCGCATGGTGTATGGTTGAAGAGTTTCATTGCTGGGCTTAGAATTGTTGATTCTATTTCTAGGCCATTAAGAATATATTGTGACAATTCAAGCTGCAGTTTTTATGGCTAAAAATGCCAAAAGTGGCGATCGAAGTAAGCATATCGACATTAAGTATTTAGTCATAAGGGAACGTGTTAAGGAGAATAAAGTGGTCATTGAACACGTTAGCACTAAATGGATGATAGCCGATCCTTTAACTAAAGGCATGCCACCAATGAAGTATAAGGATCATGTAACTAGTATGGGAATAGGTCCCATAATGTAATTTGTCGTCATATGGACGATTTATGTTGTATGAAACTCTTATTCAGTTGTAATGTTGATTCTCAATTTTAGTGTGCACATTTTGTTGTTTATGAGAATAACATTTATCCTTGGTTTTGGAATAAACATGGGGTTTATTCATTAAGATATGTTGTCACATATAGGCTGACATTAAAGAAATAAGATGCATTGTGATACATGGAAGATATTACTCACCCTTAGAGGACATGTCGCCATGATTAGGGGTGTGCAACCGGACCGGGTCAACCCGGTTCCCGGATCGGCCCACCCGAAAAACAGGGTTGGGAACCGGTTCCGGTTGAAACCGGTCCGGGAACCGGTTCCCAAAGTTCAGACCCTGTTTGAACCGGTCCGGGAACCGGTTCCGAGGGAATACCCACCCGGGAACCGGATCGACCGGACCGGTTCGGGAACCGGTTTTTAAGGCAGAAGACCAAAACCCTATTCGTTTCTATCTTTACTCTCGCGTAGTCACGCTCGTCGCTCTCAGCCTCTCACCTCCGCCGATCCATCCAAGCGCTGCACCGCTGACGCTGCTTCCGCTCGCCCACCGTCGATTCCTCGCGGGTGGCCAGCAAGGTGCTCGACTCCACCCCCGTCGCGATCTTCACCGTCGACAGCGTCCTCCTCCCCGCCGAGCTGTTCGGCAAGTCCCATCTCCCTCCCTCTCCCTCTCTCTCTCCATTGTCCGTGGGGGTGGCCCGCCCTGCTTCGATCCGATCGAGGTGATCATCTTCTCGAATTCCCTTCGCTTCTTCTCTCGTGTGGTCCGCCGATTTGTTGCCTCGCTAGCGAATGTCTTTCGGGTCGATCTTTGTTTTGCGCTCGTGTCCTCGTGGACTGGTTGCTTGTCCCGAGGAAATCGCTTGTTGCTTGCGTTCTCTTTCGCTTTGTTGTCGTGTATGCTCTGTTATGTCTCTTCTTCTGTCGGTCGTTGGATGGGTCGTTCGTCGGTGACGTCGCAGCAGCTGAATTCGGCCCTGCGTCGTCGAGTTGGAGTGTGTATCCGTGTTGATCTTTGTTGTTCGTGCGTGCTCATGGTCGGTGGAGCGGTGATTTCAGCTGTGATTGCTCGAATTTGAGCTTTGCAATGCCGGGCGTGTGTATTTCTTATTGAAGGTTCTTTTTTTACCCTGGGGGTATCTCAAAGTTGTCGTCTATGGGATCGATTACTTGGGTTGGCGATGAAGTCAGATGATTTGGGGGTTTTGGACTCAAATGATCGTAAGGATCGCAAGTCGTTGCCTTTACAACACGATAGAAGAGAAAGAGAGTTGGTTGGCAGTTGAAGTTAATTTTTTTCCTGCGTCCTGCTTTGTTAATCTCTTTTCTAGTTTAGGAAGCCAACGTATGTCCGATGATATCGGATTGTGTCTACCGGTACCACGTACGATGACTTGCTTTCTTGAACAATGTTGTTTGCATCCGCCCTTGTACGAGATGGATTCTTGTTCTTCAATCTTTATCACATGAACACATGTTATTCTTTTCTTTACTAGTTATACAATGAAGATTTAGCAATTGTTTTCAGCGTTGAGTTATCAACGAAAGGCAGGCTTTTTGTTATTCCACAGGGAGTATTATGTGAAGCTTGTAATTCTTGTTCATGACAGAGATACTAAGAAACTTGTATTTCCACAACACTAAAGTTGAGTAAAAATGGAGTGATTTCTTATGTTAGACCATGAATTACATAGTGCCAGAAGATCAGCATTCTACATTTCCAATGCACACCTAATGAGAGATTTGATTTACTATGTTAGACCATAAAGTAAATAGACTTTATTAAATCATAACTTTTGCATGTCTCTAGAGTATGGATTCTTGTTGATTTTTCTTTATATATGAATTTTAGGATTTTGTCAGAGAATTTGTACCTCGTGGAGCGCAAGGCCGAAGAAGGAGAAGAAGATTGAGCGCATCAAGGACAAGGTTGATATGTGATCAGCCAAAAATTGTCCTACAACTAGTTAATTGGCTAAATTGCTAGCTTGTATATTATTGGAATATGAGAAACTTGATGTACCTTGTGGGATATGGGGATGCGAGATGGTCGAATTATACACGTGGTTGCTTTTTCAAGGGGGTTCCAAATTTTATACATGTTCCCAATGAGTTTGGTCGAAGGATGTGCTTGGTCCGGCCTTTTTGTTTCATCATATAACTCATCCATACTTGCTTATCTAAAGTTAATATAAAGATACAACAATTTTTATGCAAAACAGGTTCCAATATAAACAGGGTCAACCCTGTTCCCGGACCGGAAAAATAGGGTGGGCCGGGAACAGGGTCCAATGCAAACAGGGTAGGGAATAGGGTCCAGGTCTAGACCCGGCCCACCCTGGACCCGATCACCGCTAGCCATGATCCATGTGTTTTGTTTCTTTTCTTTAAGCATAAAGTTTTCGTGGAATTAGTTGGATAATTCGTATGATGAAAATGATGGGATCAAGTGGGAGAATGTTATTTATTTTTGTGTGATCCCACATTTTGGACCCACATTTTCTCTTAAAGTCGCGACTGTTCAACATGAAGTGTTTCCATGCTTCGTACCCTTTCGTGACAACCGTTCATTCGTTAATCGTCTTGATGGAAGACGATGTATAAATAGGAACATACATTCATTTCTGACGGGTGATGACAAGGTCTAACACAAACTCTCTCATTCAGAATACACCATTAGTACGAGAGTGAATTGCGTTAGTAGTGCGAGTCCCCAATTTTGTTGATTTCAGGTTTTCAGACGAACGTGATTACAAGAACAATGGCTGGAGGTTTGTCTATAATCGATCCTAGCTTCCGCATATGAATTATTTTGTCTAACAGATCAAACATCGGCTCTAGTACTCTCGGGCCCCACCCCTCAATCCCTTTACCAACAAGGTAGCACGCCTGTTGGTGGTTTAAGTTCTGATTGAATCGTTGAAAGTTATTGATTTTTGAACGAGTAGTATTATTTCTCGACGGAGGGGCCGAAACTTCTTTAGGATGTAAGATTCTTAGAATACTTCAGCTTAAGACTCACTCCTTTGTATTATCCTTCGCTTGTGAATTAGTTAATCCTATTGCACATCCAATTTTTCTCCTATATATTAGATGCGAAGTCCCCCTCTATGAGATCAAACAAAAGCAACATGTGTTACGCCACTAAAATTGAACGTGCCTTGTACTAACCTGTGAGAAGACCTTTTCGTTTTCATGCTCGCTTTAGACACGGTTGGCCTTTACTCGAACCCAAGAAATATAGGACCAACGTCATCTAACAATTGAAATTTATTGGGATCTTGTGCATCTGATTCATGCACGTTTGGCTTGTATCTACACTAAAACCATGGGCCCAACGCCTCATGACCATGTAATGTCGAGTATAGGGAGATGTGGCGACGGTGATATGAGACTCGTAACGCTTTCTCGGTGCAAGAAGACTTCGAGGCGTCTGGAAGTCTTTCGAAGAACAAGACAAAATGCTAGAGAAAAAGTAAATAAAGGAGAAATTGCATCCGCCGTGTTACATCCGGGGGGAGGACCTTTCTCAATGACTTGTGATATGTGATTGCTGCGACCTCCCCTTCGGACAGGGAAAAAGTAAATAAAGGAGAAATTGCATCCGCCGTATTACATCAAATATTAGACCCGCACTTGCCAATCCCGAGAGCGAATTCCATCGCAAGAAATATCATTTTGGTAGTTTCTCTAGTGCTTACTTGCTTAAGAAGTGATCCAAAGTAAGGACCCATAATGAAACAAGTTTGGAAAGCTTTCCTAGCTTTAAGACTTGCGTTGGCCCAGCCATTCCATTCAATCTCACTTTCGCATCTCCAAGAAAATAATCAATGAGTACGGTGGGAAGGTGGAACATTGGAACTTCGTCGAGCCCCAAAAAAGAGCAAGGGCCACGAAGTACTTGTCCCAAAACTAGCGCAAATAAATTCCAACAAGTGAAGAGTTGATTGATACAATGATGCTGCGAATTGGCGAACGTGTTTGAGCTATATCAGTATACTGCTTCTGCAATTTTAAGTCACGTCAAACTTTTTCTATACTAGCTAGGCTAGAATTTACCTAAGTAGCAATTACTAAGGAGTGAAGAAGCATTTTGTCGGACAGTTGTTTATTTTTCATCATTTTAGTAAGATCAGAATGTATGATAAGTGATAACGTGTTGTCGTTGCCATAAATGTTTGGCAACATAAGGATATTCCCTGCGTATTATTCCGGATCGTTTCGGTTTAGTTGAGGCTTGCTAGTCAATCAAAGACGGCAAATTGGCCAACGTTTCCTTCTCGATGGCTAAAGGTCCGACATCACGAAAACAACAAAAGACGACGATTACTCTAGACGAATCGTGTCGATTCGTCCAGCAATCAATACATGTCCGAAGACCTTGACTTGTTGACTTTTGAGGTGCCTGCTGGACGAAGACCTTGACTTATTGAATTTGTCCAACTTCCATATGTAAGCGCACTAATTGAATCATCATTATTTAACCGTGAAGTGTACGATGGAGGGCCTGCCACTTCGCAATCACGATGTAACAGAATCAGAGTTTATCCACTATAAAGACACTATCAATCGTATAAATTGGTTTATGTCTTGAAGCTTTGTGATAATGAACGCAGCCTTTAAATTAATCAGAATTGATGAACACAAGGACGCAAAGACGAGGAATCCCATCAACAGAAAACCTATGTATATCATAGAAGTACTCTTCCTTCCGCCTTAAAATCTCGTATGCTGCACTCTATGTATATCTGAAGTACACTTCCTATGAAAGAGAGTTCCTGATGCTATTCATAAATTATGATTCTCCCTAAATGATCGTTATCGGGTTCGACCCATGTGAAACGTGATCCAAAGTTCTTGATACGTCGGGTACACATGTTCTTGATTTACGAGAAGATGGAAAGTGAGAGTCTATTTCGTGTTTTGAGAAATGATGTTGAAGCGGGGGGAACTTGATCGGTACCAAAGAGTCAATGTCATCTTACTTCCTCGTCGTTGCGCCCAACCAATTTTTTCGTCCGAAGGTATCCAACATCTTACTCAACCACCGAAAGCCTCAAACAACTTCTCTCTCTCTCGAGCATGTCAAATCTAGGGAAATAACACTAGATACATAGTTTTTGGTTTGCGTGGGTGCTGAAACTTGGCTAGATTCATAAGCTAATTCAATTTGTAGTGATTAATTTCATTTGTTTTCACTGCCCTCCGAACTGATGGCAACTCGATGATGTCAAAAAATAACAGAAGGAAAAGATTAAGAGACTCCCAGTAGAAGGTAAGTGTCAAGTCCATTTAAAAGTTATAATCCCAGGATGTTTTTCTAATCCAAGGATATTCCTTTGACACGTGGTTACAGTGTCTTGCTTTACTTTATAAGTGCCGTAGGCCAATGAATACAGCATACTTAATATTCTACGGATAAAACTGACTAAAAAATATCATGGGTGAAAAACAATGCAAGTACCATAATATCATATGCCGCTCACTTGAGTATCATAACTTTTTTTTTGGTTCACTTAAGTGTCACATCGAAGTAAAATCGATCATTTGAACTTTCAGCAAATCGTGTTATGTGGATTTTTTTTTAATTATTTTCGATCCAACGTGAATTTTTTTTTTTGTTTTCCATTATTTTCCCTTTTTTTTAGGGCCAATGACCCTTGTTGGCTGCAAAACCCTCGCTGCTATCGGCTGTGAAGACCCTTGCAAGATCTAGGCAAGGGCCTTTGAGGCTAAGGACAAGGCTGGCGAGGCCACAATGTCCTCGCCCGAGCCTTCACGGCCGACAACGAGGTGGCCCTCACTAGCCCTAGAAAAAAGAAAAGAAAAAAGAAAAAATTCAAAAGAATTATTTAAAAAATATTTTAAAAATTGTCCACATCAGCGTCAGGGAAACCACATAGGACGATCGGCATCCACGTCAGGTTTCTCAACGAGAAAAATCACCAATGACACTCAAGTGATCGATTTTTCAAATTTATAGCACTTAAATGAGCGAAAAAAAATTATGGCACTCAAGTGAGTATCATACGAAAGTTATAACACTTGCGATAGTCTTACCCTGACAAAAATGATATCCTAATCTCTCAGCAAGAGAGATGTCACCTATAATAAGTATAATCTGCAACAAGTCCTTGGTTGTCACGCCCCGAACCTCGAGCACGCGAACATCACACTTTGGTCGATAGAAATTATGCGACTTCCCAGGACACGTCGCCGACCCATTCATTTTTATTGCACATGCGGAAGCGAAATAAATCCCCTGACAACATTTAACTTGGGATAGAAAAGCAGGCAATCAATCACAACCAAACTAGCCTTCTTATAAACATATAGGTTTATATACAACACTGGATTGCCTACAAAATAGACAGGCTCAACAAAAAGGGAATTGTCCTATGACCACTAGTCAGACACATTCGCCGTGTCATGCCCCGATCCTCAGGCACGCGCCCATCCCTCACCTTGGTCGATTTAAAAGCGACGTCCCAGGATGCATCGCTGACCCTTTTCTTTTTAATCCCAGGATGTTTTTCTAATCCAAGGATATTCCTTTGACACGTCGTTACAGTGTCTTGCTTTACTTTATAAGTGTCGTAGTCCAATGAATACAGCATACTTAATATTCTACGGATAAAACTGACTAAAAAATATCATGGGTGAAAAACAATGCAAGTACCATAATATCATATGCCGCTCACTTGAGTATCATAACCTTTTTTTTTTGTTCACTTAAGTGTCACATCGAAGTAAAATCGATCATTTTAGTGTAACTTTCAGCAAATCGTGTTATGTGGATTTTTTTTTAATTATTTTCGATCCAACGTGATTTTTTTTTTTTGTTTTCCATTATTTTCCCTTTTTTTAGGGCCAATGACCCTTGTTGGCTGCAAAACCCTCGTTGCTGTCGGCTGTGAAGACCCTTGCAAGATCTAGGCAAGGGCCTTTGAGGCTAAGGACAAGGTTGGCGAGGCCACAATGTCCTCGCCCGAGCCTTCACGGCCGACAACGAGGTGGCCCTCGCTAGCCCTAGAAAAAGAAAAGAAAAAAGAAAAATTCAAAAGAATTATTTAAAAATATTTTAAAATTTGTCCACATCAACGTCGGGGAAACCACATAGGACGATCGGCATCCACGTCAGGTTTCTCAACGAGACAAATCACCAATGATACTCAAGTGATCGATTTTTCAAATTTATAGCACTCAAATGAGCGAAAAAAAATTATGGCACTCAAGTGAGTATCATACGAAAGTTATAGCACTTGCGATAGTCTTACCCTGACAAAAATGATATCCTAATCTCTCAGCAAGAGAGATGTCACCTATAATAAGTATAATCTGCAACAAGTCCTTGGTTGTCACGCCCCGAACCTCGAGCACGCGAACATCCCACTTTGGTCGATAGAAATTATGCGACTTCCCAGGACACGTCGCCGACCCATTCATTTTTATTGCACATGCGGAAGCGAAATAAATCCCCTGACAACATTTAACTTGGGATAGAAAAGCAGGCAATCAATCACAACCAAACTAGCCTTCTTATAAACATATAGGTTTATATACAACACTGGATTGTCTACAAAATAGACAGGCTCAACAAAAGGGAATTGTCCTATGACCACTAGTCGACACATTCGCCGTGTCATGCCCGATCCTCAGGCATGCGCCCATCCCTCACCTTGGTCGATTTAAAGCGACGCCCCAGGATGCATCGCTGACCCTTTTCTTTTTAATCCCAGGATGTTTTTCTAATCCAAGGATATTCCTTTGACACGTCGTTACAGTGTCTTGCTTTACTTTATAAGTGTCGTAGTCCAATGAATACAGCATACTTAATATTCTACGGATAAAACTGACTAAAAAATATCATGGGTGAAAAACAATGCAAGTACCATAATATCATATGCCGCTCACTTGAGTATCATAACCTTTTTTTTTTGTTCACTTAAGTGTCACATCGAAGTAAAATCGATCATTTTAGTGTAACTTTCAGCAAATCGTGTTATGTGGATTTTTTTTTTTTTTTAATTATTTTCGATCCAACGTGATTTTTTTTTTTTTTTTTTTTGTTTTCCATTATTTTCCCTTTTTTAGGGCCAATGACCCTTGTTGGCTGCAAAACCCTCGTTGCTGTCATTTTTGTGAAGACCCTTGCAAGATCTAGGCAAGGGCCTTTGAGGCTAAGGACAAGGTTGGCGAGGCCACAATGTCCTCGCCCGAGCCTTCACGGCCGACAACGAGGTGGCCCTCGCTAGCCCTAGAAAAAAGAAAAGAAAAAAGAAAAAATTCAAAAGAATTATTTAAAAAATATTTTAAAATTTGTCCACATCAACGTCAGGGAAACCACATAGGACGATCGGCATCCACGTCAGGTTTCTCAACGAGACAAATCACCAATGATACTCAAGTGATCGATTTTTCAAATTTATAGCACTCAAATGAAAAAAAAAATTATGGCACTCAAGTGAGTATCATACGAAAGTTATAGCACTTGCGATAGTCTTACCCTGACAAAAATGATATCCTAATCTCTCAGCAAGAGAGATGTCACCTATAATAAGTATAATCTGCAACAAGTCCTTGGTTGTCACGCCCCGAACCTCGAGCACGCGAACATCCCACTTTGGTCGATAGAAATTATGCGACTTCCCAGGGACACGTCGCCGACCCATTCATTTTTATTGCACATGCGGAAGCGAAATAAATCCCCGACAACATTTAACTTGGGATAGAAAAGCAGGCAATCAATCACAACCAAACTAGCCTTCTTATAAACATATAGGTTTATATACAACACCTGGATTGTCTACAAAATAGACAGGCTCAACAAAAAGGGAATTGTCCTATGACCACTAGTCAGACACATTCGCCGTGTCATGCCCCGATCCTCAGGCACGCGCCCATCCCTCACCTTGGTCGATTTAAAAGCGACGCCCGGGTGACGCATCGCCGACCCTTTTCTTTTTAATCCCAGGATGTTTTTCTAATCCAAGGATATTCCTTTGACACGTCGTTACAGTGTCTTGCTTTACTTTATAAGTGCCGTAGTCCAATGAATACAGCATACTTAATATTCTACGGATAAAACTGACTAAAAAATATCATGGGTGAAAAACAATGCAAGTACCATAATATCATATGCCGCTCACTTGAGTATCATAACCTTTTTTTTTTGTTCACTTAAGTGTCACATCGAAGTAAAATCGATCATTTTAGTGTAACTTTCAGCAAATCGTGTTATGTGGATTTTTTTTTAATTATTTTCGATCCAACGTGAATTTTTTTTTTTTCCATTATTTTCCCTTTTTTTAGGGCCAATGACCCTTGTTGGCTGCAAAACCCTCGTTGCTGTCGGCTGTGAAGACCCTTGCAAGATCTAGGCAAGGGCCTTTGAGGCTAAGGACAAGGTTGGCGAGGCCACAATGTCCTCGCCCGAGCCTTCACGACCGACAACGAGGTGGCCCTCGCTAGCCCTAGAAAAAGGAAAATAAAAAATAAAAAATTCAAAAGAATTATTTAAAAAATATTTTAAAAATTGTCCACATCGAGTTAGGAAACCACAGGACGATCGGCGCATCCACGTCGGGTTTCTCAACGAGACAAATCACCAATGACACTCAGTGATCGATTTTTCAAATTTATAGCACTCAAATGAGCGAAAAAAAATTATGGCGACTCAAGTGAGTATACGAAAGTTATATAACTTGCGATAGTCTTACCCGACAAAAAATGATATCCTAATCTCTCAGCAAGAGAGATGTCACCTATAATAAGTATAATCTGCAACAAGTCCTTGGTTGTCACGCCCGAACTCGAGCACGCGAACATCCCACTTTGGTCGATAGAAATTATGCGACTTCCTGAGGACACGTCGCCGACCCATTCATTTTTATTGCGCGTACGGAAGCGAAATAAATCCCCGGCAACATTTAACTTGGGATAGAAAGCGAGGCAATCAATCACAACCAAACTAGCCTTCTTATAAACATATAGGTTTATATACAACACTGGATTGTCTACAAAATAGACAGGCTCAACAAAAAAGGAAGCGTCCTATGACCACTAGTCGAGACACGTTCGCCGTGTCATGCCCGATCCTCGCAGCACGCGCCATCCCTCACCTTGGTTGATTTAAAAGCGACGTCCGGGACGCATCGCGGCGACCCTCTTCTTTTTAATGCACAAGCGGAAGATAAATTAAAATAGAGACAATAAAACATTTGGATAGAACAATAGGATTAAATTTCAAACCTTCACTCTTATATACATTGCAAAACAAAAAACGGTGCACATATATATACAAAGTGAACTATTAAGTCAATTCACATTAAGCCGAGTTAAAAACACAAGGTCTACAAACAAAAGCGGGGTTCTACAAGTTACGGTCCCCATCCTCCTCTTCATCAATCTCCACACTCCAACCGGAGCCTTCCCCAGATCGGCATTTGGACTTCGAGACCTTCAACATCCAAGTCTGCTCAACTAGGACTCGAAATGGTTATTCAATAAATGATTAGACCACGTCTGCCAAAGTTCTACCTCCTAAGACCCGATTAGTAAGCAAATACACTATGGGCTGCCTAAACACGCACGAGTCGAGGACTTACCTTGGCCCAGATTCCACCGCAAATCGGTATAATTCATAATAGGCACCCAACTACTCATAACAAATCGAACCAGGTTGATTACGTGTCGCAGAGCGACACGTGCATTCTCTAAGCATTAGTTTCACCAAAGTGATGCATCAAATCACCGGGCCCCACGTGCTTCTCCCAAGATGCCTCACTTAATTCCGGGCCCACGTGCATTCTCTAAGGTCTACTAGTTCACCAAAGTGATGCATCAATTCACCGGTGTCCCTTTTAGATGCCACTCTCAAGATTCAATGGTTTTATGGCCCCACCCGACCTTCTCAAGATCTAGTGGGCTTTACTGCGGTCACCCGACCCTCTCAAGACCCAGTGAACTGCGGTCCCACCCGACCCTCTCAAAATCTAATTTAGGAATGAATCTTAAATTCACTTATAAATTACTTTAGCACTAAATAAAGCTCAAATAAATAAACGACCGCACATGACGATCGCACAAAATTTCGATCACCGGCCATCCAGTTGAATTTTAGGAAAAATAATTAATTAAATAATTAATTTCGAAAATTAAATAAATAAATATTAAAAATCCAATTTAGCTCAAAATAAAGTTAGATTAAATAAACGACTTCACATCATTGTAAATCAGTATAATATTAGGTCTTTGGCCATCACAGTTAAATTTTCGGAAAATAAATAATTATTTAATTTAATTTCAAAAAATAATATTTAAACGCCAAAAATTCCACTTAGTAGAAATATCAAATGAAGCCCGATAAAGGGTTGGAAAATTTCTACTCTGATAAATAGTAGGTAGTATATAACTACTGTAACGTCATTTCTAACCACCTAACGTGTATCATTAAGTCTCTAACCACCTAATCTAACCACCTAATGCGTTTAATTAAATCTAATCAACCCAAGTATAATTAACAAACTAAAAGCGTTAGTGAAAGAAACTCACTTAAGAAATGGCGGACCAAGAATCGCCGCGACGCGACGCGCGGCGGCCGAAATCAAACTTTCGGCGGCGTCGACGGACACTCGGGCGGGGCCCAAAGATCTTGCCTCGCGGGCTTGGCTTCAAAAGAATTTTCTGAACTTCACTGCACTGGGCTTGAATCAAGACTAAACATGGGCTTCAAATGGACTGAAGTTTGTTGCGAATGGGCTTGAATAAGAAAAGAATCTGATGGGCCGAAGACTGCTGAAATCATGGGCTTCCAATGGGCTTGCGACTGAACTCACAAAGAAGCTGGGCAGAGTCTCACATGGGCCGCAGACTGACTGGATTCACGGGCCTGCTTCATGGACTGGAGTTGCCGTGGCTTCAATTACAGGGCCGGTCCACGAGCTGGCGAAGGAAGAGACGAAGACGTTGAAGCTGCAGGCATTGGATTCGCTGGCATCGAGTTGCCGACGACGCCGGTTTTTGCTCGAGCTGGTTAGCGTGAGCGTGGGTAGCTCCGTGTGGGGCCAGGCGGTCAACAAAGAGGAGCCTCGGTGGGGAGTGTTGACCGAACAAGGGGGAGCTCGGATACGTGGGTGGCAGCAAGCGGTGGACGTGTGGCTTCAGTGATTTGCTGGCGGTTGAAGATGCACGGAGAGGATGCAGCTGCTTCGGTGGAATTCGCGAGGCCGTGAGGTAGCAACGACGGAGAAGATCAACGCGAGTGAAGCTGCGGCGTTGATTGATGGGTGCGGCCGAACCAAAGAGGAAAAGATGGAGGTTTGTGTGTGTCGGCCAAATGGGTATCAAGTGCCTCAAATAAATGAAAGAAATTAAATAACAAAAGAGAGAGAAGATGAGGTGTGTCGGCAAGAGAGAATGTGAGAGAGATGTAGATAAGGTTGACTAAAGTCAAGATAAGGTGAGAAGAAAAAATGGGGCACGGCAAGCTGTCGGTGGGGTGCTTCGCACGCAAGAGAGAGAGAGAGAGAGAGCGCGCGAGTGAGTGGGGCATTCAGCCAAATGGGAAAAGAAAGGAATAATTTTAAAGAAATTATCCTAAAACCAATCATTCTTGTCCCATTTGCATTTTGTTTAGTCCAATTTGAAATCTGAAAATTTCCAGGACAAGGTACTTGATCCTCGCTTGCTTTCTTGTATCAAATTTCTCTCGAACAATAAATCTCGGGCAACAAAAGCGGCAAATCTTCTTCAATTCCCAATTTTAATTCATTCTTCTTCGGAATCCAATTTTCTGAACAAACAATTTCGGTTGAGGTTCAATTTGAAATTAAAAAAAAAACCCAAACAACTTCCATTTGCTGATTTGCTTATACCAGAGGCCAAAGTCTCTTCAAATTGGCAAATCCGAGTTTTTGCTCATTTTCCGCATCGTCCGTAACGATTTTCCGTAAAAATCCCGAACTGATGGAATTTCTCCGAAAGACAAGACGACATCCTATAAATGAATCATGACATGCTCGAATGTCCGATTTCCGAAACCGAATTTAATTTCGTGGTTAAAATCGACCGAACACGATATTAGTCCGATCCGACCTATTGAGTAGCTTTTAGGGATTTTACCGCAGTTATATCCCTTAACGGCTTCACCCAATAGATTGGTTAACTCATGAGTGATCAGCTCAGAGAAAAAGGACCATCGGTGTGTCGACGAGATGCCCATTTCATATATTCGGGATGAGTTGAAATTTCGGGATGTCACACGCCAATTCTTCGATCTCTACCTCCACAAATGTCCATGGCTTCGAGTCCTCCACGACCGCCATCTAAAGACCTGAAAATAATATCCCACAACTGGGATGGACATTAAATGTCTCGGCGAGTCCCCACCTCTAAGACCCGATTAGAAGAAAATACGCCTCGGGCGTTCTAGCCACACCAATAGGATAGAGGACTTACCTCGCCTCAATTCCTTCCCGCACGTCGCGCACAATTCAATTCTCAATCAAACAATTGATCCAACGATTCAATTTAATCAAACTATCTATCTTCCATTCCAATCCATACTATCCATCAACCAATACTATCTATCATCCCATACCATCTATCAAACCAATCGTTAATACGACATATGCTCTCCAAAGCCGTAACATATAGACGGCAGCTCGCTTTCAAGTGTATAGATAGATAGCTCACCAAAGCCGGGCGATAGATAATATAATAGCTCGCACAAGCTATAATCGATATAGTAGCTCACCAAAGTCAGAATCGATATAATAGCTCTCCAAAGCCGTATATATATGTATATAATAATTGATCGCCCAAGCCGATACATATATATAAACAAATGCTCGCCAAAGCCGATCATTCAATAATAAACCATAGAACCGGATATTCAATCCAATAACAACCAACGATTCAAACTAGTCATACAAAGCAATTACAGTGCTAAAAGCCAACACCAGGTATTTTCAAGTTAAATACCACAACTTCATCAATATCACTCAATTCCACACTTTTGGAATTATTAACCATAATCATCAATAACTCAATTTCTCAATTTAAACATACAATTGGCACAAACTGACCACACTGCTGCGATCAGCATGAAATTCTAACGATTGGCCATCCCAAGCAAAATTTTCGAAATTATTAAATAATTAAATTTAATTCCGAAAATTAAATAATTAAATATTATATTATAATAATATAATTTAATAAAATAATATTTATAAATTCGAAATAAATAAATAAATAAAAATAATTAATTAGGCTTAAACAATATTACACTAATTTAATCATACAATTAGCCCTAATTAAACATCCATTAAACTAATCATGCAACTAATCTAATTTACATTAAAATAATCTAATCTAACCACCTAAGCCTAATTAGACTAATCTAAACATCCCTTAAGCATCATTAACTTACTAAGCAGGGATTAGATGATAAACTCACCGGATTAACGTTCTGGCGAGTCTACGGCAAAGGCGACGCCAAGGCGGGCAATAAACCTCAAAGCGGCGACACCAACCAAGGCCGGGAAGGGCTTGAAACGGGCCACGACGATCGAAAACCCTTGCTGGTTTTCGCCGTGCTTGACCTGCAGAGGTGAACCAAGTGGGCCTGAAACGAGGAAACGGGCCGATCGGAGCTTCGGCGAGCGGGTGGTTGGCAACCGGTGGCTCTCGGGGGTCTTGGGGATCTTGTGGGTGGATGGGGGCGAAACAACAAGAAAACACGAATTAGGCGGAACCAGGCGAGTCCGGGCGGTCCGGTGGGCCGTTCCTTCGTGCCCAATTTCGGGAGGCTACAAGGCTCATTTCTGGGCACCGTCAAGTCCTCTTGAACGGTTTGGATGTGCTCTTCACGATAGTGGGTGGAGCGTTGGCTGATTCATCCGGGAAGATAACTTTTTACTCGGATCTTTGGCGAAAGGTCGGCTGGAGCGAAGCTGGAACGATGGGAAAACGAGAGGAGAAAAACGACGGGCTTGGGTGGGTCCCGGTGGGTGTGCGACGGTGGAGAGGCTGGTGAGCTCGGTTTTCTGCGGTTCTCTCAAGGTCTCTCCAAGCCACAACAATGGAGAAAGCCTCAATTCAAGGAGGAAGAAGACTCAGCTGAAGAGAGGGGACCCCAAGAGCTCCCTAGGCTCAACACTTGTCTTACTCTCCTCTCTCTTGCCCCCACCAGCCTTGGCCCTCACCCTCAGCCACTTTCCTCACCTTAGCTTCATCAAGAAGCTTGCCAAATGGTCCAAAATGTCATGCACCCCATGGCATACGAATTTGATACATTTCCCTCTTCAATCTTACTCAAATTCATTCACTTCCAAATAAATCCAATTGAGCTCAAATTGAAGTCCAAATAAATCCGCCAAGGTGTCCTCATCCATCTCATGACTTTTCCCCGTCATATGATCCAACTTGCATCCCAAAGATGCGATCAAAACCGGCCCTCGACTTTCCCGAACAAAAACGGTCTTACTTTGCTTTTTCGCAAAAATCTCGGTTGTAGAAAAATCTTCGAGGATGAGTCGATGTTCCTAAAATGATTTGTGACATAACAAAACCTCCAATTTCGATAATCGAGTTCAATTTCTCGGTTAATTTCAATACGGGCGTGATATGAGCGCGTCCTAATCTACCGAGTAGCTTTTAGGAATTTTCGGTGCAATTGACCTGTGGTTGATTATTTTCAAGCCACAAAGTACATCTTCGACACATTGGCGACTCTCGGTTGTCGTGGAAATCTCGAGGTTTCAAATATGGACACAGGGTACCAAAACGACAGAGAAATCGATCTAGTGCCGATCAACAAGAATTGTGCAATTAGGTGGAATCACCCACACTGAATTACATGGTTCCATTGAATCAACCTATCTCCGGTCTCTAATCGATTTGTGCCGTAATGACCCTTGCAGATTAGCATGGTCGAGCAGTCAGTTCCTGGTCGAATTCTCAAGTCTATTGCGTTTCGATTCCTTAACGGCTTCACCTGATAGACTAGTTATCTCGTGAGTGGCCAACTCAGAGAAGAGAGCTCTAGGTGCACAGATGAAATACCCGACTTATTCAATTGAAAATAGAATTGGAAAATCGGGATGTCACATTGGTTGTACTGATTACAATAGGTTTCTTCTATTGCAATTCAATTGTTGCAGCACAAGCATTTTCTTCATCGAGTCTAAACGATGAGTAACTATCATTAAGTGCTTGTATCAGTGATTGGTGAAGAGTTTGATGAAATGATGCTGAAAATTGTCCACTTTGGATACTGAGTCATCACGGCTTTAAAACGCGTTACACAAATTAAATGGGCCCAAACCTTCATAAACAAGCCCATGACTCCCCCCCTAAGCGATGTGAGACTAGAGAGGGACCCCTCCCCTTCTTTGTGCACGTTTGGGGACCGAGGCGTGGACGCACTGCCATCCCTCCTCCCCGCGCACCGTCGCTTGGGCTTTGATATCATTTGTAAGGACCCGGGCCCCACTGTGTAATATTGGCCGCTTTGGACATTGAGACCCCACGGCTTTAAAACGAGTTGACTGGGATAGAGGCGTGAACCCGGCCACCCTCATCCCAGCCCAATATTGTTCGCTTTGGAGGCCCGGCCACCTTTGTCCTCCCTCACGGGTTTGTTTTCAGCACAGCGAAAGCGTACGTGAAACGTGTTACATAGACGTACGCATTACATAGATTAAAGGTGCTCAACCTTTTATAAACAAACCCAGGACTCCCCCCTAAGCGATGTGGGACTAGAGAGGGACCCCTTCCCCTTCCTTACACGTCCGAGGACTGAGGTGCGGACGCACTGCCATCCCTCCTCTCCGCGCACCGTCGCTTGGGCTCTGATACCATTTATAAGGACCCGGGCTCCACTGTGAAATATTGTTTGCTTTGGAAACTGAGTCCTCACGGCTTTAAAACGCGCTATTTGGGATAGAGGCATGAACTCGGCCACCCTCATCCCAGCCCAATATCGTCCGCTTTGGAGGCCCGGCCACCGCTGTCCTCCCTCACGGGTTTGTTTTCAGCACAACGGAAGTGTACATGAAACGCATTACACAGATTAAAAGGGCCCAAGCCTTTATAAACAAGCCAAGGACTCCCCCCCAAGCGATGTGGGACTAGAGACGGGCCCCTTCCCCTTCCTTGCGCAGGTCCGGGGACCAAGGCGCGGACGCACCTTCATCCCTCCTCCCCGCCATCGTCACTTGGGCTGTCACACCTGCTGCCTAGACTTTGGCTTATTCATCTAACATCCCAAACAATTTCAAAGCAGGTTGCTTTGGTCAAAATTATATGGGAAAGTTTTCTTATTTCCTACCTTTGATGCAATAAAATATATGTTTATTACACGCAGTCACTGTAAAAGTAGTAAACAAGTTCCTGTGCTATGGATCATTAAGATCAAGATTTCAATGACGATACGCGTTGAAGGCTTTGATTAACATCCAGGTGTCCCACATTTGTAACAGAAGACGTTGATTGATAACTAGTTTCAACGTCATCTCTACTGTCCATGTTCTAACTCAAAGATATGACTGCAAAACTTTGTGATTCTCTTTCTTTTTCACAGAGCTCGTTTATAGTTTGGTGATTAATGAGAAATCTGATGTATATAGCTTATGAGTCATGGAAATGGAAACAATAATGGGCAAGCATCCAGCAGAGATCATCTCGGTGCTATTGACCTCCAAAGGAGAAGATATCATGTTACTCGACATGTTAGACCGGTGCTTGCCTATTCCGAGAAAGAGTTTTGTTGTGAAAAACATTGTTCAAGCGATTTCTCTGGCTCTTGCTTGCTTAAGTGCAGACCCAAAGTCAAGACTAACGATCAAACAAGTTTCCAGAGTTATTTTGGCTCAAAAAATACCAATGGTCGAGCCCTTCCGTGCAATCTCATTGGTGCAGCTCCGACAGACTCTATCCGGCGCATCAACATTTTCATGGTCTTCTTGACAGCTAAATTGGCTAGGTACATTCTTGATACAGAAAAAGAAATTAGTACCTTAGATGAATTTCATAGTTCAGAGTACTTCTCGACAGGAACTCCTTCCAGTTTGACAGGGACACAAGTGTAATTAACTTTGTGAGTGATTTGAAGTACCTAGATGGTTGGATCTTTTCTCATTTTCCTTTTAAAAAATTCATTACGGTCGTCGTCTTTATTTACTCAATAATTGATGCTGGTCCTCAAATTGGTTGAACACAACATGTTACGTGTGGCAGCGAAAGTCGAACTAGGCAAAGTATGTCGGTAGTTGTTTGTGACATCCCGAATTTTCAGTTATGTTTCTTTTTGATTGAATCAGGCGTTTCATTGACGTGTTTATAGGGCTATTCTCGGAACCGATCATTCTTGAGATAACTAAACTATCTGGGAAATTATTAGGAATTTTAAGGCAAATAGACTTGAGAATTCGACCAGGAATCGGCTTCTCGACCGTGTCCATTTTTAGAGGCCATCTCGGCACAGTTAAAAATCGATCTGAAATCAAAGATAGACTGGATCGACAGTAATGTGTGGCTAATCGTGGGTGACACCACTAAATTAGAAAATTCATGTCGACCAGCACTAGACTGATTTTCTTATTATTTTGGTACCCTGTGTTCGTATTTGGATCCTCGGGATTTTCACGACAACCGAGAGTCGCCAATGAGTCGAGTGGGTTCATAGTGGTTCGAAGAAAATCAACCACGAGTCAATTGCACTTTAAAATATCCGAAAGTTACCCGATAGGCTAGGTTACACTACAAACGCGTTGAATTGAAATTAACCGCCAACTTGAGTCCAATTTCAGAAATTGAAGTTTTGGCCATGTCACAATAAATTCTAGGAGTGTCGACTCAGGCTCAGAAAAATTTTCAGAGATTCCAAGACTTTTACGGAAAATCGTTGCAGACGCCACGGAAAATCAACGGAAATTCATATAGGCCAAATTAAAAGAAATTTGGACTTGCAAGCCGAACTATTGGATGAGGGGCACTTGTAGAAATTATGTGAGATTTTTCTACATCACATTCGGACATCAAATTGAAGTATTTTGATGGAAATTGAAGCTTGAAATAAAGGAATTTCGGAATTGGCAAGGGCAGCAAATTTTTGGCATTATTTTGGATGATTTTGTGGATTTTATTATAAGAAAGTATTTTAAGGGAACATTAGATATTTGTGTGAGCTTTTGGGGAACCAAGCATTAAATGGATTGGCTAAGTCTTTGACTTTTGGCCCCATTCTTAGCTTCTTGAACAAGAATTTCCAGCTGCCCCTCACGATTCATCCCCCTCCTTTGCAAGAGCTCTCTCTCCACCGAAGATCCCTCTGTTTTCGCTTCTTTTATCTTCCCTTCTTTGTTATTTTCCATTGAAGACGCTTGCCTTCCATTGAATCAACGCACACCTCCACCCACTGAACTTTCCTTGCCACACGTCCATCACTTTGCTTCCCTCGGTCAAAATGTTTTTTTTCCCCAGCAAATTTAGTTGTTGACCCTTGAAGCCACGATCCACCGAGAGAACTTCAACCCATCCACGTACATACTTCAAGCGACCACCGAAGACCCAAGAATTTTCTTGTGCTGCCACTCGTCCGTTTCTCCTCATCTCTTGGTCAACTTTGTAAACCATGAATCTCCTCTGTTGACCGCAGAAGCCCACCAAATTGAAGCCGCATGCGCACGGACTGATTGCCAGCGAAGTCACCCACCGAGGAAGAAAATCCACGCGTCCGCTTCTTCGAGTCAATTGCCGTCTCCACCTGTGTCGGTCAATTAAAAGGAGCTGCCCTCACCGATTGTTGACCAACGAAGCCCACGCGGCTTCAATCAACCACGAAGCCCGACGTCAATTGAGGGTCATCGAATTCCCCAGCTCGAAGACCAACGAAGTCTGAAGCAGCTCAATCCGCTCGTTCTCCTCCGCCCGTGGATCAGTCGGCCGAAACAAAAACAAAAAGGAGCCCAGCGAGTTCTCCTTGTTCGGCCCAGCAACCGCTGGATTTCGGGCCAGCATTTTTACACGTTCAGCCCACGCAAACCAATAGTCAACTCAGCCCATCTTCAGGCAATTTCGGCCCAGCAAAGAGATCAAGCCCAATTCAGTTCTATTTTAGTCACTTGAAGCCCAAATCAGTGAGGTCTAGCAGCCCACTTCGCAAGCCCAGTCCAAAGTAAGCCCAGAATTTCTATGGGCTTGCAGGTTTCTAAGGCCCGGCCCAAGCCCGCCGGTGTCGCCGAAAATCCGATTTCGGCCGCCGTCGCGTCGCCGTTGCGGTGATTCGGTCTCCGCTTTTGCCAAGTGAGTTTTACTCACTAATGCTTTCTTAGTCTACCAATTATACTTAGGGTTGGTTAGATTTAATTAAATGCAATTAGGTGGTTAGATTAATTTAGATAAATTAAATTAGAGACTAATTGATGCATGTTAGGTGGTTAGAAATAGCCATTAGCTAGTAGACGTGCCATGTTATTTATTGAACGAGTCTCGGTAATTTTCCGGGCTCGTCTTGGCTTCCAATCAGGCAATACGGGCCTAAATTGGATTTTTAGTAATTATTTATTTAATTTTCGAAATTAATTATTTAATTGATTATTTTTCGAAAATTAAGGTGAGATGGCCGACGATCAGAATTTCGTGTCGATTGTCGTGAAAAGTGCGAGTCCGTTTATTTATTTGAGCTTTACTTAGTGCTAAAATAAATTATGAGGTGCAATATTGTTGGCCATAGTTGAGAGGGTCGGGTGGGACCGTAAAGCCACTAGATCTTGAGAGGGTCGGGTGGGACCGTAAAGCCACTAAATCTTAAGAGGGTCGGGTGGGACCGTAAAGCTACTAGATCTTGAGAGGGTCGGGTGGGACCGTAAAGCCACTAGATCTTTAGAGGGTCGGGTGGGACCGTAAAGCCACTAGATCTTGAGAGGGTCGGGTGGGACCGTAAAGCCACTAGATCTTAATTGAGGCATCTTGGGAGAGACACGTGGGCTCGGTGATTTGATGCATCACTTTGGTGAACTAGTGCCTTAGAGAATGCACGTGTGCTCTGTGACATGCAATCTATCGGTTCGATTTGTTATGAGTAGTTGGGTGCCTATTATAAATTGTACTGATTTGCAGGTGGAATCTAAGGCCAAGGTAAGTCCTCTGACATGTGCGTGTTTAGGCAGCCCGTAGTGTATTGGCTTACTAATCGGATCTTAGGAGGTAGAACTTGCTGAGACGTGGTCTCATTGGTTATTGAATAACCATTTCAGGTCCCTAGATGTAGCAGACTTGGATGTGGAAGGTCTCGAAGTCCATGGCAGTCTGCTGAAGGCTCCAGTTGGAGTGTGGAGATTGATGAAGAGGAGGATGGGGACCCGTAACTTGTAGCTACCCGCTTCTGTTTGTAGACCTTGTGTTTTTAACTGGCTTAATGTGAATTGGACTTAATAGTTCACTTTGTATATATATTTGCATTGTTTTGCAATGTATATAAGAGTGAAGGTTTGAAATTAATCCTACTGTTCTATCCCAATGTTTTATTGTCTGGGGATTTTATATGCTTCCACTTGCGCAATAAAAAGAAAAGGTCAGCGATACGTAGTCCTGGGATATCGCTTTTAAAATCGACCAAGGTGAGGGATGGGCGCGTGCCTGAGGATCGGGGCGTGACATTGTTAGTGGCTTGAGTCGTCTTGTTGCACTGACCGTACAATTTCTATAGATAGTCTCTTCCATGGCAGTTCCTTGCAATTTCTCAGCAGTCTTGTGGGACATTAAGCAAAATAATTAAAATGGGGGTTATGAATGGATTGATGGATGATTAGAAGGAAAAATAGAAGTTCAATTACTCAACAACAACAATGTCCTGGAAGCAATAATTATCAATTTCAGAAACATAAATGAACTCTTAAAATAATTGGGAGTTAACCTTTGAGTAAGGCTGGAGAATTTTATATGGTCCACTAGAAAAAAAATAGATCTTGTTCATAAACCCGTGGCTCTTTGAACTGTGGACATTTTTAATGGATGTGTTTGGATAATCTCACTTATCTAATTTCCCATCTAGTTCTTAGGCCTCATATTTCAATGTACAACAAAAGCATGCAACCAAAGGCATAAGAGAAACATGGAGATTTCTTGTTATAAGGAATTATGATGGGAGAATTGCATATGAAGACATAATCAATTCCATGGAAAAGTTGGTGAGTGGATATTATGGTAGTATCTATATGGCGCGGTCGCCCAAGGAAAATCATGGCATTGGAGAAATTTCTCCATCTCGAAGTAGGGAACCCATCTTTTGGCAAGAGCTTCTGAGATGAAGCGAAATAATTGAAGGAAGTATGAGATAGAAGCATAATGAAGCTTCATGGTTTTGTGCTTGCACAAGTGATGCATGTTCTTGGTTTATGAGCACATGATGGAAGGGGAAGTCTACTATGTGCTTTGAGAAATGACTCCAATAGGGTCACTATCATTGATGCACAACACAATTTGATATTTACAGTGTGATTGGAATTACAAGGATCTTTCTCTTTCTAAGTTGAAGACTTGTTAGTCAAAAGAAGAAAAAAGCTAAAAAGTTGGTCCATGACCTTTCCCTTACGATGGGTTAGAATTTTTTAAGGCCAAACATCACCCATTAAAAGTGTCATAAAGACCTTGACTTGTCATGAATTATTGACCACGTACTAATCCAAAGTCAATACACGTAAACCCCAAAAGATCTTGACTTCTTGATGGATGTGCACGAGATCTATCCTTACATGGTTTAAATCCTTTTCTTTTGGCCGGTATGCTTGCTTAAATTCTAATCGAATCACAAAACGGCGACATTAAGAGATTTGCAAAAGCAGAATATTTTGTTTTCTCGAAAATTAGAGGCGTAACTTTTAAAAACTTAATATCTAAAATTACAACAACGGTTTTTTAACTTGAAAATTCGTTGTGACATTAATTTAATATTAAATCATCCAATTGATATGCTAGGAATCAAGGCTACATAGGAATTTCTAGTAAAAGAATCACCTATGTAACTTAAGTGAGCTAAAAATTATGACACTTAAATGATTACTTAAAAAGTTATAATATCAGTATTGCTCATTTTATGTTGCATAAAATCATACCCGATGAAGATCAATTTATCATTAGTATTTTGACACTTACCAACTCTTTCAGGAATTTACGAGCACGGAAGAAGATCCTTTTTTTCTTTTTCTTTTTTTGGGTTTGAAATAATAGAATAGCCCTTGATGAAGCAATGTGACTCTGCAAGGACATGAAAAGTAGAGATGATATATGATAGTTTTTGGTTTGCGAGGTTGCTGAAACTTGGATTGCTTCACAACCTAATTCAATTTTTAGTAATTAGTTCCTCTTTTAAAGCCCTACGAGTTGATGGCAACTCCATCATCTCAAAAGAAAAAGGAAAGGAGGAAAGAATAAAAGAGTTAGAGTACGTGTCAAGTCAATAAAAAGATAACACTTGAAGTGTGGAAATAGTGTTTCCTTGAAGGCGTCGCTACAGTGTCTCGCTTCACTCTTTAAATGCCGTAGTCCAAAGAATATGGCAATAACAAGTGACTAGAGCTGCAACATGATGAGCATAATCTGCAACATGTCCTTAGCTGTACTAATCGTCATAGCTTTCTCCTGCTACAATTCAATTGTTGCAGCACCAGCACCTTCTAAACAGTCAGAGGCAAGTGTGCTTCTCTACAGCGGGTGGTGGTCTCCCACCATCACCGACAACACTACCTTACCTCATTGCGCGTGGCCCGGGGTATTGTGTGACGCCTCTGGGAGCGTCAACGGGATTCACTTGCCATATGGGTACCAAATAGGAGGTAATTTCAGCAACATGAACTTCTCTTTACTTCCGAGCCTCACCTTACTTAATTTCTCTTATAACGGACTAGCCGGAAAAATCCCCCTTCAAATATGTACTTTGTCGAGGCTAACTTACCTTGACTTGTTCTCCAATTCCCTCACTGGCGAGTTGCCTCCATGTGTCCAAAACCTCACTAGGCTTCAAATTCTTAATATCGGTGATAATTACATCAATGGGTCTATCCCTCCCGAGTTGGGAAATTTAGAGAGATTGACCAACTTGGATCTCTGGGAAAATTCTCTCATTGGTCGCATTCCATCATTTATAGGGAATTTGACAAGCTTGACTTATCTCGATTTGCAAGGAAACCAACTCAATGGATATATTCCTCCGGAAATAGGGAATTTGATGAGCTTGACTAGTCTCAATTTGCAAGGAAACAAATTCTATGGATCTATTCCTCAGGAAATAGGGAATTTGATGAGCTTGACTAGTCTCAATTTGCAAGGAAACAAATTCTATGGATCTATTCCTCAGGAAATAGGGAATTTGATGAGCTTGACTAGTCTCAATTTGCAAGGAAACCAATTCTATGGATCTATTCCTCAGGAAATAGGGAATTTGACGAGCTTAACCGATCTCAATTTGGAAAAAAACGAACTCGGTGGATCTATTCCTCCGAAAATAGGGATCTGAATGATCTCAATTTTAGAGGAAACCAACTCTATTCTCCGGAAATAGGGAATTTGAAGAGCTTGACTCATCTCGATTTGGGAGGAAACCAACTCGGTGGATCTATTCCTCCGGAAATAGGAATTTGAGGAGCTTGACTCATCTCGATTTGGGAGGAAACCAACTCGGTGGATCTATTCCTCCGGAAATAGGGAATTTGACGAGCTTGACTTATCTCTATTTGGGAGTAAACAAACTCGGTGGATCTATTCCTCCGGAAATATGGAATTTGACGAGCTTGCCCAGTCTCGATTTGGAAGGAAACCAACTCGGTGGATCTATTCCTCCGGAAATAGGGAATTTGACGAGCTTGACTTATCTCTATTTGGGAGGAAACCAACTCGGTGGATCTATTCCTTCGGAAATAGGGAATTTGACGAGCTTAACCGGTCTCGATTTGGAAGGAAACCAACTCGGTGGATCTATTCCTTCGGAAATAGGGAATTTGACGAGCTTGACTTATCTCTATTTGGAAGCAAACAAACTCGGTGGATCTATTCCTCCGGAAATAGGGAATTTGACGAGCTTAACCGGTCTCGATTTGGAAGGAAACCAACTCGGTGGATCTATTCCTCCGGAAATAGGGAATTTGACGAGCTTAACCGGTCTCGATTTGGAAGGAAACGAACTCGGTGGATCTATTCCTCCAGAAATAGGGAATTTGGCGAGCTTAACCAGTCTCGATTTGAAAGGCAACCAACTCGGTGGATCTATTCCTCCGGAAATAGGGAATTTGACGAGCTTGACTTATCTCTATTTGGGAGCAAACAAACTCGGTGGATCTATTCCTCCGAAAATAGGGAATTTAAGGATCTTGAATTATCTCCATTTGGGAGGAAACAAACTCGGTGGATCTATTCCTCCGGAAATAGGGAATTTGATGTATTTGATTCATCTCTATTTGCAAGGAAACAAACTCGGTGGATCTATTCCTCCGGAAATAGGGAATTTAACGAGTTTGATTCATCTCTATTTGCAAGGAAACAAACTCAGTGGATCTATTCCTCCGGAAATAGGGAATTTGACGAGTTTGATTCATCTCTATTTGCAAGGAAACCAACTGGTGGATGTATTCCATCACAAATAGAAAATTTGAAAGCTTGATTGAGCTGAATTTATGTGAAAATAGAATTGGTTGTGCCATTCCATCGAAAATGGGATATTTAAGGAACTCCGACAACTAGATTTGAGCTCAAACAACTTGGTCGGGGAAATCCCCATTGAAATTGGGAAACTGAAATTGTTACACCATCTCGATCTTCACAACAATTCTCTTTTTGGCTCCATTCCATATAATCTTGAGGCTATTTTTCATGAAACTAATTTTCTCGACAATAAAGATTTGAACCAGTTTCATGAAACCCAAGCCCCCTAGAAGAAGGTCTAGTGTAATTCATTATATGATGGTGTTCATTCCACTGGCTATGATTTCCTATATAGTGGTCGGATCTTGCTTTCTATTTCGACGTGCAACAAAAACAAAGCAACCCGAGACTAAAGAGAAAAATGGAAATTTCTTGTCAATATGGAATTATGACGGGAGGATTGCTTATGAAGACATAATTGATGCAACAGAGGACTTTGATCTCAAATATTGCATCGGGACTGGTGGTTATGGTAGCGTTTATAGAGCACGATTGCCCAATGGGAAAGTTGTGGCATTGAAGAAACTTCACCGTCTTGAAGCAGAGGACCCATCCTTCGACAAGAGCTTTCGAAATGAAGTGAAACACTTGACAGAAATAAGGCATAGAAGCATAATCAAGCTCCATGGTTTCTGCTTACACACTCGATGCATGTTCTTAGTTTACGAATACATGGAAAATGGGAGTCTATTTTGTGCTTTGAGAGATGATATTGAAGCCGTGGAATTGGATTGGTCCAAAAGAGTCAATCTCGTCCAGGATATAGCACATGCTTTGTCTTACATGCACCATGATTGCGTTCGGCCAATTGTTCATCGAGACATATCTAGCAATAACATCTTACTCAACAGTAAAATGCAGGCTTTTGTATCAGATTTTGGCACCGTGAGACTTCTGGGTCATGATTCCTCATCTAACTTCACTGCAAATATCGCTGGCACCTATGGATACATTGCACCAGGTGAGCAAAACTTATGCTTCACATATATATATATTATTTATATATTTACCCTGAAAGTTACTACTAGAGGTAGAAGTCAAATAAACGACATTGTAGAAGTTTTGCTATCCATGCACATCAGTGACTTGTAGACTGTTATTGTACTAGCCAACAATAGCTAAGGATTTGTTGTGCCACAATTGGAAAAAATGTTCCCCTAGAAACCTTGTTCGCCGTGGCTCGACTCCTGTATTCATTTTATTCATTTCTATATATTTGAATATTTTTGGAATATGAATATTTATTTTGTATGCTACTATTGTTAGTATTACTAGGTTACTTATTTTAGAATAAAAACGTCTCAAACTATATTTTTATGTTGCATCTAAGTAAAAGCACGTCGGAATAGTAAGATTTTTGGATTTTGTATTACATCCATATTGGAATTACTAAGTCATTCATTTCTATTAAACGTTTTGTCGTGGAATAAAATTAACCGTTTTGAAAGGAAAATTGGAGGGGCAAATCGGGGCGGTGTGGGGTGCCGCACATGGTTATGTGAGGCACGATGGAGAGGGAAAAGTTGCCTCTCAAGGGGCAGCGACGGGGCGGGCAGTTAAGGGTGTAGTCATCCCGTCCAAAGCCTCAACTACTAAAATTTTGTATGACTTCTGTATTTTTCTTTTCAGAGCTCACGTATAATTTGGTCGTTACCGAGAAATGCGACGTATATAGTTTTGGAGTGGTAGCAATGGAAACAATGATGGGTGAGCATCCAAGAGATATTATATCTATCTTGTTGACATCCTCCGGAGAAGATATCATGCTACATAAAATTCTAGACCAGCGGTTGCCTTTTCCAAGAGAGAACTCTGTTGCAAGAAGTATTGTTTTGATAGTTTCTCTAGCGCTTGCTTGCTTGAGTGCTAATCCAAAGTCTCGACCAACTATGAAGCAAGTCTCAGAAGCTTTTCTAGCTCGGAAGTCACCATTGACGAAGCCCTTCCATGAGATCTCATTGGCCCAGCTCCGATATATTATTAGATCACAGTTGGAAGGTGAATCAACGGAAGCTTCATCAGGACAGAGCGATGAGTAAGGGTCATTAAGTGCTTGTCTAGTAAAGAGATAATTGATAATGAAGCTGCAATTTGGTGAAAGTGATCGAGCATATAAAATTGTATGGCTTCTGCAAATTAGTAAGTCTTGTTAAACTCTTTTCCATTCTATGCTGTAAGAGTGAGATGCAGTTTATATATGACATCCGTTTATTTTTCTTCTTTTCAATGAAAGATGCATCAAGAAATGACAAAACCGACTCTCGTTCCAATATAAAACGCGAGTATCCATTCACAATTTCCATAATGTAATTGACTATATTCAGATGAACTCATAGAGTAAGTGTATATGATATAATATTTCGCTCCATAAAAGATGAGTGTTTTCCAAGGCCAAACATCGGCAAAAAGTCTCTGCAAGACAATCGCTTCTCACGAACCATGTAACACGTAGTCATCCAGAAAATCAACGTATGAAACCCCAAAGGACCCGCTGCATGTTGTAGTTCTCGCGGTCCGAAAATCTACACATAAAACCACGAAGACCATGACTTCTAGTGACACTCGAATTACATACTCTCCACACAAGACCTTGACTTCTTGATGAACGGGTACAAGTACCATTGAAAAAATGCGTTCTCATTTAAGTTCTGATTTTTTTTTTCTCACTCCTCTCTTCTATGTACATGTATATGCGATAGTCATGGAGATCAAACATCGGGTCCAGTACTCTCGGGCCCCACCCCTCAATCCCTTTACCAACAAGGTAGCATGCCTGTTGGTGGTTTAAGTTCTGATTGAATCGTTGAAAGTTATTGATTTGGAAGGAGTAGTGTTATTTCTCGACGGAGGGGCCGAAACTTCTTTAGGATCTAAGATTCTTAGAATACTTCAGCTTAAGACTCACTCCTTCGTATTATCCTTCACTTGTGAATTAGTTAATCCTATTGCAGATCCAATTTTTCTCCTATATATTAGATGCGAAGTCCCCCTCTATGAGATCAAACAAAAGCAACATGTGTTACGCCACTAAAATTGAACGTGCCTTGTACTAACCTGTGAGAAGACCTTTTCGTTTCCATGCTCGCTTTAGACACGGTTGGCCTGTACTCGAACCCAAGAAATATAAGACCAATGTCATCTAACAGTTGAAATTTATTGGGATCTTGTGCATCTGATTCATGCACGTTTGGCTTGTATCTACACTAAAACCATGGGCCCAACGCCTCATGACCATGTAATGTCGAGTATAGGGAGATGTGGCGACGGTGATATGAGACTCGTACCGCTTTCTCGGTGCAAGAAGACTTCGAGGCGTCTTGAAGTCTTTCGAAGAACAAGACAAAATGCTAGAGAAAAAGTAAATAAAGGAGAAATTGCATCCGCCGTGTTACGTCCGGGGGAGGACCTTTCTCAATGACTTGTGATATGTGATTGCTGCGACCTCCCCTTCGGACAGGGAAAAAGTAAATAAAGAAGAAATTGCATCCGCCGTATTACATAAAATATTAGACCCGCGCTTGCCAATCCCGAGAGCGAATTCCATCGCAAGAAATATCATTTTGGTAGTTTCTCTGGTGCTTACTTGCTTAAGAAGTGATCCAAAGTTATGACCCATAATGAAACAAGTTTGGAAAGCTTTTCTAGCTTTAAGACTTGCGTTGGCCCAGCCATTCCATTCAATCTCACATTCGCAGCTCCAAGAAAATAATCAATGAGTATGGTGGGAAGGTGGACCATTGGAACTTCGTCGAGCCCCAAAAAAGAGCAAGGACCACGAAGTTCCCAAAACTAGCGCAAATAAATTCCAACAAGTGAAGAGTTGATTGATACAATGATGCTGCGAATTGGCGAACGTGTTTGAGCTATATCAGTATGCTTCTGCAATTTTAAGTCACGTCAAACTTTTTCTATACTAGCTAGGCTAGAATTTACCTAAGTAGCAATTACTAAGGAGTGAAGAAGCATTTTGTCGGACAGTTGTTTATTTTTCATCATTTTAGTAAGATCAGAATGTATGATAAGTGATAACGTGTTGTCGTTGCCATGAATATTTGGCAACATAAGTGATATTCCCTGCGTATTATTCCGGATCGTTTCGGTTTAGTTGAGGCTTGCTAGTCAATCAAAGACGGCAAATTGGCCAACGTTTCCTTTTAGATGGCTAAAGGTCCGACATCACGAAAACAACAAAAGACGACGATTACTCTAGACGAATCGTGTCGATTCGTCCAGCAACCAATACACGTCCGAAGACCTTGACTTGTTGACTTTTGAGGTGCCTGCTGGACGAAGACCTTGACTTATTGAATTTGTCCAACTTCCATATGTAAGCGCACTAATTGAATCGTCATTATTTAACCGTGAAGTGTACGATGGAGGGCCTGCCACTTCGCAATCACGATGTAGCAGAATCAGAGTTTATCCACTATAAAGACACTATCAATCGTATAAATTGATTTATGTCTTGAAGCTTTGTGATAAAGAACGCAGCCTTTAAATTAAATCAGAATTGATGAACACAAAGACACAGAGACGAGGAATCCACAAAGACACAGACGAGGAATCCCATCAACAGAAAACCCCTGGGAAATGATGTGGGGGGGCAAGAACTTGATCGGCACCGAAGGGTCAATGTCATCTTACTTCCGCCTCGCTTCGCCCAACCAATTTTTCGTCCGATGGCATTTAACATCTTACTCAACCACCGAAAGCCTCAAACAACTTCTCTCTCTCTCTCTCTCTCTCGAGCATGTCAAATCTAGGGAAATAACATTAGATACATAGTTTTTGGTTTGCGTGGGTGCTGAAACTTGGCTAGATTCATAAGCTAATTCAATTTGTAGTGATTAATTTCTTTTATTTTCACCGCCCTCCGAGCTGATGGCAACTCGATGACGTCAAAAAATAACGGAAGGAAAAGATTAAGAGACTCACAGTCGAACGTAAGTGTCAAGTCCATTAAAAAGTTCTAATCCCAGGATGTTTTTCTAATCCAAGGATCTTCCTTTGACACATCGCTACAGTGTCTTGCTTTACTTTATAAGTACCGTGCACCATTGAATACGGCATACTTAATATTCTATGGATAACAATTGACTAAACAAGACCCTGTTTTTGGGACTAAAACGGGTGAAGAACAATGCAAGTGCCATAATTTTTGTATGGCATTCACTTAAGTGTCATAACATTTTTTTCGCTCACTTAAATACAACATCAGAATAAAATCAATCATTTGAGTACCATTTCCGACAAATCATCCAATGTGGATTTTTTTTTATTATTATTTCCCATCGGACATGGATTTTTTAAAATTTTTAATTCTTTTTTGAATTTTTTGTCTTGTTTTCCATTTTCCCTTTTTTTTTAGGGTCAATGACCCTCATCGGCTACAAAACTCTCGCTGTCAACTGTGAAAGCCCTTGCCAGATCTAGGCGACGCAGCCCTTGCCAGATCTAGGCGATGTGACCTCACCCCCAGTTGCCTAGATCAGGCGAGGGCCTTCAAGGCCAAGGGCAAGGTTGCCCTTGTCCATTGTGGTTGTGAAGGCCTTGGAGAGGCCATTGTGGCCTCGCTAGCCGTGGGCAAGGCTACGACACCCTTGCTCGAGCCTTCGTGGCCAACATCGAGGTGCCCCTCGCTAGCCCTAGAAAAAGGAAAATAAAAATTCAAAATTCAAAAAAAATTATTTAAAAATTATCCATGACAACGCCAAGGAAACCATGTAGGATGATCGGCATCCACATTGGATTTCCCAGTGAAATTAATCACTGATGACACTCAAATGATCGATTTTTCCAAATTTGTGGCAATCAAGTAAGAGAAAAAGCGACGAAAAAAAAATGACACTCAAGAGCATCATACAAAAATTATAGCACGTGCGATATTCTTACCCTGACTAAAATGGTATCTCCAAATCTCTCAGCAAGAGAGATGTCAGCTATGATGAGTATAATCTGCAACAAGTCCTTGGTTGTACTGATTACAATAGGTTTCTCCTACTGCAATTCAATTGTTGCAGCACAAGCATTTTCTTCATCGAGCCTACACGATGAGTAGCGGTCATTAAGTACTTGTATCAGTGATTGGTGAAGAGTTTGATAAAATGATGCTGCAAATTGGTGAAAGTGGTTGAGGATGTAAAGTACATGGCTTGTGCAGTTATTAAGGAGTGAGAAGCAGTTATCGGACGGTGGTTTATCTTTCCTGTTTCTAGTAAGATCGGAACTCATGATGATTGATGATGTGTTACTGTTGACCTGAATATTTGGCTTAAAAAGTATATCCACTGCGTATTACTCAGGATCATCTCTGTTTAGTAGAAGGCTTACCAGTCAATTAGAGACGAAAATTGCCTAACGTTGCCTTTACGATGGCTAAAGATCCGCCATCAAGAAAACAACAAATCTTTGAGACGGACCATTTTTATTGGTCCAACAACCAATAGCCGACCGAAGGCCTGGTGCTCTCAATGTAACTTTCTTAAAACGTGTCAATTTCCTATGAAGGAAATCTTAAAATGTTTGGTCTTTCTTCAATGTTGCGTTTTTTTTTTTTTTTTTTTGTGGGGGGGGCGCGGGCGGGCGCTAACTTTTCAGTTAACTTTTCTTCTCTTATGGGTGCTTCATTCAGTCGATTGCCTTTATACCATGTTGTCGGTGATGATCGTGGTGCCTGTTTTAGTATGGAGTTTCCAATACCACGTGGTAGTAATGTTACAAACTAAGCTACGAACTAGGCTCACGAGAATGTGGTTTTAGTCTACACTAGAGGCAAGCTTATTGCGGGCATGATGGGTTGTAAAAGACATGATTTCACTTGTCAGACGAGCCGTTTTTGTTAAAATTAGGAGATTCTTGTGAATGGTGGTTTACTGTGGGATCTGGAAATGCTAATGAATCATATGAAATCTATTTGAGGTTCTAAGTGAAATTAAACATGAAGAGAGCTTTCTGTTTGACGAGACGAGCATGCCAATGGATGAACCCATACGGCATTAATTTTCGTGAGCTTTGCATTAAGGGTTGCGACACTAATGACTCATAATTTCTCTGCAACTGCCAATCCATCTACAATCAATAGTTAGATTTGTGCAAGAGATAGATTTGCCAGACTCTTTTATGATGGTCACTCGATTTGTGATGCTTTTATGTAGCTGAACTGATGGAGACACGTTTTTAGTTGGGATCCTCAAACTGGGCCTGTTCTTGTTGCTTGTCCTTATAATTGGGAACCTCTATCTCATTCAATACGCTGTTGAGGTTGTAGAAGCGTGCACTTTTGTAGGTTGACGAATTTCCTACTCTAAGAGTCAAGATGATCTACGTGCTCGTCTACAGAGTTAACATAAATGGAAAAATTACTAAAAAAGTCCTAAACTTATTGCAATTTTTCCAAATCAGTCCTAAACCTTCTTTCTTTCTTTCTTTCTTTCTTTCTTTCTTTTTTTTTTGCCCATTCAGTCTTGAACTTTTTATAATTGTGATAATTCAGTCTATTAAATCAATTTTGGCTGATAGGCGCTGATGTAGACCCTAAGTAGCCGGCTGACGCTAACATGGTAATTTTTTAATAATATTTTCAATTTTTATAATTTTTTATTTAAGAAAATAAAAATTCAAAAATTCAAAAATATTCAAAAATATTCAAAAGAAATATTTTAAAATTGCCATGTTAGCGTTGACCGGCATCCACGTTAGCGCCGACAAACCAAAATTGGTCGAATAGACTAAATTAGCATAATTTTAAGAGGTTTAGGGTTGAATGGGAAAAAAAGGTTTAGGATTGATTTGAAAAAATTGCAATAGATTTAGGACTTTTTTGGTAATTTTTTCTAATATAAACTACGATGCCATGAAGGTGGCCAATAAGAATTTTCCTAAGAAACAGTGCTAGACGAGGGCATAATCTTAAGAAAGTGACAGAAGAATTCAAAAGTTCACCGTTTCGGACCATATAGGAGGTTTCAGTTGAGCCTAATTGAAGCGCAACTTTCACCATGGGATGTTTATAGTATTGTGGGTGGACATTCATTAGATGTGTCTTTGACCCTTATAGCTTGTATTGATTTTCGGCCATGTAAACTCTATATTGGCACCGCTAGTGGCCTCATAGACGCCTTCATATTTTGTGGATAATTGTGATCTTTGCTTCAACCGTATTTATTTTTCACTATGACTAGTTGCTAGATGTTGTCACTTTCCTTGGAAGGACCATAGTAGGTATGGCAATAATATCTCGCTTGCCATTGTCTGTTGTGATGCGCGCAACCCAACCCCCACCCCTTCTCTAGGCTTTGTGAGTTATATTTTAAAAGTAAATCATTGTACAGGATGACAACCAAGTGCCGTTTGTTATCTGTGTTTTCGGTTCCTTCACCATATGATTATGGTTTTGCTAGCGACGTGTCTTTACAGATAAAAGAGACATGATCGAGAAAGAGACGACCTCTACCTTCAACAAATTAACTGGCTCGCCTAGGAAGCGATTCTACCGAGCACGAGCTCACAGCAATCCACTAAGCGATTCGCACTTTCCCGTTCCACTCTCCCCTAGTCAATTTGATTATTCCCTTCATTACCCTCCGTTGTTACCTGCTCCATCTGATGATGACAAATCCCAAAAGGATTCAGTTTGCTGACATTGGCTGCGGCTTTAGAGGGCCACTAGTTGCTGTGGAACTAGATTGGCCCAAAAGAGTGAATGTCATATGGGATGTTGCGCATGCCTTGTCTTACTTACACCATGATTGTGCCCAGCCGATTGTTCATCAAGATGTATCTAGCAATAACATATTAGTCAACAATGAAATGCAGGCTTTCGTGTCCAATTTTGGTACAGCGAGACTCCTAGATCCAGACTCTTCATCCAATTTCACCGCAAATATTGTTGGGACGCATGGATACATAGCACCAGGTGAGAAATCTTTCGATTGATTTTACTGAAAAAAGAAGCGTTATAAGGGTAATCAACATCGTTGCAGCCCCCTCATGCATTGCAGAACTTGTTTAGCTGGCCTTCTTAGACTGATATGCAGCAACTTTTATAGCTTTCTTTCATGCTTAATTTCACATATTTGGACATTCCTGCTGCCTAGACCTTGGCTTATTCATCTAACATCCCAAACAATTTCTAAACAGGTTGCTTTGGTCAAAATTATATGGGAAAGTTTTCTTGTTTCCTACCTTTGATTCAATAAAAGATATGTTTATTACACGCAGTCACTGTACAAGTAGTAAACAAGTTCCTATACTATGGATCATTAAGAATAAGATTTCAATGACGATACGCGTTGAAGGCTTTGATTAACATCCAGGTGTCCCTCATTTGTAACAGAAGACGTTGATTGATAACCAGTTTCAAAATTATCTCTGCTGTCCATGTTCTAACTCCAAGATATGACTACACAACTTTGTGATTCTCTTTCCTTTTCACAGAGCTCGCTTATATTTTGGTGGTTTACAAGAAATATGATGTATATAGCTTTGGAGTCATGGTGATGGAAACAATAATGGGCAAGCATCCGGCAGAGATCATCTCGGTGCTTTTCACCTCCTAAGGAGAAGATATCATGTTAGACCAGTGCTTTCCTATTCCAAGAAAGAGTTTTTTCGCAAAAAACATTGTTCAAGCGATTTCTCTGGCTCTTGCTTGCTTAAGTTCAGACCCAAAGTCAAGACCGACGATGAAACGAGTGTCCGGAGCTATTTGGGCTAAAAAATACCAATGGTCGAGCCCTTCCATGCAATCTCATTGGCGTAGCTCCGACAGACTCTATCCGGAGCATCAACATTTTCATGGTCTTCTTAACAGCTAAATTGGCTTGGTACATTTTTTATACAGAAGAAGAAATTAGTACCTTGGATGAATTTCATAGTTCAGAGTACTTTTCGACAGGAACTCCTTCCAGTTGGACAGGGACACAAGTGTAATTAATTCGTGAGTGATTTGAAGTACCCAGATCGTTGAATCTTTTCTCATTTTTCTATTAAAAATTGAATTACGGTCGTCGTCCTTGTTTACTCAATAATTGATGCTGGTCCTCAAATTGGTTGAACACAACGTGTTACGTGTGGCCGCGAAAGTCGAACTCAGGCAAAGTTTGTCGGAAGCTATTTGTGACTTGAGTCATCTTGTTCCACTGACGGTACAATTTCTACAAATAGTCTCCTTTCATGGCAGTTCCTCGCAATTTCTCAGCAGTCTTGTGGGACATTAAGCAAAATAATTAAAACGGGGTTATGAATGGATTGATGGATGATTAGAAGGAAAAACAGAAGTTCAATTACTCAACAACAAGAGTGTCCTTGAAGTAATCATTGTCAATTACGAATACATAAATGGACTCTTAAAATAATTGGGAGTTAACTTTGAGTGAGGCTGGAGAATTTTATATGATCCACCAGAAAGAAATTAGATCTTATTCATAAACTTGTGGCTCTCTTTGACCTGTGGACATTTTTTAATGGATGTCTTTGGATAATCTCACTTATCTAATTTCCCATCTAGTTGTTAGGCCTCCCTTCGTATTTCAATGTACAACAAAAGCATGCAGTCATAGGCATTAGAGAAACACGGAGATTTCTTGTTATAAGGAATTATGATGGGAGAATTGCATATGAAAACGTAATCAATTCAACGGAAGAGTTCAACATATATATTGCATAGTGAGTGGATGTTATGGTAGTTTCTATATGGCACGGTCGCCCAAGGAAAATCATGGCATTGGAGAAATTTCACCATCTTGAAGCAGGGAACCCATCTTTTGGCGAGAGCTTTGAAACAATCGACAGAAGTATGATATAGAAGCATAATGAAGCTTCATGGTTTCTGTGTGCACAAGCAATGCATGTTCTTAGTTTATGAGTACTTGATGGTAGGGGAAGTCTACTATGTGCTTTGAAAAATGATTCCAATAGGGGTCACTATCATTGATGCACAACATGCTTTCATATTTATAGTGTGATTGGAATTGCAAGGATCTTTCTCTTTCTAAGTTGAAGGCTTGCTAGTCAAAAGAAGAAAAGGCCGAAAAATTGGTCCATGGCGTTTCCCTTACGATGGGTTAGAAATTTTTAAGGCCAAACGTCACATGGTAATAAGTGTCATAAAGACCTTAACTTCCCATGAACCATTGACCACGTACTAATCCAAAGTACGTGGTCAATGGTAAGTGTCAAGTTAATAAAAAGACAACATATGAATTGTGGAAATCGCGTTTCCTTTGACGCGTCGGTATAGTGTCTCGCCCTACTTTTTAAATGCCGTAATCCAAAGAATATGGCAATAACAAGTGACTAGAGCTGCAACATGATGAGCATGATTTGCAACATGTCCTTAGCCGTATTGATCACTATAGCTTTCTCCTGCTACCATTCGATTGTTGCAGCACCAGCATCTTCTAAACAATCAGAGGCAAGTGCGCTTCTCTACAGCGAGTGGTGGTCTCCCTCCGTCACCGATAACAATACCTTACCTCATTGCACGTGGCCTGGGGTATTGTGCAACGCCTCTGGGAGCGTCAATGGGATTCACTTGCCATATGCGCACCAAATAGGAGGTAACTTCAGCAACATGAACTTCTCTCTACTTCCGAGCCTCACCTTACTTAATCTCACTTTTAACGAACTAGCCGGCAAAATCCCCCTTCAAATATGTACTCTGTCGAGGCTAACTTCCCTTGACTTGTCCTTCAATTATCTCACTGGCAAGTTGCCTCCATGTGTCCAAAACCTCACTAGACTTCAAATTCTTGATATCTGTAATAATTACATTAGTGGCTCTATCCCTCCTGAGTTGGGAAATTTGGAGAGATTGAACACCTTGAATCTCGAGTTCAATTTGCTTAATGGTGCAGTCCCTTTGACTATTGGTCGCTTGCACAATTTACGATTCCTTACATTTAACTCAAACAATTTAAGTGGCTCTATCCCTCTTGAACTTGGGAACCTCGCAGAAATGGATTATGTTGATTTAAGTTTCAACAACTTCACCGGTCCCATTCCGTCCTCTATAGTGAATTTGACGAGCTTGACTGATCTTGGTTTGCAAGGAAACCGACTCAATGGATTTATTCCTCCGGAAATAGGGAATTTGACAAGCTTGACTGATCTCTATTTGGGAGGAAACCAATTCAGTGGATCTATTCCTTCGGAAATAGGGAATTTGACGAGTTTGAGTAGTCTCTATTTGGGAGGAAACCAACTCGGTGGATCTATTCCTCCGGAAATATGGAATTTGAGGAGCTTGGCTGATCTCTCTTTGGGAGGAAACCAACTCGGTGGATCTATTCCTTCGGAAATAGGGAATTTGACAAGCTTGATTGGTCTCTCTTTGGGAGGAAACCCACTCGGTGGATCTATTCCTTCGGAAATAGGGAATTTGACAAGCTTGACTGGTCTCTATTTGGGAGGAAACCAACTCGGTGGATCTATTCCTCCGGAAATAGGGAATTTGTGGAACTTGATTTATCTCTATTTGGGAGGAAACCAACTCGGTGGATCTATTCCTTCGAAAATAAGGAATTTGACGAGCTTGACTTATCTCGATTTGGGAGGAAACCAACTCAGTGGATCTATTCCTCCAGAAATAAGGAATTTGACGAGCTTGACTTATCTCTATTTGCAAGGAAACCAACTTGGTGGATCTATTCCTCCGGAAATAGGGAATTTGACGAGTTTGACTTATCTCTATTTGCAAGAAAACCAACTCGGTGGATGTATACCGTCACAAATAGGCAATTTGCAAAGCTTGATTGAGCTGAATTTACGGGAAAATAGAATTGATTGTGCCATCCCATCGGAAATGGGAGATTTATGGAATCTCCAACAGCTAGATCTAAGCTTGAACAACTTGGTCGGGCAAATCCCTATTAAACTGAATAAACTGAGCCAATTAAGAGATCTCGATCTTCACAACAATTCTCTTTCTGGTTCAATATCCATATTTATAATATTTTATTACTTAAATCACCTCAACTTATCATATAATCGTCTTGATATTCCAAATCAATTGAGGATTGTTTTTCCTAACGCTTTTCTCGGCAATGAAGATTTGAGCCATTTTCACGAAACCCAAGACTCTGGAAGAAGGTCTAGCGTAATTCATTTTATGATGGTGTTCATTCTACTGGCTGCAATTTGCTGTATAGTGGTCGGATTTGGCTTTCTATTTCGATGTGCAACAAAGACAAAGCAACCAGAGACTATAGAGAAAAATGGAAATTTCTTGTCAATATGGAATTATGATGGGAGGATTGCATATGAAGACATAATTGATGCAACAGAGGACTTCGATCTCAAATATTGCATCGGGACTGGCAGCTATGGTAGCGTCTATAGAGCGCGATTGCCCAATGGGAAAGTTGTGGCATTGAAGAAACTTCACTGTCATGAAGCAGAGGACCCATCCTTCGACAAGAGCTTTCAGAATGAAGTTAAACACTTGACAGAAGTAAGGCATAGAAGCATAATCAAGCTCCATGGTTTTTGCTTACACAAGCGATGCATGTTCTTAGTGTACGAATACATGGAAAATGGGAGTCTATTTGGTGTTTTGAGAGATGATGTCGAAGCGGTGGAATTAGATTGGTCCAAAAGAGTCGATCTTGTCCGGGATACGGCACATGCTTTGTCTTACATGCACCATGATTGTGCTCGGCCAATTGTTCATCGAGATATATCTAGCAATAACATCTTACTCGATAGTAAAATGCAGGCTTTTGTATCAGATTTTGGCACCGCAAGACTTCTGGATCATGATTCCTCATCTAACTTCACTGCAAATATCGCTGGTACCTATGGATACATTGCACCAGGTGAGCAATACTTTATGCTTCATATATATATTTTACCCTGAAAGTTACTACTAGAGGTAGAAGTCAAATAAAGGACATTGTAGAAGTTTCGCTATACATGCACATCGGTGACTTGTAGACTGTTATTGTACTTGCCAACAGTAGCTAAGGATTGGTTGTGCCACGATTGGCAAAATGTCCCCCTCGGAACCACCTTGTACGTCGTGGCTATGACTCCTGTATTCATTTTATTCATTTCTATATATTTGAATATTTTTGGAAAATGAATATTTATTTTGTATGCTACTATCGTTAGTATTACTAGGTTACTTATTTTAGAATAAAAATGTCTCAAACTATATTTTTATGTTGTATCTAAGTAAAAGCATGTTGGAATAGTAAGATTTTTGGATTTTGTATTACATCCATATTGGTATTGCTAAGTCATTCATTTCTATTAAACATTTTGTTGTGGAAATAAAATTAACTGTTTTGAAAGGAAAATTGGAGGGGCAAATGGGGCGGTGTGGGGTGCCGCACATGGTTATGCGGGGCACGATGGAGAGGGAAAAGTTGCCTCTAAGGGGCAGCGACGGGGCGGGCAGTTAAGGGTGTAGTCATCCCGTACAAAGCCTCAACTACTAAAATTTTGTATGCCTTTTGTATTTTTTGTTTTCAGAGCTCACGTATACTTTGGTCGTTAATGAGAAATGCGACGTATATAGTTTTGGAGTGGTAGCAATGGAAACAATGATGGGTGAGCATCCGGGAGATATTATATCTATCTTGTTGACATCCTCTGGAGAAGATATCATGCTACATAAGATTCTAGACCGGCGGTTGCCTTTTCCAAGAGAGAACTCTGTTGCAAGAAGTATTGTTTTGATAGTTTCTCTAGCGCTTGCTTGCTTGAGTGCTAATCCAAAGTCTCGACCAACTATGAAGCAAGTCTCAGAAGCTTTTCTAGCTCGAAAGTCTCCATTGGCGAAGCCCTTCCATGAGATCTCATTGTCTCAGCTCCGATATGTTAATAGATCACGATTGGAAGGTGAATCAACAGAAGCTTCATCAGGACAGAGTGAGGAGTAAGGGTCATTAAGTGCTTGTCTAGTAAAGAGATAATTGATAATGAAGCTGCAATTTGGTGAAAGTGATTGAGCATATACAATTGTATGGCTTCTGCAAATTAGTAAGTCTTGTTAAACTCTTTTCCATTCTATGCTGTAAGAGTGAGATGCAGTTTATTTATGACTTAACAAAAGACCACGATTACTTTTGAGACGGACCATGTTTATTGGTCCAACAACCAATAGCCGACCGAAGACCTGGTGCTCTTAATGTAACTTCCTTAAGGCATGTCAATTTCCTAAGAAGGCAATCTTGAAATGTTTCTTCTCTTATGGGTGCTTCCTTCAGTCGATTGCCTTTGTACCATGTTGTTGATGATGATCATGGTGCCTGTTTTAGTATGGAGTTTCCAATACCACGTGGCAGTAACGTTACAAAATAAGCTACGAACTAGACTCACGAGAATGTGGTTTTAGTCTACACTAGAGGCAAGCTTATTGCGGGCATGATGGGTTGTAAAAGAGATGATTTCACTTGTCAGATGAGCCATTTTTGTTGAAATTAGGAGATTCTTGTGAATGGTGGTTTACTGTAGGATCTGGAAATACTAATGAATCATATGAAATCTATTTGAGGTTCTAAGCGAAATTAAGTATGAAGAGAGCTTTCTGTTTGGCGAGACAAGCATGCCCATGGATGAACCCATACGGCATTAATTTTCGAGAGCTTTGCATTAAGGGTTGCGACACTAACAACTCATGATTTCTTTGCAACTTCCAATCCATCTACAATCAATAGTTAGATATGTGCAAGAGATATACTTGCCAGACACTTTTATGATGGTCACTCGATTTGTGATGCTTTTATCCAGTTGAACTGCTGGAGACACGCTTTTAGTTGGGATGCTCAAACTGTGCCTGTTCTTGTTGCTTTTCCTTACAATTGGGAAACTCTATCTAATTCAATAAGCAATTAAGGTTGCATAAGCGTGCACTTTTGTAGGTTGACGAATTTCCTGCTCTAAGAGTCATCAAAGAAGATGATCTAACTGCTCATCTACAGAAATAATATAAATGGAAAAATTATCAAAAAAATCCAAAATCTATTGCAATCTTTCATAAATCAGTCATAACTGAATTGGCACAATTGCAAAAGGTTTAAAATTGAATAGGAAAAAAAAAAGTTTAAGACTGATTTGGAAAAATTGCAATAGGTTTAGGATTTTTTTGGTCATTTTTCCTAATATAAACTATGATGCCATGAAGGTGACCACTAAGAATTTTCCTAAGAAAAGGTGCTAGACAAGGGCATAATCTTAAGAAAGTGACAGAAAAATTTAAAAGTTCACGTTTAGGCCCATTTCGCAAGTTTCAGTTGAGCCTAATTGAAGCTCAATTTCACCATGGATGTTTATAGCATTGTGGTTGGACATACATTAGATGTTACTTTGACTCTTACGACTTGTATTGATTTTCGGCCTTGTAAACTCTACATTGGCACCGCTGACGGCCTCATAGACACCTTCATATTTTGTGGATAACTGTGATCTTTGCCTCATCCGTATTTATTTTTCACTTTGACTAGTTACTAGACGTTGTCACTTTCTTGGAAGGACTACGGTACGTATGGTAATAATATCTTGCTTGCCATTGTCTATTATGATGCACCCCCTTCTAGGCTTTGTAAGTTGTATTTTGAAAGTAAATCATTGTACAGGATGACAACCGAATGCCGTTTGTTATCTCGTGTTTTCGGTTCCTTCACCATATGATTATGGTTTTGCTAACAATGTCTCTTCAGATAAAGAGACATGATAGAGAGAGAGACGACCTCTACCTTCAACAAATTAACTGGCTCGCCTAGGAAGCGATTCTACCGAGCACGAGCTCACAGCAATCCACTAAAGCGATTCGCACTTTCCTGTTCCACTCTCCCTAGTCAATTTGATTATTCTCTTCATTGCCCTCCGTTGTTCCCTGCTCCATCTGATGATGATAAATCCCAAAAGGATTCAATTTGCTGACATTGGCTGCGGCTTCGGAGGGCAACTAGTTGCTCTTTCAACCCAATTTCCCTCGACAAACTCATGATCGGGATGAAAATTAGGGACGAGGTGACCGAATGTGTGAAGGAGATTAATTAAATACTTGATTAATTAAAAGCTTGATTTCGTTCAAAACTTACTTTATATATTTGGACTATCCTAGATAAACTTGGGGAAAGCAGAATAATCTGGCTGCTCCTTCAAGCTTTAACATCACCATGTGATGCTGAGACAGCTGTAACCACTGAAGATTGACATATACTTTGATGTTTTGCACAGAGTAATTTGTCTCATCTTTCTTGAATTGCCCATTGAATGAGGAAGTTTGGTAATGTTCATCCAATTTTGCCGCATAATGTGCAAGTTATAGTATTCGTTTACTTCATAAGGTATACTTTATCTTTCATGTCCAACCAATGAGTAGCATTGTCAGGAAAGAAAATTTTTTTAAGCTTCTTGTTATATTTTGGCACCTGAAATTGGCAGTGTTCTTTCTGTTGGGCTTTTATACGAATAGAAAGTCAATTTGCACTGTGTCTACAAACTTGTGTACCAACCCGGAGTTATATTGCTCCTGTCCACCATACCAGCAATACAAATGGAACTCTGTTCACACTCCGAGGGAAGGGAAACTGAATTGTATTGTAAATCAGTATCTCAAGGTAAGCATCTCTGCTGATGTTATATTTTCTTCCTACACCTTAGTCGGATATATAGAACACTGGTAAATTTGGTTACTTGCATAAAATGGTTGCAGTCTCCGAGCTTGAGGAGATTTTTGGAAAGGTCTGGACACGGTACCAAGAATGCCAGGGTTCGCTTCATCAGGATGTTCTTTGCACAAAGTTCTACTTTGTTTCCTTGCAGTACTTTTTAAGATAGCTTGTTTATCATTCACGTAATTGATATCATGACTTTTGCAGTCGGGATTGTCCCATATTTTACCGGAGGAAGACGGCACAGAAAGACATGGCTGAAGCCGAGCGGCAACTAGATAGATGGAACTTCTAAATATCAACAGGCTTTGTAATCTGGGGTGGTGGACGAGAGGGGATGCATCTGTCTTCACTTTTGTTATTAGTATGGCTTCTTTTGCCCGATCTTTTTATCTTTAATATGGATGGTGAATTTGACGACACAAGTGATACCATCTTAAAGATAGTAAGTGCACGTGTCACGAGATGATATTTTAAATCACTACCCGGCACTTAGACCACGAATTTCTTGTATGGCCTACGTCACCTTATTAGCTCTCGCTCATACTCTCTCACGCTGAGAAAGAAAATACTACAGAGTTATAAAGAGGAGCCGCCAAATGAGAGGGGAGGAGACCCCTATTTTTACTTGTACCCCTTTAATATCAACCACGTGTGTTTGTTTCACGGAAAACGTAACGTTTTTGGAAAATGTTTTCCGGGAAACCATTTTCTAGGAAAATGGTTAGTTTTCCCTTGTTTGGTGATACGTGACTGAAAGTATTTTCTGGTGTTTGGATCGCATTTGAAAAATGATTGAATGACATTTGACCTAACAATTAACAATAGTGTGCCTCTTACTTCTAAATTAATTTGTTGTGTCCATCACATTTTCTAACTTTATAATTTTTTTTTATATAAAATCGAAATTATAATTATTTTTCATATTTCAATTATTTTTCTATTTTCTTTTCTTCCTTCCTTAGCCGGGGTCGGCGGGCGACAACCCAACCGGCGCCGGATGGCGAGGCTCGAGCCTCACCGGATCTGGCGAGACTCGAGCTTGTTGGCATTGGGCGAGGCCTAGGCCTCGCCAAATCGACGAGATCGAGCCCCGCCCGATGCCGGCGAGACTCGAGCTCGCCGGCGTCGGGCGGGGCCTCGGCCTTGCCGGATTGGCGAGATCGAGCCTCGCCCGACGTTGGCGAGCTCAAGGCTCAGCCTCACCGACGACTAGCAAGGCCGGAGCTCGCCGGCGTGGAGCGGGGCCTCGGCCTCGCAGATCGGCCGAGATCGAGCCCCGCCCGATGCCGGCGAGCTCGATATCGCCCGTGGCCGATCGCCGATCTTGTTGTCGTGGCTGGCGGCCGGCCAAAGAAGAAGAAAAAGAAAAGAGAAAAGAGAAAAAAAAAAATAATTATTAAAAATAAAAATTATATTTTTTAAAAATAAAATAATTAAAAATTATATTTAAAAAATTAAAAATTCGATTTTTTTAAAAATATTTTAAAAAGAATTATAAAAATTTAAAAATATATCTTTGTAAGAATAATTGTTTGTAAACCAAGCATCAAATCTAAGTTTTGGTTGATTCGAAAACGTTTTCCGGTCCTTTCAAAAGGGAAATCATTTTCCCGAATTTAAAGCTTTTATTAGGAAAACGTTTTCCGTTGACTCATTTCCCCGAATGAACCAAACGCCGGAAAATGAGGAAAATGTTTTCCCTGAAAATGTATTCCGCGAAACAAACACACCCTAGATCTCCATTTGATTTAATGGTTGTGACATCCGAAATTTCACTCAATGACAAAATAACAAATCACGCCGCATGATCAAACTCGTCGTCGGACCGTACCAATAGCATCACCGCGAGGACTCACCACCTCAGCTCGTCCCTGTCATCACCGAGACAACTCGACCACCTCACCACCGAACCCAAGCCGACTCAGCCCCACTGTCGCCAAATCAGTGCCACATACTCTTCGAATGCTGCCACGTCCCTCCCCTAACCGACTATCAATTCCACCTCTCGCCGAGTTGGCCACTAACGAAGCCAACGTTCGCTCCCATCTGTTGCCGCAAGTGGGCGTCAAGGCATCAAGGTGATGCGGAGTCAACAATCACAGCTTTGACTGTGGGAGAGAGAGAGAGCGAGCTGCTCGCTCTCTACCCTCAAGTCCATCTTCAGCTTCTTCTCTTCACTTTCCGTTGCAGCCAGCAAACCAGAAGCAGCAGAGATCAGCAGTCCAGTTTCCTTCCTTGCTCGCCCGCAGAAGACCGACAAGGCCCTCATGCCGCCAACTACCGGGCCAGCAGCATGCCGTCGCCCTGCCGACTTGCACTGCCGCCGTGTCCAAGCCTCGTCATCCCTTGGCTTGCTTTGAACAGAGGGAGAACCAACCTCAACCAGAACTCCTGAGACCCTATCTAGCCACGACCATAGTTTATTGAGGACCTTAGGCAAGTAGATATCCTCCGTTTTATCCTATTTTGATCGATTACGTGTGACGATGATAGTTTCCTAGAAATTTCATGAACATTGATTAAATTCTTGTTTAATTAGAAGTTTCGATCATGTTATCTAAGGACACTGTTGAGTTCGAAATAGTCGAGCTTATGGTTGGTCGTAGGAACATGGTTGGTTGGTATCTAGCACGTATGAGGATGGAAATGGCTGAAATTTCGAATTAAACTAGTGCTGGACGCAGGTTATGTTTGGTTTAGCCCGAACCCGAGATTTTTCTAATTTTGTGCCAACTTATGTGATGCAAATTTTTTAGGATGTTCTCATGAAAGTCATCCCTTATTGGCTGCTCTATGACATATTTTAATTTCAGAATTTTGGGACTTCGTATGACAAAAATAGACTTGAAAAACTATGGGGTTTGAAATCTGTTTTCAAGATCGCTGAACCGACCTCTTCCAGCTTTCTATTTTCCACAGATTTTTCGGTCAAGAATTCTAATCTGTGTCCTTCATGAAAGTTGTACAGTACATCTCGGCTACCACATATTAAATTTCCATCATTTTTCAGTCTCATTTAGCCTGCGAAATATGAATTTTTCTGCTCTATTACGTTCTGGAAATTTTACTGTTTTGGGCTCAGATTACAAAAATTATTTAGAACTGTATGGGCTGAATCAAACTTTGAGTCCTTCACAAAATATGTCCCTCTTGATCTTGTATACCTTATATTAAAGTTTCATAATTTTTGAAATCTGTCTACCTAGACAACCAATGCTACTTCTAGAGGTGTGAAGGTAGGTTCTAGGTTCCAAAAAATGAAGAATCATGATCCAACGGATATGTTCCAAATTCCGGGTGAAACCTATACCGGAATTTGGAACTGCTCACCCCTAATTATAATAGGCTGTTAGCACAAAGGAGAAGTTGGGAGTGATACGCCGTAGTCCTTGCATGTCTGGAAAGGGATGAGGAGCTAAATGAGGCAGCCAATCGCCAAGCAGATTTCGTTGCAGCCAAAATGGAGAAAAGGGACAAGGTTATTGTTGGAAAAAATATTCGGTGGTTGATAACCACCCCATGACTAGCTGATGTGGCGTGCATACTCCACTGAAAAAGTGACATCAGTTTCGTGATCTAGAATATGTAGAAATTGAAAAATTCAAATCGGAAGGACTAGGGCACTCTTTTCTCTCTCCTCTAACAAACAACCGACACAAGAAATAATAAATGTTTCTCTCTTGCTTAAAACCCTCTCTCTCATTTTTTTCAATTTCTCGAGGGTTTGTTTACCCAACCATTGTCTCCCCTCTTTCTTTTCGATGGCTTCTTCACCTACTCTCTCTCTCTCTCTCTCTCCCCCTCCCCCATTTCAGAGAAAATATTCATTGGTTTCTCACTCAATCAACAAGAAGATGACATTTTTCTTCATCCATCTTCTCTAGAACATCGAACGTTTTAGCGATTTCCATCAATGCAAATCAAGCAACAAGCATAACCTTGGACGACTAGGGCACGGAGAGTGGGAGATCATTTGCAATCTACAAAAAGAATTTGGTTGGAAGCTTTAGGTTATTGACTTGAGTTGTCAAAGCTGGAATCGAAGAAACGATAATGAAGTTGAGAAAATTATTGTTCTGAAAGAAATTTTGGAAATGGGAAGGCTCAATTGTCCAAGTATTTTCTTTTGAAGTAAAGCTAACATGATTGTTTGATGCTTGTGTGTGCTTCATATTTTACTCTGATACTCCATTAAAATGAATACGCACATCTCCAACTAACACTAGATCCAACAAATTCATCATACAACTAAGTTCATCAAATCACACATTAATGTTCCAACCTATAGAGTAATATCACAATCACACTTAACGCCCTATGATAAAGTCGACCAAGATTTCCTTTTTGGCGAGGTCTTCACCTATATTACTGATGGCTTGTCCACAGGAATAGCTTAAAACTAGTATGCATACCCACAAACCTTTCAACGGGCTAATAGGGACATTAAGCATCAACATAACCCCACAATAGTATCTTCCAAACTCCACAAACCAATACAAAATCTATATCACAAACTAAAACATATAATCTTTCGCAACTTAGTTCATCGGTTAGAATGCTCGTTCCTAAACAATTTCTGAAGTCTTTTTGAAAGTCATCTCATGGATCATATCCACAAAATTGTATACAGAACCTTTCAAGAAAGGTTTATCAAACCATCTCACAATAACCAAAAAGTTATAAACACTCAATCTAGCTTTATGCAATAGATATGCTCTTCTTAGTGAAATCATTATTAGTTCAAAATATGAGTTTTACAAAATCAAAGAAGAGATTAACACTGCTCACCTGGGAAGGCCCAAAACCAAACGACATAACTATTCGAGCCGACCATCTTGTAATCCTAGTAATTAAACGATAATCAATGTCAAAACCAAGTAAAACACTATTTCAACTATAAATAGGCTAAACTAAGCTTAATCACCAAAAAAATGTTTTCCATGCATTAACAAATTGCTCGTCCAAAGTGCAATAATGCATTTAAAATTATATGCTATACAACTTAATTCTATTTTTTTTTAGGGGTTAAACATTAATCCCTAATTTTTTAATGCAGTAAATAAAAAAACGGGTCGCCAAAATTTAGGTGTCAACAGTAATCAACATCGTTGCAGCCCCCTCATGCATTGCAGAACTTGTTTAGTTGGCCTTATTAGACCGATATGCAGCAACTTTTATAGCTTTCTTTCATGCTTAATTTCAATACAGAAAGATTTGGACATTACTGCTGCCTAGACCTTGGCTTATTCATCTAACATCCCAAACAATTTTTAAACAGGTTGCTTTGGTCAAAATTATATGGGAAAGTTTTCTTATTTCCTACCTTTGATTCAATAAAAGATATGTTTATTACACACATTCACTATAAAAGTAGTAAACAAGTTCCTATGCTTTGGATCATTAAGAACGAGATTTCAATGACGATACGCGTTGAAGGCTTTGATTAACATCCGGGTGTCCCTCATTTGAAACAGAAGACGTTGATTGATAACTAGTTTCAATATCATCTCTGCTGTCCATGTTCTAACTCCAAGATATGACTGCACAACTTTGTGATTCTCTTTCCTTTTCACAGAGCTCGCTTATAATTTGGTGGTTAACGAGAAATCTGATGTATATAGCTTTGGAGTCATGGCGATGGAAACAATAAAGGGCAAGCATCCGGCAGAGATCATCTCGGTGCTTTTCACCTCCGAAGGAGAACATATCATGTTACGACATGTTAGACCAGTGCTTGCCTATTCCGAGAAAGAGTTTTGTTGCAAAAAACATTGTTCAAGTGATTTCTCTGGTTCTTGCTTGCTTAAGTGCAGACCCAAAGTCAAGACCGACGATGAAACGAGTTTCCGAAGCTATTTTGGCTCAAAAAATACCAATGGTCGAGCCCTTCCATGCAATCTCATTGGCGCAGCTCCGACAGACTCTATCCGGCGCATCAACATTTTCATGGTCTTCTTAATAGCCAAATTGGCTTGGTACATTTTTTATACAGAAGAAGAAATTAGTACCTTGGATGAATTTCATAGTTCAGAGTACTTTTCGACAGTACTTTTCGACAGGAACTCCTTCCAGTTGGACAAGGACACAAGTGTAATTAATGCGTGAATGATTTGAAGTACCCAAATCGTTGAATCTTTTCTCATTTTCCTATTAAAAAAATCATTACGATCGTCGTCTTTATTTACTCCATAATTGATGTAGGTCCTCAAATTAATTGAACAAAACGTGTTACATGTGGCTGCAAAAGTCGAACTTAGGCAAAATATGTCGGAAGCTGTTAGTGACTTGAGTTGTCTTGTTCCACTAAATGTACAATTTCTACAGAGAGTCTACATATAGTCTCTTTCATGGCAGTTCCTTGCAATTTCTAAGTTGACCGTACAATTTCTACATATAGTCTCTTTCATGGCAGTTCCTTGCAATTTCTCAGCAGTCTTGTGGGACATTAAGCAAAATAATTAAAATGGGGTTATGAATGGATTGATGGATGATTAGAAGGAAAAACAGAAGTTCAATTACTCAACAACAACAGTGTCCTGGAAGCAATAATTATCAATTTCAGAAACATAAATGGACTCTTAAAATAATTGGGAGTTAACCTTTGAGTGAGGCTGGAGAATTTTACATGGTCCACCAGAAAAAAATTAGATCTTGTTCATAAACTTGTGGCTCTCTTTGAATTGTGGACATTTTTTAATGGATGTGTTTGGATAATCTCACTTATCTAATTTCCCATCTAGTTGTTAGGCCTCGCTTTGTATTTCAATGTACAACAAGAGCATGCAATCAAAGGCATAAGAGAAACATGGAGATTTCTCGTTTTAAGGAATTATGATGGGAGAATTGCATATGAAGGCATAATCGATTCAACGGAAGAGTTCAACATCATATATTGCATAGTAAGTGGAAATTATGGTAGTATCTATTTGGCGCAGTCACCCACGGAAAATTGTGGCATTGGAGAAATTTCACCATCTTGAAGCAGGGAACCCATCTTTTGTCAAGAGCTTCTGAAATGAAGTAAAACAATTGATGAAAGTATCATATAGAAGCAAAATGAAGCTTCATGGTTTTGTGCTTGCACAAGTGATGCATGTTCTTGGTTTATGAGTACATGATGGAAGGGGAAGTCTACCATGTGCTTTGAGAAATGACTCTAATAGGGTCACTATCGTTGATGCACAACACAATTTGATATTTATAGTGTGAATGGAATTACAAGGATCTTTCTCTTTCTAAGTTGAAGGCTTGTTAGTCAAAAGAAGAAAAAGCTGAAAAATTCTTCCATGACCTTTCCCTTACGATGGGTTAGAAATTTTTAAGGCCAAACGTCACCCATTACAAGAGTCATAAAGACCTTGACTTCCCATAAACCATTGACCACGTACTAATTCAAAGTCAACACATGTAAAACCCCAAAAGATCTTGACTTCTTGATGGATGTGCACAAGATCCATCCTTACATGGTTGAAATCCTTTTCTTTTGGCTGGTATGCTTGTTTAAATTCTAATTAAATCACAAAACTGCGACATTCGAAAATTTGCAAGAGCGGAATATTTTGGTTACTCAAAAATTAGAGGCGTAACTTTTAAAAACCAAATATCTAAAATTAAAATAACGATTTTTTAACTTGAAAATTCATTGTGGCATTAATTTAATATTAAATAATCCAATTGATTTACCATGATTCAATGCCACATGGGAATTTCTTGACTTCTTCCTAGATGTTCACAAGATCCATCCTTACATGGTTTAAATCCTTTTCTTTTGGCCGGTATGCTTGTTTAAATTCTAATCAAATCATAAAGCTGCGACATTCAGAGATTTGCAAGAGCAGAATATCTTGTTTGCTCGAAAATTAGAGGCGCAACTTTTAAAAACCAAATATCTCAAATTACAATAATGGTTTTTTAACTTGAAAATTCATTGTGGCATTAATTTAATATTAAATAATTCAATTGATTTGCCAGGAATCAATGCCACATAGGAATTTCTAGTAAAAGAATCACCTATGTAACTTAAGTGAGCTAAAAACTATGACACTTAAATGATTACTTAAAAAGTCATAACATTACTATTGCTGATTTTATGTTGCATAAAATCACACCTGATGAAGATCCATTTATCATTAGTATTTTGGCACTTACCAACTCTTTCAGGAATTTATGGGCACGGAAGATGATCCTTTTTTTCTTTTTCTTTTTCTTTTTTTTTTCGGTTCGAAATAATAGAATAGTCCTTGATAAAGCATTGTGACTCTGCAAGGATGTAAAAAGTAGAGATGATATTTGATACACAGTTTTTGCTTTGCGGGGGTGCTGAAACTTGGATTGCTTCACAACCTAATTCAATTTTTAGTAATTAGTTCTCCTTTTACAGCCCTACGAGTTGATGGCAACTCCATCATCTCAAAAGAAAAAGGAATGAAGGAAAGAATAAAAGACAGTAAGTGTCAAGTCAATAAAAAGATAACAGGTGAATTGTGGAAATCGCGTTTCCTTTGACGCGTTGGTACAGTGTCTCGCTTTGCTTTTAAATGCCGTAGTCCAAAGAATATGGTAATAACAAGTTACTAGAGCTGCAACATGATGAGCATAACCTGCAACATGTCGTTAGCTATACTAATCGTTATAGCTTTCTCCTGCTACAATTCAATTCTTGCAGCACCAACACCTTATAAACAGTCAGAGGCAAGTGCGCTTCTCTACAGCGGGTGGTGGTCTCCCTCCGTTACCAACAACACTACCTTACCTCATTGCGCATGGCCCAGAGGATTGTGCGACGCCTCTGGGAGCGTCAACGGGATTAGCTTGCCATATGGGTACCAAATAGGAGGTAATTTCAGCAACATGAACTTCTCTCTACTTCCGAGCCTCACCTTACTTAATTACTCTTATAACGGACTAGCCGGCAAAATCCCCCTTCAAATATGTACTCTGTCGAGGCTAACTTACCTTGACTTGTCCTCCAATTCCCTCACTGGCGAGTTGCCTCCCTATGTCCAAAACCTCACTAGGCTTCAAGTTCTTAATATCAGTTATAATTACATCAATGGCTCTATCCCTCCTGAGTTGGGAAATTTGGAGAGATTGAACACCTTGAATCTCGAGTTCAATTCGCTTAATGGTGTAGTCCCTCAGACTATTGGTCGCTTGCACAATTTACGATTCCTTAGTTTTAGCTCAAACAATTTAAGTGGCTCTATCCCTCTTGAACTTGGGAGCATCGCAAAAATGGATTGTGTTAATTTAAGTTTCAACTACTTCACTGGTCCCATTCCATCCTCTATAGGGAATTTGACGAACTTGACTGATCTTGATTTGCGAGGAAACCAAGTCGGTGGATCTATTCCTTCGGAAATAGGGAATTTGACGAGCTTGACTTATCTCGATTTGGAAGGAAACAAACTCTGTGGATCTATTCCTCCGGAAATAGGGAATTTGACGAGCTTGACTTATCTCGATTTGGGAGGAAACCAACTCGGTGGATCTATTCCTCCGGAAATAGGGAATTTGACGAGCTTGACTTATCTCGATTTGGGAGGAAACCAACTCGGTGGATCTATTCCTCCGGAAATAGGGAATTTGAGGAGCTTGACCGATCTCGATTTGGGAGGAAACCAACTCGTTGGATCTATTCCTCCGGAAATAGGGAATTTGACGAGCTTGACTGATCTCGATTTGGGAGGAAACCAACTCGGTGGATCTATTCCTCCAGAAATAGGGAATTTGAGGAGCTTGACTGATCTCGATTTGGTAGGAAACCAACTCTGTGGATCTATTCCTCCGAAAATATGGAATTTGACGAGCTTGACTTATCTTGATTTGCGAGGAAACCAACTCGGTGGATCTATTCCTCCGGAAATAGGGAATTTGAGGAGCTTGACTTATCTCTATTTGGGAGGAAACAAACTCTGTGGATCTATTTCTCCAGAAATAGGGAATTTGACGAGCTTGAATTATCTCGATTTGGGAGGAAACCAACTCGGTGGATCTATTCCTCCGGAAATAGGGAATTTGAGGAGCTCGACTTATCTCGATTTGGGAGGAAACCAACTCGGTGGATCTATTCCTCCGGAAATAGGGAATTTGAGGAGCTCGACTTATCTCGATTTGGGAGGAAACCAACTCGGTGGATCTATTCCTCCGGAAATAGGGAATTTGAGGAGCTCGACTTATCTCGATTTGGGAGAAAACCAACTCGGTGGATCTATTCCTCCGGAATTAGGGAATTTGAGGAGCTTGACTTATCTCTATTTGGGAGGAAACCAACTCGGTGGATCTATTCCTCCGGAAATAGGGAATTTGAGGAGCTTGACTTTTCTCAATTTGGAAAGAAACCAACTCGGTGGATCTATTCCTCTGGAAATAGGGAATTTGAGGAGCTTGACTAATTTCTATTTGGGAGGAAACCAACTTGATGGAACTATTCCTCTGGAAATAGGGAATTTGAGGAGCTTGATTTATCTCTATTTGGGAGGAAACCAACTTAGTGGATTTATTCCTCCGGAAATAGGGAATTTGACGAGCTTGACTTATCTCTATTTGGGAGGAAACCAACTCGGTGGATCTATTCCTCCCGAAATAGGGAATTTGATGAGCTTGGCTTATCTCTATTTGGGAGGAAACCAACTCGGTGGATCTATTCCTCCAGAAATAGGGAATTTGACAAGCTTGACTCATCTCTATTTGCAAGCAAACAAACTCGGTGGATCTATTCCTCTGGAAATGGGGAATTTGACGAGCTTGACTCATCTCTGTTTGCAAGCAAACAAACTCGGTGGATCTATTCCTCTGGAAATGGGGAATTTGACGAGCTTGACTCATCTCTGTTTGCAAGCAAACAAACTCGGTCAATCTATTCCTCCGGAAATAGGGAATTTGACGAGTTTGATTCATCTCTCTTTACAAGGAAACAAACTCGGTGGATCTATTCCTCCGAAAATAAGGAATTTGACGAGCTTGACTTATCTCTATTTGCAAGAAAACAAACTCGGTGGATCTATTCCTCCAGAAATAGGGAATTTGACGAGTTTGATTCATCTCTATTTGCAAGGAAACCAACTCGGTGGATGTATTCCATCACAAATAGGCAAATTGAAGAGCTTGATTGAGCTGAATTTATGGGAAAATAGAATTGATTGTGCCATCCCATCGGAAATGGGAGATTTATTGAATCTCCAACAGCTAGATTTGAGCTTGAACAACTTGGTCGGGCAAATCCCTATTAAACTTAATAAACTCAGCCGGTTAAAAGATCTCGATCTTCACAACAATTCTCTTTCTGGCTCAATATTCATATTTAAAATATTTAATTACTTAAATCACCTCAACTTATCATATAATCGTCTCGAGGCCCCAATTCCAAATAATTTGAGAGTTGCTTTTCCTAACGCTTTTCTTGGCAATGAAGATTTGAACCAGTTTCACGAAACCCACGACCCTAGAAGAAGGTCTAGCCTAATTCATTTTATGACGGTGTTCATTCCGCTGGCTGCAATTTGCTGTATAGTGGTCGGATCTGGCTTTCTATTTCGACGTGCAACAAAGACAAAGCAACCAGAGACTATAGAGAAAAATGGAAATTTCTTGTCAATATGGAATTATGACGGGAGGATTGCATATGAAGACATAATTGATGCAACAGAGGACTTTGATCTCAAATATTGCATCGAGACTGGCGGTTATGGTAGCGTCTATAGAGCGCGATTGCCCAATGGGAAAGTTGTGGCACTGAAGAAACTTCACCGTTTTGAAGCAGAGGACCCGTCCTTTGACAAGAGCTTTCAGAATGAAGTGAAACACTTAATAGAAGTAAGGCATAGAAGCATAATCAAGCTCCATTGGTTTTGCTTACACAAGCAATGCATGTTCTTAGTGTACGAATACATGGAAAATGGGAGTCTTTTTGGTGTTTTGAGAGATGATGTCGAAGCGGTGGAATTAGATTGGTCCAAAAGAGTTGATCTTGTCCGAGATGCGGCACATGCTTTGTCTTACATGCACCATGATTGTGCTCGGCCAATTGTTCATCGAGACAGATCTAGCAATAACATCTTACTCAACAGTAAAATGCAGGCTTTTGTATCAGATTTTGGCATTGCAAGACTTTTGGATCATGATTTCTCATCTAACTTCACTACAAATATCGCTGGCACCTATGGATACATTGCACCGGGTGAGCAATACTTTATGCTTCATAATTTTTCTTTCTTTTTTTTTTACCCTCAAAGTTACTAATAGAGGTACAAGTCAAATAAACGACATTGTAGAAGTTTCACTATCCATGCATATCAGTGACTTGTAGACAGTTATTGTACTAGCCAACAATAGCTAAGGATTTGTTGTGCACAATTGGCAAAATGTCCCCCTGGAACCACCTTGTTCGCCGTGGCTCTGACTCCTGTATTTGTTTTATTCATGTCTATATACTTGAATATTTTTTGGAAAATGAATAATTATTTGTATGCTACTGTTGTTAGTATCATTAGGTTTTTTATTTTAGAATAAAAATGTCTCAAACTATAATTTTTATGTTGCATCTAAGTAAAAGCATGTCGGAATAGTAAGATTTTTAGATTTTGTATTACATCTATATTGGTATTACTAAATCATTCATTTCTATTAAACGTTTTATTGTGGAAATAAAATTAACAATTTTCAAAGGAAAATTGGTGGGGCAAATGGAGTGGGGTGGGGTGCCGCACATAGTTATGTGGGGCACAATAGAGAAAGAAAAGTTGTCCCTTGCGGGGCAGCGACGGGGCGGGGCGGTTAAGGGTGTAGTCATCCGGTCCAAAGCTTCAACTGCTAAAATTTTGTATGCTTTTTGTATTTTTTTTTTCAGAGCTCGCATATTCTTTGGTTGTCAATGAAAAATGCGACATATACAGTTTTGGAGTGATAGCAATGGAAATAATGATGGGTGAGCATCCAAGAGATATTATATCTATCTTGTTGACATCCTCTGGAGAAGATATCATGCTACATAAAATTCTAGACCGGCGGTTGCCTTTTCCAAGAGAGAACTCTATTGCAAGAAGTATTGTTTTGATAGTTTCTCTAGCGCTTGCTTGCTTGAGTGCTAATCCAAAGTCTCGACCAACTATGAAGCAAGTCTCGGAAGCTTTTCTAGCTCGAAAGTCACCATTGGCGAAGCCCTTCCATGAGATCTCATTGGCTCAGCTCCGATATGTTAATAGATCACGGTTGGAAGGTGAATCAACAGAAGCTTCATCGGGACAGAGCGAGGAGTAAGGGGTCATTAAGTGCTTGTCTAGTAAAGAGATAATTGATAATGAAGCTGCAATTTGGTGAAAGTGATTGAGCATATAAAATTGTATGGCTTCTGCAAATTAGTAAGTCTTGTTAAACTCTTTTCCATTCTATGCTGTAAGAGTGAGACGGACCATGTTTATTTATGACACAACAAAAGACCACGATTACTTTTGAGACGGACCATGTTTATTGGTCCAACAACCAATAGCCGACCGAAGACCTAGTGCTCTTAATGTAACTTTCTTAAAACATGTCAGTTTCCTACGAAGGCAATGTTGAAATGTTTCTTCTCTTATGGGTGCTTCCTTCAGTCGATTGCCTTTATACCATGTTGTTGATGAGATCGTGGTGCCTGTTTTAGTATGGAGTTTCCAATACCACGTGGCAGTAACGTTACAAAATAAGCTACGAACTAGGCTTACGAGAATGTGGTTTTAGTCTACACTAGAGGCAAGCTTATTGCGGGCATGATGGGTTGTAAAAGAGGTGATTTCACTTGTCAGATGAGCCGTTTTTGTTGAAATTAGGAGATTCTTGTGAAGGGTGGTTTACTGTAGGATCTGGAAATGCTAATGAATCATATGAAATCTATTTGAGGTTCTAAGCAAAATTAAGCATGAAGAGAGCTTTTTGTTTGACGAGACGAGCATGCCCATGGATGAACCCATACGGCATTAATTTTCGAGAGCTTCGCATTAAGGGTTGCGACATTAACAACTCATAATTTCTTTGCAACTGCCAATCCGTCTACAATCAATAGTTAGATATGTGCAAGAGATAGATTTGTTGGACTCGTTTATGATGGTCACTCGATTTGTGATGCTTTTATCCAGTTGAACTGCTGGAGACGCGCTTTTAGTTGGGATGCTCAAACTGTGCCTGTTCTTGTTGCTTTTCCTTACAATTGGGAAACTCTATCTCATTTAATAAGCAATTAAGGTTGCATAAGCGTGCAGTTTTGTAGGTTGACGAATTTCCTGCTCTAAGAGTCATGAAAGAAGATGATCTAAGTGCTCGTCTATAGAATTAATATAAACGGAAAAATTATCAAAAAAATCCTAAACCTATTGCAATTTTTCCAAATCAGTCCTAAACCTTTTTTTTTGTCCATTTAATCATAAACATTTTGCAATTGTATCAATTCAATCAATTTAGTCAATTTTGACCTCTTGGTGCTGACGTGGTAATTTTTTAATAATATTTAAAAAAATATATAATTTTTAATTAGGAAGAAAAGGAAAAATGAAAAATGAAAAATTACTAAAAATTCCAAAAATATATATATTTAAAAATTGCAATGTTAGTATCGATCGGCGTCCATGTCAGCACCGGCCGACCAAAATTGGCTGAATAGACTAAATTGACATAATTGCAAAAAGTTTAAAATTGAATAGGAAAAAAAAGGTTTTGACTGATTTGGAAAAATTGCAATAGGTTTAGGATTTTTTTGGTCATTTTTCCTAATATAAACTACGATATCATGAAGGTGACCACTAAGAATTCTCCTAAGAAACGGTGCTAGACAAGGGCATAATCTTAAGAAAGTGACAGAAAAATTTAAAAGTTCACGTTTAGGCCCATATCGCAAGTTTCAGTTGAGCCTAATTGAAGCGCCACTTTCACCATGGATGTTTATAGCATTGTGGTTGGACATACATTAGAATTTAGATGTTACTTTGACTCTTATGACTTGTATTGATTTTCGGCCTTGTAAACTCTATATTGGCACCGCTGCCGGCCTCATAGACACCTTCATATTTTGTGGATAACTGTGATCTTTGCCTCAACCGTATTTATTTTTCACTTTGACTAGTTACTAGACGTTGTCACTTTTTTGGAAGGACTATGGTACGTATGGCAATAATATCTTGCTTGCCATTGTCTATTATGATGCACCCCCTTCTAGGCTTTGTAAGTTGTATTTTGAAAGTAAATCATTGTGCAGGATGACAACCGAATGCCGTTTGTTATCTTGTGTTTTCGGTTCCTTCACCATATGATTGTGGTTTTGCTAACAATGTCTCTACAGATAAAGAGACATGATAGAGAGAGAGAGACGACGTCTACCTTCAACAAATTAACTGGCTCGCCTAGGAAGCGATTCTACCGAGCACGAGCTCACAGCAATTCACTAAAGCGATTCGCACTTTCCTGTTCCACTCTCCCCTAGTCCATTTGATTATTCTCTTCATTGCCCTCCGTTGTTCCCTGCTCCATCTGATGATATGATAAATCCCAAAAGGATTCAATTTGCTGACATTGGCTGTGGCTTCGGAGGGCAACTAGTTGCTCTTTCAACCCAATTTCCCGACAAACTCATGATCGGGATGGAAATTAGGGACAAGGTGACCGAATGTGTGAAGGAGCGCATTTCTGCATTGAGGACGACCAATCCCCATCAATACCAATATATCTCAGTAGTATAGACCAACTCTATGAAACACCTTCTTAACTATTTTGAGAAAGGCCAACTGACAAAGACGTTCTTCCCATTTCCGGATCCTCATTTTAAAAAGAAAAATCACTGCCGCAGTGTGATTAGCCCTCACTTGTTAGATGAGTATTCATATACTCTGGCTGTTGGGGGCATAATTTACACCATCACAGATGTTGAAGAACTTGGTGAATGGATGATGGGCTATTTGGAAAACCACCCCATGTTCGAGGCACTGACGCAGGAAGAACTCGTGAAGGATCCGGTGGTGAAGCTATTGACCAGGGCAACCGAGGAAGGCCAGAAGGTTGCCAGGAATGGTGGGCAGACATTTAACTTGCATTGGTTGCAAAGCTTTGATAAGGTATTTATTGCATTTAAGTTCTCATGCTGCAATTTCTTGGGTGCTTGTATTTTTCATTTCAGATCTCATTAAAATCTAGGTTTCTTTGCCATTTGGTTTCAAATCTCACGGTTTAGTTAAACATGGTAGGTTTTGTCCTTAAGTTCTTTTTCCTTGTTTAAATGGTCGTCTGGTTCATCTGCAAAATAGCATGTCAAAGATTGTATCACATCAGGGGCTATTCTGTGAATGACGGACTAGAGTTATACATTAGAAAATGGAATGACTGGGACAGTTAAAATCAGCTTATCTCCTGCTAGACTACCAGTAACATCTGTGAGATCTTGAACTTAGTTTGATTAATTAAATACTTGATTAATTAAAATCTTGATTTCGTTCAAAACTTACTTTATATATTTGGACTAGTATTCCTCGAAAAACTTGGGGAAAGCAGAATGATCTGGCTGCTCCTTCAAGCTTTAACATCACCATGTGATGCTGAGACAGCTGTAACCACTGAAGATTGACATATAGTTTGATGTTTTGCACAGAGTAATCTGTCTCATCTTTCTTGAATTGCCCAATGAATGAGGAAGTTTGGTAATGTTCATCCAATTTTGCAGCATAATGTGCAAGTTATAGTATTCGTTCACTTCATATGGTATACTTTATCTTTCATGCCCAACCAATGAGAAGCATTGTCAGGAAAGAAATTTTTTTAAGCTTCTTGTTATATTTTGGCACGTGAAATTGGCAGAGTTCTTTCTGTTGGGCTTTTATACGAATAGAAAGTCAATTTGCACTGTGTCTACAAACTTGTGTGCCAACCCGGAGTTATATTGCTCCTGTCCACCATACCAGCAATACAAATGGAACTCTGTTCACACTGCAAGGGAAGGGAAGCTGAATTGTATTGTAAATCAGTATCTCAAGGTAAGCATCTCTGCTGATGTTTTATTTTCTTCCTACACCTTAGTCGGATATATAGCACACTGGTAAATTTGGTTGCTTGCATAAAATGGTTGCAGTCTCGGAGCTTGAGGAGATTTTTGGAAAGGTTTGGACACTGCCAAGAATGCCAGGGTTCGCTTCATCAGGATGTTCTTTGCACAAGGTTCTACTTTGTTTCCTTGCAATACTTTTTAAGATGGCTTGTTTATCATTCACGTAATTGATATCATGACTTTTGCGGTCGGGATTGTCCCATATTTTACCGGAGGAAGAAGGCACAGAAAGACATGGCTGAAGCCAAGCGGCAATTAGATAGATTGTCACGCCCCGATCCTCGGGCACGCGCCCATCCCTTACCTTGGTCGATTTTAAAGTGCGATATCCCAGAACTATGTATCGCCGACCCTTTCAATTTATTATGCGCATGCGGAAGCAGTTAAGAATCCCCAGACAATAAAACAATGGTATAGAAAAGCAGGCTATAATTTTCATATTGAAATTCACAACCACACTTTCATTAACAGTACAACTCACAGTATATTTACAATACTATTTACAGCAAACAAGTCTCACACCTATCTACACTAAGACAAGGTTCACAAAAGGGATGGGATCTCAATCTACATCAAGGTTGCTCAAGATCCTCTCTGGATCATCTTCTTCATCCAAGGTCTTTCTCCTCCTCAGGTTCCTCTTCCTCAGCTCCTCCTCAGGGTCCTGAAATGGTTATTCAATAACCAATGAGACCACGTCTCAGCGAGTTCTACCCCCTAAGACTCGATTAGTAAGCCAATACACTATGGACTGCCTAAACACGCACAGGTCAGAGCACTTACCTTGACCTCATATTCCACCTGCAAATCAGTACAATTCATAATAGGCACCAAACTATTCATAACAAATCGAACTAGTCGATTACATGTCATAGAGCACACGTGCATTCTCTAAGGTACTAGTTTACCAAAGTGATGCATCAAATCACCGAGCCCACGTGTCTCTTCCAAGATGCCTCACTTAATTCCCTGGGCCCACGTGCATTCTCTAAGGCACTAGTTCACCAAAGTGATGCATCAATTTACCGAGCCCACGTGCCCTTTTTACGATGCCCGGGGGCCACGTGCATTCTCTCAGCACTCGTTCACCAAAGTGATACATCAAGTCACCGAGCCCACGTGCCTTTAGATGCCAGCCACGTGCATTCTCTCAGGCACTCGTTCACCAAAGTGATGCATCAAGTCACCGAGCCCACATGCCCTTTAGATGCCACACCGATTCACCACTCCACCGTCGATACGAACCATCGGTACCCAAACATTTCCCATCACATAATTGAAATCAACCAATTAAGAGCATGTCCTAAAATTCACAATTTAAATCAATTCCATATAAATTGAAGCTCAATTAAATAAACGGACTGCACCACGACAATCAGCACGAAATTCCGGTCACCGGCCATCCCGGTTGAATTTCCGGAAAAATAAATAATTAAATAATTAATTTCGAAAATTAAATAAATAAATAATAAAAATCCAATTTAGGCCCGTATTGCCTGATTGGAAGCCGAGACGAGCCCGGAAAATTACCGAGACTCGTTCAATAATTAACATGGCATGTCTTCTTGCTAATGTCTATTTTTAACCACCTAACATGCATCATTAAGTCTCTAATTTAATTTATCTAAATTAATCTAACCACCTAATTGCATTTAATTAAATCTAACCAACCTTAAGTATAATTAACAAACTAAGAAAAGTTAGTGAGTAAAACTCACTTGGCAAAAGCAGGATCGAATCACCGCAACGGCGACGCTGACGGCGGCCGAAATCAGATTTTCGGCGACACTTAGCAGACTTGGGCGCCAGGCGCCCAACAAATCTTGAGATTTGTTTTCAACTTGGGTCGGGCTTCGTGGCTTTAAATGGGCTGAACACTGGACTGAAAATTTGCTGGATCCATGAGCTTTACTGGACTTCAATTGGGCTTCAATTCAACTGAATATGGGCTGCTGATTCCACTGGGCTTTGCTGGGCCCGAAATTCACTTGGGCCCAAATTGCTGAAGATGGGCCAATCTCACGTGGCTGGAAGCTGAGCTGTGTCAATTGCCGAAGATGAGCCCACGATGGAAATTTGCTGGCCGTGAGGAGGAGCGGTCTTCGTGGGCGGTTGGGCTCGGTCGCGTACGAGGAAAAGCAACGTCGAAGAAGCCGCTTTGATGATCTTCAAGCTTCGTTGGTCTTCAAGCGGTGCTGGATTGTTGACCGAGAGCTGGCGTGAAGGCACGGAGAGGAGGGGCAGACGATCGTGGCAGCTGCTTCGGTTGACCGTGGAGATGCGCTGGCTGGAGACGCACCTTGCTGGGCTGCTCGCGAGCGGTGGGCCGCTCGATGAAATGAAGACGCGCGGCTTTTGTGGTCAACCAAGGAGCTTCATGGGTTTATAAAGTTGACCAAGAGATGCTGGATGAAGGGCAAGTGGCGAGGATGAAGGGGTTCTTCGGTGGTGAGGATGGGGATGCTTCGGACGCCTGGCAGCAGCTTCAACCCAGAAGAAATTTCGGTGGAGGCGTGCGACTGCTTCGTCCGAAAGAGATTGAAAGCCAAAAACAAAATAATGAGCGGATGGGGGAAGGCTTTACGTGAAGAAGAAGCCAACGAGGGACCCAATACTTGCAATCCTTAGCCATTGCATTGAATGCTTGGTCCCCCAATTAACCCTCAAACTTATCCAATTTGTCCCATAATACTTTCTTGTATTATTTTTACAATTACTCATTTTAAATGCCCAAAAAAATTCTGCCCTTTTCCTAATTCCGAATTTATTCATTTTTGGTCTTCAATTTCCTCATCAATTTCCCAAATTTGATGTCCCATTTTGATGTAGAAAAAGTCCACATAATTTCTACAATTCCCATTCGCCAAGTAACTCGATTTGTAAATCGAAAATCTCTTCAATTCGGCCAATCTGAATTTCCGTTGATTTTCCGCGGCATCCGAAACGGTTTTCCGTAAAAATCTCAAAATCTCCGAAAAATCTTCTGAGACTGAGTCAACCCTCCTAGAATTTATTGTGACGTGACCGAAACTTCAATTTCTAAAATCGAACTCGAATTGGCGGTTAATTTCAATTTGGCGCATTTTTAGCGTGACCACAGGCGCTAAGGGTAACTTTCGGATATTTTTAAGTGCAATTGACTCGTGGTCGATTTTCTTCGAGCCACTTTGTGAACCCACTCGACTCATTGGCGACTCTCGGTTGTCGTGAAAATCGCGAGGATCCAAATAAGGACACAGGGTACCAAAACAATAAGAAAATCGCCCAGTCTTAGGTCGACATGAATTTTCTAATTTAGTGCCAACCACCCACGATTAGCCACACATCACTGTCGATCCGGTCTATCTCCGATTTCAAATCGATTTTTAAGCGCGCCGAGATGGCCTCTAAAGATGGACACGGTCGAAGCCGATTCCCAGTCAAATTCTCAAGTCATTGCTTAAAATTCATAATAATTTCCCAGATAGTCTAGTTATCCCAAGAATAATCAGCCCGAGAATAGCCTATAAACACGTCAACGAAACGCCCGATTCAATCGTAAGAAACAAACCGAAAATTCGGGATGTCACATAGATGGAACTTCTAAATATCAATAGGCTTTGTAATCTGTGGTGGTGGACGAGAGGGGATGCATCTGTCTTCACTTTGTTATTAGTATGGCTTCTTTTGCCCAATCTTATTTTGTCTTTAATATGGATGGTGAATTTGACAACACAGGTGATCCCATCTTAAAGATGGTAAGTGCACGTGTCACGAGATGATATTTTAAATCACTACCCGGCACTTAGACCACGAATTTCTTGTATGGCCTAAGTCACCCTTATTAGCTTTCACTCCTACTCTCCCACGCTCAGAAAGAAAATACTATAGTTATAAAGAGAAGAGCCCCCAAGAATAATTTTATATTAACTCTTGCATTGCCAAATGAGAGGGGAGCAGACCCCTATTTATACTTGTACCCCTTTAATTTCAACCGTTGAATCTCCCTTCGATTTAACGGTTGTGACATCTGAAATTTCGCTCCACAAAATAATGAACTACGCCATGTGATTGAGCTTGTCATTGGACCGTACCAATAGCACCACCGTGGAGACTCACCACCTCAGCTCGTCCCCGTCATCACCGAAACAACTTGTTGTACTTTAGCTGGTACGTCCATGATGGGGTGCAATTGTACGCACCGTTTCAAGTTGAAACGATACGATGAAAATGCACTAATGGAGGGGTACAAAGGGAGACGTATATAAGCCTCCCGAACACAACCATTGGAAGGGTTGTCAGATCATTTGCACTAAATTCTCTCTCAATTTCCATCATCAAGGAAGAAGGCATTCCATCTTCAATTTTGCAAGAACAATCGGCATTTACGCTGTGGAAATCGAGTGTTTTCCTTGTGATTGCATCTAGACCGATGTGAGGTAGTTTTGTTCGTGATTGATTCGCAATTCAACGTTCGATCCGGGCTATTTGCTGTTTTGCGATCGGAATCGGGTAAGTCGTCTTCCGCCGACTAGAATTCCAACATTGGTATCGAGCCGGCTGTGATTTCTGCCTTGTTTTCATTGAATTTTCTCGTTTAACTTTTGATATTGAGATCAAGAGTATCAAATCTACATTGTTTGGATGTCTAATGGTCGGAATTGCCATCTGAAAAACTCGAAATTCAATCGAAGCGAAGAACGGACTCGGGGTCGCGTACACCTGTACATTTTTGGCCATTTTTCGATATAAATTTTTTGCCAAAATTAATTTTTGAATATACAGGGTGAAAGATCTCGTCGAGACGAGTCCAACGGTGGGTCGAGCGCCGCCGTACGATGCCGCACGCGCCCACACGCGTGGCCAGAAGCCGTTGCGCATGGGCGCCACGCACCTGAAGCTCTGGCTTGGCTAGCGCGTGCGCTACACGCGCTGGTCCGTGAATCGGCGGGTGCGCGTCACGCGCCGGTCGACGACCAGGCGTGATGACGTCACCGTGACATCATCCAACGGTCGGTAACCGTTGGGATGACGTCATCGATGACGTCACCGCCGGCGGTAGACTGGCCGGCGGCGACCCGACCCGACCCATTGACCGTTGACCCAACCCGTTGACCGTTGACCGGTCAACGGTCGGACCGGCCAGATCCTCTTGGCTCGCTGGTGCGTGCGCCGCACGCGCCGCGCACTCAGGCGGCGCGTGGGGGGCGTGCGAGCTCCGATTGAAGCATGGTCGGTGGCGTTGGGTTCGTATGGTTGTCCCCTACACTGTGGTATAATTATTTTTCATTTTTGGACTTTATAAATGTATGAAAATGTGTAGGGAACCCTATGTACGCATATTTTTTTGGGGTTTAATGTATATTTTATTCATTTGTAGCTTGTATTTTCTTGTGGTTTAGGAAATGCATTAGCTAGCTTGTGTGCAAATGATGTCATATATGCTGTGTAGAACTTGGTTCGATAATACCATGTATATAGTTTTAATATACTTGCAATTTTCTAGTTGCTAGAAAATTAGAACAATGGTAGGAAATCCATTACATGTTGAATTGCAATTTTAATTATAGTTGAAGATGATTGTTGTTTATACGTTGGTTATTATCATGCTATTGTTTTGTGTTAAGGAAAGATGTAGAAATTACATGAGGTCATGTAATTATTTTTCCTAGTGGGAGTTCATAGGTTGGTAGAATTCGAAGGAGTCCTCACCTAGAACTCAAAATTTGTGCAAATTAAACTAATTAATGATAATTGAACAATCGTACATAAAAGTTGATTGGGAACATAGTGAACTTTTATTTCTGTGTCTTTTGTTGAATTATCATTATTTTAGTTTGTTTTTGCTGCAAATTAAATGTGTGTCACTCTGAAAAATGTGCTAGTATTGATTCAGTGTCTATTATGTCAATGCGTTATAGCAATTGATTATGGCATCGGCATCCAAGACCATTGTGGCTGACCTCAATAAGGGTGAGAAGCTAAACGGTGACAATTATGATATTTGGCACCGAAAGGTTCAATACATCCTTGAGGAGCAAGAGGTTTTGGAAACCCTCAACCACACCATGGATGAACCTGAGCATGGAACTTCAGCTCAACACATGAGAGATCTAGAAGCTTACCAAGCTTGGAAAAAGAAGAATAGCATTGCTCGCATCACGTTGCTGAGCTGTATGCAAAATGATCTCATGTGTGAGTTTGAAAGTTATGATAAAGCTCAAGCTATGTGGGTTGCCTTGAAGGATAAGTTTGGAAATACATCTGCCACTAAGCTGAGGAGACTCACCATCAAGTTTCACACATTCCGAAAGCGCCCAAATGTAACGATGAGGTAGCATCTTCGGGAGATGTCAAACATGATCCGTGAGCTGAAGTCGGCGAGTCACTCCTTCCGATGAACAGCAAATTCAGGTTGTTATTAGGTCTCTTCCTGATAATTGGGAACATATGAAGATCAATATGACGCATAATGAGAATATTGTCACTTTTGATGATATAGCGCGTCATTTGGAATTAGAGGATGAGTGCCTAGAGGCTGCGAGATCCTCTACTCATGTTTATGTTGCTGAATCGAGTTTGCACAAAGCTTCGGGCTTCAAGCGCAAAAGGAATTCTCAATTCAACAACAAAGGGAAGAAGACTGATCAGGCACCTAAAAGGGCTAAGACCTTCCAACGCAAGAAGCGTGGTGGGAAGAAGGACAAGGCCAAGATGAAGTGCTACAATTATGGCAAGATGGGTCACTTTGCTCGTGAATGCACTAAGCTGAAAGAAGTACCCTGTTACTCCATTACTTTGAGTAATGCTTTTGTTTCTAGTACTGTAATGCTTGCTGAATCTCATCCAATGTGGACTGTAGACTCAGGAGCAACAGACCATGTAGCTAGAGATCGAGAAGCATTTGTGGAGTATCATCGGATACCGCCTGGAAGAAGATGGATATATGTTGGGAATAACTCAAGAGTTGAAGTGAAGGGTATCGGAACATGTAAATTAATCTTACGTGGTGGTCGAAACCTATTCCTGGATGATGTCCTTTATGCTCCAGATATTTGACGAAACTTGGTCTCTGTAGTTGTTCTTCTTAGCTTAGGTTATGTATTGAATTTCCGTGGTGATTGTGTTGATATTTTGTATGGAACAGTTTATTATGGTTCAGGTCATGTATTGAATGGTTTTATGGTGTTAGACATTGACTATGATCAGTACAATGTTAATGTTGATGGTTGTTTTTCTTTAATTGCGTCTTCTAATAACGTTGAGATTGATGCAAATACTTGGCATGCTAGATTATGTCACATTGGGTTGCAAAGAATGCAAAGATTAACTAGAGAAGGCCTTTTAGGGTCACTCACTAATGTTAATCTATCCATATGTGAACATTGTCTAGCGAGAAAAACAACTAGAAAACCATTCGGTAAAGGGACTAGAGCTGAATTTCCATTGCATCTCATACATTCTGATATTTGTGGTCCTTTGAATGTGAGGGCGAGGCATAGAGTCTCATATTTTATCACTTTTATAGATGACTTCACATGTTTTGATTATGTCTTTCTGATCTCCCATAAGTCAGAAGCATTAGATTGCTTTAGACGATATATAGTGATGGTAGAGAATCAGTTGAACAAAACAGCAAAGGCATTGAGAACCGATCGTGGACGTGAGTATCTATCGGAGCAATTCAAGGCTCTTTGTGATGAAAAGGGAATTGTACGACAATTGACTATTCTTGGTACTCCACAACAAAATGGGGTAGTTGAGAGAAGGAATAGAACCATTTTGGAAATGGTTAGGTCTATGATGGCGCAAGCAAATTTACCTATCTCCTATTGGGGAGATGCGTTATTGACTGATGCCTATATACTTAACCGTGTGCCCTCAAAATCAGTCACTTCCACCCCTTATGAATTATGGACTGGTAGGAAACCAGACTTGAGTAGTCTACGTCCATGGGGATGTGCAGCTTATGTTCATGATTCTTCCCATAAACATGGCAAATTAGGTTATAGAGGGAAGAAATGTATCTTTATAAGATATTCCTAACACTCCAAAGGGTACGTGTTCATAGGTGAACAAGCTGATGGAAGTGTGACTGAAATGCAGTCACGAGATGTCACGTTCTTGGAGAACGATTTTCCTATTAGAGGTGAGATTAATAAGGATTTCCAATTATATGAGATGGAAGATCCTGATAACACACCCACTAATGTTGTAGAGGGAAATGAAGATTTACCTCAACACACAAGACCTAGTGGGAGTGTTGCATCGTCTGACGAATTGAATTCAAGAGAAATTCAATTGCGCAAAAGTAATCGTAAAAGCATTCCTCGTCGTCGTTTTGAGATTGAAGGGGAAGCATTTATGATTGCTCATAAAGATGATGCCGAGCTTAAGACTGTTCAAGAGGCTCTCTCATCCCTCGATAAGGTAGAATGCAGAAAAGCTTTGGAAGACGAGATGGAGTCAATGAGGACAAATCATGTCTGGGACTTGGTTGATCTACCACCCAATCGTAAGGCCATTGGAAACAAATGGGTCTTTAAGATTAAGCAAAGGGCGGATGGATCCATTGAAAAGTATAAGGCTCGTCTTGTGGCGAAAGGTTATACTCAACAAGAGGGTATAGACTATGAGGAAACCTTTTCACCAGTTATAAGGTTTGCCTCAATACGCCTTATTATAGCCATCGTTGCACATTTGGACCTTGAATTACATCAAATGGATGTAAAGACGGCATTTCTCAATGGAGAACTAGATGAGGAAATTTATATGAAACAACCAATAGGTTTCATAGCTAAAGGTCAAGAGCATAAAGTTTGCAAACTTCATCGCTCAATATATGGCCTTAAGTAATCATCTAGACAGTGATATCTTCGTTTTCATCGAGCCATAACAACTTTTGGTTTCACGATGATCGAAGAAGATCATTGTGTATATGTCAAGCGATCCGAAGATAAATTTGTGATTTTATCACTTTATGTGGACGATATTATGTTGGCTGGAAATGACAAGGTTATGGTAATCACCATAAAAGAATGGTTGTCCTCCAATTTTGAAATGAAGGACATGGGAGAAGCTGCTTATATATTAGGAGTTAAGATCGAAAGAGATCGATCAAGGAAACTCCTTACTTTATCACAAGAGTATTATATTATGAAGATTCTTGAGCGTTTCAATATGCAGCATTGTAATCCCATTGATACCCCTGTCATGCAAGGTGAAGGCCTAAGTATTGAGATGTGTCCTAAGACTCCAGAAGAAATCAAAGTGATGGAAACTGTTCCTTACGCTAGTGCGATCGGAAGTTTGATGTATGCTATGATGTGTACTCGACCCGACATATGTTATGCCGTGGGATTGGTGAGCCGATATCAATCAAATCCTTGTCAAGCACATTGGAAAGCAGTGAAGAGGATCCTGAGATACTTGAAGGGCACCATGGACTATCGACTTTGTTACCAAGGGAATGATTTACGCCTATTAGGTTATTCAAATGCTGATTGGGGTGGAGACCCGGATGAGCGTAAATCGACTTTCTCGGATATGCGTTCTTGCTCAATGGAGGTGCAATTTCTTGAATAACAAGAAACAGACATGCACACCTTGTCAACTATAGAGGCTGAATTTATTGCATGTTTCGCCGCAAAGTGTAAGAAGCAGTATGGCTAAAACATTTCTTTGAAAATTTAGCCACTGTCACTGGGGTTCCAAGACCGGTGACAGTTTATTGCGATAGTCAAGCTGCCATTGACTATGTGAAAGATCCCAAGTATCATGGAAGGACGAAACACATTAACATGAAGAATAACTTCATCAAAGATATTATAGCGCAGAAAGAAGTGATTCTACAATATATTTCAACCAATAGAATGGTTGCTGATCCATTTACGAAGGCTATTCCTAGAGACATATTCTTGACCCACAGGATGTCACTAGGTTTGCGTAGAATGTGATATGTGTTATTGTAGAGAATCAATTCAAGTAACGATCGGCATTTACGCTGTGGAAATCGGGTGTTTTCCTTGTGATTGCATCCAGATCGGCGTGAGGTAGTTTTGTTCGTGATTGATTCACAATTCAACATTCGATCCGGGCTATTTGCTGTTTGCACATCGGAATTAGGTAAGTCGTCTTCCGCCGACTAGAATTCCAACACAACTCAACTGCATCACCACCGAATCTGAGCCAACTGAGTCCCGCTGTCCTCAAATCAGTGCCACATACTCCTCGAATGCTGCCACGTCCCTCCCCCAACCGACTATCAATTCCCCCTCTTGCCGAGTTGGCCACTAACGAAGCCAACGTTCGCTCCCATCTGTTGCCGCAAGTGGGCGACAACTCATCAAGGTGAGGCAGAGTCAACAATCACCGCCAGAGGGAGGACAGCTTTGACTATGGGAGACAGAGAGAAAAAGCGAGCTGCCTGCTCTCTGCCCTCAAGTCCATCTTCGGCTTCTTCACTTTCCGTTGCAGCCAAAGCAAGCCGAAGCAGCGAAGATCAGCAGTTCCAGTCTCCTTCCTTGCTCGCCCGCAAAAAGACCGATAAGGTCCTCAACCCGTCGACACCGGGCCAGCAAGACGCTCGCCGCTCCGCCGACTTGCGCCGGCACCGTGTCCAGCCGTGTCATCCCTCAGCTTGCTTTGAACAGGCGGAGAACCAACCTCAGCCAGAACTCTCGAGACCCTATCGAGTTGTGACCACAGTTTATCGAGGACCCGAGACAATATCCTCCGTTTTATTCTATGTCGATCAATTACTTATGACGAGGATAGTTTCCTAGAAACTTCATGAACATTGATTAGATTCTTGTTTAATCGGAAGTTTCGATCATGTTATCTATGTACATTGTTGAGTTCGAAGTAGTTGAGCTTATGGTTAGGTTGTAGGAATGTGGTCGGTCGGTATCCATTACGTATGAGGATTAAAATGGCTGAAATTTCGAATTAAACTAGTGCTGGACACATTGGCTCAAATTTCGAATTAAACTAGTGCTGGACACGTTATGTTCGGTTCAGCCCAACCCCAAGATTTTACTAATTTTGTGCCAACTTATGCAATGCAAATTTTAATGGGGTCTTCTTCACAAAAGTTGTCTCTTCTTGACTGCTCTACGACATACTTTTGGACTTCGTACGACAAAAATATATCTGAAAAATTACAGGGTTAGAAATCTGTTTTCGAGGTCGCTGAACCGACCTCTTCCTGCTTTCCATTTTCCACAGATTTTTCGGTCAAGAATTATAACACGCGTCCTCATGAAAGGTGTAGAGTATATCCTTGGCTACCACATATTATATTTCCATGATTTTTCAATCTCATTTAACCTGCAAAATATGTATTTTCTTGCTCTATTATGTTCTGGAAATTTTTACTGTTTTGGGCCTGGATTACAAAAATTATTTAGAACTGTATGGGCTGAATTGCACCTCAGGTCCACACAAAATATGTCCCTCTTGATCTTGTCTACCTTATATTAAAATTTCATAATTTTTGAAATCCGTTTACCTAGACAACCACTGTAGCTTCTAGAAGTGTGTAGGACGCCCTTATAGGATTATTTTAGAGACTTGATGTAGCACCTTTATTGCAATCCGTCTAGTAAAGGCATAGGTGAGTTTAGACTGGGCTAGGGGAATAAAGTTGACTGAGGATTTGCGGATTCACGTTTGAGTCCTAGGATAATAGTAGCGTCAATGTACTTTTAATTGAATTATGGAATTGCCATATCATGGTATGAATGTGTGACTAGGATTACCGTTAGTCCTTGGGACGACGATGCCTCAAGTTGTAATAGGGATGCGTAGAGAGGTCATTGGGTTCCTCCAAATGCTTGGGGGTGCAACATGATCCCCCGATGTTCTCATGATGCTAGATGGATGTGAGATGTTTGGGGGGTAACAGGGCTCCCCGGATGATGATAACAGCATGAATTCCTATCGGATATGATCTTGATACTTTTTAATTGAGTTACTAATTATCTATTTGGAAAAGCTACTGTTTATATTGATCTGTTACGTTATTTTGGAAGGGTTCTTAGGAAAGTTGATGATTTACTGTACTTTATATTGGAGCTTTCCTTGTCAGTATGGTGATTGATTTATGTAGTATAGACTGATGGACCTTCTACTTGTTAGGTTTAGTCTCACTAGTTGTTCACTTTATCTTTTTAAATCAATAGAAATATCGATCCCACCTGCCTCCCCTCTGATTCGTTATGGGGTACCAGGGGACTTCACGTGGGAAGAAGATGATCATAGACCCAGGCTTCTCGAATATGGTGTTTATCCGGATCAAGTCTTGTATGGTTGTTGTTATAGGGCCTCCGACGGGGCATGTCACGCTTAGGTTCGTCGGGATGTACGCTCGCATTAATGGGCACACGATGAGTCCACTCCCATTGTTCGGTGAGAGGCCAAGGGACGGAGGTAGCCCTACCACATAGAAGAGAGGTAGGAGGGCAGCTAGATTTTTGGAGGATTTTGACGGAGCCAGGGGGCCAAGGTTAGGTTGTTAGCTGTATGCTCTAAAGATGTAATAGTTACATGTTAGGGATTATTTAATGGCAAATAAATTTTTTTATTCATCGTCCAATTTCTATGAATGAAGTCCATAAGATCAACAATGACTGAACCTATTCTTTAGGTGTTAAGAATATGTATGACGAGTTATAGTTATGCTGAATCTTTAAACAATTCCCAGCCGATGGATCATTGAGAGGATATTGATGATCCTATTGAGACCGATGTGTTTCAAGCTTCACCATTTAGTATTCGATACATAAGGGGATGATGAATCACAAGTCATTGGGTATGGTGATATCCGAGCTAGAACATAGGTGCTTGTCTTGGACAAGTTCACTGAACGTGACATATATAGAACGATTGGCGACATAGAAGCTTTTAGCAAGGTCAATGTCTGATCGTTCATGCTTTGGTTAGGTGTAAGATCCTTAAACCTGAGGCACGATGCTGATTTGTATGTTGGATGGCTATGGTGTGACATCATGAATTTTCGACCTGTTTCGAATATATGAAATGGGCATCTTGTTGACGCACTGATGGTCTTTTTTTTCTGAGTTGATCACTCACAAGTTAACCAATCTATTGAGTGAAGCCGTTAAGGGATAAAACCGCAGTAAAATCCCTAAAAGCTACTCAATAGGTTGGATCATACTAAAATCATGTTCGGTCGATTTTAACCACGAAATTGACTTCAGTTTTGGGAATCGAACTTTCGAGCATGTCATGGTTCATTTATAGGATGTCGTCTTGTCTTTCGGAGAAATTCCGTTGAGTCTGGGGTTTTTACGGAAAATCGATTCGAAAGTCGCGGAAATTTGCGGAAATTCGAATGGGCCAAATTGAAAAAAGTTTGGACTTCCAAGCTGAGCTCTCGAGTGTTGGGGACTTGTAGAAAATGGTACGGGATTTTCCTTCAATGAAATTGGACCTCAATTTGAGGAATTGAGTGAGGAATTGAAGCTCAAATTAAAGTGAAATTCGGAGCTAAAGAGGAGGGCTGGAATTTTGGTATTTAAATTTGATTATTGGTGGATATTTAGTTGGAAAGAAATAGGGAACATGCAATCAATTAGAGGGATTGGATTGCTTGACTTTTATTCCTTCCTCTTTAACTTGCCGTGCACGCTTGGCCGGCCTTTCTCTTCTTCGTGCGAGCTGCCCCTCTTCAACCGAAGCTGCAGCTCTTTTCTTCATTCACTTTTTTTCTCTCTGCCATGTCTTGATCCCTCACTAGCATCATCATCATTTCCTTCCCCACTCGTGCGCAGCCCATCTCCACAAAATTTTGCTCCTCCAGTCAACTGACTTCAAACCCACAGAAGCCGTAGTTGACCGAAGCCCGCGCTCTCTTCTCCACGCGTCCGCAGCCGCTTCCCCCTTCGATCGAAGCCGCGGCCAACGTCCATCTTCCTCAGTTTGCAGACATTGCTGCTTCTCTCCTCCTCACGGCCACGTGAATTCCACCGAAGCAGCTGCGTCCTCTCCGTGCGTCTTCAACCGCCAGCAAATCACTGAAGCCACACGTCCACCGCCTGCTGCCACCCACGTATCCGAGCTCCCCCTTATTCGGTCAACACCCCCCACCGATATCCCATCTTGTTGACCCCTCTTCGTGCGCCAGTCCACCGAGTCAGCCGAGTCAAGCAAGCGAAGCAACATCCACCGAACTGCCATGAGGACCGAAGAAGCTTGCGTCCATTTCCCTTGCAGTTCGCATCTGGAGCCCAGCGGAATTTAGTCTTCGAAGCCCAGAAATTCTAGCCCACAATCAACTCGCATTAATGGCCCAACGCAAGTCCAGCAGTCTCCAAGCCCATGTGAATTGCAATTCAACCACTTGAAATTAGGCCAGCCCAGCAAAGCCCAGCCGCTCCATTGAAGCCCAAGTGAATTTCGCAAGCCCAGTTCAGTTTTGATTCAGCCCTCTTGAAGCCCATTTCAGTGAAGCCCAGCAAGTTCAACAAATCTTCAGCCCATCTTGGGCCTGTGAAGCAAGTCGGCCCAAGTTCGGCCCAAGCCTAGCTTTTGCTGTGGGCTTGCGAGGCTAGTAGGCCTCGCCCGAGTGTCCGTCGACGCTGCCAAAAGTTCGGGTTTCGGCTGTTGTCGCGTCGCGATCGCGGTGATCCGGTCTCCGCTTTTTATCAAGTGAGTTTTACTCACTAATGCTTTCTTAGTTTGCTAATTATGCTTAGGGGTTGGTTAGATTTAATTAAATGCAATTAGGTGGTTAGATTAATTTACATAAATTAAATTCGAGATTTAATGATGCATGTTAGGTGGTTAGAAATAGACATTAACAAGTAAGTATGCCATGTTATTTATTGAACGAGTCTCGGTAATTTTCCGAGCTCGTCTCGGCTTCCAATCAGGCATTATGGGCCTAAATTGGATTGTTAATATTTATTTATTTTATAATTCGAAATTAATTATTTATTTATTTATTTTTCCGGAAATTCAACCGGGATGGCCGGTGACCGGAATTTTGTGCTGATTGTCATGGTGCAGTCTGTTTATTTAATTGAGCTTCAATTTATATGAAATTGATTTAAATTGTGAAATTTGAGGAATTGTCCGAAATTGTTTGTTATTGAATATTTGATTAGTAGATGGCCGAGTATGGGTATATAGCGCCAGTTATGTTGATGGGCTATATAGTAGAAAGAAAGGTGAGAGCTAACTGAGGATATTATTGGCTGAGGCCAATGAGGTACGATACTTCTTGGACATACGTGATTCGGTGATTGAGAGAATCACTAGCGAAAACGGCGCATTAAAGAACACACGTGAATGACTTATAGACAAAACGTGGTTCGGTGAAGGAAATGTCACTGGTGAAAACGATGCCTTAAAGAACTACGATGTTGTCTATTGCCGATGTCACCTTGGCGAAAACGGCACCCTAGAAAGGACACATGGTTCGGTGATCGAGGGTGTCACTGGTGAAAACGATGCTTTAAAGAACGCATGGTGTCGGTGATCGGTATGTCATTGGCGAAAACGACGCCCTAGAAATGATACCTGATTCGGTGATTGGGATATCACTAGCGAAAACGGTACCTTAAAGAATGCACGTGATTGGTGATGGTATGGCGGTTGGCAAAAAAGACGCCCGAAAGAGTACATGTGATTGATGTTTGGGAATGACCTAGAGTTGGTCCGATTGGCATGAAATCGACTAGGTCGACTTGATCGTTGTTTTGATATGATGTTGTGAATTGATTGATTGAATGAAAATGACCGATGAAGGTCCGTTTGACATGTAATCGACGAAGTCGATTCAATCGATGTTTTGATCTTTTGTGATTGTTTAGGTGCCTATTGAACTGTACTGATTTGCAGGTTAGGACTGAGGCCAAGGTAAGTCCTCTGACTTGCATTGTGTACAGGCAGCCCTAAGGTGTATTGGTCTACTAATCGGGTTTTAGGAGGTAGAACTTGCTGAGACGTAGTCTCATTGGTTATTGAATAACCATTTCAGGTCCCTAGATGTAGCAAACTTGGATTTTGAAGATCTCGAAAATCCAGTGCAGTCTGCTGAAGGCTCCAGTTGAAGTATGGAGGATGGTGAAGAGGAGGACAAGGATCTGTAGTTTGTGGAACCCCACCCCTACTTGTAGACCTTGTTTTTAAACCAGCTTGAGTTGAATTTGAGTTAATAGTTCACCTTATATATATATATATATGTGTACTAGTTTGCAATGTATATAAGGGTGAATGTTTTTAAGGGTTTGAAATTTAGTCCTACTATTCTATCCCAATGTTTTATTGTCTAGGGATTTTTAATTGCCTCCGCATGTGCATACGAAAATGAAAGGATCGGCGATACGTCCTGGGATATCGCAAATTTTTAATCAACCAAGGTGAGGGATGGGCGCATGCCTGAGGATCGAGGCGTGACATATGGTTCACAAGTGCGCATATTGACACTTCGTCGAATCGTCTCTGTGCTTGATGGTCATAATTTGTTTACATACAAAGGCACATGCGTGCACAATATGGAATCTGTCTTCTTGTTATATATAGATATACAAGATTGATGTGGGGTTGTAATCGAGAATGAATGATTCATATCTCGAAGAAATATATGTCAATTAGATTTGGGCATATGATTTAATTGATGGCTTGACCAATAGTTCCATGGCCTTTGTTCAATCGGGACATGGTGAGATAGAATGATTGAATTAGACAGTCGCTAAAGCTGACATGTTCATGATGTTCTGAAAACATTTCACACTGTCTGAGTAGCCATGATATATTGCTAGATGTCACTCATGGTTTGTAGGAACAGGAGATTGATCTGGACAATCAATTCTATTGGTTGTGTTAATGTGTTAGTACAAGTCTCGTTGCCAGCTCAGTGATGAACCCAGGGATGTCACACACCATAACCAATTAGAATGACGTTTGAATGAGAGAGGGAGAATATTGCAAATGTGTTTGCAATTGAGACAATCAAATTATGTCGGGCTAGAAATAAAAGTTCTTATGAAGGGGCTTCAAAGTTTACAAAGTCTAAAGCGGGTTTCAGACTCTACGGTCGAATCAAAGATCTGAAGCATGTCCAGATTCAATCATGATCTGAAGTGAGTTCAGGATTAATCGCATCATTAATGATCTGAAATGAGTTCACAATCAATAGTCAAATTAATGATCTGAAACAATTTCAAACTTAATGGCTAAATTAAAAATCTGAAACAATTTTCAGATTTAATGGTCACATTAAGTTCTGAAACGGTTTTAAAACTTAACGTTCACATTAATGATCTTAAACGGTTTCAAAATAAATGGGCAGTTTAATGATCTGAAACGGTTTCAGATTAATGATCAATTAATGTTTTGAAATAGTTTCAGAAGTAAAGGTCAAATTAAATATTTGTGACAGTTACAAAGTTAATACCAAGAATAAAGACTTGTAACAGTCACAAATAAATGTCTGGAATGATGCTCTGTAATAGTTACAGAGTTAATGCCCAAATTAGTGTCTGTAACGGTATCAGAACTTACGTTTGTTAGGAGTTACGGCCGAATTAATTCTAAAACAATTTAAAGTTAATGCGCCGATTTAAATGTGATCTGCACTTGTTATAAAAGGTAATACAGAGAGTAGATCACTGGATGATGGACGATCGACAATCAACAATTGACAATCGATAATTGAGAATGCTGATACTGATCAACAAAATCACTCACAAGAGAGCAATTGCTAGCACAATTGTAGTTGTGAGATTTCTCAATTTCTCTCTTCTGTTCAACGTGAGAATTGATGGTGTGTCTGAACTAGAGGCCTTACATTTGTGACGCTGGATTTGAAGAACGTCATAGCCTGTGAAGAGATCAGATGTTTTGCAACCGAAGAACGTTAGAATCAGTATTGCTGGAAGGCATCGGACGTTCATGGTCAAGAATCCAAGAACATCAGAATCGGTGTTACCGGAAGGCGTAAGATTTTTGTGGCTAGAATGTCAAAACTACTACTGTGAGGATATCAGACGTTCGTGCTCAGAACCCGAAGAAACTTCTGAACTGAATTTGGAGCACGATACAAGTTTAATATGATTAGCCCTTTTAACTCTTCTATGTGTTTTTGTTAAAATGCACGAAAATGATTTGGAAACACATGTATAAGCGTTTTTACTTCCGCTGTGATAAAATGTTTGATCTTAATTTACTTATGCACGTATGCTTGTTTATCGAAACAAACACTAACATAGGCAATCATGTGTACGACTAGGTTAGGATGGGGTGACCAACTTATAGCTCGGTATAGTAAATAATATTGACCCTTTGAATTCTCTAGTGTACCCAACTTGTCGCCTGACAGATATATATAAATAAATAAGAAATTAAGTTGCCTTGTTTATAGAAGTTCATGTGTACCCCAAGAATTACTTTAGTTCCTTACGCTTCTGCATGCTTAAGAGAAAGCGAAATGAAACGAAAAAGTTAACTACGTTAGTAGTTCTACATTAGCGGTGACGTGTTGGGGATGTCACAATGTTAGAAATTGGATCCTAAAGAAAATCTAGATATTTTCCCTACAAATATCCATACATGTATATTTACTATATTACCCCCGGAAATCTCTAGAGCTATGGGCCTTCTAGAAGTTTCAACGCTTTAGTTTGGGCCCTTGAGCCATTCTTCTGTTGGGCTTAAAAGTTTTTGGTCCATGACACATATCCAAAAGATACTAAGAAATTTCATGGAAAAAATGTCGGTGCTTATCAAATTCCGTTCTTTTTCCTCCGTGACTCTTATCCCCTTGGGATCCAGCATTTGAGTTCCAGTGCTTTTGAGTTTAGTTAAAAACGTAATAACTTTCAATTTTTGTTAGGGTAAAGAGATGACTCTAAATCTAGTCACCTAACGGTTTGTTAAAACTAAGCATCCTCTGAAATTAAAAGCTGAAGGATTTGTACTAAAAAGGGGGAAAAGGCATTGTGAGGAGCTAATTTTTGAGCGATTGTAGACCTTCCTCACTTTGTAAATGGCTTTGCATTCAACTTTCCTCTTCAGATTTGTATGGTTATGGAGAAAACTATTGGAAATGATATGATAGGGTAGGATCAAATACGAGATCTCCCAGATTCATAGCATACCATCCATTGTTTGAGAAAATATGAAATGTTAAGAGCGAATGCACACATATAATCTATAGAAAAACTAAAGATTGACATAGAGAAGTAAACAGACATCGCAGCTTGCTTAGGAGATGCAATCAATCGACAAACAATTTTCACATTCACTACTATAGGTTATCCATTTTGTAACTTGAAATCATATGCTCATCTTACTTTCTGCTAATACTACTCTCTTTGACAGTTATCGCAAGCAATGGCACAAGTCGATGAGTTGACAATCCGATGTCAAAGGCAAGACTTTCACTATTGCTCTTGCGAGCGTTGAAACCCATGTCACTTAAGTATATAGTCTCAAATGGGTTGTAATTAGGGGTGAGTATGGTTTTAGAGTAGAACCTAGAACAAATTTTAATATTTTTCTTAGTTTATATCTTCGCTCGATCTTGCGATATTTCATACCGTTTGATGATGAATGTATAATCTAGAAACACGAATCTGAGCTTCCAGTTTATGACTAAAAATTTTTACTTTATTAATGTTCATATTTTCCATTTGTCTTTATGGTCGGTGATGCGACAAGTTGTGGTCATTAAAGGTTTTAATTCACTGCAATCATTCAATTAATAATATAAGTGAAACCTGTGTAGACCCTGAAACCAACCTTAAAACCTATGACAGGATAATTTCCAGTTTTTAGGGTATGCAGGGTAGGTTCTAGGTTCTAAAAAATGAGGAACATTTTTCAACTAGTAGGTTCTAAGTTCTAGATGGAACCTATATGAAACTTGGAACTGCTCATCCCTAATTTTGATGCACTGTTAGCACAAAGGACAAGTCAGGAGTGATGCGCTAGAGTCTTTGCGTGTCTGTAAAGGGATAAGGAGTTAAAAGGAGGCAACTTATTGCCAAGTAGATTTTGCTGCAGCCAAAATGGGGAAAAAGGGACAAAGTTATTGTTGGAGAAAATATTCAGTAGTTAGTAACCACTCCGTGACCAGCTGACGTGGCGTGCATACTCGATTGAAAAAGTGATATTTGTCTCGTGATGTAGAATATGTAGAAATTGAAAATTTCAAATCAGAAGGGCTCAGGTGGTATTTTCTTTCTCCTCTGACAAACAACTGACACAATAAATAATAAATGCTTGTCTCTAACTTAAAACCCTCTCTCATTTTTTTCAATTTTTCAAGGGTTTGTTTACCCAACCATTCTCCCCTCTTTTCTTTTCAATGGCTTCTTCACCTTCTCGAGAGAGAGAGAAAATATTCGTTGGTTTCTTGCTCAATCAACAAGAAGATGACATTTTTCTTTGTCCATCTTCTCCAAAAAAATCAAATGTTGTAGCGATTTCCATCAATGCAGATCAAACAACAGGCATAACCTTGAACAACTGAGGCACGAAGAATGGAAGATCATTCACAGTCTACAAAAAGAATTTGGTTGGAAGCTTTAGGTTATTGACTTGAGTTGTCAAGGCTGGAATTCAAAGAAACGTTAATGAACTTGAGAAAAGTTTTGTTCTAAAAGAAATTTTGGGAATGGGAAGGCTTGATTCTTTAAATATTTTCTTTTGAAGTGAAGCTAACATGATTGTTTGATGCCCATGTGTGCTCCCTATTTTACTCTGATACTCCGTTAAAATGAATACGCACATCTCCAACTAACACTAAATCCAACAAACTCATCTTAGTCATATACAACTCAGAAATATACAACTAAGTTCATCAAATCACACATTAATGGTCCAACCTATTGACTAATATCATGCTCAAATATCTACTCACAATCACACTTAATGCTTTGTGATGAAGTCCACCGAGATTTCCTCTTTGGCGAGGTCTTCACCTATATTACCGGTGGCTTGTCCACAAGAATAGTTTAAAACTAGTGTGCATACCCACAAACCCTTCAACGGGCTAATAGGGACATTGAGCATCAACATAAAACCACAATAGTATCTTCCAAGCTCCACAAGCCAATACAAAATATATATCACAAATCGATTTCACAAACTAAAACATATAATCTTTCACAACTTAGTTCATCGGTTAGAATCCTCGTTCATAAACAATTTCTCAAGTCTTTTTGGAAGTTATCTCATAGATCAAATCCACAAAGTAGTATACATAACCTTTCAAGAAAGGTTTCCATTTGACAATAACCAAAAAGTTATAAACACTCGAGCTAACTTTATGCAATAGATATGCTTTTCTCGGTGAAATCACTATTAGTTCAAAATATGAGTTTCACAAAATCGAAGAAGAGATTAACATCACTCATCCGGGAAGGCCCAAAACCAAATGACATAACTATTCGAGTTGACGATCTCATAATCCTAGTAATTAAATGAGAATCAATGTCAAACCCAAGTAAAACACTATTTCAACTATGAATAAGCTAAACTAAGCTTAATCACTAATAAATTGACTCCCATGCATTAACAAATTGCTCATCCAAAGTTGATCTTCAAACCGACCAAAAAAAAAAGTTAATCTTCAAAGTTATCCGCAACGCGGAGCTAGCGCACGAAACTTAATTTCGTTACAACTAAAATGTTGCTTCAAATCAACTCTCGTCAAACCCATAACCCATGGCTCCACAATCCCCTAATCCATGAATTCAATGTAATTCAACAACTTAACAGCTCAAAAATTGGATCCTGCACTTTAAATTTCACATAAATTCAAATATGACATAACTCCAAAAAATTTTCCGATTGTATGAACAAGGGGCTTGAATCCTTACTAGGCACTATGAAACATAGTCTAGCCTGTTAGGTGTCCGAAATGAATTTTTCATTGCCTTTTTCTTCTCTTTTCTTCGATTTCTTCCCTTTTCTTTAACCTCCCGACGCTCTCCCTTTTATATAACTCTCAGCGCGTCTTTTCCTTTCTGCGGCGGTGGGTTTTTTCTTTGTTTATTTTTTTTCACCCTTCAACTTTTTGACTCTTTGACCAGTCAAATGGTCAAACACGCCACGAGCAAATGGTGCCGCCAGCTCTTGCTTTGGTCAAAGTTAAAAGTCCGATTTGTCATGGAAACATCGGTTTCAAGAAAATTAATAAAGCCCTTCTCAATTGGACAGGAACAAATCTCATCAAAGCTCACTAGCTGCTTCCTTCCGTGCAGTTTCCTAGTGGACATTTCTGAGTAAGATTTTGGCTTGTCGACGACCACTGTTGGAACGGCAGCAAGACTTGGTCGCATACTCTCTTACTCATATGGCTCGCTCCGTCGCAGTCATATTCTCTCCAACGAACAGATAGTGTCTATTATCACTCCAAGAAGAATAAGCAAAAGTCTATCTGTATTCAAGAATCTCCAAGCCAAACCCAAGTTCATGGGATCCTCTGTTTGGAACCTAATAGCCATACTAATCATGTGGGCTACTTCAGCTTTTCCAAACTCTGCTTGTACTCCGACATCGGAAGCGAGTGCCCTTCTTTGCAGCTGGTGCCCGATGATGTGACCGGCAATGTTAGCTTGTCTCCATGCACGTGGCCTGGCATCTCGTGTGACGCCCACGGCAGCGATGACGGAATCGCTGGCACTCCCTTTTAAGGAATTCAAGCTCGGCAGAATGGATTTCTCCCTCCTCCCAAACCTGGCCTCCCTGGCACTCCCTTTTAAGGGGCTCTCTCGGGTTGAATGCCCCTCCAAATATGCGCGCTCTCGAGGCTTGCCCGCCTCAACTTGTCCGACAATTCCCTCTCCGATGAGTTGCCTCCTTGTCTCGGAAACCTCACCATGCTCGAAGCACTCGACCTTCAAGTTAATCGATTCCGCGGTCTGATCCCTCCAGAGCTCAGGACTCTAAAGAGGCTGGTCCAGTTGATTCTCGGGGACAATAACCTGGACGGCACAATCCTTCATCTATAGGCAACTTGAGCAACTTGACATACATGTATTTGCAAGGAAACCAATTTTTGAGTGAATCGATTCCGTCAGAAATAGGAAACTTAAAGAGTCTCGCTCATCTGGATTTGAGCTTGAACAACTTCGGCAGACAAATTCCCATCGAGTTTGGTTGTTTGACCGCATTGCGTCATCTCGATCTCCACAACAATCCTCTTTCCGGCGCAATCCCTAGATCTCTTATCCAGCATTTGCACTTAAAATCCATCAACTTGTCATACAATTTGTTCACGGGCCCGATTTCTGATCGCCTTGTCATAGCTTATTCACGCGATGCATTTCTTGGCAACAAAGGCCTGTACATTGTGAAGGATCGTCCTCCTTCAAGAAGTGATCCGACTAAGATTGTGCTTGTTTTGGCTATATTCCCTGAGTTCATTACGGTTCCCAGTTCTTGCTTCCCCTTAAAGACGCTTCCCCTTAAGACGTCGAATGAAGAGCGATGAGACAAAGGAGACACCAGAAAAAGATGGAGATTTCATGTCCATATGGAATTACGATGGGAAGATTGCATACGAATATATAGTCAAAGTAACAGAAGACTTCGACATCAAGTATTGCATTGGGACTGGTGGTTATTGTAGTGTCTATAGAGCAAAATTGCCCAACGGGAAGATTGTGGCCTTGAAGAAACTTCATTGTTTCGAAGCAAAGGACCCATCTTCTGACAAGAGCTTAGAAACAAAGTGAAGCGCTCAACAAGAGTGCGGCACCGAAGCATAATTAGGCTCTATGGTTTATGCTTGTATTGGCGATGCATGTTCTTGATCTATGAATACACGATAGGGGGAGTTTATTTCTACATTGAGAAATGACATCAAAGCAGTGGAACTAGATTGGCCCAAAAGAGTGAATGTCATATGGGATGTTGCGCATGCCTTGTCTTACTTGCACCATGATTGTGCCCAGCCGATTGTTCATCAAGATGTATCTAGCAACGTCATATTAGTCAACGATGAAATGCAGGCTTTAGTGTCCAATTTTGGTACAGCGGGACTCCTGGATCCAGAGTCTTCATCTAATTTCACCGCAAATATTGTTGGGACGCATGGATACATTGCACCAGGTGAGCAATCTTCAATTGATTTTACTCAAAAAGGAAGTGTTATAAGGGTAATCAACATCGTTGCAGCCCCCTCATGCATTGCAGAACTTGCTTAGTTGGCCTTATTACAATGATAAGCAGCAATTTTTATAGCTTTCTTTCATGCTTAATTTCGATACAGAAATATTTGGATATTCCTGCTGCCTAAACCTTGGCTTATTCATCTAACATCCCAAACAATTTCTAAACAGGTTGCTTTGGTCAAAATTATATGGGAAAGTTTTCTTATTTCCTACCTTTGATTCAATAAAAGATAGGTTTATTACACGCAGTCACTGTAAAAGTAGTAAACAAGTTCCTATGCTATGGATCATTAAGAACAAGATTTCAATGACGGTACGCGCTGAAGGCTTTCATTAACATCCAGGTGTCCCTCATTTGTAACAGAAGACGTTGATTGATAACTAGTTTCAAAATCATCTCTGGTGTCCATGTTCTAACTCCAAGATATGACTGCACAACTTTGTGATTCTCTTTCCTTTTCACAGAGCTCGCTTATAGTTTGGTGGTTAACGAGAAATCTGATGTATATAGCTTTGGAGTCATGGCGATGGAAACAATAATGGGCAAGCATCCGGCAGAGATCATCTCGGTGCTTTTCACCTTTGAAGGAGAAGATATCATGTTACTTGACATGTTAGACCAGTGCTTGCCTATTCTAAGAAAGAGTTTTGTTGCAGAAAACATTGTTCAAGCGATTTCTCTGGCTCTTGCTTGCTTAAGTGCAAACCCAAAGTCAAGACCGACGATGAAACGAGTTTTCGGAGCTATTTTGGCTAAAAAAATACCAATGGTCGAGCCTGTGAAGAAATGAAGAACAAAGTACAAGATGCAGAAGAGAAAGAACTTCTGTATTTACTTGAATCGAAGTACAAAAAACATGTATTCACTTAGAGCTATCTTCCATCTTCTTCTGTACTACAATCTCATTTCATCTCTTTCTCTCTCTATCAATTGTCTATCCTCTCTTCTCTTTCTATTTTTTTTTCAGAAACAGAGTACATCGCAGTTTATATATATAACTTGAGGAAGAAGATGGAAAAACTCTTTTAACCGACTTAACAACTAGATTCCTTATCTAACAAACTAACCGTCCTAATGTATTAGAGCACGTGCTTTTCCTGTTAAAGTCTTCAGGCTCTTAAAGGACAATCTCTATCTTCATGTCGATCATGAGTTCTGACTTTACCATCTTCTGTACTTCTTCCTCATTGCCACGAGCACAACATCAGCAGAACTCCTCAGTAATGAGCTTCGTTTCCAATCTCTTTTACCTTATGCATTGCCACAGATCTTGTCTTCAAAACACTATCTTTAACATCCCCCGCAAATTGGGAAGGGGTAAAGGCCCCAAGCCCAATTTGGTTCGAAGAGTAAAATGCAGAAATCGAGGTAAAGATTTGGTAAAGATATCTGCAAGTTGGCGAATATTGGGAGTATAAGAGACAATTAAGGATCCGGAAGCTACCTTTTCACGAACAAAATGAAAGTCAACTTCAATATGCTTGGTGCAAGCAATGGCTGACTTGTTGTCACAAAAGAGAGATGTTGGAGCAGATAAACTGATGCCAATGTCTCGAAGTACAAAACCGATCCAAGTAAGATCAGCTGTAGCTGTGGCTAAAGCTCTATATTCAGCCTCTGTTGATGAATGAGAGACTATAGATTGTCATTTTGCTGACCAAGAGATGAGGTTGGAGCCAAGGTATGTACAAAAACCAGTGGTAGATCGCCTTGTAGTACTACCCCTTGCCCAATCAGCATTAGCAAAACCATACAAATGCAGGAAGCTATGAGAATGAATGGTTAAACCAAGATCAACAGTGCCTTTCACATATCGAAGAACCCTTTTGAGTTTATAAAAATCTCCTAAGGTGGGCTGCTGCATCTTCTGACGGAGAAGATTAGTGGCATAAGCAATATCTGGACGAGTGATAGTGAGATACTGAAGTCCACCCACAAGACTTCGATATTCAAGAGGATTCTGCAATAATGTGTCATCAGCTATCATGGTGACAGGCCGTAAGGAGAGAGGAGTAGAAATAGGTTTGCAATCTTTCATATTAGCTCGAGTAAGTAGATCAAGAGCATATTTAGTCTGAGAAAGGAAGAGATTCTGTGAGGTTTGTTTAACCTCAATGCCCAGAAAGTAGTGTAAGAGACCGAGATCCTTCATATGAAATTGAAGACTCAGTAGATGAATCAAGTGGGAAAGTAAGGAAGTTGAGCTTCCAGTAAGCACAATGTCATCTACATAGAGTAATAACAATATGGTGTCTGAGCCATGATGAAAGACAAACAATGAGGGATCAGTGGTGCTACACGAAAATCCATTCTCAAGTAGAAAGTTGCTGAATTTATCGAACCAAGCTCGTGGTGCTTGGTGAAGACCATACAGGGATTTCTTAAGTAGACAAACATGATGAGTCTTCTGAGGATGTATAAAACCTGGTGGCTGTTGCATATACACGGTTTCATTCAAATGGCCCTGTAGGAAGGCATTCTTGACATCAAGCTGATGAATTGGCCAATGCTTTGTCATTGCCACAGATAGGACAATTCGAATAGTAGCATGTTTAATGACAGGGCTAAAGGTCTCTGTGAAATCAATACCTTCTTCTTGATGAAATCCCTTAGCAACTAGTCTCGCTTTGAGTCGATCAAGCTAACCATCTGCAGTAAGTTTGGTTTTAAACACCCACTTACATCCAATGACATTCATATGATCAGTGCGAGGTACTAGTTCCCATGTCTAGTTTATGTATAAGGCATCCATTTCATCTTGCATTGCTTGATACCACCCTCTGTCCGTCAGTGCTGATTTGACTGTTTTTGGTTCGAGAGGAACTTTATAGTCAGCCAAGCATGCATATTTAGGATTTGTCTTGACTATGCCAGACTTTAATCTGGTTTGCATAGGATGAACAGACACTATACCTTGTGTGTTGTTTGAAGAGCTGCTATGTTCAGTGTTGGTTTCTAGTGATAGAGTGGATACTGGCATAGAGCATACTAGTTCCTCAATATGCATTTGTGGTGTTTCAGTAGAAGTTGATACAAGAGGGTAGATATTCTATATCATTCTTGTATCTTGCAGATGTCCCATATGTTCATTAGATTTAGGCTGAGTATGTGCTGCAGCTATAGAGTCTAGAAAAGTCACTCCATGTATCCACTGTTTGTATAAGTCTGTACCTTGATAATACTCAGCTGGTAGTCGAGAGGTGAAAGGAAAAATGGTTTCATCAAAGATCACATGACGACTAACATAGATCTGTCCATTAGTAGGTAGAAGACATCGATATCCTTTATGTCTTTCACTGTACCCCAAAAATATGCATGTAAGAGATCTTGGATCAAGCTTATGTTGAGCATATGGTCTGAGGCAAGGGTAACAAGCAAATCCAAAAACCCTTAAATGTCTATAGCTTGGTTTCTGTTGGTACAACTTACTGTAGGGTGAATGCATATGAAGTTTTGATGTAGGAAGCAAATTAATGATATGATTTGCTGTCATAAAAGCATCTACCCAGTATTTTAAGGGTACTTTGGCATGATACAACATTGCCATTCCTAGCTCGACCACATGTCGATGTTTTCTTTCAGAAAGGCCATTCTGTTCTGGTGTGTATCCAAATGTTCTGTTTAATTCCAGATTGTTGTAAGTGGTTCTGAAATTTGTTGCTGATAAACTCTCCTCCTCCATCACACTGAAAGAGTTTGATCTTATGATCAAATTGATTCTCGACTTGCTTTTGAAATAGAACAAAGATATCATAGACTTCTAACTTATGTTTCATTGGATATAACCAACTGTATCGAGAGAAATTATCCACAAAAATGACATAGTATCGAAATTTTTGTAAAGATTGAACTGGTGAGGGTCCCCAAACATCACAATGTATCTTTTCTAGGGGAGTATTAGCTTTATAGTCTGACATAGGAAAGGGTAAGGCTGAACTCTTAGCAATCTGGCAACTACTACATATGCTTTGAGTTCTTGAATTACATTGAATTAGGTGCTGACTCTGCAAGTACTTCACTATTTTTAAATTGGTATGTGCCAGCCTCTAGTGCCACAAGTCTTCTCCTACTTCTTTTTGAGTTTGAGTGAAGAAAGCTTCTGTGACTTTAGGGTCGACTTGATATAGTCCATTGACTTTCCTTCCTAGCCTCAGTGTTGAATTGTTGCAGGTGTCCTTCAGATATACCCCATGTTTGTCAAAAATAAAGGAACAGGGATAATCATCTGTTAACTTCGAAACATAAAGGAGATTTTTCTTGATTTTAGGGACTATTAGTACATCATTCAATGGTAACGAGCCAGTTTTTGTATGTAATAAGCCATTACCAACACAAGATATTGATAGACTAGATCCATCTCCTATCATAACAGTATTTGTTCCACTATATAAAGAGCAGTATTGAAGCATACCAGGGTCTACAGTGATATGAGCTGAAGCTCCTGTATCTGGATACCATTCAGTGCCATGAGAGTCTTCAATGTGCATTGCTGCTAGTGCAGTTGGTAATTCATCTGTTTGATATGAATTATCAAAACGATACCAACATCGAAGTGCTGTATGTCCTAGTCTTTTACAAATTTGGCATTCTAATAGACTGTTATTTGCTATTTTTGCATTCTGCATATTCTAATCAGATGCTGCACTTTGTGGTGGATATGACTTAGTGGCTTGATACTTTTGTGCAGGATTTGCATATGGTCTAAACCCATGTCCATAGTTAGACCAGTTGTGTGGTGATTTGTTAATCTGATCTTCTTGGTTCAGATTCAGATTATTCATTCTGTAGTTTTGATTTCTACCTGTCTCAGCAAAGTCATTACCTCGATCTCTAGCACTCATTGCACGTCCTCTGCCATAGCTATATCCTCCTCGATTGTTTCCTCTTTGGTTTCTGAAGTTAGAGTTAACTCCAGCAGACTTTCTTTGGCCATAGTAGGCTAGACTAGGATTATACTGATTTACAGAGTAAGTCTGTAGTCTAGTTTCAAATCTCTCGAGTTGAGAGATAACCTCATCATAATTAGGCTGAGGTTTTAAGCAATACATTGTTGTTCTGAAACTTTCATATTCTGAACCTAATCCCTTGAGAATACCAAACATCTTGGTTATCTCATCAACAAGTTTTCCAATAGCATTGAGTTGATCACAAATAGATTTGAACTCTCGAAGATAAGCATTCAATGTTCTATCTCTTTTCTGACAAGCTTGCAATTTTCCTCTTAGTTCAAACTATTTAGCCACAAACTTTTGTGTGAAATGATTAAGGAGAGTCTGCCATACCTCATATGAAGTCTCTAGCCCGATGATCAAGCTTAAAATGTTCTCGGTTACTGCTCCACTTATCTAGGATGAAATTAATTGATCAGTCTTCATCCAATCCATATGATCAGGATTCACCACTTCTGTTTCATTACCTTCAATCTCAACCTGCATAATTTGAGATGGTGGTGGTGTTTAGCCATTGATGAATCCAAAGAGATCCTGACTTCGCAAGAACCTGTGAAACTGTGCTTGCCAAAGTAGGAAGTTGTCTTCAGCTATATTGACATGAATCGGAAAAGGATATTTCTGCATCCTTGCCGTCATACTGTATTCCAGAAGCTTTTGAGAATGTGCTTTCTTGATTACTATCGAATACTCTGTTCTTTGAACTTCTTGCTGTCGTCTAGATCACATATACGAAATGAATCACACAAACTCCATTAAAGACTTCGAGTAGATAGTAGAAGAAACTCGAGCTCTCAGGAGTGCTCTGATACCATGTGAAGAAATGAAGAACAAAGTACAAGATGCAGAAGATAAAGAACTTCTGTATTTACTTGAATTCGAAGTACAAAAAACATGTATTCACTGAGAGCTATCTTCCATCTTCTTTTGTACTACAATCTCATTTCATCTCTTTCTCTCTCCATCAATTGTCTATCCTCTCTTCTCTTTCTATTTTTTTTTTTTCAGAAACAGAGTACATCGCAGTTTATATATATAACTTGAGGAAGAAGATGGAAAAACTCTTTTAACCGACTTAACAACTAGATTCCTTATCTAACAAACTAACCGTCCTAATGTATTAGAGCACGTGCTTTTCCTGTTAAAGTCTTCAGGCTCTTAAAGGACAATCTCTATCTTCATGTCGATCATGAGTTCTAACTTTACCATCTTCTGTACTTCTTCCTCATTGCCACGAGCACAACATCAGCAGAACTCCTCAGTAATGAGCTTTGTTTCCAATCTCTTTTTCCTTATGCATTGCCACAGATCTTGTCTTCAAAACACTATCTTTAACAGAGCCCTTCCATGCAATCTCATTGGCACAGCTCCAACAGACTCTATCCAGCGCATCAACATTTTCATGGTCTTCTTAACAGCTAAATTGGCTAGGTACATTCTTGATACAGAAGAAGAAATTAGTACCTTGGATGATATTCATAGTTCATAGTACATTTTGACGGGAACTCCTTCCAGTTTGATAGGGATACAAGTGTAATTAATCCGTGAGTGATTTGAAGTACCCAGATCGTTGAATCTTTTCTCATTTTCCTATTAAAAAATTCATTACGGTTGTTGTTTTTATTTAATCAATAATTGATGCAGGTCCTCAAATTGGTTGAACACAACGTGTTACGTGTGGCTGCGAAGTCGAACTTAGGCAAAGTACGTCGGAAGCTGTTTGTGACTTGACTCTTGTTCCATTGACCGTACAATTTCTACATATAGTCTCTTTCATGGCAGTTCCTTGCAATTTCTTAGCAGTCTTGTGGGACATTAAGCAAAATAATTAAAATGGGGTTATGAATGGATTGATGGATGATTAGAAGGAAAAAACAGAAGTTCAATTACTCAACAACAAAAGTGTCCTTGAAGCAATAATTATCAATTTCAAAAACATAAATGGACTCTTAAAATAATTGGGAGTTAACCTTTGAGTGAGACTGGAGAATTTTATATGGTCCACCAGAAAAAAATAGATCTTGTTCATAAACTTGTGGCTCTCTTTGAACTGTGGACATTTTTTAATGGATGTGTTTGGATAATCTCACTTATCTAATTTCCCATCTAATTGTTAGGCCTCGCTTCGTATTTCAATGTACAACAAAAGCATGCAATCAAAGGCATTAGAGGAACATGGAGATTTCTTCTTATAAGGAATTATGATGAGAGAATTGCATATAAAGACATACTCAATTTAACGGAAGAGTTCAACATCATATATTGCATAGTGAGTGGATGTTATGGTAGTATCTATATGGCGTAGTCGTCCAAGAAAAATCATGGAATTGGAGAAAATTCACCATCTTGAAGTGGGGAACCCATCTTTTGGCAAGATCTTATGAAATGAAGTGAAACAATTGACGGAAGTATGATATATAAGCATAATGAAGCTTCATGGTTTATGCTTGCACAAGCAATGCATGTTCTTTGTTTAAGAGTACATGATGGTAGGGGAAGTCTACTATGTGCTTTAAAAGATGATTCCAATAGGGTCACTATCAATGATGCACAACACGCTTTGATATTTATAGTGTGATTGGAATTACAAGGATCTTTCTCTTTCTAAGTTAAAGGCTTGCTAGTCAAAAGAAGAAAATGCTGAAAAATTGGTCCATGACGTTTCCCTTACGATGGGTTAGAAATTTTTAAGGCCAAACATCACATAGTAATAAGTGTCATAAAGACCTTAACTTCCCATGAACCATTGACCAATACTGATCCAAAGTCAACACGTGTAAAACCTCAAAAGATCTTGACTTCTTGATGGATGTGCACAAGATCCATCCTTACATGATTTATGTCCTTTTCTTTTGGTTGGTATGCTTGTTTAAATTCTAATCGAATCACAAAACTGCGATATTAAGAGATTTGCAATAGCAGAATATTTTGTTTGCTCAAAAATTAGAGGCGTAACTTTCAAAAATCAAATATCTAAAATTACAATAATGGTTTTTTCAACTTGAAAATTCATTCTGGCATTAATTTAATATTAAATCATCCACAATTGATTTGCCAGGATTCAATGCCACATAGGAATTTCTAGTAGAAGAACCACCTATGTAACTTAAGTGAACTAAAATTATGACACATAAATGATTACTTAAAAAGTTATAATATTACTATTGCTGATTTTATGTTGCATAAAATCACACCCGATTAAGATCAATTTGTCATTAGTATTTTGGCACTTACCAACTCTTTCAGGAATTTATGAGCATGGAAGTAGATCCTTTTTTTTTTTCAGTTCGAAATAATAGAATAGTCCTTGTTGAAGAAATGTGACTCTGGAAGGAAGTAAAAGTAGAGATGATATTTGATACATAGTTTTTGGTTTGCGGGGGTGCTGAAAGAACTGTTGCGCCGCGGGAAATCCTTCTCTATAGGAGCAAATCTCCTTTAGGTTAAGCCGGTACCACACCATTGGATTGCTTCACAATCTAATTCAATTTTTAGTAATTAGTTCCCCTTTTATAGTCCTACGAGTTGATGGCAACTCCATCATCTCAAAAGAAAAAGGAAGGGAGGAAAGAATAAGAGTTAGAGTAAGTGTCAAGTCAATAAAAGGATAACACTTGAATTGTGGAAATCACGTTTCCTTTAAGGCGTCGCTACAGTGTCTCGCTTTACTTTTTAAATGCCGTATTCCAAATAATATGGCAATAACTAGTGACTAGAGCTGCAACATGATGAGCATAATCTGCAACATGTCCTTAGCTGCACTGATTGTTATAGCTTTCTCCTGCTACAATTCAAATGTTGCAGCACCAGCACCTTCTAAATAGTCAAAGGCAAATGTTCTTCTCTACAGCGGGTGGTGGCCTCCCTCCGTCACCGACAACACTACTTTACCTCATTGCGCGTGGCCCGGGGTATTGTGCGACACCTTTGGGAGCATCAACGGGATTCGCTTGCCATATGGGTACCAAATAGGAGGTAATTTCAGCAACATGAACTTCTCTCTACTTCCGAGCCTCACCTTACTTAATTTCTCTTATAACGGACTAGCCGGAAAAATCCCCCTTCAAATATGTACTCTATCGAGGTTAACTTACCTTGACTTGTCCTCCAATTCCCTCACTAGCGAGTTGCCTCCATGTGTCCAAAACCTCACTAGGCTTCAAATTCTTAATATCGATGGTAATTACATTAGTGGGTCTATCCCTCTTAAGTTGGGAAATTTGGAGAGATTGAACACCTTGAATCTCGAGTTCAATTCGCTTAATGGTGCAGTCCCTCCAACTATTGGTCGCTTGCACAATTTACGATTCCTTGGATTTAGCTCAAACAATTTAAGTGGCTCTATCCCTCTTGAAGTTGGGAACCTCGCAAAAACGGATTATGTTAATTTAAGTTTCAACAACTTCACTGGTCCCATTCCGTCCTCTATAGGGAATTTGATGGGCTTGACTTATCTCGATTTGCAAGGAAACCAACTCGGTGGATCTATTTCTTCGAAAATAGGGAATTTGACAAGCTTAACTTATCTCAATTTGCAAGGAAACCAACTTGATGGATCTATTCCTTCGGAAATAGTGAATTTGATGAGCTTGACTTATCTTGATTTGCGAGGAAACAAACTTGGTGGATCTATCCCTCCAGAAATAGGGAATTTGATGAGCTTGACTTATCTCTATTTGCAAAAAAACCAACTCGGTGGATCTATTCCCCTTCAAATGTGTACTCTATCAAGGCTACCTCACCTTGACTTGTCCTCCAATTCTCTCACTAGCGAGTTGCCTCCCTATGTCCAAAACATCACTAGGCTTCAAGTTCTTGATATCAGTGAAAATCACATCAATGGCTCTATTTCTCCTGAGTTGGGAAATTTGGAGAGATTGACCAACTTGGATCTCAAGTACAATTTGCTTAATGGTGCAATCCCTCCCACTATTGGTCACTTGCACAATTTACGATCCCTTATATTTAGCTTAAACAATTTAAGTGGCTCTATCCCTCTTGAACTAGGGAAACTCGCAAAAATAAATGTTTTTGATTTAAGTTTCAACAACTTCACTGGTCCCATTCCGTCTTCTATAGAGAATTTGATGAGCTTGACTAATCTCGATTTGCAAGGAAACCAACTCGGTGAATCTATTCCCTTTCAAATGTATACTCTGTCAAGGCTAACTCACCTTGACTTGTCCTCCAATTCTCTCACTGGCAAGTTGCCTCCCTATGTCCAAAACCTCACGAGGCTTCAAGTTCTTGATATCAGTGGTACTTACATCAGTGGCTCAATCCCTCCTGAGTTGGGAAATTTGGAGAGATTGAACACCTTGAATCTCGAGTTCAATTCGCTTAATGGTGCAATCCCTCCAACTATTGGTTGCTTGCACAATTTACGATTGCTTGGATTTAACTCAAACAATTTAAGTGGCTCTATCCCTCTAGAACTTGGGAACCTCGCAAAAACAGATTCTATTAATTTAAGTTTCAACAACTTCACTGGTCCCATTCCGTCTTCTATAGGGAATTTGACGAGCTTGACTTTTCTCAATTTGCAAGGAAACCAACTCGGTGGAACTATTCCTTCGAAAATAGGGAATTTGATGAGCTTGATTTATCTTGATTTGTGAGGAAACCAACTCGGTGGATCTATTCCTTCGGAAATAGGGGATTTGACGAGCTTGACTTATCTCGATTTGCAAGGAAACCAACTCGGTGGATCTATTCCTTCAAAAATAGGGAATTTGACAAGCTTGACTTATCTCAATTTGCAAGAAAACCAACTCGGTGGATCTATTCTTCTAGAAATAGGGAATTTGACAAGCTTGACTTATCTCCATTTGCAAGAAAACAAACTCGGTGGATGTTTTCCGTCACAAATAGGCAATTTGAAGAGATTGCTCGAGTTGAATTTACGTGAAAATAGAATTGGTTGTGCCATCCCATCGAAAATGGGAGATTTAAGGGATCTCCAACAGCTAGATTTGAGCTCGAACAACTTGGTCGGGGAAATCCCCGTTGAACTTGGGAAATTGAGCTTGTTAAACTATCTCGATCTTCACAACAATTCTCTTTCTGGCTCCATTCCAGATAATCTCAGGGCTGTTTTTCCCGATACTGCTTTTCTAGGCAATAAAGATTTGAACCAGTTTCATGAAACCCAAGCCCTTAAAAGAAGGTCTAGCATAATTCATTATATGACGGTGTTCATTCCACTGGCTGCGATTTCCTGTATAGTGGTCGGATCTTGCTTTCTATTTCGACGTGCAACAAAAACAGAGCAACCGGAGACTACAGAGAAAAATGGAAATTTCTTGTCAATATGGAATTATGACGGGAGGATTGCATATGAAGACATAATTGATGCAACAGAGGACTTCGATCTCAAATATTGCATCGGGACTGGCGGTTATGGTAGCGTCTATAGAGCGCGATTGCCCAATGGGAAAGTTGTGGCATTGAAGAAACTTCACCGTTTTGAAGCAGAGGACCCGTCCTTCGACAAGAGCTTTCAGAATGAAGTGAAACACTTAACAGAAGTTATTGATTTTTGAAAGAGTAGTATTATTTCTCGACGGAGGGGCCGAAACTTCTTTAGGATGTAAGATTCTTAGAATACTTCAGCTTAAGACTCACTCCTTCGTATTATCCTTCGCTTGTGAATTAGTTAATCCTATTGCACATCCAATTTTTCTCCTATATATTAGATGCGAAGTCCTCATCTATGAGATCAAACAAAAGCAACATGTGTTACGCCACTAAAATTGAACGTGCCTTGTACTAACCTGTGAGAAGACCTTTTCGTTTTCATGCTCGCTTTAGACACGGTTGGCCTGTACTCGAACCCAAGAAATATAAGACCAATGTCATCTAACAATTGAAATTTATTGGGATCTTGTGCATCTGATTCATGCGCGCTTGGCTTGTATCTACACTAAAACCATGGGCCCAACGCCTCATGACCATGTAATGTCGAGTATAGGGAGATGTGGCGACGGTGATATGAGACTCGTACCGCTTTCTCGGTGCAAGAAGACTTCGAGGCGTCTTGAAGTCTTTCGAAGAACAAGACAAAATGCTAGAGAAAAAGTAAATAAAGGAGAAATTGCATCCGCCGTGTTACATCCGGGGGAGGACCTTTCTCAATGACTTGTGATATGTGATTGCTGCGACCTCCCCTTCGGACAGGGAAAAAGTAAATAAAGGAGAAATTGCATCCGCCGTATTACATCAAATATTAGACCCGCGCTTGCCAATCCCGAGAGTGAATTCCATCGCAAGAAATATCATTTTGGTAGTTTCTTTGGTGCTTACTTGCTTAAGAAGTGATCCAAAGTTATGACCCATAATGAAACAAGTTTGGAAAGCTTTTCTAGCTTTAAGACTTGCGTTGGCCCAGCCATTCCATTCAATCTCACTTTCGCAGCTCCAAGAAAATAATCAATGAGTATGGTGGGAAGGTGGACCATTGGAACTTCGTCGAGCCCCAAAAAAGAGCAAGGACCACGAAGTACTTGTCCCAAAACTAGCGCAAATAAATTCCAACAAGTGAAGAGTTGATTGATACAATGATGCTGCGAATTGGCGAACGTGTTTGAGCTATATCAATATACTGCTTCTGCAATTTTAAGTCACGTCAAACTTTTTCTATACTAGCTAGGCTAGAATTTACCTAAGTAGCAATTACTAAGGAGTGAAGAAGCATTTTGTCGGACAGTTGTTTATTTTTCATCATTTTAGTAAGATCAGAATGTATGATAAGTGATGATGTGTTGTCGTTTCCATGAATATTTGGCAACATAAGGATATTCCCTGCGTATTATTCCGGATCGTTTCGGTTTAGTTGAGGCTTGCTAGTCAATCAAAGACGGCAAATTGGCCAATGTTTCCTTTTCGATGGCTAAAGGTCCGACATCACGAAAACAACAAAAGACGACGATTACTCTAGACGAATCGTGTCGATTCGTCCAGCAATCAATGCATGTCCGAAGACCTTGACTTGTTGACTTTTGAGGTGCCTGCGGGACGAAGACCTTGACATATTGAATTTGTCCAGCTTCCATATGTAAGCGCGCTAACTGAATCATCATTATTTAATCGTGAAGTGTACGATGGAAGGCCTGCCACTTCGCAATCACGATGTAGCAGAATCAGAGTTTATCCACTATAAAGACACTATCAATAGTATAAATTGATTTATGTCTTGAAGCTTTGTGATAAAGAACGCAGCCTTTAAATTAATCAGAATTGATGAACACAAGGACACAGAGACGAGGAATCCCATCAACAGAAAACCCCCAAAGAAAGAACCTTAAAATCATAAAATTACTCTTCCTTCCGCCTTAAAATCTCGTATGCTGCACTTTCTGTATATCTTAAGTACACTTCCTATGAAAGAGAGTTCCTGATGCTATTCATAAATTATGGTTCTCCCTAAATGATCGTTATCGGGTTCGACCCTTGTGAAACGTGATCCAAAGTTCTTGATACGTCGGGTACACATGTTCTTGATTTACGAGAAGATGGAAAGTGGGAGTCTATTTCGTGTTTTGAGAAATGATGTTGAAGCGGGAGGGAACTTTATCGGCACCGAAGAGTCAATGTCATCTTACTTCCGCCTCGCTGCGCCCAACCAATTTTTTCGTCCGAAGGTATCCAACATCTTACTCAACCACCGAAAGCCTCAAACAACTCTCTCTCTCTCTCTTGATCGAGAGCATGTCAAATCTAGGGAAATAACATTAGACACATAGTTTTTGGTTTGCGGGGGTGCTGAAACTTGGCTAGATTCATAAGCTAATTCAATTTGTAGTGATTAATTTCATTTATTTTCACTGCCCTCGGAACTGATGGCAACTCGATGATGTCAAAAAATAACGGAAGGAAAAGATCAAGAGACTCACAGTATAAGGTAAGTGTCAAGTCCATTTAAAAGTTCTAATCCCAGGATGTTTTTCTAATCCAAGGATCCTCCTTTGACATGTCGTTACAGTGTCTTGCTTTACTTTATAAGTGCCGTAGTCCAATTAATACAGCATACTTAATATTCTACGGGTAAAACTGACTAAAAAAGATCCTGTTTTTGGGACTAAAATAGGTTTAAAAAAAACACAAGTGCCATAATTTTCATATGCCGCTCACTTGAATATCATAACTTTTTTTTGTTCACTTAAGTGCCACATTGAAGTAAAATCGATCATTTGAGTGCCACTTTCAACAAATCGCCTTCTGTGGATTTTTTTTAATTATTTTCCAGCGGACATGGATTTTTTTAAATATTTTAATTTTTTTTTTGTTTTCCATTTTTTCCCCTTTTTTTTAGGGCCGATGACCCTTGTCGGCTGCAAAACCCGCACCGTCGGCTGCAAAACCCTCACCGTCAGTTGTGAAGGCCCTTACAAGATCTAGGCAAGGGCCTTCGGGGCTAAGGGCAAGGTTGGCGAGGCCACAATGCCCTTGCCCAAGCCTTCACGGCTGACAACAAGGTGGCCCTCGCTGGCCCTAAGAAAAGGAAAATAAAAAATTCAAAAAAATTATTTAAAAAGTATTTAAAAATTATCTACATCAGAGCTAGGGAAATTACGTACGACGATTGGCGTCCATGTCAGGTTTCTCAAAGAGACAAATCACCAATGACACTCAAGTGATCGATTTTTCAAATTTATAGCACTCAAATGAGCGAAAAAAAAAAATTATGGCACTCAAGTGAGGATCATATAAAAGTTATAGCACTTGCGATAGTCTTACCCTGACTAAAATGATATCCTAATCTCTCAGCAAGAGAGATGTCACCTATGATAAGTATAATCTGCAACAAGTCCTTGGTTGTACTGATTACAATAGGTTTCTTCTACTGCAATTCAATTGTTGCAGCACAAGCATTTTCTTCATCGAGTCTAAACGATGAGTAACTGGCATTAAGTGCTTGTATCAGTGATTGGTGAAGAGTTTGATAAAATGATGCTGAAAATTGGTGAAAGGGGTTGAGGATGTAAAGTACATGGCTTGTGCAATTATTAAGGAGTGAGAAGGGGTGGTTTATCTTTCATGTTTCTAGTAAGATCGGAACTCATGATGATTGATGATGTGTTGCTGTTGACCTGAATATTTGGCTTAAAAAGGATATCCACTGCGTATTATTCAGGATCATCTCTGTTTAGTAGAAGGTTTACTAGTCAATTAGAGACGAAAATTGCGTAACGTTGCCTTTACGATGGCTAAAGATACGCCATCAAGAAAACGACAAAAGACCACGATTACTTTTGAGACGGACCATGCTTATTGGTCCAACAACCAATAGCCGACCGAAGACCTGGTGCTCTTAATGTAACTTCCTTAAAACATGTTAATTTCCTAAGAAGGCAATCTTGAAATGTTTCTTCTCTTATGGGCGCTTCCTTCAGTCGATTGCCTTTATACCATGTTGTTGATGATGATCGTGGTGCCTGTTTTAGTATGGAATTTCCAATACCACGTGGCAGTAACGTTACAAACTAAGCTACGAACTAGGCTCACGAGAATGTGGTTTTAGTCTACACTAGAGGCAAGCTTATTGCGGGCATGATGGGTTGTAAAAGAGATGATTTCACTTGTCAGATGAGCCGTTTTTGTTGAAATTAGGAGATTCTTGTGAATGGTGGTTTACTGTAGGATCTGGAAATGCTAATGAATCATATGAAATCTATTTGAGGTTCTAAGCGAAATTAAGCATGAAGAGAGCTTTCTGTTTGACGAGACGAGCATGCCCATGGATGAACCCAAACGGCATTAATTTTCGAGAGATTTGCATTAAGGGTTGCGACACTAACAACTCATAATTTCTTTGCAACTGCCAATCCATCTACAATCAATAGTTAGATATGTGCAAGAAATAGATTTGCCAGACTCTTTTATGATGGTCACTCGATTTGTGATGCTTTTATCCAGTTGAACTGCTGGAGACACGCTTTTAGTTGGGATGCTCAAACTGTGCTTGTTCCTGTTGCTTTTCCTTACAATTGGGAAACTCTATCTTATTCAATAAGCAATTAAGGTTGCATAAGCGTGCACTTTTGTAGGTTGACGAATTTCCTGCTCTAAGAGTCATGAAAGAAGATGATCTAAGTGCTCATTACAAAATTAATATAAACAGAAAAATTATCAAAAAAATCCTAAACCTATTGCAATTTTTCCAAATAAGTCCTAAACCTTTTTTTTTTTTTTTTGCCCATTTAATCATAAATTTTTGCAATTGTGTTAATTCAGTCAATTCGGTCAATTTTGGCCTACTGGTGCTGACATGGCAATTTTTTAATAATATTTAATAATTTTTTATAATTTTTAATTAGGAAGAAAAGGAAAAAGAAAAAGACAAAATTAATAAAAATTCGGAAAAAAAATTAAAAAATATATTTAAAAATTTCCATATCAATGTTAGTCGGCGTTCATGTCAGTTTAATTAATTAAATACTTGATTAATTAAAAGCTTGATTTCGTTCAAAACTTACTTTATATATTTGGACTATCCTAGATAAACTTGGGGAAAGCAGAATAATCTGGCTGCTCCTTCAAGCTTTAACATCACCATGTGATGCTGAGACAACCGTAACCACTTGAGATTGACATATAGTTTGATGTTATGCAGAGAGTAATCTGTCTCATCTTTCTTGAATTGCCCATTGAATGAGGAAGTTTGGTAATGTTCCTCCAGTTTTGCAGCATAATGTGCAAGTTATAGTATTCGTTCACTTCATATGGCCTACTTTATCTTTCCTGCCCAACCAATGAGTTGCATTGGAAAGAAAACTTTTCTGAGCTTCTTGTTATATTTTGGCACATGAAACTGGCAGAGTTCTTCCTGTCGGGCTTTTATACGAATAGAAAGTCAATTTGCACTGTGCCTACGAACTTGTGTGCCAACCCGGAGTTATATTGCTTCTGTCCACCATACCAGCAATACAAATGGGACTCTTTGTTCACACTGCAAGGGAAGGGAAGCTGAATCGTATTGTAAAACGGTATCTCAAGATAAGCGTCTCTGCTGATGTTATATTTTCTTCCTGCACCTTAGTCGGATATACAGCACACTGGTAAATTTGGTTACTTGCATAAAATGGTTGCAGTCTTCATTAGGATATACTTTGCACAAGGTTCTACTTTGTTTCCTCGCGGTACTTTTTAAGATGGCTCTTTTGTTATTCACATAATTGATATCATAACCTTTGCAGTCGGGATTGTCCCATATTTTACCGGAGAAAGAAAGCATAGAAACACGTGGCTGAAGCTCACCGGCAATTATTTAGATGGAACTTCTAAAATATCGACAGGCTTTGTGGTCTTCTTGTTGAGCTTATTACATGGCTGTAAATACATTGGATTTTTTTTATTTAGGAAGTTTTTTATTCTGATTCGATTTTGTTTGAATCCCACAAATCATGGGATTGTAGCTTTTCTCCTATTTAGGCTCCGTTTCTGTTTTGTTTGCTAGGATTTCTATGTGTATTAGCCTATAAATATAACACTGTAAAGCTATAGAATATGTGAATGATAATAAGAAATTCTCTCCATCTAAAATTCTACATGGCATCAAGACTGAAAGTCGTGAGTTCACATCTTACCGGATTCCATTTGCCTTCCTAATTAAATTTTCACGTTTAGTACTAAGCAAAAAGACGAGATTAAGTGTGAAAGGGAAATTGTTAGAATATTAATTTTAAGCTTTTAAAACAGTTAGTAGTGATTTCCATAAAATCTCACACTTCCTTCTATTGCGACAAATTGCGGTTAGCTAGTTAAATGTACTCATAGATCTCCATGTCGATTTGGGTGGACAAGCCAGATCCTCATATAACCAAGATGAGGGAAAATTCAAAGTTGCTCCTGGTCTCTGGACAGAAGTAAGGAGAAAGAAATCTCTCACTCAGAGGGATGGTAGATGGAAAGTTGCCACTGAGGCCTTAGTTACTAATGCCTCCAACAAAAATATAGAAAAGCAATTTGCCTGCATTCATTACGGGTTATTGACAAGGAAAGATATGCCTCATCTTGTTCAAAAGGTTAAAGAAATGGCCTGTCAGGGGTTTTTGACAAAGTAAGAGTTCTGCTTTACCTGTAGCCTCCTCGACTTCATTTATGAGTACAACATACTTCATACCTACTCTGATTCCCAGTTGTAGGCCATGAAATTGCCACGTGTATGGTGTTATTCTTATCCTCCCAGCTTTTCTGTAATATATGTTTGCATGTATCACTATGGGGTGTAAAGTTAGTATGCCTCCATTCACGTACATAACTGGAAAAGCATTGGCGACTAGAGTTTTGTATTGAGACAAGGAGAGACCGGAAATGTCAGTGTGAGCTTATCATAGGCACATTTGTAAAGTGGACACCGCTCTGGATGTCAATGTTAAGTCAGCTGCGGAGATTTTTGAGACAGTTCTGATCATATCTATTGTGGTCGACAAGAGGGGATACACTTCTGTTGCTGGTATGGCTTCTTTTGCCCAATCTAATTTTATCTGAATATGGATGGTGAATTTGACGACAAAGGTGATACCAATCTTAAAGATGGATAGTTAATGTCCGAAAGATTCTAAGAAAATTCATGGGAAAAATGTCCTTGCTTATCAAATTCTGTTCTTTTTCCTCCGTTGACTTTTATCCCCTTCGGATCCAGCATTTTAGTTTTTCGATTTTTGTTAGGGTAGAGAGATGACTCTAAGTCTCGTCACCTAACGGTTTGTCAGAACTAAAGCACTGTGAAATTAAATCCGGAAGGATCTATGCTTAATGGAGGAAAAGGCATTGTGATTTTCGAGGGATTCTCGACCCTCCCCACTTTGTAAATGGCTTTGCATTCAAGCTCTCCTCTTCAGATTTGTATGGCTATGAAGAAAACTATTGGAAATGACAAGATAGGATAGGATCAAATACGAAATCTATCCATCGTTTGAGAAAATACAGAAAGTTAGAGCAAATATACACATCTAATCTATAAAAAAAAAGGTTCAAATCCACGGAGAAGTACAAACACATCACAATTTGCTTAGGAGACGCAATCAATCAGCAAACAATTCACATTCACGACTAGGTTATCCATTTTGTAACTTAAAATCATCTGCTCATCTTCCCTTCTGCTGCTATTACTCTCTTTGACCGGTTACCGCGAGCAATGGCACAAGTCGATGATTTGACAATCCAATGCCAGGGGCGAGACTTTCAGTATTGCTCCTGTGAGTGTCGAAGCCCATGTCACTTAAGTATACAATCTCAAACGGGTTGTGATGGGCTGCCGGCACAAAGGACAAGTCGGGAGTGATGCACCACAGTCCTTGCATGTCTGAAAAGGGATAAGGAGGTGACATACGTAAGCTTACAATATCCATAGCACTACGGATAATCTCTCTATCTCTCTATCATGTGAAGGAATCATTCCTTCCACATTTGATTGTAGTTCGCACATCTTTCCAAGTCTAGTTAGCCTTCGATGAGAACATATCCTGCCCCATAAATGCTACTACTGCGGTATTCTTTTCCGTTTAGGATGAGAATAGTCCCACCATTTGTCCAAGATAATTTTGTGGCATACTCGTGATTAGTTAAGCACATGAGATTTCTGGGGCATGATAAACGGCAAAATTGTGTAATGAGCTCATTGATTTGCTGAGCCATAGCCAACTTTAACAAAACCAGTGGAATGACAGCCGGAAGTTTCTTTGGAAAATATGTCGAACTAACTAACTATGCAGTCATACTGGGTACAACCAATTTTATGCTTTTAGCTTTCATTATCTGAATCAAGTAAAATTCTACTCTATTAGATTCTAGCCTGAAAAGTGAAAGCAAGTTCAGGTGGGAAATGGTTATAACAGGTGCAAATGTGTATACTCCACAAATTGGAGGCCATATAAAGAATGATGCTAATTGCTGAATAGAGAATGACTCACCATATGGCCACATCCAAAGGCCATGTTCTTTGGATTTGTAAGGCAAATGGGGCAAACCTTGAAGAACACAGGCAGCTTAGTTCAGACTTAGATTTAATGAAGAACCTGAAGTTCACAAAAGGAAAAGGGTGATTAAATGATACTGGTTCTGATGAAGCTGTTTCCTGAGTTTGTGGAGAACTATCTGGGATTGACTTATCCAAGCTGGTATGACCAGTGACTTCAAGTGGGGGTGGAAGTGGAATAGTACGAGGACCAGTCACTGCGTCCTGCAGTATAAGCAGGATTTATCATTATAGCAGGCCTCGATGCAATGTAGAAACACAGGCCTCAATGCAATGTAGAAACAAACAGCTGCAGTTCCCAATCTTACTTGACATGCGAAATGCTTTGAGTGGCTCTATACTGAAATGGAATTTCCATGAGAGCAGCAAGAGCAAAGGCAGTCTCTTTCTTTGAAGTATCTGGGTTCTCAGACATGATTTTTGTGAAGTTGACAAACTGCATTGTGAAACAATGAATAATCAAGAAGGTTAAAAGCAAAAATAAAGAAAAAAACTACAGTGGAATTTATTGATTCTAAAAGAACATTTTAAACTTAAAAAGTGTACTCAGGGCACTAATTACTACTGTCAGAGAGGAATAAATCAAACCATATTAACAAAAAGTTCAAAGGAAGGAAACTTCACAACAGAAAGTGGCTGGAGATCCAGAATTACACCATACCAAACCAAAAGCCATAATCCACTGCGTAAACATTATTCAACAGCACAGTAATCAGCAGTAATTATGCCACACATGTCTGACTAGAATTTGTACTCGATAAACACCCCTCAATACAAACAATTGGAATATACATTTAACATATTTGATGTCTTTTTTCTGAAACTTCTTATTTTGAATTATGCAGTTCTCTCGCTAGTCTTATTATGTGAACCACCCTGGCATTATTGATGCAACTATACTTAAAAAAGAACTTGGATAATTGCAAAAGGCATCATCAATTGTGCTCTCTGTATCAAACACCCTCCTCACATTTCAAGACTTACGTTTTGCATCTTCCCAACCTTAAAAAAACTGACTTGCCCTCATGCATGCACAGCACGCAATCCACACCCAAAAATTAAAACAAAGGTAGGATGGGGTAATTTGGGAATGAAAATGGCCTAATTTGGAACTTAGCAGATTATGTAGGAAAGGGAGATACAACTTAAAATCAATGGAAAAAAGTCAGGATCATAATTGTAGGTATTGAAATGTAAGGAAAGTACTTGACAGGAGCAAAGTTCAGGATGGTATTGGTAATTTTCCCCAAAGAGCTCTTTCAGTACCTGAAAGTTATCAAATGCACGCTGAGGGATATTATCATCAAATTGCTTCATTGCATCCCATGGTCCATCTCCCACACCAACTAATACAATGGAGAGAGGATATTGGCTGCTCCACCAAAAAGACACAAACAGGATGTCAAGGAACATGTTAATTGCAAAGTTGGAATATGCGGCCTTTCTTCACCAAGCAGGACAGCAACAAAAACATGCAATTCCAAAATTACCTGGCTGCTACTATGGAGTTTACAGTTGCCTGTTCTTGTGGGCTGAATCTCCCAGGAGGTAAATCAGGACTTCTAGTAACCTATGAACCATGGTGATGGACCAATAAGCACGAGGAAAGAACTTAGTGATAGGCAATACTAAGGATGTACATAGTAAAGGATACGCAAAGTATTGAGAACCTGTCCATCTGCTACAATGACAAGGACATGATATTGCCCATTGCTCCTAGCCACAATGTCGATGGCAGCATCAATTATTGGTGCAAATGATGTGGGCCCTATAAACAACAGTAACAGAAAGCGTTAAACTTCTGCATGGAAGTTTCTATTATACGGACCTTCGACTGCACAAGACAATCTTAAAGGATCCATCATAAACTCCTAAGGACAAATTTCCTGTACGAGACCAAAAAAATAAACATGAGACAATGTGAGGACAATAAACCGTCCGAAATTGGGAAAAGAAAAACATGAATGATAAGTTAATTCATGGGAAAATATCAGTTAACAAAATGGAAGACTATCATGGCTAAGTTATAACTTATAGCTCCGGAAGGAACTGGCGGTATGTTCAGTGAGACAGCTATTTTATGACCTAAGTTCAAAAACTATTCAAAATAATAACTTGGTTTACAAGTTGGCAAAGTTTGGCGTGGACATTTCGATCTTTATTTCTTAGCCACATAGAACCACCTAAACCTCTTGCTCTCCTCTTGGATTCTTTATAATGCTATTATTTGGGTCACATTGACAACAATAAATGCTATAATCTGATGTCCATCAATCCTGCCATTTAAAGTCTAATGAAATTAAAAAAATGAAAATACTACTGATTTAGACAAGCTGTTTTCTTATTCTTCGCAATGATTGACAACACTGTACTTTGCTCGAACTTGCAGATTTGTTTATTTCAGTTTTAAAAGAAGATGAATAGACTGCAAAATATTTTGGCCCAAAATAGGAACCATCACATAAGAAAGATCAGCAAAGCTGGAGAAAAACCTGACAACTTTAAGTGTGGGACGATCTCTCCGTAACGTGCAAGCACTTCCTCAAACCCATGACAATAACGACCACCGGAATAAAAGCTGAAGACTGATTGATCATGTGTTGATGCTGCAAAAAGCAATGTGATGAGAAGAAAGCTTCAAAGGCGATGATATGAATTCCTACCAAAGCTACAAATTACCGACAGCACTGACCATCGCCAAATCCAAAACAAGGTATGAGTTCATCATCGTCAAAAGGGGACAATGTTCTGCCGATTATAGAAATTGCTTGCTCATATGGATTAGGTGTGTTACCGATGGTATGAAGACTTCTTCTCCCGAAGGAATATCTACCTACAATACAAAATTCACATTAATTTTCCAATATATAGTTTCATAAAACCTGAATGCTTTGTTTGTCCATTGGAAATAGAATCACCTGACCACTCGTTGCTCTTTGTGAAATCAATACCAAGGATTAAATTTGATGATTCAAGGCCAGCTTCCCTCAGTGCAGTTGTGACCTAAAATATGAGCATCACAAATCCCATCACTGTTTCATTTTACATCTTTACAATCAAAACCGCCAAAGTATAACCACCACAGTTTACATTCCCATCTAATTTCACGGCTTTACAATCAAAACTGCCAATCATTAAACAGCGGATAGAATAGACAAGAACCAGAGATAAAAAAGAATATTACTAAGGCTCAAATAAAGACTTTAGATCAAATTATGTGGAAGAATTTTCAACCCAAAAATATAAGTATTTAGACAGAGGGAGACTGCATGCATATAAGAACAAACTTGTAAACAAGTGATGCAAATTACTTTGACAACTCATGTTAGTTACCTCAACTCAAGTACATAAACCGCATTAAACTTAAATTTAACCAAAGTGGTACCAGGAAACTACATTGGCAGACCTGATCACAAACCAGCCAAATCTCCTCGGCACATAAAAGGCAATGATGAAGGGAGACAGCGTGTTCATGCTCCTCCTAAACCTTAATAGTTAATGGAAACAAACAAAGCAATAAACACCTGATCCAAGGAGCTGAAATTATCTCCAAAGTGCGTCGATCGATGCTCATGTCCATATTTTGAGTCCATTTAGCTTTCTGCAAAAGAAGGAGAAGGTGGTTGATGCAAATAATCATCATGAGGATCATATAAGTTGATTCATTATTGCCCGTTTCCAGAATGACAGATTTTCCTATGAAAAGGTATCTCTATTTATGTTTTGATCAGACCATCTTATGATGTAGATGGTGGCTTTCTCACAGGAATAAACAAAGACCAATGAACTACTTTAAAAGTAAACAATAGTAAAGCATAATTCTTGCATAATCTGCTACATGTTGAGCAAGCAAATTACAGTATGGTCATTGAAATTCTTTATCCGATATCTTGGATCCGTAAGCATTTCTTTCCCATAGAAAGAACGCAAGATGCCATCTTTCTCAATGACGATAAATAATTAGCAAACAAAAGTCATTTGTAACCAACGGTTTAAGGGAGACTGCAGATTCACTTCAAGATGGCTCGCTTCCTTCAATCATCTATTCCCTCAAAATGATCATAAATCGTTCAAAATCTCCCGATAAAATATCGACATTCCATGCCACTTGAAACTGAAAAGCCTGGGTCAGCAAAATCCAACGCCCTACAACATTTACAGAATCCAAATCTGTTGTACTCAATAAGTCCTTAATCGAAGCAAACCAACCAGTTAACTAGCCTAGCACAATCACAACAGTTCGACCCACATGATTTCCAAGGTTCACATTATGGGTCCGGAACCAAGTTCAAGTTCAAGATCGACCCTTTGGAAAAAGTGAAGAACTTTCCCACATGTAGTGGCTCAGTTCAATCTATCTTCAAAAGGGTCTCGAAGAAAGATCCCGCAGACGCACCGTAATCAAGAATTCACCACAGTAAAATCGAGAGATCAAGAAACCGCGTGGCGGAAAGCGGTGACAACGCCATCATCAAGAATTGACATGGGGAAAGAGAGAGAAAGATGTACCCGTTCATAAGTTGGAGGTAAGCCCAAAGATTTGCAAGCTATTCAAGTGCCTCCTTCTCTCGATCGAAGGTCTCCGGAAGACGCAGAGAAAGTGGCCCTCTTGTCGCTTGACCGATTTCTTCTGAGTCTTCCTCTTTCTTTATTCCTTTCTTTCTTTTCGGTTTACCGCTTTCGAAAAATTACTTCTGGCTTTAGCTGGCTCTGCCCCCAACGTTCTCCACGTGTCTACTGGCAAATATAGGGCCCATCTTTAATAAAACCTAGTTACTAAAGGGAAAGAACCCTAATCAAGTGCCAAGATTTACAAATTCATCCTTGATGAGATTAAAAAAATTACTTACTGGGACTCAATTATTGACTTAAAGCATCCAATCAAAAGCCACTTCGATAGAATCCTAGAAACAGATACTGAAAATTTAAGTACCAAATTTAAACACTGATAATCTAGGATCTTAAGAATCAAATAAAATGTTATTTAGGGTATGGTTTTTTGAAAGATATTCCTCCAAAAATAATCATTTGTATTATGTGAAATAATACTTGTTGTTGATGAAAATATTTTTTGTTCATATATTCGTATAAACAACAGAAGTCATCATTCTAACAATATATATTTTTTGAAGTTATTTATAGAATAGAGCATTAATAACAACTGAATATTGAATATTCATTGACAGGGGCTCAATAATTAACAAGATCTTGATTCCTATCTGGATCAAGCTTCTTCTCTAATGTGTCGATTAAGGTATCTGTGCAGAAAGGGGCCCGATTTGTCTTTTCGATTATTCTCTTCCTCTTTGTCTTTTCCATTTTTGTGTTTTGCTTTTTAAGCTAACTAGATGCACTTCCCTCAACTGGTAGCCTTCCACATAAAGAACTATTTAATAACCAATTAAGTGTTCAAAATAAATGAAAATTTGATGATTGAGCATCTTATAGACTTTAAAGATTCAATTAAGGCCCGCTTGATAAGATTGAAATAATTTAAGGACTTATTATAAATATTGATAATCTTAAGGGTTGAAGATGGAAAAACAAAAATCAAATATTGAATTTGGAATAATATTATTATAAAAAATAGCATCATCGGACCACCAACTCTATCCCTGCTCAATGAGTGGTTCTTGCAGTCGAGCTCCCTTGTGGAAGGGTTGTCACTCAACGAATAATGGATAACAGGCTCATCTTCTCTAAGCGTTCACATTGATGGCAAAGTTTGCCATCTTGATGCCGGCTCCTCACCACCTGTAGGTAAGTGAATTATTAATAGGTTTCAAACATTTAACAATGTAATCGCAACATTTTTAATTCCCATTTGGCCGCCTTTCTTATTGAATGAATTATGTATTCACTTCCTCATTTGCAAATCATGTGACTTTCTAACTTTAACTAGGTCGAAGCTAGTGACAATCATCATAAGTGGTTAATTTATTGAGTACTAAACAAGATTAATCCCATATTTAATTAGGCCCTCAGTCAAAATTTCATTTAGTATGGTCGCCGTATGATAAAACCCAGCAAGTTTGTCATTTGTAAGGCCATGTCATAGTAGAAAAGCCCTATGATTTATTAAACTTTGGTTATAAGAAGTTTAGAGACCACATAATATTTTTCTTGGGCTACCTAGATATTAGCCACTTAAAAGAGAATCATCTTTTATAATGTTCATTAAATGCAATATCTCTTGCGGTCTGTCAATGGAGAACACCTTGCGAGTGTAAAGCATGTTGATATACAATCAAGGACCAGACTTGGTTTCTATCACAAAAAATGATTCATATTTCGGGTCCTAAAAAGCACAAGTGACAAGTTTGATTCTCGCTTCACGGACCTTTCAAGGCCACGACACAATTGAGCAGTTTGCTTGCCAACCATCCGCTGCAAACATGAAATCTGATTTAGAACATCACCCGTTCCCCATGAAGAAGTGAGAATCCATTTCCAAACTACTGGAGTTCGATTCCAATTTAAAGTGAAACGCAAACGGGGTCATTGCAGTTTACACAAGAACAAAACAGTTGATAAATGATTCGCTTCACAACTTTGATAAGAGTAGTTGATATGAACTTATTGCAAGGTACCGTTTGTGGCTTCACAATCAATGCTCAAATGCGCTCTAGCTACTTGAAAGATTCATGATACTGACTCTTCCTTCTTTATGCGAGCAGGAGCTCACGTGTTGGGGGACCAAAGGCCCCCTTGACCCTCTAGGATAACGTCTACATTCTAATCCCGGTGTCATTCATGCCTATGAACTCATCTGAGATTGTGAGATTGTAAGCTGATGCATTGAAAAAAAGGTGTCGTAATGTGGGTAAGGGTTGTGATAAAAATTAAGAGTCCTGGACTCGGTAAGTTTTGCCGTCGATATATAGATAATAAATAGATGAAGGCACGAGGTTGCAGCAAGAAAGTATGATGAATGATGTGAGGGGCTGGTGAAGGATCTATCTCAAAAACCATACACGCATACTAGAAAAACATAATGTATTGTTTGAATGGTATATATCAGCATCGTAAAATATAACACAAAAAAGGTGACGAAAGGTGAGATTTAAGTATCATATCTACCAGAACTTGATTCTGATTTAGTTTTGATTGAGTCCCACAAATCATGGGATTGTAGTTGTTAACCCACAAATCATAGGATTGTAGCTTTTCTCCTATTTAGGCTTTGTTTCCTTTTTGTTTGCTAGGATTTCTCTATGCATTTGCCTACAAACATAACACTGTAAAGCTGTAGAATATATGAAAATAAGAATTTCTCTCCATCTAAATTTCCACATGGTATCAAGGCTGGAAGTTCTGAGTTCAAATCTTACCTGATTCCATTTGCCTCCCCAATTAAATTTTCACGTTTACTACTAAGCAAAAAGGCCAGGCTAAGCATGAGGGGACAAGTGTTAAAATATTAACTTGAAGCTTTTAGAATAGTTGGTCGTAGTCCCAAAAAATCTCACACTTCCTTCCAGCCAACAAATTGCAGTTAGCTACTTAAATGTACTCAGAGATCTCCATGTTGATTTGGGTGGACAAGCCAGATCCTCATATAACCAAGATGAGGGAAAATCCAAAGTTACTCCTGGTCTCTGGACAAAAGTAAGGAGAAAGAAATTTCTTACTCAGAGAGATGGTAGATGGAAAGTTGCCACTGAGGTCTTAGTTACTGATGACTCCAACAAAAATATAGAACAGCGATTTGGTTGCATTCATTACGGGTTATTGACAAGGAAAGATATCCCTCATCTTGTTCAAAAGGTTAAAGAAATGGCCTGCTAGGGGTTTTTGACAGAGTTCTGCTTACCTGTAGCCTCCTCGACTTCATTTATGAGTACAACATACTGCATACCTATTCTGATTCCCAGTTGTAGGCCATGAAATTGCCACGTGTATGGTGTTATTCTTATCCTCCCAGCTTTTCTGTAATATATGTTCGCATGTATCACTATGGGGTGTAAAGTTAGTATGCCTCCATTTACGTACATAACAGGAAAAGGATTAGCGACTGGAGTTTTGTATTTAGACAATGAAAGACTGGAAATGTCAGTGTGAGCTTATCATAGGCACATTTGTAAAGTGAACACCGCACTGGATGCCAAAGTTAAGTCAGCTACAGAGATTTTTGAAACAATTCTGATCATATCTATTGTGGTCGACGAGAGGGGATACACTTATGTTGCTGGTATAGCTTCTTTTGCGCAATCTAATTTTATCGGATGGTGAATTTGACGACGAAGGCAATACCAATCTTAAAGATGGTTAGTAAATGTCCGAAAGATTCTAAGAAAATTCATGGGAAAAATGTCCTTGCTTATCAAATTCGGTTCTTTTTCCTCCGTTGACTTTTATCCCCTTCGGACCCAGCATTTTAGTTTTTGCAATTCTTGTTAGGGTAGAGAGATGACTCTTAAGTCTCGTTGCCTAACGGTTTGTTAGAATTAAAGCACTGTCTGAAATTAAATCTGGAAGGATCTATGCTTAAAGGGGGAAAAGGCATTGTGATTTTCGGGGGATTGTAGACCCTCCCCACTTTGTAAATGGCTTTGCATTCAAGCTCACCTCCTCAGATTTGTATGGCTATGAAGAAAACCATAGGAAATGACAAGGTAGGATAGGATCAAATACGAAATCTATCCATCGTTTGAGAAAATACAGAAAGTTAGAGCAAATATACACATCTAATCTATAAAAAAAAGGTTAAAATCCACGGAGAAGTACAAACACATCACAATTTGCTTAGGAGACGCAATCAATCAGCAAACAATTCACATTCACGACTAAGTTATCCATTTTGTAACTTAAAATCATCTGCTCATCTTCCCTTCTGCTGCTATTACATTACCGCGAGAAATGGCACAAGTCGATGATTTGACAATCCAATGCCAATGCCGGGACTTTCAGTATTGCTCTTGCGAGCATCGAAGCCCATGTCACTTAAGTATACAGTCTCAAACGGGTTGTGATGGGCTGTCGGCACAAAGCTCTCCACTTTGTAAATGGCTTTGCATGTCTGGAAAGAAATAAGGAGATGACATACGTAAGCCTACAATATCCATAGCACTACAGATAATGTCTCTCTCTATCTCTCTATCATGTGAAGGAATAATTACTTCCACATTTAATTGTAGTTCGTACATCTTTTCAAGTCTGGTTAGCCTTCGATGAGAACAACATCTCCTGCCCCATAGATGCTACTACTGTGGTATTCTTTCCCGTTTAGGATGAGGATAGTCCCACCATTTGTCAAAGATAATTTTGCGGGCATACTCGTGATTAGTTAAGTACGTGAGATTTCTGGGGCATGATAAACAGCAAAATTGTATAATGAGCTCATTGATTTGCTGAGCCACAGCCAACTTTGACAAAACCAGTGGATTGAGAGCCGGAAGTTTCTTTGGAAAATATATAAGTAACTAACTTTGCAGTAATACTGGGTGCAACCAATTTTATGCTTTTAGCTTTCATTATCAAGTAAAATTCTACTCTATTAGATTCTAGCCTGAAAGTGAAAGCAAGTTCAGGTGGGAAATGGTTATAACAGGTGCAAACGTTATACTCCACGAATTGGAGGCCATATAAAGAATGATGCTAATTGCTGAATAGAGAATGACTCACCAGATGGGCCACATCCAAAGGCCATGTTCTTTGGATTTGTAAGGCAGATGGGGCAAACCTTGAAGAACACAGGCAGCTTAGTGCGGATTTACATTTAATGAAGAACGTGAAGTTTCACACAAAAAAAAAAGGGGGTGATTAAATGACACTTATTTTCCCGAAGCTGTTTCCTGAGTTTGTGGAGAACTATCTGGGATTTGACTTATCCAAGCTGGTATGACCAGTGACTTCAGGTGGGGGTGGAAGTGGCCTTATACGAGGACCAGTCACTGCCTCCCTGCAGTATAAGCAGAATTTATCATTATAGCAGGCCTCAATGCAATGTAGAAACAAACAGCTGCAGTTCCCGATCTTACTTGACGTGCGAAATGCTTTGAGTGGCTCTATACTGAAAGGGAATTTCCATGAGAGCAGCAAGAGCAAAGGCAGTCTCTTTCTTTGAAGCATCTGTGTTCTCAGACATGATTTTTGTGAAGTTGACAAACTGCGTAGTGGAACAATGAATAAACAAGAAGGTTAAAAGCAAAAAGAAAAAGAAAAAAAATGTGGTGGAATTTATTGATTCTAAAAGAACATTTTAAACTTAAAATGTGTACTCGGGGCACTAATTACTACTGTCAGAGAGGAATAAATCAGACCATATTATAAAAAAGTTCAAAGAAAGGGGACTTCAGAACAAAAGGTGGCTGGAGATCCAGAATTACTCCATACCAAACCAAAAGCCATAATCCAGTCTAAACATTATTCAACAGCACAGTAATCAGCAGTAACTACGCCATACATGTCTGACTAGAATTTGTACTCAATAAACAACCCTCAATACAAACTACTGGAATATACATTTAACATACTTAATTTACTTTTTCTGAAACTTCTTATTTTGAATTATGCAGTTCTCTCGCTAGTCTTATTATGTGAACCCCGGCATTATTGATGCAACTATACTTATAAAAAGAACTTGGATAATTGCAAAAGGAAAGTGTGCTCTCCGTATCAAACACCCTCCTTACATTTCAAGACTTACATTTTGCATCTCCCCAACCTGAAAAAAAACTGACTTGCCCTCATGCATGCACATCGCGCGATCCACACCCAAAAATCAAAACAAAGGTCGTGGATGGGGTAATTTGGGAATGAAAATGGCCTAATTTGGAACTTAGCAGATTATGTAGCAGAGGAAGACGCAATTTAAAACCAATGGAAAGAAGTCAGGCTGGTAATCATAGGTTTTAAAATGTGAGAAAGGTACTTGACAGGAGCAAAGTTCAGGATGGTATCAGTACTTTTCCCCAAAGAGATCTTTCAGTACCTGAAAGTTATCAAATGCACGATGAGGGATATTATCATCAAATTGCTTCATTGCATCCCACGGTCCATCTCCCACACCAACAAATATGATGGAGAGAGGATATTGGCTGCTCTACCAAAAAGAAACAAACAGGATGTCAAGGAACATGATAATTGCAAAGTTGGAATATGTGGCCTTTCTTCACCAAGCAGGACAGCAACAAAAACATGCAATTGCAAAATTACCTAGCTGCTACTATGGAGTTTATAGTTGCCTGTTCTTGTGGGCTCAATCTCCCAGGAGGTAATTCAGGACTTCTAGTAACCTATGAACCATGGTGATGGAACAATAAGCATGAGGAAAGAACTTGGTGATAAAGCAATAATAAGGATGTGATACGCAAAGTATTGAGAACCTGTCCATCTGCTATAATGACAAGGACATGATATTGCCCATTGCTCCTAGCCACAATGTCGATAGCGGCCTCAATTATCGGCGCAAATGATGTGGGCCCTATAAACAACGGTAACAGAAAGCGTTAAAAACTACTGCATGGAAGTTTCTATTATATGGACCTTCAACTGCACGAGACAGCCTTAAAGGATCCATCATAAACTCCTAAGGACAAATTTCCTGTACGAGACCAACAAAAGAAACATGAGACAATATGAGGACAATAAACCATCCAAAATGGGGAAAAGAAAAACATAAAGGATAAGTTCATTCATGGGAAAATATCAGTTAACAAAATGGAAGACTATCATGGCTAAGTCATGGCTCTGGAAGGAACTGGCAGTATGTTGAGTGAAACAGCTATTTTATGACCTAAGTTTAAAATCTATTCAAAATAATAACTTGGTTTACAAGTTGGGAAAGTTTGGCATGGACGTTTCAATCTTTATTTTTTAACCATGTAGGACCACCTAAACCTCTTGCTCTCCTCTTGGATTCTTTATAATGCTATCATTTGGGTCACATTGACAACAATACATGCTATGATCTGATGTCCATCAATCCTGCCATTTAAAGTCTAATGAAAATGAAAACAAAAATACTATTGATTTAGACAAGATGTTTTCTTATTCTTCAAAATGATTGACAACACTGTACTTTGCTCGAACTTGCAGAGTTGTTTATTTCAGTTTTAAAAGAAGATGAATAGACTGCAAAATATTTTGGCCTAAAGTAGGAACCATCTCTTAAGAACAATCAGTAAAGCAGGAGAAAAACCTGACAACTTTAAGTGTGGGACGATCTCTCTGTAACGTGCAAGTGCTTCCTCAAAACCATGACAATAACGATGATCAGAATAAAAGCTGAAGACAGATTGATCATGTGTTGACGCTGCAAAAAGCAATGTGATGAGAAGAAAGCTTCAAAGGCGATGATAAGAATTCCTACCAAAGCTACAAATTACTGACAGCACTGACCATCGCCAAATCCAAAACAAGGTATGAGTTCATCTTCATCAAGAAGGGACAATGTTCTGCCGATTATAGAAATTGCTTGCTCATATGGATTAGGTGTGTTACCAATGGCATGAAGACTTCTTCTCCCGAAGGAATATCTACCTACAATACGAAATTCACATTAATTTTCCAATATATAGTTTCATAAAACCTTAACGCTTTGTTTGTCCATTGGAAATAGAATCACCTGACCACTCATTGCTCTTTGTGAAATCAATACCGAGGATTAAATTTGATGATTCAAGGCCAGCTTCCCTCAGTGCAGTTGCGACCTCAAATATGAGCATCACAAATCCCATTACTGTTTCATTTTACATCTTTACAATCAAAACCGCCAAAGTATAACCACCACAGTTTACATTCCCATCTAATTTCACGGCTTTACAATCAAAACTGCTAATCATTAAACAGCGGACAGAATAGACAAGAACCAAAGCTAAAAAAGAATATTACTAAGGATCAAATAAAGACTAAGATCAAATTCTGTGGAAGAATTTTCAACCCAAAAATTTAAGTATTTAGACGGAGGGAGACTGCATCAAACTTGTAAACAAGTGATGTAAACTTTTTAGACAACTCACGTCAGTTACCTCAACTCAAGTACATAAACCACATAAAACTTAAATTTAACCAAAGTGGTACCAGGAAAGTGGTACCAGGAAACTACATTGGCAAGCCCAATCACAACCCAGCCAAATCTCCTCGGCACATAACAGGCAATGATGAAGGGAGACAGCATGTTCATGATCCTCCTAAACCTCAATAGTCAATGGAAACAAACAAAACAATAAACACCTGATCCAAGGAGTTGAAATTATCTCCAAAGTGCGTCGATCGATGCTCATGTCCATATTTTGAGTCCATTTAGCTTTCTACAAAAGAAGGTGGTTGATGCAAATAATCATAATGAGGATCGTATAAGTTGATTCATTATTGCCCATTTCCAGTATGACAGATTTTCCTATGAAAAGGTATCTATATTTATGTTTTGCTCAGACTATCTTATGATGTAGATGGTGGCTTTCTCACATGAACAAACAAAGACCAATGAACTACTTTAGAAGTCAACAATAGTAAAACATAATTCTTGCATAATCTGCTACATTTCGAGCACACAAATTACAGCATGGTCATTGAAATTCTTTATCCAATATCTCGGACCTGGAAGTATTTCTTTCACATAGAAAGAATGCAAGACGCCATGTTTCTCAATAACGATAAAGAATTAGAAACTAAAAGTTATTTATAACCAACAGTTTAAGGGAGACTGCTGATTCACTTCAAGATGGCCCGCTTCCTTCAATCATCTATTCCCTCAAAATGATCATAAATCGTTCAAAATCTCCCGATAAAACATTGACATTATTTTTTTTTTTTTGGGTAAGAACATTGACATTATTTATAACTTGAAACTGAAAAACACGGGTCAGCAAAAATTTAACCCCCTACAACATTTACAGAATCCAAATATGTTATCGAAGCAAACCAACAAGTCAATTAGCCAAGCACAATCACAACAGTTCGACCCACATGATTTCCAAGGTTCACATTATGGGTCCGGAACCAAGTTCAAGTTCAAGATCGACCCTTTGGAAAAAGTGAAGAACTTTCCCACATGTAGTGGCTCAGTTCAATCTATCTTCAAAAGGGTCTCGAAGAAAGATCCCGCAGACGCACTGTAATCAAGAATTCACCACAGTAAAATGGAAAATTCAAGAAACCGCGTGGCGGAAAGCAGTGACAACGCCATCATCAAGAATTGACACGGGGAAAGAGAGAGAAAGATGTACCCGTTCATAAGTTGGAGGTAAGCCCAAAGATTTGCAAGCTATTCAAGAGCCTCCTTCTCTCGATCGAAGGTCTCCGGAAGACGCAGAGAAAGTGGCCCTCTTGTCGCTTGACCGATTTCTTCTGAGTCTTCCTCTTTCTTTATTCCTTTCTTTCTTTTCGGTTTACCGCTTTCTAAAAATTACTTCTGGCTTTAGCTGGCTCTGCCCCCCACGTTCTCCACGTGTCTACTTGCAATTATAGGGACCATCTTTAATAAAACCTAGTTACCCTAATTAAGTGCCAAGATTTACAAATTCATCCTTGATGAGATTAAAAAATTTATTTACTGGGACTCAATTATTGACTTAAAGTATCCAATCAAAGGCCACTTCGATAGAATCCCAGAAACAGATACTGAAAGTTTAAGTGCCGAAATTTAAACACTGATAATTTAGAATCTTAAGAATCAAATAAAAGGTTATTTAGGGTATGTCTATTTTTTTTTAAAGATATTCCTCCGAAAATAATCATTTGTATTATGTGAAATAATACTTGTTGTTGATTAAAATAACTTTTATTCATATATTCTTATAAATAATGGAAGTCATCATACGAATGAATCATCCTTTCCGCAGAGGTAAATCTTTGCCTCCCGAACTACGACCCATCATTCAGATAGATGGAGGTAAGCTAATGAGCTCGGATATTAATGGATCAAGCTTCTTCTCTAATGTGTTGATTAAGGTATCTGTGCGGAAAGGGGCCCGATTTGTCTTTTCGATTATTCTCTTCCTCTTTGTCTTTTCCATTTTTGTGTTTTGCTTTTTAAGCTAACTAGATGCACTTCCCTCAGCTGGAAGCCTTCCACATAAAGAACTATTTAAAAACCAATTAAGTGTTCAAAATAAATGAAAATTTGATGATTGAGCATCTTATAGACTTTAAAGATTCAATTAAGGCCCGCTTGATAAGATTGAAATAATTTAAGGACTTATTATAAATGTTGATAATCTTAAGGGTTGAAGATGGAAAAATCAAAATCAAATATTGAATTTGGATTAATATTATTATCAAAAATACCATCATCGGATCGCCAAGGTCGTCCTTCGTCCCTGCTTGACGAGTGGTTCTTGCAGTCGAGCTCCTTTGTGGAAGGGTTGTCACTCAACGAATAATGGATAAGAGGCTCATCTTCCCTAAGTGTTCACATTGACGGCAAAGTGAATTATTAATAGGTTTTAAACATGTAACAATGCAATCGCAACATTTTTAATTTCCATTTGCTGCCTTTCTTATTGAATGAATTATGTATTCACTTCCTCATTTGCAAATCATGTGAATTTCTGACTTAACTAGGTCAAAGTTAGTTACAATCATCATAAGTGGTTAATTTATTGAGTACTAAACAAGATTAATCCCCCATATTTAATTAGGCCATCAGTCAAAATTTCATTTAGTATGGTCACCGTATGACAAAACCCAGCAAGTTTGTCATTTGTAAGGCCATGTCATAGTAGAAAAGCCCTATGATTTATTAAACTTTGGTTATAGGAAGTTTAGAGACCATATTATATTTTTCTTGGGCTACCTAGATATTAGCCACTTAAAAAAGAATCATCTTTTACAATGTTCATTAAATGCAACATCTCTTGCGGTCTGGCAATGGAGAACACCTTGCGAGTGTAAAGCATGCTGATATACAATCAAGGACCAAACTTGGTTTCTATCACAAAAAATGATTCATAGTTCGGGTCCTAAAAAGCACAAGTGACAAGTTTGATTCTCGCTTTGCGGACCTTTCAAGGCCACGACACAATTGAGCAGTTTGCTTGCCAACCATCTGCTGCAAACATGAAATCTGATTTAGAACATCACCTGTTCCCCATGAAGAAGTGAGTATCCATTTCCAAACTACTGGAGTTCGATTCCAATTTAAAGTGAAACGCAAATGGGGTCATTGCAGTTTACACAAGAACAAGACAGTTGATAAATGATCCGCTTCACAACTTTGATAAGAGTAGTTGATATGAACTTACTCCAAGGTACCGTTTGTGGCTTCACAATCAATGCTCAAATGCGCTCTAGCTACTTGAAAGATTCATGATACTGACTCTTTCTTCTTTATGCGAGCAGGAGCTCACGTGTTGGGGGACTAAAGGCCCCCTTGACCCTCTAGGATAACGTCTACATTCTAATCCCAGCGTCATTCATGCCAATGAACTCATCTGAGATTGTAAGATTGTAAGCTGATGCATTGAAAAAAAGGTGTCGTAATGTGGGTAGGGGTCGTGATAAAAATGAAGAATCCTGGACTCGGTAAGTTTTGCCGTCGGTATATAGATAATAAATAGATGAAGGCATGAGGTTGGAGCAAGAAAGTATGATGAATGATGTGAGGAGCTGGTGAAGGATCTATCTCAAAAACCATACATGTATACTAGAAAAACGTAACGTATTGTTTGAATGGTATATATCAGCATCGTATAATATAACACAAAAAAGGTGAAAAAAGGTGAGATTTAAGTATCATATCTACCACTGCCCCAGCGAATCAACTTGGTCTTGGTGCTGTAATTGCTTTTGAATGGAACCGGGAGAGTAAGGCAAGGAGATCAATGGCTGATGATCAGTGCCCCCGAAAGGGCGAGGCTGAGACAGAATGCTTGCTGAAGAACAAAAACCGTTACTACTGTTGTTATCGTTATTGGTGAACCCCATGTTGGTGCTGTGATCATGAATCTGATGATCGAAAGGTTGCTGATGCATCCCATGTTGCTGTTGTGGTTGCTGTTGATCTGATGAAGAGCATGATCTCTGTTGCTGTTTGGGGACATTCAGCTTCTCACCTTCAATCTCTCTGTACTTATTGAGGTATGTCTTGAGGGGGGCGACATAATCCTCAAACCCTAGAGTGGTGACCGCCCAGATGATGTCGTCCCCATTGATGGTCTTCCTCTTCTCCCTCTGGCACTTGTCTGATGCCTCCCCAGTGACGAAGCTGATGAACTCCGACACACATTCCTGGACTGTCTCTTTCGCGTCCTTGGAGATCTTGCCATTCCCAGGAAGCACCTTCTTCATGATCCTCCCAACGTTAGCAATTGGCAAGAACCTGTCCTGTTCTTTGTTGCTGTGGTGGTGGTGATGGTGGTCGGTCTTCGAGCAAGGGCTCTCCGGGCTGGAGCTTCTTCTTCTGGGCACAACATTTGGCACATTTCCATGATGGCTCTCAATCTCTTCTTCCATCTCTCTCTCTCTCCCCCCCTCTCTCTCTCTCTCTCTGAGTATGTGTCTGAAAAAGACAGGTCCTTGATTTTATTTTATTTTTGGGGATTTATTTAAACGAGGGTGAGTTAAAATAAAAATGGCATGGGGAAGCTTGAAAATAGGCAAACAAAGAGGGTGAGCTCCCAGGGACTCGCTCCCCTCATGGACAAGGGAATTAACTGTCCTGACTCCATCTTTTAACTATATTTTGCTTGCCCATTGTCTTGCTCAACTGGGTTTTCTTTTTAATACCCTTTTTTCTACATGGACAGCTGAAAAAGACCCTTCTGTTTTTTTATTTTTTTGGGTATTCTGATGTGATTCTTGACCAATTTGATCTGGTCTAGGAATTCCCCTGAGGGTAGAGATATGACAACCACCAGATTTGTTCTAGTGACGTTGATAGCTTTACCAGCTTGAGCCTGGTTTTATTAATTTGAACATTGAACACTGATTTTGAAGGGACAAGAGAAACTACTCATCACTTCATTATGGTGATTACTCAAAATCTGTAAACGAAAGAGAGAAAATTAAAGTTTTGAAAAACTTATGAATCCGGGCGATTTTACATGTCAATACTTGCACATTTCGCAAGGTTTTGTTTTACTAGAATTCAGTTAATGTTGACATGTTGACATCTCAGATTCTATCCCAGGTTTGTTCTTGGTGGCGACCCTAGCTTGGTAATGATCATTTTTACATGACGTACATCACCCGAATCTGAATTTGAGAAGATCTTAGGAACCAAGACGCTATTAGCGGGCGAGGGATTCTGGGTTTACGACATTCTAGGTGCCACACCTGAGCTGCGAGATTCGAGTAAATTGCTAAAAGCAAAAGTCCCCTGGACAGATGATCCTTGGAGAATCTCCATTTTTGTTCTCTCAGATCAAAGAAGTCCAGTCATCGAGCTCTGATTAGCAGTCAGCTCACTTATCAAGCCAAGGATCACAGAATGCGTTCCACCATTACTGTCCTGACGACTGATGAGCTAGGCCCTTTCTTTCATGTGAGGTCAACTTGGCAGTATTTTCGCCCATGATCGTTGACATCCCATTTTGTCAGTGCCACTAATTACTAAACAGCACTAACTCCGAGGAACAGCACATGGGAGACAACTTTCATTGAGTTAAAGATTTATTAAGCCTAAGCAGAGATCACATCTCGATCAGACGAAAATTCATTAAAAATCTTGACTGATTCATAGTAAATCCGTTCCCCACTCTTCATCCAATCAATTAGAAAAGAAAGAATAGACCACATGGGAACTCAGAATCAATGAGCTTCTCACTTGCATGAAAGCATTGATGATTTCTTTGACAAATAACGAATAATGTTACAATTAATTACCGACATCGGACTTTCACCTAATGAAAACACCAAAAAGAAACCAAAAAGGGCATGCAAAGGATAGGACACTGATGGGGCCTAACCGACAAGCTACACGGCCTAAGGTAGAAGTACAGTTTCCGTGACTTGCAGAATCGCAATGGAGATAAAGAATAACCTAAATCTTAATTGGCATCACCGACAGCACAACCTCAAAATGTGAGAAGCAGGGTGAAAGGTGTAAATGGAGTTTACTCTAAGCAATGGCGTAGCTGACCGTCTCCGATTCGCTGGGGCGCCACATGGACTTCTGGACGCAAAGCAAACCCTCATTGTCCTTGGAGTACGTCAGCCGGACTTCCCATTTCATTGCCCGCGCCATGCTCTCCACCTCATTGATTGTCTCGACATCATCCCTGAGGATCAACTTGCCCCCAGGTCTCAAGATACGATCCACCTCTGCTACTAGAGCTACTAAGTTGCACCTGTTGAGACCAGTAATATGCCCCAGTGAGATTAGATTATCATACCAAAAAAGCTCGCAGAAGTCAATAGTGTATATTCCTTCTAGGATAGACTTAGCTATATAAATTCAAGTAGACAAAAAGATTGCATATATGACATCATCAGGTACCTCTTTTTGATCTTGGAGAAGAGATGGTCCGAATGGAGAAGATCATAAGATCGGGGGTAGGTGCTAAAAGATTCGCACCAGTCATGATAAATGCCAAATAGACCTCGTTCATAGATTATGGGTAAGGTATCCGGGGCATCAACGGATACCACATTCATGACCCACACATTCAAATCTTTTAAAGCAGCAGCAAACCTGCAAAAACAACCGTTTAGAATAATAAAGAAGAGAATACAGCAAAATTAGGTAAGAGCGAGTCGTAAAGCAGGACGATATCGCTTGTTTTACAAAAGATAGCTTACCCTCCATAAATTGCTCGCATGTCCATGACACTCCTCACAGTTGACCAGTCAATCCCAATTCCACTTAAATATGACTTGGTCACAACCCGTTTCCAGTGCTTATTGTCTGAAGCGAAATCTTCAGGGGCAGATTTACCATAGACTCCAACCTGGGAACTCAACAGCCAATAAGGTGTTTTGACCAACCTCGTTGGCCATTCCTCTGGCCATTGAGACCCACGTTCCGTGGAGTCTATAGGTATTTTATGCATGCATGTTTGCAGAGGCACATACCTATTCAGAAAGGAGGACATGGTTGTCAGAAGCATTCTTACAACACCAGGGAACCATGAATAATTATAGGTTTAGATGAAAGATAAAACCTTGAAAGAAAGCAATAACAAGTACAGGGTTTTAAAATAGAAAGCAATAACAAGTATAAGGGTTTGAAAAAAAAAAAGAAAAAGAGGTGAGTAGGTCTGAATTAATTGGGTTTGGGTTGGCTAGAAAAAAAGGCCACAGATTGCAGATGCTTCGAAAGACTTAAATCACCTATTTATGCTCTAAAATAAGCAATCATTCACCAATAAAAAGTGTCATTTATTGCTCTTAGCATATAAAGTATGTTGGTTGTCTCAAAAAAGGGGTTACTTACCAGGCAGCATTTGAATCATCAGAGTCTGCACACATTGGGGGATCATTCTGGGATCTTTTCTCATAGCATTCATTAGACATAGGCTTCCTGTAGGTTGCTACACCAACCCCATTCAGAGTATCCTTATTTATAGATATCAGCTCCCAGCACATTGACTTTAGTAGTTCAGACATGGCTGCAAACAATTATGGCAACAAGAAAGCTATTAGAATCCATCAATAAGCTTCCTTTTAACAAAGAAATCCAGCTAAGGTATGATATTCTACCTTTCCAAATGGCAACATCTTCTGGAATCTTCTGATAAACTGGAGTAGCTGACCACACAAAGAAACCACCAGGTCGCAAGAGGCGGTTCAGCTCCAAGAGGAGTTTACCACCTGCAAAAGAATTAGACTAGCCCTGAGTATCTACGCAGACTAGCTAAGGGTAAACAGAATGTAACTGTAACTGCATTTACTTTTCTGAACAAAAAATTCATTAACTGCATTGTATAGGAGGTATCATTATTCTAAGTAACATAACTGTAGAACAAAATAGATATAGTGTACCTTCTATATGCCATGGGACTCTACAGCGTGCACAATGTACAATATCAAAGACTCGGCTAGGGAAGGGAAGCCTTGTGGTGCCCATGACTGCAGATAAAGCAGGGATTCCCCTCTCAAGTGCAAATTGAACCTGTGCTTCATGTTCATCTTTCGGGGCAAGTGACATTGCAAGAACATCTCTATCAAAGAGATAGCCTCCAAAACTAGCAACACCACATCCCACATCCAATATCACACGAGAGCGTTTTCCCCAGGCAACATCAGGAACAGACTGCATGATACCGGAAAATAAAAATAAAAAAAAAAAAAAAAAAAAAAAACCATCAGAAAAAGGAAAGACAATGCAAGAAGAGCAATAAAATCATGTATAACAGACTCACAGTCAAAATGGTGAGGTCATAAGAGAGATGCAAGGTTATGAAAAAAGCTCACACAAGGACGAGATAAGGAGCATAAGCAAAAGCAGTTTGAAGCATGGTATCAATTTTAAGAAGGAAATCACGAGAAGCAACTCACCTCCTGGATGAAATCGATGTAATGCAGAGCACCATGTTTAAATTGGGTTCCACCACCAGGGAAGGTAAGGTATTCACCACTAACTTTCACCCAGTTCTGGTGGCCCTTAACTTCAGCGAGCTTGGTGTGTGGAACATTATAGTACCATATCTGCAACAAGACAATTAAAGGTCAGCAACAACACAGGGCAAGAATAAGCAGATACAAACTTGAAGCATCATATGAAGCATGCCTTTTCTCTACTTGTAGGCCACTCAATTGGCTTTCTGTATCCGGTAGGAAGAGAAACAAGGCAAGTAGGTGGATTCTCGGGGCAGTGCCTCTCTCGGTGTTCGTAATGCTTGGTAGAGCTAAGCCTCTTAATAGCTTGCAAATTATCAAGGCAGGGAATATAATCAGAACCAGCAGTAACATTGCACAGTTTCCAGCTGTAGCTGGTTTGCTGCTTGGATGAACCTTGAGATTCCTTCTCGTTCTTCGATTCAGCAGCTTGTGTAGAAAATGCCCCATTCTGAGTTGTAGTTTCATTCAAAAGCTCTGATTGAGCACCAGAAGGGAACACTTCAGAAGGACTCTGATCCTTTGTCTGACTCTCATCCTTCTTGTCATTCGAGCTATCCCCAGATCCATCATTATCATTTTGGTTCACCTTCTCCTCAATCTCACCATCCACTTTCTCTTCACTCTTAGTATCAGCTGAATTTTCTTCTGAATCCGTTTTCTTCTCGCTCTCATCTGTATCAGATTTCTGTTCACCAGAATCATTATCTCCGCCATCAGTTCTTGATCTATCTGTTTCTTGATTTGATTCATTATCTTCGGACTTGGTCTCCTCCAATGAACTTTCCTTTTCGCCAGTTTTCTGTTCCATGTTCTCATCTTGCTTCTGTTCTTGGTTCTCTTGCGAATTCGAGTCACTTTCACTCTGAGAAGGCGTATCATTGGTGTCTCCTTTGGTGGCATCCTCAGGCAAGTCACCTGGATTATCCTCAAATTGGCTGGTGTTGCTATCTTTTTTCTCTTGTTCCTTTACTTCATCCACATCCTCATTTGCTTGTTCCTTCACCTCATTATTGTTCTCAAACACTTGCTCCTTCACCTCACTCTTGTTCTCCTGGGATACGTCTACATTTTGCACAGGAACAACTGACGACGATGTCATCATCCATACTCCAACCAAGCAGAGGGCAACAAAAACTGCTATTGTCACCGTAGAGCAGTAACTTGACGAGGACCTTCTATTATCGACTCTTGTATATTTTCCTAAAGCCATGTTTTACAGTGTTACTGAATCCTATAAGTTTACACCTGGAAGGAGTAAAAGATATAATTAGCAATATAACAAGATGTTAGTTAACAATCAAGGATCAAAACCAATTCAATCACACTAGCTTAAATAAATCCATTGCTTTCATCGAAGATAAGAAAAGATTCAACAGATCCACTTATTTCCTTAATAACAACGATCAAAAAGCTCAAAAGGTTGCAACAAACACCAGACAATGTAGAAGACGAATCGAGAACAGCCCGATTCTTTCCAGATGGTTCAGCTAGATTCACAATCATCCAGACTTTTAGCATTAACCAAATCATATCAAAAGGAGGTTCAAGACTAACGAAGACAATGGAACCGAGCAAGTCATCCTAAACACCGACAGATAAAGAAGGCCAAAAGCAAGAATTCCATCCCTTCAATGCCATACAAAACGCAGCTTGTTTGTGCTCAAAAACTCAAATCGAACCGAGACAAAAAGACAAAACACTCGAGCCGCCCAGATCTACGCAAATCACAATCCAATCGCAAGAAAACAAATCAAAAACCCCGAAAAAAAGCGAGCTTATCACGAAATACCGATCAAGATACAAATTTTTCAGAGACCCACGATTTCCAACCCCGAAAAAGATCGAGACAGACGTAAACCCAAGAGACCCGTGTGGATCCGTAGAAAGACTCGCGTACCCACATGCACCAAAGTGCAAGATCAAGAAAAGACGAATCTCGAGCAAGCAAGATATCACACGAGAGCTAAAGAGATCAGTACTTACAATCGGGGAAGAAAAACCCAAGAAAAACCCGAGATTATCAGATCTGAGTCTGAACGCTATCTGGCCATCACTGTTTCTTGGTGGGTCACACTGGAGGGGAGAGGATCGAGCGATTTCGGGTTCTTACTTATAGAAAGCGAGAAGGGATCTTTCCCCACCTTTTCTTTTCCCTTTTTTTTGGGTACGTGGTTTTGCTGAGCTGCCGTCAGCTGGAGTGAAATCCAGCAATGATTTTCAAGAATTCACGAGCGACGCCGAAGGGGGAAAGAAAAGGGGAAGAAACCGCGTTGTGGGAATCGAGGGGGAGTGGTAAAAATCGGTGGATAAGAAAGGGAGACGACGACAGGAAGAAGGGAGAACAGAACACCCCCTTCCTGAAATTCCTCCGACCAGGCGAGGGCAAGTTAGGGAAGTGAATGGATTACTTGGGAATTTTTACTATTTTGGCAATTGCCATTAGTTTCTTCTTCTTTTTTTCCCTTTTTTGGGATATTTTAGTTGGGGAAATATTCAAGATTGAGTGTGATTATATATGAAATCTTCGTTTTAAAGTTTTTGGATGTTTGGTGTAATGAAAGCGAAATCATAAAAGCCATAAAAGATTTTTTTTTTTTTTAAAATTACATATAACAAAGCAAATTCTAAACTGGTACATTTATGACAAATCTATCATCCATTAAAATTTAGTATTAAATTGTTAAATTTGATGACATGTGGCACTAGTTTGGGGTTTTACCATTCATTAGTTGCAAGTGTATTAGTTTATGGTTTTTCGTAATATTAATCTAATTACAAAAGATAAATTTATCATAAATGGATCAATTTGAGGTTAGTGGTCAAAAACTTCGTTTGGGGTAAATTTGTCATAAATGTATCAATTTGCAATTTTTAGTGGTGAAAAAATTGGTTTAGGGTAAATTGTCATGGATGTATCAATTTAGGATTTTTCGTTATATCAACTCTATTACAAAAACCTATTAAGCATTATGTTCCTATTATTATTCTTGGTCATGTGAAAATAAAGTATTTCGACTTTAATCTCCTGATGGGAGTGCAAGGATGTAGAACAAAAAAATCTTTTCGAATGATTGTTCTTCCGATAGTTATTCCCTCTTTTTTGTTGTATTTATTTTTCTCAAATTGTATTTACAGTAAATTTCATGAACGGAGGACAATACACATGAAATAAATCAAGACAGAACTTGACTGTGATGTCATATCTGAATTTCCAATTTAAAAGCTTAAATTGATAAGGGAAATGAGATACTTGTGCATGAATAGTATATAAACCCTACAAATAAGAGATGTGCATATACGTAATATAGATTCGAGTCTTCATAGAGTGAGTAAAAGAAGAGTTTGGAAAGAAAACTTGTATATTTTATTTTATTTTTGCTAATTTCACGTAACATTCTTTCTTTTAAATAATATAAATTATGGGTATCAATATATCCTCTTCTTGAAAATTAACCCTATAATTCATTTTAGCACTTGGGTTATTACGAGTTTCAAGAAAATCCACCATGTGCAACTACTTATATCACATCATGTGCACCGGCATGATCATATATGATCTAAAAAATTTAGACATTTATATCGATGTAACGGCACTTAATTTTAGTGATTCAATTGGGCCCCCATTGCTCTACTTTCCACCGAAAAAGAGAGCATGATTTTAGCATGTGCAATTAAGTGCATTTAAGGTTATTTTATCAGGTTGGAATAAAAAGGGCTAAGCCAATAGCTAGTTGGATCTGAATCATGGTCCATAGGGCACGATTCATTAAACGAGGGGTCCGATGGAAGCTTCATCCTCAAGCAAAGGTGCAATTAATTGTCACATTTATCAACCCTCAGCAACATTTCATCATTAAATTCGAATCTCAAAGTTTACACCTTCTAGGGAACATAATCGCGGGAGTCTAGATAGTTAGGTGCTCTTATTTTTTTTATTAAAAAAAAAGGAATATTCCTTACCCTAAAATGCTGTTGTTGATTTAGATTGACGAGGATTTTCTTACCTTGATATTATAGATAATTATATAAATGATTTCTGCATTTTGGCTCAACGTGCAATATAGTCTATGAATTCAATGTGGTTCACGAAATTTTGGTATATCTTCAATTTAGTCTATGAATTATATAAAAATGTTCAATATTATCATTCAATTAATTCAAGTTCAGGAATAACATTAAACATTTTCTTATACTTCAAATATTAAATTGAATATATATTAAAAGTTCGGAACTACATTAAACATTTAAAAATTTCATAAACAATATTACATATTGAGCAAAAATTCAGCGATCACATTAAATAAATTAGAAGTTTAGAAATCACATTGCAAATTGAGCAAAAGTTCATAGATCATTTGTATTATTTTCTCTTTATATTAATTTTTTATTTAATTATTTAATGAAGGAAAAGTATTAATGTAGCGTCATGCTTCCTATTTTGGTAAGAGTTAGATAGCTCATGCCACCCACACAGTGATTTTACATAAGTTTAGCCATAACTTGGTTTCCGAATTTATGGATTTTATCTAGAGCACGATTTTAACATTGTAGCTGCCGATCAAGGGCCATATAAGGGACATGAGTTATCTAACTTTCAATTAGGTTAGGCGAATTTTTTTCATGAGCAGATATGCTAAGGAATAATTAAAAAAGAGCATCGTATACGAGTTATCTAACTTCTGATCAAGTTGGGTGAATCTTCTTGAGCAAATATTTTGAACAAAGGTTTAAAAACAAGTGTCCATGCGGCACCTCAAGTTCGGTATCAAATAGGTTGGACACTTTGATGCCATTCGTAAGTGATGCATGCCCTAGATGGTTACAATTTTAGGTTATCATATGACTACTTCTTTCGAGGGTTTGATTTACACAAGATCATTCAAATACCCTAAGGCTGCGTTCGGCAATCGGGATAAAATTCGGGATAGGATAAATCATATCATATCCTACGTTTGGTGCTCGCTCAGAATAGGATAAAGTCGGATATAAATGGGATATAGATGGGATAAAATTATTTCATGGGGGAGGTGGGATAAAGGTGAATAGGATTTATAATATTCATAATAGGAAAGTTATTTTTCTTGAATAATAAACTTATTAAATTAACAAAATTGAAGTTATATTTCAATATAAATAATATTTGAATTCTAATTTAAGAAATTAAAAATAAAAATTTATTTTTAATTAATCTTATTTTTATTTATATATTCAACTTGAATTCTATCTTATAATAAACATTCAATCTATAAATTATATATTTATATTTATTATATATTTTAGGTATTTTTGTATTTTGGGTATGTTAGTACAGTTTAGTAATTGATAAAATTTTATTAAAGAATGATGAAAGGGGAAAAAAGAAATAATAACAAAAATAATATAAAAAAGAGGAAAAATAAATTAAATTAAATTAAATTAAGAAATAGTGTTACGAATGATTTTCACCATCTCTATTTATGAACATTTATGTTTATTTATAATGATATGTCATTTATATATAAAAAAAAAATGCACATGATATAATATGAACATATCCGACTTTAATATTGCGATTCACCAAACAATTGATAGGATATAAAAAAATCATAGGATTTCATATCCTATCCTATTCAGTCCTATCCCGATTAGAAATCTAGACGACCAAACGTAGCTTAAGTAATTATCATTTTGTACGGTTCATGTTGATGGTGTCAGAGAGGGACCGCTTCCAGGCAGATAAGAATTCGAGAATGCAAGATTCAAAACCTGGCAAAAGGCATGATGACAAAAGGGGCGAGAATAAATAATTGCAAGTTCACCTTTAGATGCTCCCGCCACGCGCGGTCAAGTAGATAAAGTCTTACTAGCAAATTAGGTCAAATGGCAACGAGGTTTTGGTTTTTCAACCGGAAATTTAGGAGCTACCGCAATGGAGGAAAGCGATGTGAGCGTTTCGGGTTGAAAAACAGAGGCGAAGTAGAAGGATGGAAGACCAAAAACAGTGTCCGAAACGAGGGGAAGGTAATGTCGTCGTTTGAAAGGCACTTAGGAGCCGGTTTTTGCGGTCGATCCGACAAGGCATTGGATCTCTATACCTAAATCGTCTGAAAATTGTGCTCAGGCTCTACTTTTTGGGAATATATATATTTAGCTAGAAAAATTGGCATTCGAAACATTAAGCGAAATCGCTTTTTCGTGGAATATTTGGATCGATGAATAGTTGAAAGAAATTAGGGATAAAAATAAATAACAATACAGCAAATTGTACAAATATATATGGAAAGATAAAAATATTTCACGATTTGAAAGCTTTTTAGGACCCAAATTTCTAAAATATTGGAATGTGAGGGATAAGATGAAGTCGTGTACACAATGTTTATAATATAACTAATTAAGAATATTTGAGAAAGAAAAAGCAATTGCGATCTTGTAGAAATACTATTATGTAAAACACGTAACACCTTCTACCTTTTTTGGGATCTCAATCTTTACTTTCTTCTACAAATGACATAAATAAGTTGGCTCTGTGAATAGTAAATTCAAGGTAACCGTGTTGGTAGATAATTTCATATAATCTCTTTTGTAAATCTCGTGCTTTTACTAATAAAATCTTCCCATTATTTAAATAATTCAAATATGTAATAATAACACCATATCGCTCAATCTTTCAAAATGTCAACTTTGTGCATATACGCAAGCATATACGCAAGAACCATCATCTTGCTAATAATAGTGTAGATTAGACCATATAAGATGATGTGACTATAGTCGTGATTCTACTCCTTTAATATGATGAAATTAAGTTATATTATTTGACTAGTCGCTGCTAGACTTAGCTATATTTATATTTTAAGGAAACTTGGATTTGCATTGGACGGAGAATCTAGAAAGGATGGACCTAAAGTTAAGATCTATACCTATGTCGAATAAAATAAGTTTGTGCATTTTCAACCGGCAGCTGGCATCTACGGTTCAAGCACAGTCTTGTTTGATATTCTAGAAAAATGAGAAAAATTAATGCACGACGTCCTTTTCCTTTGATTTTTGCATGCTGGACCCACCATTCTCAATTTTTCACAAATTAGTCCGCATAAGCGATGGCCCTTCTCATTTTCAAGCTTTGAAGTTTTTAATTTGAATTGAAATGAAGTATTTCCAATGTTTGAAAAACCCTTAATTGTTTTTTTTTTTTTTTTGGGAAATTAGAGGACACGGACGTGGATATCTGATGGTCTGGAGGCTCATGGAAACGTGCACCCGTGGACCGGTTATGTACATGCATTTAACTTGATCATGTAACATTTATCTAGAGCAATTTGTAATCGTGATTGGTGAGATTCAAATAGATGATATTTGGTCCCTAATTCCTCAACCCTACTCATCGATCCCGAGGAGTTGACTATTGAAGAGAATGAATATCAAAATCATATTGTTTTATCAGTATATAATATTATGTGATCGATGAATTCATAAATTATGTGAAAATTTGTGTAGCTATATTCTATCATTTGGTGTTGTCGATGGCGACAATGCAATGTCGATAGTGGCTACCAGAGTGGCATACTCTATTCATGTTTGACAAATAAGTGATAGAAAAAGACATTAATAAACATACTATTTGTTGGGCAATGGCTTAATCTCGTGCTATGTAAATTTAGTCCGTTTATTTTGTGAAAAATGAATGATTATGAAAAATATTTTAAAAAAAAAAATAATCACTTGCATCGCTTACAAAAATGAATAACAAAAAATATTTTTATTATTCACGAAAATGTTTAAACTTAAATTGTTATTGATAATAAAAACATTTGTCATTAACTAATAATTGTAAGTGATATAAGCAACCATTTTAAGGAAAACATTTTTCAAATTATTCATTTTGCTCGAAACAAACGAAACCTAAATTTCCATAAAGAGCGATTTCTATATTGAAAATTTATAATTCTCAAGCCTTTCTGCATTTATGATCCGACTTTTATTTTCGACAACTTGCAATTATAATATCTCAGTAATTCTCTAAAACCTCAGACGACATTTGAACGTGAAATATCGCAAAATAAAGTGTAGCGACGACATCTTTGTGTTGGTGCAGATCGGAGGCGTCGGTGCAGATCCGAGAGCGCGTGCCCCATGTGCCAGCATCGTTGCACGAGCCCTGCCACCGAAGTCCAACTAAAGCAACCAAATTCTTATTAAACATATATTTTTATTTTTATTTTTCGGCAAATAATTTATTTAAAAATAATAAAATTTGGGGTGCTGTTAAGTTTGTGGAGAGAGTGTCACCACGTTGAGGAGACACGAATGAAGACGTGACGCGCATCAAGTTAGGTCGAGAGAGATCTTTGAATTTTTGTGTAACATGCACAGCCGAGGCATGCATGAACTTGTTCATTTATTCTTGTTTCGAGATCTTTAATGGCATGCATGAACCTGTTCTTTTATTCTTGTTTGTAGATCTTTAATATTTAGGGCAGTTTTCAAGAGGGTTAATAATACGTAAAATTCTAAACTGGTATATTTGAGACAAATTTCCGTTCGTTAGTTTATGTTAAATTGGATTAATATTACGAATAATCACAAATTCATATATTCATAACAAACGGCTGGTAAAATCCTAAACTATTTCACCCATTGACTACTACGTATTATTCAACTCAATAATTCGAGAGTGAAATTTAATAGAAACTAAACATGTGTAGCATTGAATTTTTGGATAGTCAAAAAAATTAATTTGGGATAAATTTATTACAAATCTACCGATTTAGGATTTTCGTAGTATTAATCATTTTTAAAATGCACTTAATGACAAAATATTTCATTTTGAATGCACTAATTACGTATAAGAGGAGAGAGATAATGCATTAAAAATGACGAATTTGCTCTATCGATGTGTTTAATGCGTGCTTCCGAAGTTCCTAACATAATTACTCTCCGCTTAAGCGCTCGGAACACGTTACTCTTCCAAAAGTGTAAGAGGATTTCATTCGATTTTTTTTGGCAAATTCAGTGAAATGCATGACTCGTAAGTACCGGGCCTTAGTTTCCAAGCCCAATTGAGACAACTAAATATTTGAGTTCAATCCCCCCAGTTGTGCAGATAAGCCCATTAAGTAATTAAAAAGGAAAAGGAGGAACACAAATTGTATTTTATATTTTAAGAAAACCGTTCTCGTGTAGAACAAATTATTTGATTAATGATTGTTCACAATTTCATTATCAGGAGTAGTGATGTAGCACGGTGAATTCCAAACAGTTCCCCTTGTGCTATATGGATTCCAAATCTCAATTTTCTTCCTAATCTAAAATTGGTGAGTTGTCATTAATACTGAATAATCAGATCATCGATTTAGAAAGTAATCTACCTCTTCATTAAGGATCAAAAATGCTATTTTTCATATAATAAGCACACGAACGAACTGATAAAGCATGATGTGACAACACTACATACTAATCCCAATGAATCGATTGAATTCAAGATTTTGGCTTGTGCTTATGGCCTTAATCTAGACCAATTTGCACTTAGCTGGTGAGCCTTGAACATGAGACCCCTTTTCCTTCTCCTTATCATTTCTTACTTGCGGTTCTTCAATAAGTAAGCAAGTAGAGCTCGAAACCAAGCTTGAAGTGATCGATAGCCAGTGGCAACAAATCTAGCAAGTATCAAGCCTATGCTTTGCCAAGCTTAGAGTTGTGCTAGGGCTTTTTTTTTTTATATCAAAATTGCACTGTATAGACACTTCGATGATGGAAAAAGTGTCACAAAAGCCCTAAATTTATTACATTTGTGCTAATTTAATCATAAACATTTTAATAGTGCCAATTTAATCATAAAGCTTTTGAATAAATACTAATATAGTCCTAAATTTGTTGACATGGTATCAATTTAGTCATTCTGGCTAATTTTGGTCAAATTTTGCTGACGTGGACGCTGGCCAGCTTACGTGGCACTGTTGACACTAACATAAATAATTTTTAATAATATTTTAATAATTTTTCGATTTTTAATTTTTTTTTTTATGTTTTTTTTCTCCTTCCTTTTTTCTTCCTTTAGACATTGGCTACCCAAGCAGCCTAGCCTCGCGTGTTGCACTCGTTGATTGTTGCCTGGGCAAAGGCAACCCTTGGCAAGGTTGCCTTGGCCTAGTGAGGGCTGGGCTCACCATATTTGCCTTGGGCGAGGTCGGCCCTCACCCAAGTTAGGGTGGCCTTGGCTAGGCTAGATTGGGCAAGGCCAACCCTCATTGGAGCTTGGCCTTACCCTACCTAGGCGAGGCTAGCCATGGGCTAGCTCACCTAGGCCATGGCCGATGGTCGGCCATCACCTTAAAGGAAGAGGAAATGAAGGAGAGAAAAAAAGAAAAAAAGAAAAAATCATAAAATATAATAAAAAATCGAAAAGATTATTAAAAAATCATCAAAAAATTGTCCATGTTTGTGTCAGTGTTGCCATGTAAGTCGACATGTGTTCACATCAGTAAAATCCAGCTAAAATTAGTCAGAATAACTAAATTGACATTAACTCAAAAGGTTTATAACTAAATTGACGCTATTTAAAAATGTTTAGAACAAAATTGGCACAATTTAACTATTTATAACTGAATTGGTATAAATATAATAGGTTTAGGACTTTTCTAACACTTTTTCTGTTCGATGAGACACTTTGATGGTGATCATGCTCGTCATATTAGTTTTGTTGCGGAAAGCGAGTGATCGAATAATAATATAGACAGAAGAAAAAGTAAATCAAACACTGGATTTATGTGGTTCGATCGTAAAGATCTACGTTCACGGGGAGAGCAGTATCGAATTTCACTATAGATCAATCGATACAAGGAGATTACACACTCGAGTCACTCAAATACTCTTTCGATGTTTCCCAAGCCCCAATTACACCCAATAACACATGCAGTGTTTAGCCTTTAAATTCATAATCTTTTAATCTCATGAATGAATTACACGCAAATCTTACCACAAGATTTAATTGGCTTGAACACTAAATCTCCTTGGATGTAATTTACGGATAAGAACGACAAAGAAAAATCCCTCCCAAGCACTCAAAGACGAGATGGCGCTTCAAGACCAATTCTTCATCGATCAACAACTACCCATGAACAAGCCTTAAGAAGAATAATATAATCCACCGCTAGAGAATTCCATGCATGAGGGAAAACGAATTAGCCACGATTCGGTCAACAGAAGTAAAAGGTTGGACTTTCCTTTTGTAGTTAACTTGCCGATTTCAACGAAAACATATCTTCATGTATTTTAAACAAAATCCAAGTCCAAGTCAAAGTTGGACTTTCCTATTTCAGCAGCCAAATTCTCCAATGTAGATTCGAATTTTGGGAAGTCGATCTTTGGATCTTCTTTGCTCGATTTCGAATGTTCACAACGTATCCAATTCGAAATATTCGAAATTTCGTATTAGGCTCAAACTCGAGACATATTTTATTAATCTACATTTTGGCTCAATGTTTGAGCCAAGTCGCAATCGCTTCGCAAAAAATTCAAACTCTATTGCTACTCTTCCATAGCCCCTGATGGGCTCAACCGCCACAGATATTGTCCAAGTCCAAGCCTCGCTTGAACTTCGCCATAACCAAAGACCTCATCAGAATACCAACTCCACGTGCACCTTTAATTGCTCCGCAAGAATTTTCCGACGCAATCTCCTTAACCACAGATAAAGCAAAACCATTGTTGCATCCATATTTGTCAGGAGATCGAATACGTACCTTGTTAATTTTAGCAGTTACGGCAACCATTGGCTCTATAGGCTCCACCTCGCTACAAGAACCATTCGTGTCAATTACTTTGCTAGTACTCGTACTCGCTACCTCAAGAGTTTCTAGTTGCAACTCCACCTCAAGCTGAACACCGTTCATATTTGTTTGAATACTGCTATAATCACTCCTAGCCAGAAGCATCGGAGACTCGTCAAACGTAACTTCTCTACTAATAATAGGTGAATTTAACTTCGGGCACCATAATCGATAACCCTTCTCACATTGTGCATAGCCTAGAAATATGCACTTTCTTGCCCTTCCATCGAACTTACCATCACTCACTCGAATATAACATGGGCAACCAAATATTCTAAGAACAGAATAATCAATAACGTTACTTGACCACACTTCTTCAGGAGTCCGATATCCAATTGCAGTCGATGGGGATCTATTCATCAGGTAGCACGCCATACTTAGCGCATCCGCTAGGAATCTCCTAGCCATACCAGCACTAGAGAGCATTTTATGGGCCGTCTCTAGCAATGTTTTGCTTATAAATTCTGCAACATATTGTGGTTCATTGGCATAAGTGCGATGTTTCAATATGCCTTCTTTCATGCAGAATTCATTTAACAGCTTCGAGCAAAACTCCATACTATTGTCAGTCTGCACCTGCTGAATCATTTTACCAGTCTCCTTTTCGATCAAAGCTATCAACTACTTGATCCTGACAACAGCATCAAACTTGTGCCTAAGTACAAATACCCACGTCTTCATCAAGTAGTCATCAATAATTGTTAGCATATATCTAGCACTCTTTCTCGAAGCAAACTGTGACAACCTGCGAACATTCAAGTAAATTAACTTTGCAATTTCCATGGTTTATTTGACAATCGTACTGAATTGCACTTTTCGCCGTTGATCTAAATCACAACACCGCATACATTCAGTTCGTTAGAAACATAATCACACAGCAGATTTCTTTAACTTAAAACTTTAGGTTTCTCTCGCTAATGTGCCACAAACATATATGCCACAATTCAGATTTTCGAACAAATGCATCCGACGTGCAGCGAAATTTGTTACCGTCTCACCTTGAAGCTCATATAGGCCATTGTGCTTAATTCCTTTCATTATTATCAAAGCACCTCGAATAATTTTTAGAATTCCACATTCTGAAATATATCGATACCCGGCTGAATCCAGGGTACTCAAGGAAATTAAGTTCTTCTTCAACTCTGGAACATGCCTCACTAAAGTCGATGTTTTCACGATATCATCATGCATTCTGATTTTAACATTGTCAACACCGACAACCTTGCATTCATCATTGTTCCCCAATTGCACTTTACTATTATCCATGCATTGATAAGTAGCTGTTGACACCTAAATTTTGGCAATTTAATTTATTTATTTGTTGCATAGAAAATTAGGAGGTTAATTTTATTAATTTCATAGCATATAGATTTAGGTTGCGTTTATTTTTATTTGCATTTTTTATTTTTTTTTTATTATTGAATCGGCGGCGGATGGGTTTAAATTAGTTGGCCAAGCCTATTTTTAAATGATCGAAATTATCTTATGAGATTAGAAATTCAAAATTTTTCCGAGATATGATGAATTTTTGGGTGGATATGAAGAAATATTGCGATTTATTTAGGCAAGATTTAGATTTTGAGAAAAATTTTATCAAAATTTTCAATCCTTATCAATATGGAATGAAATTGGTGAAAAAGTGTTACCGATGTGGATTTGGATTTGAAAAAAAATTGAAATCACAAGTTTTTCACCTATAAAAGGGGTTTTTATTTTTAATTTGGGGGGGGATTTGCTTTTTCTTTGTTGGGTGAAAAAAAAAAAAAAAGCACAAAAGGTAAAAGGTGAAAAGCGAAAAGAGAGGAAAGTGTGCGTAGGTCAGAAAAAAGGAAAGAGAAGAACACTGTTCTTCTTCTCCGGAGGTCCATCTACCTGTGCCCCTTCCACTTGCTACTGGCCTTGCTTCGCGCCGCCGTTTGAAGCCACCGCCGCGCCGCCTCTGGTCCGACGCCCAGCGGTCCCCTTCATCCGGAGCCAGACTGCCTCTGCGCCGCGGCAACCACTCCCGACGATTCCCGCGTCGCGCCCGAGCGGAGACCCACTTCGACCAAGCCCCGAGCCGCGACCCGCGACTTTCTGCTCCGACTCGATTCCAGCAGCCGTTTGAAGTTTCTGCCGTGCCGGTTGCTGCCCCCCTGCTCCGAGTGCTGCTGATCCGTGCCCAAGAGACACCACTTCGCTTGCGCGCCTCCACCTACTGCCCTGCTACCAGAGCTGTTTCTGCTTCGCCCCAGTCCGATCTCCTGCGCTCGCAATGCCGTGACGATCTGCTGCTCTGTCGTGCCACGATCCGGAGTCTTCTACCCGCGCCGAGCGACGCCCAGATCCACCCGACGCCTAGCTCCGCCCCGATCGGTACGCGATCCACCTCCATAGATCGCCCCTGTTGCCTGAAGCTAACTGACCCGAGCCAGATCTGCCCGAAGCTGACTGACCCGAGCCGCTCCGCCCCCTAGCACCGCCGATCCGCTCGCTGCCCTTGCCGGATTTTCTCCTTGCCGGACCGATTGAACCGCTCCCCTTGGAGACCCACGGTTACACGTGGGAAAGGAGTGAACAGGAAAAGAAAAACAAAAAAAAAAAAGGAAAAAAAATCAATTTAGGTATTTTTTTTATATTTGTTTACTTTATTTTATTTATTTTATTTGCTTATCTTATTTGATGTTTTTTTTTAGAATTAGTCTTTATGGTATGATTGAGATTCCAACATAAAAGTGCCTCTCAAATTAGGGATTTACAGTCCGATTTTCGCGTCCGAAATCCGACTCGCAATTCCTTACAAAAATCCACCGTGGTGGCGTTGCTGGCTTCGGGCCTTCTCCCCCTCACGAAGGGGAGGGGTTCGAATCCCCAGTGCGTCATTTGGTGATTTACCCGGTGGCACGTGCGTGGTGGTCGTGCGTGTCGCCCCTGGGGTTTACCCGCCGCCGCCGTTGCCCGTACGGGGTTCCCGGGTACCAAAAAAAAAAAAAAAAAAAAAAAAAAAATCGACAATCCGATCTCATACTTGAGATTCGATTCGCGATTTAATTTTTAAAATTGGACAACTCGATCTCATACGCGAGATATGGTTCGCCAATTTTCAGATATCAACATTATCTTGTTTGATTGGATGTTGTGATGTTTGAGTCAATTTTAATTTGCGTAAAAAGTAAAAATCTAAAAAAGTGTGAATTAGGATTGGGTTTGTTTTTTTTTTTTTTTAAATTATCTTACATATCTAGAATAGGAGATTTATTTATTTCGAATTTTTGAAAAAATGAAAAATCCAAAAAAAATGCATTTATTTAGGATGTTAGTTTTTTTTTTTTAAATTATGCGTTTAAATATGTGTCAATTTTAATTTCGAATTTCATAAAGAAAAAAGAAAAATTAGAATTAGAACATTCTTTGCTTGTCATTACATATTAGATAGAATTGCATGTTTAATTTTAATTTCGAATTTCATATAAAATTAGGAATTAAGGCATTATTTGCATGTCATGGCATTTTAGGATAAATTACGTGTTTTATTTTAAGTTTAGATTCATTTTTGCATCTTAGGATAGAACTTACTAGGTTAAGATAATATCTTAGTTTAAATTAGGATTTACTCTGACCTAGATAGAATCTTAATCTAGATAGTTATGTTTTGCATTTTCCTTAATTTCGAATTTCATAAAAATTTGTCTTAGGATAAATTAGTTTCAATCTCTAGAATATATTGCATTTTTTTTTTAAATAGAAAATTCTTGTGCATGTCATATAGAATTAGACCCACTAAATGCACGTCATTTAGGGTTTATAATTAGGTTCATTTAATTAGAAATTGCACGTCATTAGAATTAGGTCATTTTGATTAATTTAGATTGCATATTTAATTATTGCATGTTCATTAAAAATCATTAGTTTTTTTAATCATTCATATAGTTTATGACATTTTGTCATGCCATATTATTTCATATCAGATTAGAAACATTGCATTGCATATGGACTATATTCTCATTAAAAAGTGAAGGCAAAAATTGAGTGATTGCTTGTTAATTAGAAATCATATCTAAGATTGCCGATGTGAATTCTAATCTAATAATGCAGATGCTTTCGTTGCTTTGAGGTAAGTCCTACATTATTTAATTGCTTTTCTGAATATTAAATTGGCGGTATGCGCACATGTATGATCACCTCACACGTTAGGAAAGTGAATTAAAATCAATTTAAGTTACCTGCAAAACATTTTTTCGAAATAAAAGAGAAGGTACCGAAATGGCACTAGGATAGTCTAATGTAACCAAGTTCCCGTACTCAAAGTCTTTGGTTCGTAGAAGTGAAATAATTCTCCCATTACTTTACTTAGGTGTCTAATCGACCTACCACAAACCGATTAGTGGCGACTCCCTTTTGCATGCTAGATATTTGAATTTAAATCGCGAGTTGGTATGGGCTTGGGAGAGCCCGAGCTAAGTCTAGGCTTAGCAATCTATTAGCCTAATTTTAGGTGGTGCACTCGAAAATTTGGTCGCGACAATAGTAAACTAGTTTCTATTTGGTGTATCATGAAAATAACAACCAGAATCCATAATCCATCCATCAAACGATGAATCATTAGTGACAAACAAGACATAATGGGCATTATCTGCTACAACTGCAATATTATCTACATAATCAACTATAATTCCCTTACCCTTCTCATTCTTTAGCTTAAGGCAATTCCTTCTTGCCACAGCTCCAACAGACAATATCACCAGTCCTCGATTGACTATGCCTGTTCATATTAGTACTACTCTTACCCACACGTGTTATAGATCTTCATTTATTTTCACCTATTAAAGCAGCAGATACAAGTTCGCTAGATTCTTCTACGGATGTCTTTGCTTAGAATTAAATCTCGAGCTCCATCAAACGTCAAACTTGTTGACCCAGAGGAATTATTAACAGCAGTAACAGTAGTATTCCAACTATCAGACAATGAGGATAACAGAATCAAAGTAGTGGTCTTCTCCTTCAAAGTCAATGTCAACTGAACTCAATTGATTAACAATCACATTGAATTCATTGATATGATTTGCAACTGACGCACCTTCGCTTATCTTCAAATTAAACAAACGTCGTATCAAATAAACTTTATTGATCGCAGAGGGCTTCTCGTACATATCTAATAGGGCTTGTATCAAATTAGCAGTGGTATTCTCCTTCAAGATGTTAAACTCGACGTTACGAGCCAACGTCAGCCGAATAACACCCATATCTCGTCTATCCAGCAAATTCCAATAAGCTTACTTCATCGACTCTAGTTTCTCCCCAGATAAGGGCAAATGCAGTTTCATATGATAAAGATAATCTTCAATCTGCATTTTCCAGAAACTAAAATCTTTCCCATCAAATTTGTCGATTCTCACTTTTACTTCTTTTGCCATCATCAATTCGTTTCAACTTAACCAAACTTGGTTTTGATACTGATTGTTGCGGAAAGCGAGCGATCGAACAATAATATAGACATAAGAAAAAATAAATCGGACACCAGATTTATGTGATTCGGTCGTAAAGACTTACGTCCACGGGGAGAGCAGCAGTGAATTTCACTATAAATCAAGCAATACAATGAGATTACACACTCGAGTCACTCAAACACTCTTGGTGTTTCCCAAGCCCTAATTACACCAAATAATGCACGTAGTGTTTAACCCCGAAATTCCTCAAGAAATAATCTCTCGATCTCACGAATGAATTACACGCAAATCTTACCACAAGATTTAATTGGCTTGAACACTAAATCTTCTTAGATGTAATTTATGGACAAGAACAACAAAGAAAAATCCTTCCCAAGCACTCGGAGACGAGACGGCGCTTTAAGACCAATTCTTCATCGATCAACAACTTCCCACAAACAAGCCTTAAGCAATTAATATTATTATTTTATTAATATAAATTGTAAATTGAATTGGAATCGCCCTGAATAGAGTATCTGGCCTAGCTAAGGATAAATATTATCCAGACACCTCATATCAAGGTATCAAGAACGAAAAAAAAATGTGGATATAGTCGAATGGTAATATAATCCACCGCCAGAGAATTCCATGCACAAGGGAAAACGAATCAGACACGATTTGGTCAATAGAAGTAAAAGGTTGGACTTTCCTTTTGCAGTTAACTTGCCGATTTCAACGAAAACATATCTTCATGTATTTTAAACAAAATCCAAGTCCAAGTCAAAGTTGGACTTTCCTATTTCAGCGGTCAAATTCTCCAACGCAAATTTGAATTTTGGGAAGTCAATCTTTGGATCTTCTTTGCTTGATTTCGAATGTCCGCAACATATCCAATTTGAAATTTTGCATTGGGCTCAAACTCAAGACATATTTTAACAAGTTTTATCAATTTTGTGTTCTGGCTCGTGGAGATGCACGCAAAGCTAGACAGCCAGCAGTCTGAACTGGAGGATACAAAGAAGCGGTCACAATCATCAAATCCAGTTTTATGCATGACAGGGGCGGATTATAAGTTTTATAAAAATAGGTCATATGAAAAATGCTTACGGGATACTCGTTGACCATATTTAATAAAGAAAGACTTTCATTTTCATATCACGTAGAAATATATATCACGATCATATCGTGTCATAATCAGCCTTGTGACACATTTGAGCCAAACAACAGGGGTTGACTAATCTTGCAAGAATTTTTGCAATTCGATTAGGATATTATTGTTAATGGGTAGATGATATAACATGCATGGACATGCATATCGTGTTTAGGAGTAGCTACACATGTCTTAATACATTCGAACGTGCCGTGTCCCAAAGAATGACATTTGAATGCGTTCTAATTACACTCGTCTAAAGTGCACCGATAAAGGATGAAAAGAGCTAATCCACATACAATGCATTTATTATTCGTTAATTGAAATAATCTGTTAATGCAACATTAGGATCTTGCAAGCATCCAATTGAAATAATTGGATCTCCTGCATTGCACGATACGCGCGAGGTCTCAATATTAGATAGCGAACAGCTCAGCATAATTCCTTCATGATTATTTCCCTGATTAATCTCTGTATATTTTTTGTATGTATTCTATAATTTATTACTATAATTGGAGCCCTAGTACTCCTCCTCTTCCTTGTATTTATTCCCATTCATTCTCTTATAAAGATATGTACAATATATCTTTAAATATAATATACATGAGCAATTATGACTGCCTGTAGCCAAAATACTTGTTTTCTTAAGATATTAATTTCTTCGAGGCTTTTCAAGAAGAAGTTCTCCACGGTAAAATCAAACTGAGCATTGCACATAATGAACCATATCTTAGGCGATCTAGCATAGACCGATTGAAAAAGTACAAATTAGCATAAGTCAAAGTGCAAATGGAATGATGCTAAAACTGGGGTGCATGTGGGTCCAAGTTTAACTAGGTCAACTGACCCTAAGTTGTCCGGATGGATACCAATTTTAGGGGGAATTGGTTCGCTCCTAAATAATGACAATTTGGAATTAGCCTTGGTCGATTTGATTGTCGGTTCCAATATGATATACGCAACTTTAAATCGAGAGTTAGACCAATTGAGATTCCAAGGTTAAACGTAGCCACCTATAAGATCCAAAACTCAATTAATATTGCAACCAATTTAAGACATATGCGTGTAATCTTCTTACTGAACATGTCAAATTTAAATCTTTTTGGGACCCCATTTACTTCCCACAATACTATCTTTCCGGCTTTGTTATTTTCGACTCAATTTAGTCGTGTTTAGTCTCATAGTTAGCTTAAATTTTGAAATTAAATTTCTCCTTTTTCTATAAAAAGGATCATGATGAGTAGAATTGGAGATCCAACTTGAAGCGCAAGCTCCAGATCCCATTGGTTTGGGAACCGACCATTTTGATAAGTTGGGTCCGTGGATTTGGAATTCTTACTTTCAGTTGATCCATCCAAACTGTGCCCTCACCCAAAAAACACCGAAATCTTAGGTCGATTCATCCAAATTTGACCTTTTAAAAAAAAGAAAAGTTTCCCCTTGAAACCGATCCATCCAAACATGCCCGCATCCGAAAAAAAACATCGAAATCTTAATCATATTTCCCCTTTGACCCATTAAAAAAAAAAAAAAAAAAAAACTAAGAGGCATGAAGACCGCTGTAATCAAATTCATGTCCGAAAGCAAGACATGACATGACATCGCTAACTGAGATACTATAATTAAATCCTGAGGACCACGCTCTTGTGGCAAGGTTTCCCGTTGAGCACTCGCAAGTCAACGTTTGACCACGTATTGAAGGCATAATTGACGAAACTGACCCTCGATTTTTCTCGAAATGGCGACTCCGCCCCCCCGCTGTCGTGGATGCCAGATCTCCCGGTGGATTCATGGAGTTGATGAAAATAGCTTCGTTCGTACTCTCTCTCTCTCTCCCTCTTCTGCGCGCATGAAATTTTATGCTCTGGACCTCATTACCGCGAAGAAAAAGTTGCCCGGCAGATCCATCGGTAGCACGGCGCTCGAGCGAGAGCGAGAAGCGAGAAGAAACGCGGGTTTTGTTTGGTAAAGGTCCTTTTTTTATTTTCGTGGTTTCTGGGTTTTCAGCGTCTCCGGAAAAGCTTTTGAATTGCATTGCGTTTGATCTATTCGGCGTTTTGGGTTGATCAGTTGATCCTTACATTCCATCGATTGAGGGCAATGTTTTCGTGTTTTTCGGGTTCGAGAGAATCTCTTGGGGTGGCGTTGTATGGTATAAGTGGGATTGTTATGATTGCATTGCTTTCGTCATGACTTGCTTGCGATGCTCTTCAGCGATTATCTGTTTTGGGTTGGTGCTCTTAGGTTGTGGGTTGATGGTTTTGAGTTGGGATTTGCGGATCTTGGGCAATTCTCAAACTTTTACAAACAGGGTAAGGTGTTTCTAAATTTGTTTTCGGCGTTTGATTGAGCCGTGTTTCTTTTCTTAGCTTGGTAACGGCAAATGTCAGGATGGGTTGTTTGGCTAGAACGAATATATGACAGAGCTGGTAAATTTCCTCCCTCCCCAGCGTCAAAATGTGGATTATATGTAGTTATGGTGTTTTTGTCTGCATTGTGTTTCTTGATAAACGCTGCCGAATTTTGCTTTGGCTTGGCCAAATATCAGCCAGTTCATTCAACCACATGGTCATTTTGGTGAATTATTTGTTCTCGTCTGGTTGAGGAGACTCTGCATTGGGAACATGTCTGTATATGCCTACCTAGCAATGAATCTGTGCATATATGCCTGTACTGTGTTTATAGCACATGCAATTGCTACATGAATTCATGTTTTAACGCTCTTCTTTCCTTTGCTTATATCTACAGATTGTATTACTGGAAGGAGAGAAATGACTAATTGTGAAACGTGCCGAGTTTTTGCTGACCAACTTCTTGGCTTCTCTGGTTAGAATGCTGATGCCAAGGATGTCCAAAGGATTGAGATGTGTCTTTGTTAGTGCATGAGCAGGAATGAAAGGCGGAAACTCGTTCAGATCAAGAGGAAGAAAGTTTTCTTCCGGTCTTCTTGCACTTCTTTTTGCGACAGTATTACTATGGATTTGGGAGAAGAATCCTTTCATAAACACCCTCCAGTCTGCTCAAGATCAATTTTTGTTGTCTTCATCAGGTCAGTTGTTGAATCTTTTCATTTGAAAGTAGTTACTGATTCTAATGTCAATACATCACGAATACATCAGACTAGAAAAGCAACACGACCTGGCTCGTTTCCCGAATAGTGAGTTCCGTATAAAATCAGGATCTGATAGATTGAATGGAATTGATCCTCTGGGTTCGATATATCGATTTCGGGATTTTCTTTGGGCGTAGGGTTTTCCATTTATCGGTTCGCTTTCGATGCATAGCTCTAAAATTGAAAGTATGATGCAGATCTGATACATTGTTTTGTTCTGCTTTTTAACTATTATATTTTACAGTCATAACCTGACTAAGTATGGCTCTTCTTACTCAATATCATTTTATTGATGACAATCCAAAGTTATCACTGGATTTGAGCTGTGAGCTGCTTGATTTGATTTGAAGTATATTGGGATATCATTTTGGTGACAGCAGACTTTGAACTTGATAAATTTTTTATTTTTTATTTTTTTTTTATTTTGCTCTAGAGTTTCTGCTGAAGCTTAACAGACGAGTGGCAATCGAGTAGTTTCCTATCTCTGTTTGGGTGGGATTTGATTTGATCAATTATACAAGGTTGAATTACAGTCAACTTTTGGCCAGAAAAAGAAATTTGTCAGACCTGAAGCGGACAATCTTAGGCTTCTTAAAATCTTTCCAATCTTGTATAGCTTATCTGTGGTATTATTTAATAAAGCACGGCGAAAATTCTTCTGTCAGTTAGATTTCAATATAGGCATGCATCTTTGCTCCCCCTGGTTACAGTAATTTGGGAGGCATTGCAAGAGGAAAGATTATCGATCATAGCTGAATTAAGATCCCTCCTCTTGCCAATTGATGAGAAGAGATGTGAATGGACATTTATTCGTGCAAATATCTTTTGGGAGGAAACTGAAACAATTTGAAGAGTTTGCTCCCAGAATAATAGATATCTATGAGTCTCCTCAAGTTTCAATTAGGTGGTTTCTGAGTTACTCCGTCAAAACTCCTCATTGCTGTTAAAATTTCCCAGCGTAGTAATATAGATGGGTGTTGCACTGCAGTTACACTTTTCAATTTAATTTTAAATGAGACATTTCTGGTGATGTTCTACATAGGCATTACCATGTGAATTTTCTCAATAGGCTGGATGTGACTCTGTCGTGAATCTTGATTTATTTGTCCTATCTTTCAGTCTTTTAAACGTTGGTAATTCGGGTTTGTTATCTTTTTATTTCTGCCAACTTGCTTACAATGCTTTTCTTTCTTGCTTCTCTCTCTCTTGGTGGTGGTGTTGGGACTATTCAGAATTCATCTTTGATATGCCAAATGACTCAATGGTATCTGCCCACCATAAAGAGCGTACCGATGAAAAAGATGCAAATGTTACACCAAAAATATCGAGAAAAGCTGAACAAGGTAGCGACAATTCGGTAATGGAGAAGTCTACTTCTGCACTCTCTCCTAAAGGAAAAGGTGCTCGACATAGCAAGTCCTCTTCTAAAAGGAAAGGTAGTTTTCTTTCCTGATGATATAATTTTGGATCGAATTTGTGATGATTGTGACGTCTTAAAGAAAAAGTATGTGGGATCTACAGATTCTTTTGGTCATAAACTTTTGTCAACATGTCTCTTTTATGTTCACGGGTCATGCCTAAAGATCATAAAAAAAAAAATTCACACAACTGCATTTTAGCTTTTAAATGAATTAGTATTTGCTTGTACCATATCTGGAAACTGTGAATTGAGCGTGACCGTGAGTCAATATAATAGATCTCGGAGTCGGTACTTTTTGTAGTTTTTTAAATTCGACTGCATTTGACCACATTCGATCTTCCCCTCTTTCAAGAAACTTCTGTAACTTCCAGTTAAATAGATAAAACGTGAGTAAGAAAAAAAGCAATCTTGATGGTGTATTTTGTTATTATTGACTTATCTAAATCTTCTGTAGAGTTGTCAACACCACAGAAACTTTATTTTTTGCAGTTGTGAGTACTGAAGTATTGTGCTTTATGTAATATGAACAGAGGAAAAATTGCCTAATTGTGCTTTAATATGCGCAATTGATTTTAACATGTCTACTCAGTTGAAATTTAGCGCATATAAGATATGGCTTGTTGAATAATCAAAATGAGAGTCCTTGACAAACACTTTTTCAGATTTTGGCCTATTATTGTTATTTTTTTCCCCAAGCCAATTTAATTATGATGAGCATGGGGAGATCTACATGAGAAATGTCGATCTATTTTATTTTCTGGAGGAATTCAGTTTGACTTTTTATTTCTGTCATTACTAATTGGCATATTCTCCAGTTCAATCTCCAAGCTTAGCATGTATGATATGTAGGTTTGAGAAAATTTGTACTAGATTCCTGCGTTTTTTTATGTAATATGAACAAAGGAAGAATTGCCTAATTATGCTTCGATACGCACAAGTGATTTTAACGTGTCTATTCGGCTGAAATTTAGTACATATAAGACATAGCTTGTTGAATAATCAAAATGAGAGTCCTTGACGAACACTTCTTCAGATTTTGGCCTATAATTGTTAATTTTTTTTTTCTCTAAGCCAATTTAATTATGATGAGCATTGGGAGATCTACACGAGAAACATAGAACTATTTTACTCTCTGCAGGAATTCGGTTGGACTTTTTATTTCTGTCATTACTAATTGGCATATTCTCCAGTTCAATCTCCAAGCTTAGCATGTATTAGTTGTAGGTTTGAGAAAATTGTACTAGATTCCTGCGTTGTTCTTTTTCTTTTTTTTCACTCAAAGTGCTTTTCTTCATGGATGCAGTCTGCAATTATGCTAAGGGGAGATGGGTTGCAGACAAGGGCAGACCATTGTATTCGGGGTTTGGATGCAAGCAGTGGTTGTCAGAGATGTGGGCCTGTAGGCTGACGCAAAGAACTGATTTTTGTATGAGGGATATCGGTGGCAGCCGGAAAATTGTGAAATGCCTGAATTTGAGAGATCTTCATTCTTGAGAAGGTTTTCTTTTCTTGTATACCTTCCTCTTAGCTTGCAATGTTACATATTAAATATTCTTCTTGTGCAAAATCACTTCCTCTTTGCACTATTGACATTCATGGAACAAAGATATGTTATGTCCTATACAGTTACAAATATTTTGCCTACTGGAATTGAGATGTTCAATATTCGTGATTTCTGTTCTCAGATAACATCATATGCTTTTCCTACAAGTAGAAGTCTCTTTCATTTGACTAAAAGGTGTCTGCTTCCTTCTGCTTAAAAACAAAAGAGAAAAAGGAAAAAAGTATCTCACAGTTTGGTAGGAAGTTTGGCATTGCTCAGGTTCTGCTTGTTTTTGCCAATGATATCTAAGAAAAATCTTTATGTTCAGAATGCAGGACAAAACTATTGCATTTATAGGAGATTCACTTGGGAGGCAGCAGTTCCAATCTTTAATGTGTATGGTGACTGGTGGAGAAGAGAGCCTTGACGTTGAAGATGTTGGAGTCAATTATGGGCTTGTTATTCCTCCTGGAGCCATTCGTCCTGATGGTTGGGCTTTTCGGTTGCGAAGTACGAATACGACTATATTATACTACTGGTCTGCCAGCCTCTGTGATCTCGAGCCCTTAAACATCACTGATCCATCAGCGGGTGTTGCCATGCATTTGGACCGTCCTCCAGCGTTCATGAGAAAATTTCTGGATTCTTTTGATGTTCTAGTTCTGAACACAGGACATCATTGGAACAGAGGCAAACTTAATGCAAACAAGTGGGTCATGTATGTCAATGGAAGGCCAAATGAAGACCGAAATCTGGCAGCAATTGGAAATGCCAAAAATTTCACGGTCCATAGTGTTGTGAGGTGGGTAGACTTGCAGCTTCCTTCGCATCCACGTCTCAAAGCTTTCTTCAGAACCATTTCACCTAGGCACTTCCTGAATGGAGAGTGGAATAGCGGGGGTAGCTGCGATAACATGAGCCCCTTATCTAAAGGAAGCGTAGTTTCGCAAGATGAATCAAATGATTTGGTAGTACGGAGTGCTGTCCGGGGTACAAAGGTGAAAATTCTGGATATAACTGCTCTTTCTGAATTGAGAGATGAGGGACACATATCTCGCTTCAGTGCTAAAGCCAGTGATGGTGTCCAGGATTGCTTGCACTGGTGCCTACCCGGCGTACCAGACACGTGGAATGAAATTCTTTGTGCACAAGTATAGGTCCAAAGGACGAAAGTAAGAATGCATAAATATTAGCTGTTAAAACATCAGCATTTTTTTAGGCACTATGGCTGTGCAGAATTTGACCTCCTGCAGATGCTTGGTCTCCAGTAGTTATTTGGGAAGCAGAAGCTTGTCACTGTTCATTTCATACAGGGTTTTGGACGAGGCCGATGGGTCTGTGAAAGTTGACTTGCAGATAGAAGAGTTTATTTTAATAGATCTAGGGAAATGGATGTATTATGGATACTGTAACATATCCTTTTCATAGTATAGTTATTGATGTTTTTTTTTTTTGTGCTGCAAATGCAGAACTGCAGATCACATCCTACTAAATTGATGTATGTACTCCTCTTTTGCGGGGTTTGTTTACTGTGGTATATTAACAGAGGAGTAATTGTTTAGATGTGCAGCAGAACTCGGTGTCTGCAATTCTGCTAAATACCAACTACTGTCTTCAGTAGCAAAGGAGAGCAACTTATCCAGCACAGGTTCCCTGGCCTGATAAAAGAACGAAAAGAAAGAAAATCTAACAGAGACCTTGTGGTGTTTGTGAGACACCTCCCTCTCCATCCTTTAGATTGCGTTCTTTGTTCTTGTTGCTATGAATACATCAGATAAAATTGACTACTGATGATTAATCCATAAATTTCGCGGTTTGAATGCATCAAATACACAAATGAAATTGTAGATCGAGAGGTTATGTGCTGGTAGACTACGAGATTATAATCTACCTTTTTGGGAGGACTTCTATGTTGCAACCAATTCAAAAGAGAGCAAGGTCCCCTATTGCATAATAAGCGGAGCCTGCTTGTATCATGGGCTTGAGCTCAATGACCTTGATGCCTTGTGCTCAACGGCGACTAGCGGTTGGGTGTGAGAGTGTATGGTGGGAAACACCAATGGACCGACAACATGTAGCGAGAAGCAACTAATATTTCCGTTCGAGCGGTAGCTAATTCGTTCCTGTAATTTAATATTATATCTAACAAAATAATAATTATGAAGTTCACTATAAAAAACCCCAATTCAATTATGTATAGCAAGGTCAAGCTCGCCCAACTATTGGCGAGTCGAGCCAAGCTCAGTTAGGGCCCGTTTGTTTTTATTCCTTTTTTCTGTTTTTGAACAATTTTTCATTTTTTTGTTGCAGGAACAAAAAGAAAGCAAACGCGTTTGGGTGCGTTTTGTTCCAAAATTTTTTTGTTCTAGAAACACATTTGGAATGTAAAAAAAGAAACAAAAAAAAAAATTGTTTCTTGTTTACGGAACAAAATTCGAAACATTTCTCTCTTTTTCTTCTTCTTTTCTTCTTCTTTTTCTTTCTTTTTTTCTTTGACTGGTCGTTGGCGGAGACATGGCTGGCGACCGGCCGTCGAGGGCCGGCGACCTCGCCGAAGCATCGCTGGCCCCCGGCGAGGCCGAGCGTCGCCGGCCCCTGGCGAGGCTCGGCCTCGCCTTGGCTGGGCGAGCTCGAGCTTGCCCGGATCCGGCGAGCCCGAGCTCGCCCGGCCACCGAGCCACCTCCAGGCGGGCGTCGCCGGTGGCCGGGCGAGCTCGGGCTCGCTGGATTTGGGCGAGCGCTCGCCCGGCCAAGGCAAGGCCAAGCCTCGGGGGCGGCGAGCCTCGCCGTGGTTGGGCGAGGCCGTCGGCCCTCGTCGGCCGGTCGCGGCCATGGCCAAGGTCGGTGACCAGGCCAAAAGAAGAAAAAAAAAAGAAAAAGAAAAAGAAAGAAAATAAAAATAAAAATATTAAAAAATTAAAAGAAAAAAAAAATACAAATTTACCAAACTTGTTTTCGTTCATTTTTTATTAGAACAAGTTTACCAAACCCCTTTTTTATTCAAAAATTGTTAGGAATGTAAACACTTTTTTCTATTTCTCGTTCCCCTAACAATTTTTAAACGAAATGTTCTTAAACGCACCCTTCTTGACCCTTGCCCAGCTGCTAAGAGGCTCAGCTTTGTTGAGGGTCAATAACGCTTTGACGAGGTCATCTGCCAAAGGATAAGGAGGTCGTCTGCCAAAGGATAAGGAGAAAAAGAAAAGGGCAAAAAGAAAAGATGAAAAGAAAAGAAAATAAAATAAATTTGATTTTAGAGTCATTCTTGAGAATAAAGAAGCAATTTTTTTAATTTTTTGATTTTAATTTTTTCCAAATTTATTCTTGAAAACAAAGGATCAAAAAAGTTACCGAACGAATTTTTATTAATTTTTTTTTTTGGAATACAAAAAAATATAGAATCATTCATTATTTGATCGGTCATCAAACGGGCCCTCATCAAGTAATATAGTTGAGCCTCCTTTAAGCTAGGGGTGGCTTGTTGTTACAATGATTTGCATGGAAAAGCACCTTAATCAAAATTCGGGCGCCTAGTAAAATTCAAAAACAAAAAGGGAGCTTAAAAAAATTCGGATTTTTTTTTTTTTCTATAAAATTTTTGCTCTGATACAAAAAATCAGAAAGTAATAAAAAACTCCCTCTTTTTTTTTTTTTTTTGGTTCAGCAGAGCCGGAGAGCATCGCCGGACCGCCGCCGACTCCAAGAAATGCCGAGGAAGCGGCGAGTGCCGCACGTTCTGTGGCGGCTGTTCCGAGACCGCGCGCGGCCGCTCGTCGACGCCATCGTCGAGTTGCTCCCTCCGCCACCGCCGCCGCCGACGCCGGCGGCGGCGGAGCATTGCCGGTGGTGCGGAGGGCGGCGTTGCCTCGGCTGCGCCCGCGGCGGAGGAGGGGCGGCGGTCGTGTCGTTCCTCCTCAGGGCCGACGATCCTCCCGAGTACCGCAGGCTCCTCACCCGGTGCTTCGTCGTCGTCGGCGACGACGCGCCTCCGCTCTCCGACTTGAGTCCTCTCGCCCGCTGGTCTCAGCGTCAGGTACAGCCGTGCACGACCCTCCACTGTAGATGCATTCTCAGGTCAATCTAGCGTTAGCTTCGTGCAAAAGGCGCGGACTTGCACGAACCCTTTGCGGCTTTTGTATGGTTTCTTTTCTCTCTGTTTGGGACTTGAGAAGAACAGCTATGTATGTTTACGTAATTATACTCTTATTGGTGTTTTCAAGTTGTCCCATTTGAATATTATATCGAGGAATTTCAGTTAAATAGATTTGAAAAAGCATGGACAGCAATGTCTTGCAGCGTCGATGTGTTAGTTTTTGAAGGTTTGATTTTTAATGTTGTCATCGGTCAAAATGTACTTCTGTGCTGATTTTCAGCTTTCAGCTTTCGATGGCTTCTTGTTGCAGTGGCTTTTCTGCTTTCTGGTATATGCATAACTAGTCCTTAATCGTCCTGTAGATAGTACTGAGGACCATCGAGGTGGTGTGCTCTGAAAATTCAGCATCCGGCAACGTAATATCCAATGGCTTTAGTAAGGTAATTAGCCGTCCTTCATTGTGAAGGCAATCATGTTTTTGTTGCTCCTACTAGCAACCTTCAGCTTGGTTCAAGTTTCATGCTCCGTTATTTTCAGAGCTTGCTGTTTAATATTTGTGTTACTTGTGACACTGCATTGTTTTCTAAAGTTGTATGGCCATATTGGGGGAAGTCATTCTTTTCCCCTGGCGGACTTAATAGTCAATTTTTTTTATTTCATCTCTCTCTCTCTCTCTCTCTCTGCCACATAGTTTCGGAAATAATTAAGTCAAAATATGTCTTCTTAGGAGATAAACAAATTGTTGGTATGGATTTTTACCTGTCCTTCTCCCTGTGTGGCAAGCCGGGATCTGAGGATGGGAGCTTTTCTATTCATCAATTTTAAGTATTTCTTGTTTCATGGTTATCTTTCGTTTCTTTTAAAAAAAAGCTTAATAAGTTTAGGACTTTCTCTAGTCAAGTTAGATTGTTCTATACCAATTAATTTTAAGTTCTGTTGACAGGATGACCATTCTAGTGTTGTTGTTGAGCTTCTAACTTCTTCAGCCTGGTGCCTTCTCTTAGAAAGGGTATGTCATGGCAAGATTCTGATCAGTGGATTTTCAACTTCTCCTACCTTCCTGTTGTTGGTTCTGGTGTTTAACCATATCAGATAATTGTAGTTGGGACCTTGGATTAACTGAACATTCTTATCTGCAGGTTGGTGATAGTGTAATGATGTACTTGCTCAGGTGTGCGTCAATCTTTTTGCCATATCCTTGTAAGAAACACTTTCAGGTGGCTGGACTTCCAATCACAAAACTGGACAATAGGCTGTTGAAGCATTCACTAGAATCCCACTCTCAACGTACTTCTTTGTTCCAATAGGATAACTTGTTGAGTTCAACGAGAGTTTTATAATTGATGCTTTATCTAACTTCCTTCATGGCAGTGGTGGACAAAAAATTTGAGGTTGGGAGAAAGAGAGGGGGGGCGCGCACCAGCCTCTAGGTCCACTAATGCTTCATCGAACATCCCTTTCTATTATATTTGTTTCACATATGTTATTGATTTCTCTTTGTTCTCTTGGAATAACATCATACTACGAAATGACCTAATGGGTTGAGGAAGACCCAATTAAGGGGTGAAAAATGCTAATCATGACAAAAGATTAGGAATATTGCTGTATAAGAAAGATGACAATGAAGGGAATGAGAGTTCTGTGCATTTTGTTTGAAGTCTTCAACATAAGAAGAGAGGTCATCAGGAATGGTTTCACGGTTTTCTGAGTTGTCCTATCTTCTGTCATACAGTTTTGTCATTTATGTTCATGGCCAATTTAAGCACTCAGTACCAGGAACAATACCAGAAAACGTTTTTACATCAGTATTCTAAGGAATGTCCAGCTTCAATTTGATGAATTTTGGTTATAGAGTTTACTGGACAAATATATACAGAAGATTTGGTTTTTCCATTTTTTTTTCATTAGAATGTGTAAGTTATCCATAGATAGTTCTCCACTCTGAAAGTTAAAACCAGATCTTTCACTATGCAAATTAGTATATCGAACAGTTTTATTGGTTTGGCATTTGTGCAAGATTCTGATGGTTTAATTTATATGTGAACTTGCCTCATTCTCGATCAATCTGTAGTTGGTGTTAGTTCTGTCCCTTTTCCCCTCCTTGTTTTTTGTTTGCTGATCTCTTGGATCCTTCAACAAGCATGTTTTTGGTTGTTCTTTCAAAGGATCTTTAGTCTTTTATCACAAGAGTGTGATAGTTCATACTGAATTACCATTACATCTTGATCTGTTTTCAGGAGCTCGAAAGAAGAGAAAAAGAGCTGGTTCTGTTAAATTATCCTCAGAGATGGAGAAATCCACTAATTTACTCCATCGTGGTGCATCCTTAATTTCTTCTAGCTATGGCTCAGACTATGGAAAGAGCAACAAGGAATTACAGATAATCGTCCCTGATCGTGTTGCTTCTAGTGATGAATCTTTCTGTGAGGTTCTGCAAGGAAGCTCTAATATGATTGTATCAAAGGTCAGAAAGCACAGAAGACCATTTAGCTGGCAGCGTTGGGGAAAGAAAAGGAAAATTGATTGCCATGGAAGTGGTGTGATCTGTTCCGAAGTAGTATGTGCTGATCAAGATAATCTTGCTGGGAGTTATCGGGGAGAATCATCTTCTACCTTTAGTTGTCCATACATAAAGGTGCTTATTAATTATGATGACATGTTGATAAGTTAAGTCATGGATGTCTTTCCTACTCTATTTACTGCAATAAAATAGATGTTGGGCATTGTGACTGACAAAAGTTTGCTAATGTAAGGTATTTTCCTATATGTATGAACCATTTAGATGGTAAAGGAGAGGAATATCCGCAAAGAACGTTGGGGATCAATTCTCATCCTTCAAAGAAAGTTAAATGCATACATGGGTTGTGTTGACAGCAGTTCTACTCGCTGTATGTAATCTGCAGCATAACGACATGGATAAAAATTATATTTCCTATGGATCTTTGATCATTAATGAGCTCCAGATTTTCCATGGAAATGGAATCATAATAGCTACCACTATGGGCTGGCTTAGGGGCATGTAAATTTTGTCATAGCATATCTTTTGATGCTTTTTGTCTTATGCTTTTTGGTGACTCACTGAGGCCCTTCAATTAATCATAATGTCATTTAGACATAATTTGTTGACTCTATAGAGCCTGAGTAGTTTTTAATGGATTTGTCTTGTGCTCTTTCTTCACACTTACTGCCTTTGTCTGCTGTCTTCTATTTGATTGGGTTTGAGCTTTGAATCTTTACAAATAGGCAATTTATATCCCGTTATGCTTTGCTTATATATTTTTAATCATTTTCTCAGTGCTCATGCGTAAGCATGTTGAGTATATATTAGTGTGTATTACTCAGTTTTCAATTTTTTTTGTCTGCAGATGCCAGTGTTGTGCCCTTGCTGTCAGTTGTTGGTAGGAGTTGAAAAACTTGCCAAAGGCACTCAAATTCAAAGAAAAGATATGTTTTATGATCTGGATTTATCACTTTCGACAGGCTTTCCAAGAAAACGTATCCTTCTTGTGCCTTTCTTCTCTGGAAATGTCTTTATGTTTGTCAAAGCAACTCCAGATGATGAATATAGTAACCACTGCTTTTTATATAATTGGACACAAATTGATTAAGTCTGTTCTTGTCATCGACTTTTTATTGCGTGCGAACAGCACTGATAACTATCAGTTTACCTCAATAATTGATCAAGGCTGTCATTTTCATTGCTTCTTTTTTTTTCTGCACAAACTCTGAATATCATCTTGCAATGAATCACTTGGCATTTCATGAAGACCCTTTCTACGATCCCAGCATTTCTATACCTCATATTCCCACCAAAATTTAGCTGAAAATTGGAGACCAGTCTTCTTTAACATCTTAATAGAATGCTACTGTGCTCTTTGGGTACTAAGAAGAGCAGTTTAACAAAGATTTGGTCAATTGCCAATGACACTGGACATATAGTAGAAGTTTCTGTCAAAATACAGAGTGATACCATGTTCCAGATACAGTTGTTTGCCGATAGAGAGCACAAAAATTTTATGTCAGAAGGGTAAAGTTAGTTTCAAGAGGACCAACACAAACTAGTGTATGAGGATCGTAAATTGACAGAGTTATATCTAGAAAATCCTCTTTGTAGCTTTGTTGCGCAAAGGTGATAAAGCAGCCCATGATATATGACCTATCTCCCTTGTCATTATCATTATCATTCAAATTTGTGAGTTAAAAAGTGTTTCAGTTAGACAAGGTTGCTTCACAAAATTGTTGCCTCTAGTTGAACTGGAGGAGACTGTGTGATACCACTAACAATGAATCTCTAGTCTTTCGATGAGCTCTTTTACTTTTTGTTTTTTGTTTTTTTTGGTTTTTTCCTGGTTTGTTTTGCACTTAATTGTCTTAATTCTCATGCCTCCCAGTTGCCAATTGGTTGATATGTTATTGCTACAGCCCTTTTGATGCTCATTTAATTATGAATAGGTAGGAAAGAGAGCATTTCTGGGTAGAGTCTTGCCCTTTCCCCTGTGCCTGTCCTTCATGCATTGCCTGGTATTTCCGTAATTTCCATCTAAAATGAAGGTCCTGAGGATGCTTGTGAAAACTAGCGTGTAGTATATCATTCTCTTGCATTTCCTTGGCATATGTGAGCATGGGCTCTATATGTGAATATATCACTAATTTCAAAGTGCTTTCTCATTTTTCTTCCTTATAATATATTTCAAGGACAATCTTGAAATCCAGTCACTCCAATATTATATCTGTCGTAGCTGATAGGAGATTGAATGCCTTTCCATTTTGTTTTTCTTTCTTCTTCCATCCATTGCCCCATCCCACCTAGTATATCCATTTTCTGAAATGTAACCGAGAGTGTTTTGTCACTATATTGAGCCTGTTTTATGGAATGCTTGATCAGCTGCAAGTTGGTATTCGGATGATACATGTATGCAATACAAATACAAGTTGAAAACTTAAAAATTTATTGATTCGTAGTAACGTGCAACGATCCATGTCTTTTAGTGTAAAGGACTCATGCTATTCTTAATGCTTTGCAGATATTCTAAATACTTTGAAGCCTAGTGCAGCTGGTTCACTTATTCTCCTCCAAAAATTATTTGGATTGTCTAATATAGATCTTGACACCAAGTCAAACACATGCTCACATGACAGTTCTCTCTGTCCCGGTGGATCTACATGCCTGTAAGCAAACTAGGCCTTATTGCATTGGTTTAATCCATATCTTTGCAGTGCCAGTGAACAATATATATATTTTTTTTGGCATATCGCTGTAAGGTTGATGCATTGTTTATTTTGCTACAATTTCAACATGCATGTCACTGCAGGATATATAAGGCATAATTGGATTGCCTTCATCTAAGATTTATCACAACCTAGTCACCAAGATTTCTTCCATAACTTAAAAGATCACTTTTAGCATCCCATCAGTGCATACTTCCAGGCTCTCCTTGTCCTCTCTCTCTCTCTCTCTAACTGTATAGAAAGTACAATTTATTGGAGGCACCTCGGTTTTCTTCATTTCTATCTTTGCCAAATTTGTCTTCTTCCATTGACACTTGTCTCCTCATCCTCTGTCAGTTTTACCTTTCTTTTAATGCTTTTTTACTTGTTTCCATTAGTCCAAGATTGACACCCACAGGTCTCAGGACCTTCTTGTAGCCATCAGTTATTGCAAAGAAATTTTGATGTTTGCAAGTCTTGATTTTCTATCCTGTTGTATGTGATTTTTTTTTTTTTTAATGTATGTGATTTCTCGACTACTTTTTTTATTTATGTGATAGGCGAAATAGAATCTAGGGCGAGATTGATATGGAAAAGCCTTCTATTGATGCAGTTATCAAAAGAAAAAAAAAAATTAATCTTTAGAATTCATTGCATCATCTGCTATGTCGAATAGTAAGTCCACTGAACTCGAGCAATATCTTCTTAAAGCTCAGAAAGATATATTGATGCTTTTTGTTTTGAATTTGATTTGTGATTACATTGTTCAATTTGTAAGGAATCCATTGATCATTGCGGTAAATTGGATGACCATTTATGAAAAGCAAGGTCCTTCCTGATATCCCTTTTCTGATATCCTTTTTATTTTCCTTGTTATGCCTTAAATAATTAGTCAATCGTTAAATCTGGCGTAGATGCATTTATAGTTAATGATAAAGACTGCTCTTTCTATTGGAGTACGTCTCAACCAGCTAGAATATTGGTATAAGCTTGTGATAATTTTAATGGATCAATCTCAACATGCGAAAATAGTCTTCAACAAAAGATCCTCTAATTGCAAAGAATTGTTTTCGATTTAACACTCTAGTTGATGCTGCCAGGTGGCTCACATTTCAAGCATGTTTTCTTGGAGGAATTGATAACAGTTATTATTTTATTGAATCGTGATAACTCTATTGAATTATAAAGATTCAACTTTTACCAATGGAAAGTTGTCAATTGTGTGCTTGATGATGATCCTGATAAGGCTTAGTATATCCTAGCATTCAAAAGTAGATTTTATAAATTTTTGGCTAGAAGATGCAAAAGCTGCGAAGAGATTGGTGGTGAAAAGTATTGAATAATAATTGATGAAGATGGTGATAAGTCTGGGAGGGAACATATGACCATTGTTTTAGTATTTGTGGATAGAGAGTGTTGTGCACAAGACAAAGTTTTAGATTTTGTCCATGCTAAAGATTTTACTGACATGACTTTGAAGAATGAACTAATCCTGTTTTTTGGTCATAACCTTGATGTAAAGAGGACAAGAGATCAAGGATATGATGAAGCAAGTTAAATGCATGGTGAATGGAAATGCATACTATGTTGATTGTCTTGATCTTTGTCTTCGAATTGGCATTAGCTGTGTGGTGCTATTAATTTTTCTCAAAGTTGGGTGCTAAGAAATCTCTGTTGTTATAACTACTAAGATTGACAATAAACTTCGCTAAGAAAGCTAACTAATTTGGCTGCTCCAACCACTGCCAATTAAATATGATGAGCAAGGGAACGAATACTGTATGCATGATGATACTCTTTAGAAGTAACTCTCCATTCAGTGTGCATGTTACTTGCTCCATCATTACCTTGACATCTTATTTATTTTATGAACTAAAAGAAACATACATTATTTCATTCTTCATAGTCATAGCAGTAGTATCTAAAATATAAAGAACACAAAAAAGATTCAATCTTGTTCACCACTTCCTCTATCCACAAATTTTAAATCAATGGCCATTATGATCCTCCTAGATGCATTCTAATCTTTTCTATTTTTTATTAAATGTTTTTCATCATTAATCTCTCAATTAATTATTATTATTATTATTATTATTTTTTTACGGTTTTTTGCCAATACATATAAGAGATACTTTTGAATATGGTACTAGCTGTAATCATAAGATGCCAAAAGCTTCATCAATTCAATAAAATTACTATGATTCAATAAATCATTACTCTCATCATTATCTCTAAAAGCACATGCTTGAAATTTTAAACAAAGGAAAAAGATCAACTATCAAGACTTGCAAATATAGAAATTTCTTTTAGTGTGAGCATTGGTGATCAATATGAGAAGGTCCTATATTCTTACTTTTTATGGGGAAAAAATTGGACATAGTTCTAGGTGGAAATCTTTGTCGATCAAGGACAAATAAAATAGAAAAAGTAAAACTCACTTTGGAAAGAGAACAAACAGAAGTTTTGGTGATGAGGAGGCTTCAATAGGTGCCTGTTCCATTGCTATGCTGTCATTTCTCTCAGCAATTAGGGAGAACAATGCATGAGAACATGCTGATGGGTGCTAAAAATACCTTCTTTTTTTTTTTTTTCCTTTCGTATGGTTATCTGGAGCACATCCTGGTAACTGGGCTTGATATATCTTAGTTGAAGGCAGTCTCATATTTGAGAGTGGATTCGATTTGAAGGTGAACAGACGCTTTAATTTCCTAAGGAAACTACAGCTTGTCACTGTCAACCACCTCTAAAGTAATATTAATACTTCTCTCCATATGGAGAGGAGGAAGAAGAGGGAGGGGTGCACCATCCATATGGTCCTTAATATTGTTTCAATTTCTGGATGACCTTTGGACTTGTTTGGCACATAGAGTGGTAGAATTTAGAAACTGAATGGTGTCATGTGAACATGGATGAAGTGAAGTGGGTAGTTTGCTGAATGAACTGGAATTATATACTATGTCTGGGGCATTATGTTAGAGTTTCGACAGAGTTACAGAGTCCTACAAGTGGAAGGAATATAAGAAGACAATGCATTTATGATGGGACGTGTTTCAACGAGCTATATCTTTGGACTTTGGAGGGAAAATAGGAAAGATTGCATTTATGATGATACATTAATCTGGTGTGAGTGTTATCACATTTTAATTTTCTTTTCTTCCTGAGGTTCCCTAGGTACCACTCCATGATTCACTTGCTTAAGACCCTAATTCGCAAGAAGCAATGTTGCCAGTATTCAAGATTACTGGATAAGCATTGTCCTCCTCCTACATCAGTTCCAGATGCTTTGGGGAATGCTCACTCCATATCACAGGTTCGGTACTCCTAAATTTCCTGTTGTTTATGTGGATGGTCTTTTAGTCATTATTTAAGAACAGGCAACATATTGTGCATTTTGCCTTAATCTCCGTCACAATAAGTATTTGGATACGATCTGTATGTCTTCTTCAGGTCATTCTATCTAGGCTTTCTACTGGAGCTTCTGGCAATATGTTTTTAGTTATCATTAGCTTTAGAATTATCTTTTCAGGTATGAAAAAAAAACTCTCACAGAGTATTACTAAACCGATCCAACCTGGGAATGGGAGTTTAGTTGGTCTGAAATCCTTGTATTATTAGCTGTGATGTTGAGAAAGATGGTGTGAAACTCAGAAATAGTTTTCTTTGCAATTACAAGGATGCATCGCTTTGACTTTGCTAGTTATGTATCCTAATGTTCAAAGAGGTGAGCTTTCCAAAAGCATACTGTTGTAACCGACTTTGATAGTAATATATGGGGAAAAATCAATATGATTTGAGATATTGGTGGGATAATGACTCTACTTTAAGTAGCTAGTAATTGAGAAAATTTGAATTTTCGCTAATGTAAATCAAATAAATATTAAAAAATGTGGACATCTGGAAATTAAATTTTTGTACCTCTTTTTCATCTATCCAATGAAAAATCAAAATTATGTGAATGTGTTTTGTTTATTTGGTTGAATTTGGTGTGATACGATCAATGTCTTGTGAATGGTATTGTGTTAATGAGTGTGTTGGGAATAGTATAATTTCCTCAATTGGTTGTTGGACGAGTGCCCTTGGGCCACTAGTCAACGAAATGATTTGTATATACGTGACATTTGACATGTTACATAATTTCGTGACTGAAAAATAGATATGCTAGGTTAGAAATCAAAGTACTTCAGTGATATTTACCAAAGAAAAAAAAAAATACTTCAGTGAAGTGTAGTACAATATCTGTTCAACCCATAAATCGCTTACTAGAAAGGACAAGCATTCTTCTGTATGTTTAGAATTGTGCAGGACAAAAAGTTTTGTCAAAATCATGTACTTATGCCTATTATATGCAAAAACATAAGTATTTTGCTAATAGAGGTAGCGAAGGAAAAACCAAAAGTTTAAATATCTGGTGGAGGAACACTGCATGTCTCTTAAACCTACTGAAACCCTGTATTCAAGCGATGTCGGGATGCTCTAACAACCCCTTTCATGTGCAAACTAGATTGAAAGTGACACATAAAAATTGATAGACGGGGAGCCTTGTATGTGAAGTAATGGGGCGAGACTTGGCTGTGGTACCATGTTAAAAAATCCAACAAAAAAGCTTAAGCTTGTAAATGGAAGAGTACATGTATGTAAGCCCATTGAGAGCCTGCATTTGAGCTTTGTGGGATACCTTAATGAGGTAAGTGCTGGAAACTCCCATTTTGTACAGGATATGAACGTTTTTCCATACCCATTTTCAAGAACATAGTACTTAATTGGTCGTTAATCTCAATTGACTGTTTGTTTTCGACGATCGCCTGTGAGCTTATTTTCTAAATTCCTTATACATACTTCTCTATTGTAATAAATTGTATGTATCATAATCCATGATTTTGAATTTCCTTGTGGTCTCTAATAGAAACATGGTTTCTTTTAAATGTCTGTCATTTTCAGGGGTTTGAATTTGTTGATAAGCTACCCAGATATGACTTGAAGTGTCATGAAAATAAGTTGGAAAGAAATTTTACTGAGTTTGAGGAACTGAAGTCATATTGTTCAAAGAGTCAGGTCGTGGCATTCATATGGGCTGTTTGTAGGAGTATAGTTCCTGTAGAACTACTAGGCACTCCTATTAATTGGAGAAAATTGAGGAGAAACATTTACAAATTCATTGAACTGCGGAGATTTGAGCAATTTTCTCTGAAGCAATGTATGCATAAGTTACAAGCAGTAAGTTTTATGTTTCTATTCAAGGATATTTGTATTCGATCCAATGATCAGGTGCTTCAGTATGCTGTAGGGGAGAATATAGACATATATAGAAATGGAAGCAATGAACTGAATAAAATGATGTCAATCCTGAGACATACACTTCTTGAAAGATGGATTTACTGGTTCTTTTCATGTCTAGTGGTGCCACTGGTGCAGGCCAACTTTTATGTTACTGAAAGTGAACATGGAAAGCAGGATGTGTTTTATTTTCGGAAGTCAATATGGGAGAGTTTGTCTAGCAGAGTTATGAGCCACTTGAAAGATAAGAGCTACACTTGCTTGAGTGATGGGTCTGTTAGAAGGATTTTGGGCAGAAGATCTTTTGGTTTCTCAAAGCTTAGATTTCGTCCAAAAGAAAATGGTTTGAGGATGCTTGCAAACCTTAAAGCTTCATCTTCTATTCCAGCAAAGAAGTCACATTACAAAGATCAATGTTGCCAAACTTTGAATACAAGGCAGTTTCAGGAAAAAGCAGTTAAGTTTAAACATTTCAGATCTGCGAATAGTGTTCTCCGTGATATGCACGCTGTTTTGAAAAGTTTGAAGGTTGAAGAATCAGAAAAGTTAGGGTCATCAGTATTTGACTACAACGATGTTTACAGAAAGCTTTGCCCTTTTTTGGTTGGTATGAAGAATGGTGCAACAAAGTTACCTGATATGTTCATTGTAGTGTCTGATGTATCCAAAGCATTTGACTCTATCAACCAAGATAAGCTATTAAGCATATTACAAGATGTAATGACAGAACCTGCTTATCTTTTGGAGGAGTCTTCTGAAATTGTCCTCAGAAAGAAAGCATTGTGGGTTCATCATAATCTAAATTTGGTTGGAGAACATATTCGCACTGGACCAAGAAGATTGGCTCCCTGTTTCTTCTCCAGCTCATTACATGGTGTTCTTACAAACCAGGTATATCAGATGCAGGAAAGTCACAATGGCAGTTTATTTTAACCCCTTAAAAAAATTATGAGCTGATAAGTCGGATAAGTTACTGCTTTATCTAATGCCATATTGCCTGTTTAGGATTTGCACAAATTTTCCATGTCCTGCTCACTAGTTTGCTTTTCAGTGTTGGTCCTTGCAATTGTTTTGCTGGTTTGTTGGTTGGTGTGCTATTTTCTTGTGCCAAGAAATTTATAATTTATATAGCTGTTGACAGTAGGAAAGAAATGGATCTGCTTTTCTGGCCATGCGTAGATATGGAAGTTGAAATCCACTTTTTACAAGGTATTCTTAGTCAATGTACGTAGGCCATGATTAATTTAGCATGAGCGGTAAGTTCCATTACTAACATGAACTTGCACTTGTACAGAGTTCATGTTTCCATGAAGTTGCATGAAACTTTCATTTGTCGGAGATGTCATTTTGTATCATCACTTAATAATTGGAAGTTCATAAGAGTAGCTTGAATGTAGGTTTTTTTCTTCTTTTCTGTATCTCTTTCGTGCAGTTTGAATGTGGAAAGCACAATTTTATTCTGTGAGAAGGCTTATAGTTGTTCATCCATATTCATTGATGATGCATCCAATTACACATACTCTGATTTCCAGTAGAAAAATGTCATTTATCTTTTCGGAGAAATGCGTACTTAAGATACTGTGGGTTCTTTATCAGTATATAACTTTCTTGACTGTTTCAAGAGTGGTCCACCCCTATCAAAAATTGGATGGGCTGTGCAAAAGAAAGGAAATTTACACTGGTGTTTTTATAACCAGACCAAGGGGGCTGGTTTGATTGGGTGGACCAAGAAGTGGTAAGTTGGACCAGTTCAAACCATTAAAGTGGTGTTGGTCCAAAACCAAATTCAGTTGGTATTGACCTGATGAAATGGTCAAATTGGCGCGGATAAACTGAGTCATTCAACTTTGTCTTCCTTTAAAAAGGTGTCATGATGCACTCCTGGTGTTAGAATCAGGGACCTAAGATTTAAAGCCATAGCCTTTGCCACTATGCACTGGGGACACTCACCTTTTAGTTGAACAAATATCTTTAGTGCCTACCGACACAACCTGGAGCAATGGGCAATAACTAATATCTGGTGTATTGGGTGTTAATAGAACTGGGGCTGTCCAGCTTCTGCGCATCTTTTAAACATTCAGCTGAGCTCTCTGTTCAGATGGTTAGTCTTGGACTGAATTCTACCTATCTGTCAAATTACTGTTTGGTTCCAACTTGACCCCAGACCCCTGTAAAAAGTTGTGGTTTGTCATAAAGTATGGGTCTTCTTCAAGCTGTCACCCTTGTGGATTTTGCATCTCTTCCTGTTGGCTTTTATTTTGTTTATTTTCTTCTTTTTACAATAAACTTATCTCTGGAGGTGGTAGTTTTGGTATTATATTAACTTAGAGGTTGGTCATTTTCCCATGATGATTTTGTGTGTTCTTTCAATTCTTAAACCACGAGGGAACATTTGATATATTGCATTATAGGCCAATTACTTGTCAGTGATGCTCTGCATTGTCAAGGCTTGGAGTATTTTCATGATGGCACAGCATCTCTTTTTCAGGAATTATGTCGTTTGTGGTCATCTAATCAAGTGATAAACTATTTTCACTATTAAATATCCCATATTGCTTATCAAAGAGGTATTCATAAACCTTATGTGTATGTTGTCTTCCTCCACCTATCGTTTTAAACATTTAAATTAGACTTTCTAACATGATATTAGGGCCAGGTTCTACCCCGATTTATTTTGCCCATGAGGTCTTCTATGATTGTCATTTCCACTCGCCGTTCTCAGTTTGGTTTGCATATCAGAAGGGAGCGTTAAAATATCTCACTTCGCTTGTTTAAGGGGTTCCAATTGGCCTTATAATCATGTAGTCTCCCTCCACCTATCGGTTTAAGTCTTTGGATTGGACTTTCTAACATTCCTGATAAGAACAAGATTAGTATGAGAGGAAGGAAGGAGCAGAGGGAATTTGGACCAGAGGAGAACACTGCTTGGAAAAATTAGACTGCACTTTATTTAACTGATTATCAAGTGCCGGTCCAGTCCAGTGAACTGGCTAAACCAATAAGACCGTTACTGTGTAGAAGTGGAACCTTTTTCTATGTTATATTTTCTTTAGAAGATTTAAGAAAAGGAGGGCAACTGGGAGAAAAACAATAAGAACAGATAAAAGACTACGTGTTGATCATTTTGTTTGGACATCATAATTGATATCTAAAATCAGTTTATGGTAGTGAAAACCCATACAATAGGTTGAGTCCATTTCCTTTATGACCGTTTTCTAAGTAATGATGCATGGAATTTTCCTCAGCTGGTAGACTTGGCACTTGCCCTAGAGCATTAGGAAGTCAATTCAGCCTCATTTCTGATGCTTGATTTTTCTGAACCATGAATTTCCTGTAAACCAGGTGATCTGCACTTAATAAATTTCGGAGACTGGGAAAGGAAAGTATTTCGTAGGAGGATTGGAATTTGGAAGTAACTCCAACTATCTGTTTTTTAATGTATTTTGTAGAACTGTTTCCTGTGTGTCCTGTAAATTGTTTCTTCTGAGGTCAGATCCTTGATTGAGCACATCTATTCCTCTTTTTGTCTGCTTCTCTTTCTGTTCCTGGAGGAAGTTACACAACTCATGTTCTTCCTTTTGATGCATCAGGAAAGCAGGTTTGTAAAACGAGAAGAGCTTTTTTTTAATCTAATCGAGCATGTGAAGCGCAATGTCCTACAATTTGACAAAAACTTCTATCTACAAGGTGTTGGTATCCCTCAAGGAAGTATTATATCCTCTCTTCTTTGCTCATTGTACTATGGGCATCTTGAACGAAGTGTCGTTTTTCCTTTCCTGGAAAAGGCTCCTGAATCTGCCACCGATGGTTTTTCTACCAGACAAAGTTGTCAGGGTATTTCTGGTTCTGAGGCAGTTACTATCTTGGAGATGGATAACTTACCCCATCCTAATTTTCTGCTTCTCAGATTTATTGATGACATTCTTTTTATATCGACCTCAAAAAGACAGGCTGCTAGTTTTTTCTTGAGGCTCAAAAGAGGATTTCGGGATTATAATTGCATTATGAATGAGGAGAAGTTCTCTTTGAATTTTGATGTTGGTACCCACTCCGAGTCAAGGATTCAATCTCACAGGGTTTTCATTGATGGGAGTGGTAATTCATTTCTGCGATGGAGTGGCCTGCTTTTAAACTGTGCCAGTTTAGAGGTTCAGGCAGATTACACAAGGTTATATTCTCATTATTCCTTTGGCTCGTTATTATTCTGGGATTGTGCTTCTAGTGAAGAGGTTTTGGTGCATAGATGTATCTTATAGCTGTATGGTTTTCTTATGCCTTTGGGATGATTATTATGTGTGAATAACTAAGGAGACTTAAAAGTTACTGATAGTGAAACTTCTAATTCTAGCAAACTTGTAAATCACGAAGGAAGCATCAGCTGGTCGTGGATTATCCATCGCAGCTGCGTCGTGTCCACATGTATGTCTAATGCTTCTTATTTCATTTATATTGTGCAAATGCAATATCTTGCTTACTTGCATGAGATTTTGCATGAATGAGAGATTGTTCTGTTTTTTCATCACATAATAATAGTGATCGATATCTTAGGTAAGTATGCAATTGGGCTATTTCCATTTTATTGCATCAGTATACGACAAGTATTTTACTGATACTAGGTGTTAAAATAAGTTGCTAACAAGAAAGGAAAAACCACATCAGGAATTTTCATGGAGTATTAGCTTTTCATGATAACTCCTAATTATCTAGTGGAGTAATTCCGTTCGCTGTTAGCAGGTATCAAAAAACCCATCTGCGTTCTGCTCTTGCTGTCCGTTGGCAAGGAAAACCTGCTTCTTATTTGAAGACCAAGTTATGCGATTTTCTGAGGCCTAAATGCCATCCTATATTTTTGATTCGAATATTAATTCAGCAGCTGTCGTCAGATTAAATATCTATCAGGTTTTTCTGCTCTGTGCCATGAAGTTCCATTGCTATGTCCGAGATTTATCATACATTTGCAAGATTAAGGCGAGTTCATATATGAAGATGATTGAGACGTCTTTCAGGTAGTGGCATCCATTTCTTCCCAATAAGCTAGTTGTTTTACTTCCGTCAATTGTCTCAGTATGTTCTAGTGTTTTACTGGAATTGGTATATATTATTTTCATCTGAATCAAATTTACCAAAAAGTTCTTTCCTTACTTGGCATTTTCATTTCGAGTTGCTCACATGTAAATTCTCGAGAAAGCAAGATTTACACTTGCATAAAATCACCCGAGTTTTTTTCCTCAAATGTTTGAATGGTATTTCTGTTCTGCTCTTTGATTAATTGAATTACCAGGCACATGTTCTGTCTGATAAAGAAGAGGATGCGCACGGTGCGTCTCGGTCCTTCTCATCGCCCGGTTCTTCAGTTGGAGGAGGGAGAAGTCGAGTGGCTTGGCTTGGTCGCTTACATCCGAGTGCTGGAGAGAAAGCAGTCGAGGCATAAGGACTTGCTACTCTATCTGAAGTCCAAGTTTTCCAAACACTGGATTAATCGGAACGTATTGCCTCAACTGAAGTATGCAGTTGATGGATCACATTCATCCTCATTGTGGAAAATTGAGTATTAGGTTCTTCTAGGTGTAAATATCCCTTTAGCCAATGGCGTACAATCCAATTTCGAGTTGCTTTTCATTCGACCGTTCTTCCAATTGCCATTTTTTTCTCCATTTGTGATGATGAACCGTACCACATGCTTCCCTCTACTTGGTGAACTAAAAGTGGATGGCTGTGGAATCCCCTGAAGCAAAGATGGACGCAGAGGAGTGAGCCATTGTAATAATTTTCAAATTCCAGGTGGCAACTGAGTGATAACTTCTGAGGATTACACCAACTTTGATTCCTGAGTGAACGAAACAAATACATGTGTATTTTAATAAATCAAATACATGTCTCAACTGTTGCTTTGGAGATCATTTTGCTTGTTCACATTAATTATCCCTGTGTCCATCGGATCTGACGACTCCGATGGGAGGAACGATAGTGATGGCTGGCGATGGAGGGTAGCGCAGTTGAGGCGGGCAGGGGCGGCAGCTGAGGCGAGTGGTTATTGCCGGTTATTGACTAATGAGCGTAGCTGAGGAAATAAGTTACAATTTGGTACGTAAGTAGACAATTATCATTAGATGAAAAAGTTTACCAATAAAATGTTTAATTTTGTAAAAGATCACTTTCAAATCTCCCCTTTACCTCTCCCCATATGATAAAATTCTGATTTCAACGCCAAATTTTGGTATTAAAATTTGTGAAATGCACAGTGAATGATGATGCTTTATTGTCCATGAAAGGTGAAATCGTGATTTGAAAGTAAATTAGCACTAAAATTAGGAATTCTTATATACTCTAACACTTTCTTTGTTTAAATTTAAATGTTTGTAATATTTTATAAGTCAACGTCTTTCTTGTTTTTCTAAAAAGTAGAAGAAACCTTTGAATGCGTTTTTTTTTAATTCGCTTCATTATTTCTCTTTCACATGCGAAGTGTGTGCACTTTTTCTCGAAGGAAACCGTGACAACCTAATTCACCCTGCAATTTCCATGGTTTCTTTAATAGTCATTGAACTGCACTTTCTGTCATTGATCTAAATCACAGCACTTGCATACATTCAGTTCGTTAGGAACATAACCACATAAGAGATTTCTTTCACTTAAAACCTTCAGTCTCTTCTCACCAATGTGCCCCAAACGCATATGCCATAATTCAAACTCTCGAACAGATGCATCCAACGTCTCCGTAGCAAAATTTGTCATTGTTTCACCTTGAAACTCATATAGGCCATTGTGCTTTATTCCTTTAATTATTATCGAAGCACCTCGAACAATTTTCAAAATTCCACATCCTTAAATATATCAATACCCAGCTGAATCCAGGGCACTCAAGGAAATTAAGTTCTTCTTCAACTCTGGAAATTACCTTACTCCAGTCAATGTCCTCATGATACCATCATGCATTCTGATTTTAACATTGCCAACACCGATGACATCGCATTTAGTGTTGTCCCCCAACTGTACTTTACTACCATCCATGCACCGATAGTAGTAAACCGGTTTCTATTTGGTGTAACATGAAAAGAACAACTAGAATCCATAATCCATCCATCAAACGATGAATAATCAGTGACAGAACACCCACGGCCACAAGTCTATATACCATAAGTGAGATCCTTATTCTTTTGCCGACTTCTCATAATATTTTGTTTCCTATCTTGCCTGACACGCACGTTAATCCCAAGATGCAAATCAAAGTCAACACCAAACTTTCTTATTTTGTTGTTATCTTGAACGATTTTAACCAAAACATATCTTTATATATTTTAAACAAAATTCAAGTCCAAGTCAAAGTTGGACTTTCCTATTTCAGCAGCCAAATTCTCCAACGCAGATTTGAATTTTGGGAAGTTGATATTCGGATATTCTTTGCTCGATTTCGAACGTCCGCAACATATCCAATTCGGAATATTCGGAATTTCGCATTGGGCTCAAACTCGAGACATATCTTAACAAAAACAATAATGGGCAAGCATCCGGTAGAGATCATCTCGGTGCTATTGACCTCCAAAGGAGAAGATATCATGTTACTCGACATGTTAGACCGGTGCTTGCCTATTCCGAGAAAGAGTTTTGTTGCGAAAAACATTGTTCATGCGATTTCTCTGGCTCTTGCTTGCATAAGTGCGGACCCAAAGTCATGACCAACGATGAAACGAGTTTCCGGAGCTATTTTAGCTCAAAAAAATACCAATGGTCGAGCCCTTCCATGCAATCTCATTGGCGCAGCTTCGACAGACTCTATTCGGCGCATCAACATTTTCATGGTCTTCTTGACAGCTAAATTGGCTAGGTAAATTCTTGATACAGAAGAAGAAAATAGTACCTTGGATGAATTTTATAGTTCAGAGTACTTTTCGACAGGAACTCCTTCTAGTTTGATAGGGACACAAGTGAAATTAATTCGCGAGTGATTTGAAGTACCCAGATCGTTGAATCTTTTCTCATTTTCCTATTAAAAAATTCATTACGGTCGTCATCTTTATTTACTCCATAATTGATGTAGGTCCTCAAATTGGTTGAACACAACGTGTTACGTGTGGCCATGAAAGTCGAACTTATGCAAAGTATGTCGGAAGTTGTTAGTGACTTGAGTTGTCTTGTTCCATTGACTGTACAATTTCTACAGAGAGTCTACAGATAGTCTCTTTCATGGCAGTTCCTTGCAATTTCTTGGTTGATCGTACAATTTCTACATAGTCTCTTTCATGGCAGTTCATTGCAATTTCTCAGCAATCTTGTGGGACATTAAGCAAAATAATTATAATGGGGTTATGAATGGATTGATGGATGATTAGAAGGAAAAACAGAAGTTCAATCACTCAACAACAACAGTGTCCTGGAAGCAATAATTATCAATTTCAGAAACATAAATGGACTCTTAAAATAATTGGAGTTAACCTTTGAGTGAGGCTGGAGAATTTTATATGGTCCACCAGAAAAAATTAGATCTTGTTCATAAACTTGTGACTCTCTTTGAACGGTGGACATTTTTTAATGGATGTGTTTGGATAATCTCACTTGTCTAATTTCCCATCTAGTTGTTAGGCCTTGCTTCATATTTCAATGTACAACAAAAGCATGCAATCAAAGGCATCGGAGGAACATGGAGATTTCTTATTATAAGGAATTATGATGGGAGAATTGCATACGAAGACATCATCAATTGATGAAAGTATGATATAGAAGCAAAATGAAGCTTCATGGTTTTGTGCTTGCACAAGTGATGCATGTTCTTGGTTTATGTGTACATGATGGAAGGGGAAGTCTACTATGTGCTTGGAGAAATGACTCCAATAGGGTCACTATCATCAATGCACAACACGATTTGATATTTACAGTGTGAATGGAATTACAAGGATCTTTCTCTTTCAAAGTTGAAGGCATGTTAGTCAAAAGAAGAAAAAGCTGAAAAATTGGTCCATGACCTTTCCTATACGATGGGTTAGAAATTTTTAAGGCTAAACAGCACCCATTAAAAGTGTCATAAAGACCTTGACTTCCCATGAACCATCGACCACGTACTAATCCAAAGTCAACACATGTAAAACCCCAAAAGATCTTGATTTCTTGATGGATGTGCACAAGATCCATCCTTACATGGTTTAAATCCTTTTCTTTTGGTCGGTATGCTTGTTTAAATTCTAATTGAATCACAAAACTGCGAAATTCAGAGATTTGCAAGAGTAGAATATTTTGTTTGCTCAAAAATTAGAGGCGTAACTTTTAAAAACCAAATATCTAAAATTACAATAACGGTTTTTTAACTTGAAAATTCATTGTGGCATTAATTTAATATTAAATAATCCAATTGATTTGCCAGGAATCAATGCCACATAGGAATTTCTTGATTTCTTGATGGATGTGCACAAGTTCCATCCTTACATGGTTTAAATCCTTTTCTTTTGGCCGGTATGCTTGTTTAAATTCTAATCGAATCACAAAACTGCGACATTAAGAGATTTGCAAGATTAGAATATTTTGTTTGCTCGAAAATTAGAGGTGCAACTTTTAAAAACCAAATATCTAAAATTACAATAATCGTTTTTTAACTTGAAAATTTCGAGTTGCTTTTCATTCGACTGTTCTTCCAATTGCCATTTTTTTCTCCATTTGTGATGATGAACCGTACCACATGCTTCCCTTTACTTTGGTGAACTAAAAGTGGATGGCTGTGGAATCCCCTGAAGCAAAGATGGACGCAGAGGAGTGAGCCATTGTAATAATTTTCAAATTCCAGGTGGCAACTGAGTGATAACTTCTGAGGATTACACCAACTTTGATTCCTAAGTGAACGAAACAAATACATGTCTTAACTGTTGCTTTGGAGATCATTTTGCTTGTTCACATTAATTATCCCTGTGTCCATCGGATCTGACGACTCCGATGGGAGGAACGACAGTGATGGCTGGCGATGGAGGGTAGCGCAGTTGAGGCGGGCAGGGGCGGCAGCTGAGGCGAGTGGTTATTGCCGGTTATTGACTAATGAGCGTAGCTGAGGAAATAAGTTACAATTTGGTACATAAGTAGACAATTATCATTAGATGAAAAAGTTTACCAATAAAATGTTTAATTTTGTAAAAGATCACTTTCAAATCTCCCCCTTTACCTCTCTCCATATGATAAAATTCTGATTTCAACGCCAAATTTTGGTATTAAAATTTGTGAAATGCACAGTGAATGATGATGCTTTATTGTCAATGAAAAGTGAAATCGTGATTTGAAACTAAATTAGCACTAAAATTAGGAATTCTTATAATCTCTAACACTTTCTCGGTTTAAATTTAAATCTTTGTAATATTTTATAAGTCAACGTCTTTCTTGTTTTTCTAAAAAGTAGAAGAAACCTTTGAATGCGTTTTTTGTACTTCGCTTCATTATATCTCTTTCACATGCGAATTGTGTGCACTTTTTCTTGAAGGAAACCATGACAACTTGCGAACATTCAAGTGAATTAACGCTGCAATTTCCATGGTTTCTTTGACAGTCGTACTGAACTGCACTTTCTGCTATTGATCTAAATCACATCACCTGTATATATTTAGTTCGTTAGGAACATAACCACATAGTAGATTTCTTTCACTTAAAACCTTCAGGCTTCTCTTGCCAATGTGCTCCAAACGCATATGCCATAATTCAGACTCTCGAACAGATGCATCCGACGTCTCCGTAGCAAAATTTGTCACTGTCTCACCTTGAAGCTCATATAGGCCATTGTGCTTTATTCCTTTCATTATTATCGAAGCACCTCGAACAATTTTCAAAATTCCACATTCTGAAATATATCAATATCCAGTTGAATCTAGGGTACTCAAGGAAATTAAGTTCTTCTTCAACTCTAGAACATACCTTACTTCGGTCAATGTTCTCACGATACCATCATGCATTCTGATTTTAACATTGCCAACACCGATGACATCACATTTAGTGTTGTTCCCCAACTGTACTTTACTACCATCCATGCACTGATAAGTATTAAACCAGCTTCTATTTGGTGTAACATGAAAAGAACAACCAAAATCCATAATCCATCCATCAAACGATGAATAATCAGTGACAGACCACCTACGACCACAAGTCTATATACCATAAGTGAGACCCTTATTCTTTTGCTGACTTCTCATAAGATTTTGTTTCCTATCTTGCCTGACATGCACGTTAATCCCAAGATGCAAATCAAAGTCAACACCAAACTTTCTTATTTTGTTGTTATTTTGAATGATTTTAACCAAAACATATCTTTGTATATCTTAAACAAAATCCAAGTCCAAGTCAAAGTTGGACTTTCCTATTTTAGCGGCCAAATTCTCCAACGCAGATTTGAATTTTGGGGAAGTTGATCCTTCGGACCTTCTTTGCTCAATTTCGAATGTCCGCAACATATCCAATTCGGAATATTCGGAATTTCGTATTGGACTCAAACTCGAGACATATTTTAACAGAAACAATAATGGGCAAGCATTTGGCAGAGATCATCTCGGTGCTATTGACCTCCAAAGGAGAAGATATCATGTTACTCGACATGTCAGACCAGTGCTTGCCTATTTCGAGAAAGAGTTTTGTTGCGAAAAACATTGTTAAGGTGATTTCTCTGGCTCTTGCTTGCATAAGTGTGGACCCAAAGTCATGACCAACAATGAAACGAGTTTCCGGAGCTATTTTGGCTCAAAAAAATACCAATGGTCGAGCCCTTCCATGCAATCTCATTGGCGCAGCTTCGACAGACTCTATCCGGCGCATCAACATTTTCATGGTCTTCTTGACAACTAAATTGGCTAGGTAAATTCTTGATACAAAAGAAGAAATTAGTAGCTTGGATGAATTTTATAGTTCAGAGTACTTTTCGACAGGAACTCCTTCCAGTTTGACAGGGACACAAGTGTAATTAATTCGCGAGTGATTTGAAGTACTCAGATCGTTGAATCTTTTCTCATTTTCCTATTAAAAAATTCATTACGGTCGTCGTCTTTATTTACTCCATTATTGATGTAGGTCCTCAAATTGGTTGAACACAACGTGTTATGTGTGGCCACGAAAGTCAAACTTAGGCAAAGTATGTCGGAAGCTGTTAGTGACTTGAGTTGTCTTGTTCCACTGACTGTACAATTTCTACAGAGAGTCTACAGATAGTCTCTTTCATGGCAGTTCCTTGCAATTTCTCAGTTGACTGTACAATTTCTACAGATAGTCTCTTTCATGGCAGTTCCTTGCAATTTCTCGGTTGACCGTACAATTTCTACAGATAGTCTCTTTCATGGCAGTTCCTTGCAATTTCTCAGCAGTCTTGTGGGACATTAAGCAAAATAATTATAATGGGGTTATGAATGGATTGATGGATGATTAGAAGGAAAAACATAAGTTCAATTACTCAACAACAACAATGTCCTAGAAGTAATAATTATCAATTTCAGAAACATAAATGGACTCTTAAAATAATTGGAGCTAACCTTTGAGTGAGGCTGGAGAATTTTAGGTCCACCAGAAAAAATTAGATCTTGTTCATAAACTTGTGACTCTCTTTGAACTGTGGACATTTTTTAATGGATGTGTTTGGATAATCTCACTTATCTAATTTCCCATCTAGTTGTTAGGCCTCGCTTTGTATTTCAATGTACAACAAAAGCATGCAATCAAAGGCATCAGAGGAACATGGAGATTTCTTATTATAAGGAATTATGATGGGAGAATTGCATATGCAGACATAATCAATTCAACGGAAGAGTTCAACATCATATATTGCATAGTGAGTGGAAATTATGCTAGTATCTATATGGCGTGGTTGCCCAAGGAAAATCGTGGCATTGGAGAAATTTCACCATCTCGAAGTAGGGAACCCATCTTTTGGCAAGAGCTTCTGTAATGAAGTGAAACAATTGATGAAAGTATGATATAGAAGCAAAATGAAGCTTCATGGTTTTGTGCTTGCACAAGTGATGCATGTTCTTGGTTTATGAGTACATGATGGAAGGGGAAGTCTACTATGTGCTTGGAGAAATGACTCCACTAGGGTCACTATCATCAATGCACAACACGATTTGATATTTACAGAGTGAATGGAATTACAAGGATCTTTCTCTTTCAAAGTTGAAGGCATGTTAGTCAAAAGAAGAAAAAGCTGAAAAATTGGTCCATGACCTTTCCTTTACGATGGGTTAGAAATTTTTTAGGCTAAACAACACCCATTAAAAGTGTCATAAAGACCTTGACTTCCCATGAACCATCGACCACGTACTAATCCAAAGTCAACACACGTAAAACCCCAAAAGATCTTGACTTCTTGATGGATGTGCACAAGATCCATCCTTACATGGTTTAAATTCGTTTCTTTTGTATGCTTGTTTAAATTCTAATCGAATCACAAAACTACGAAATTCAAAGATTTGCAAGAGTAGAATATTTTGTTTGCTAAAAAATTAGAGGTGTAACTTTTAAAAACCAAATATCTAAAATTACAATAACGGTTTTTTAACTTGAAAATTCATTGTGGCATTAATTTAATATTAAATAATCCAATTGATTTGCCAGGAATCAATGCCACATAGGAATTTCTTGATTTCTTGATGGATGTGCACAAGATCCATCTTTACATGGTTTAAATCCTTTTCTTTTGGCCGGTATGCTTGTTTAAATTCTAATCGAATCACAAAACTGCGAAATTTAGAGATTTGCAAGATTAGAATATTTTGTTTGCTCGAAAATTAGAGGTGCAACTTTTAAAAACCAAATATCTAAAATTACAATAATGGTTTTTTAACTTGAAGATTCATTGTGGCATTAATTTAATATTAAATAATTCAATTGATTTGCCAGGAATCAATGTCACATAGGAATTTCTAGTAAAAGAATCACCTATGTAGCTTGGTCCGTTCGTTTCGCGGAAAATAATTTCCAGGAAAACGTTTTCCAGATTTTTCGACGTTCGTTTCATGGAAAATGAATTCCTCAAGGAAAATGAATTCCATCAAAGGAAAAAAAGTTTTCTAAAGTAGGGGAAAATGTTTTCCACTTTTGTTCCACTTTTGAAAAGTGGAAAACATTTTCCTCACTTGATCTCTCTTATCTCACATCTCTACAAATCCTGACTTCCTCCTCCCCTTTTCTTTTTCTTCTTTTCATTTTTCATTCGGATTATTTTTTAATTCGAATTATTTTTAATTTCCTTTTTCTTTCCTTTTTTTTTTGTTTCCCGTCTTCTTCTTTCTTGGCTAGTCGTCAGACCAAGTAAACCTCAAGCTTGTCAATCTCAAACTCGCGCTCGTTGATCTGGTGAGTGGAAAATATTTTCCTTACCAAACATTGGAAAATATTTTCCGAAACATTTTCAGGTTTTAGCCGAACACTAGAAAATATTGTCATTTTCTTGGAAAATGACTTATGGGAAAATATTTTCTAGAAATGGTTCATTTTCCGCAAAATGAACAGACCCTAAGTGAGCTAAAAACTATGACACTTAAATGATTACTTAAAAAGCCATAATATTACTATTGCTGATTATATGTAGCATAAAATCACCCTCGATGAAGATCCATTTATCATTAGTATTTTGGCACTTACCAACTCTTTTAGGAATTTATGTGCACGGAAGAAGATCCTTTTTTTTTTTTTTTTCGGTTCAAAATAATAGAATAGTCCTTGATGAAGCATTGTGACTCTGCAAGGACATAAAAAGTAGAGATGATATTTGATACACAGTTTTTGGTTTGTAGGGTGCTGAAACTTGGATTGCTTCACAATCTAATTCAATTTTTAGTAATTCGTTCCCCTTTTACAACTGTACGAGTTGATGGCAACTCCATCATCTCAAAAGAAAAAGGAAGGGAGGAAAGAATAAAATATAGTAAGTGTCAAGTCAATACAAAGATAACAAGTGAATTGTGGAAATCGCATTTCGTTTGACGCGTTGGTACAGTGTCTTGCTTTGCTTTTTAAATGCCTTAGTCCAAAGAATATGGCAATAACAAGTGACTAGAGATGCAACATGATGAGCATAATCTGCAACATGTCCTTAGCTATACTGATCATTATAGCTTTCTCCTACTACAATTCAATTCTTGCAGCACCAGCACCTTCTAAACAGTCAGAGGCAAGTGCGCTTCTCTACAGCGGGTGGTGGTCTCCCTCCGTCACCAACAACACTACCTTACCTCATTGCGCGTGGCCCGGGGTATTGTGTGATGCCTCTGGGAGCGTCGACGGGATTCGCTTGCCATATGTGTACCAAATAGGAGGTAATTTCAGCAACATGAACTTCTCTCTACTTCCAAGCCTCACCTTACTTAATTTCTCTTATAACGGACTAGCCGGCAAAATCCCCCTTCAAATATGTACTTTGTCGAGGCTAACTTACCTTGACTTGTCCTCCAATTCTCTCCGTGGCGAGTTGCCTCCATGTGTCCAAAACCTCACTAGGCTTCAAGTTCTTAATATCGGTGATAATTACATCAGTGGCTCTATCCCTCCTGAGCTGGGAAATTTGGAGAGATTGAACACCTTGAATCTCACGTTAAATTTGCTTAATGGTGCTGTCCCACCGACTATTGGTTGCTTGCACAATTTACGATCCCTTATATTTAGGTCAAATAATTTAAGTGGCTCTATCCCTCTTGAACTTGGAAACCTCGCAAAAATGAATGTTGTTGATTTAGGTTTCAACAACTTCATTGCTCCCATTCCATCCTCTATAAGGAATTTGAGGAGCTTGACTAATCTTGATTTGCAAGGAAACCAACTCGGTGGATCTATTCCTCCGGAAATATGGAATTTGTCGAGCTTGATTGATCTCGATTTGCGAGGAAACCAACTTGGTGGATCTATTCCTCCGGAAATAGAGAATTTGAGGAGTTTGACTGATCTCTATTTGCAAGGAAATCAACTCGGTGGATCTATTTCTCTAGAAATAGGGAATTTGACGAGCTTGACTCATCTCTATTTGCAAGGAAACCAACTCGGTGGATCTATTCCTCCGGAAATAGGGAATTTGAGGAGCTTGACTCATCTCTATTTGAAAGGAAACCAACTCGGTGGATCTATTCCTCCAGAAATAGGGAATTTAAAGAGCTTGACTCATCTCGATTTGCGAGGAAACCAACTCGGTGGATCTATTCCTCTGGATTTAGGGAATTTGAGGAGCTTGACTCATCTCGATTTGCGAGGAAATCAACTCGGTGGATCTATTCCTCCGGAAATAGGGAATTTGAGGAGCTTGACTCATCTCGATTTGGCAGGAAACCAACTCGGTGGATCTATTCCTCTGGAAATAGGGAATTTGAGGAGCTTGACTCATCTCGATTTGGAAGGAAACCAACTCGGTGGATCTATTCCTCCGGAAATAGGGAATTTGAGGAGCTTGACTCATCTCGATTTGGCAGGAAACCAACTCGGTGGATCTATTCCTCTGGAAATAGGGAATTTGAGGAGCTTGACTCATCTTGATTTGGAAGGAAACCAACTCGGTGGATCTATTCCTCCGGAAATAGGGAATTTGAGGAGCTTGACTCATCTCGATTTGGAAGGAATCCAACTCGGTGGATCTATTCCTCCGGAAATAGGGAATTTGAGGAGCTTGACTCATCTCTATTTGGAAGGAAACCAACTCGGTGGATCTATTCCTCCGGAAATAGGGAATTTGAGGAGCTTGACTCTTCTCGATTTGGAAGGAAACCAACTCGGTGGATCTATTCCTCCGGAAATAGGGAATTTGAGGAGCTTGACTGATCTCCATTTGGAAGGAAATCAACTCGGTGGATCTATTCCTCCGAAAATGGGAAATTTGAGGAGCTTGACTGATCTCAATTTGGAAGGAAACCAACTCGGTGGATCTATTCCTCCGGAAATGGGGAATTTGACGAGCTTGACTTATCTCGATTTGGAAGGAAACCAACTCGGTGGATCTATTCCTCCGGAAATGGGGAATTTGACGAGCTTGACTTATCTCTATTTGGAAGGAAACCAACTTGGTGGATCTATTCCTCCGGAAATAGGGAATATGACGAGCTTGACTTATCTCTATTTGGAAGGAAACCAACTCGGTGGATCTATTCCTCCGGAAATAGGGAATTTGATGAGCTTGACTCAGCTTGATTTGGAAGAAAACCAACTCGGTGGATCTATTCCTTCGGAAATAGGGAATTTGACGAGCTTGACTTATCTCTATTTGCAAGGAAACCAACTCGGTGGATCTATTCCTCTGGAAATAAGGAATTTGAGGAGCTTGACTCATCTCTATTTGCAAGGAAACAAACTCGGTGGATCTATTCCTCCGGAAATAGGGAATTTGACAAGTTTGATTCATCTCTATTTGCAAGGAAACAAACTCGGTGGATCTATTCCTCCGGAAATAAGGAATTTGAGGAACTTGACTTATCTTTATTTGCAAGGAAACAAACTCGGTGGATCTATTCCTTCGGAAATAGGGAATTTGACGAGTTTGATTTATCTCTATTTGCAAGGAAACCAACTCAGTGGATGTATTCCGTCACAAATAGAAAAATTGAAAAGCTTGATTGAGCTGAATTTACGGGAAAATAGAATTGATTGTGCCATCCCATCGGAAATGGGAGATTTATGGAATCTTCAATGGCTAGATTTGAGCTTGAACAACTTGGTCGGGCAAATCCCTATTCAACTTAATAAACTGAGCCAGTTAAAAGATCTTGATCTTCACAACAATTCTCTTTCTGGCTCAATATTCATATTTAAAATATTTTATCACTTGAATCACCTCAACTTATCATATAATCATCTCGAGGCCCCAATTCCTGATAATTTGAGGGTTGTTTTTCCTGACGCTTTTCTCGGCAATGAAGATTTGAACCGGTTTCATGAAACCCAAGACCCTAGAAGAAGGTCTAGCGTAATTCATTTTATGATGGTGTTCATTCCTTTGGCTGCAATTTGCTGTATAGTGGTCGGATCTGGCTTTCTATTTCGACGTGCAACAAAGACAAAGCAACCAGAGACTATAGAGAAAAATGGAAATTTCTTGTCAATATGGAATTATGACGGGAGGATTGCATATGAAGACATAATTGATGCAACAGAGGACTTCGATCTCAAATATTGCATTGGGACTGGTGGTTATGGTAGTGTCTACAGAGCGCGATTGCCCAATGGGAAAGTTGTGGCATTGAAGAAACTTCACCGTTTTGAAGCAGAGGACCTGTCCTTTGACAAGAGCTTTCAGAATGAAGTGAAACACTTAACAGAAGTAAGGCATAGAAGCATAATCAAGCTCCATGGTTTTTGCTTACACAAGCGATGCATGTTCTTAGTGTACGAATACATGGAAAATGGGAGTCTGTTTGGTGTTTTGAGAGATGATGTCGAAGCGGTGGAATTAGATTGGTCCAAAAGAGTCGATTTTGTCCGGGATACGGCACATGCTTTGTCTTACATGCACCATGATTGTGCTCGGCCAATTGTTCATCGAGACATATCTAGCAATAACATCTTACTCAACAGTAAAATGCAGGCTTTTGTATCAGATTTTGGCACTGCAAGACTTTTAGATCATGATTTCTCATCTAACTTCACTACAAATATCGCTGGCACATATGGATACATTGCACCAGGTGAGCAATACTTTATGCTTCATAATTTTTCTTTCTTTTTTTTACCCTCAAAGTTACTAATAGAGGTACAAGTCAAATAAACGACATTGTAGAAGTTTCACTATCCATGCACATCAATCACTTGTAGACTGTTATTGTACTGGCCAACAATAGCTAAGGATTTGTTGTGCCACGATTGGCAAAATGTCCCCTTGGAACCACCTTGTTCACTGTGGCTCTGACTCCTGTATTTGTTTTATTCATGTCTATATATTTGAATATTTTTGGAAAATGAATAATTATTTTGTATGCTACTATTGTTAGTATCATTAGGTTACTTATTTTAGAATAAAAATGTCTCAAACTATAATTTTTATGTTGCATCTAAGTAAAAGCATGTTGGAACAGAAAAATGTTTAGATTTTGTATTACATCTATATTGGTATTACTAAATCATTCATTTCTATTAAACGTTTTATTGTGGAAATAAAATTAACAGTTTTCAAAGAAAAATTGGTGGGGGCAAATGGAGTGGGGTGGGGTGCCGCACATAGTTATGTGGGGCACGATGGAGAGGGAAAAGTTGACCCTCGCGGGGCAGCGACGGGGCGGGCGGTTAAGGGTGTAGTCATCCCATCCAAAGCCTCAACTGCTAAAATTTTGTATGCCTTTTGTATTTTTTTCAGAGCTCGCATATACTTTGGTCGTTACTGAGAAATGTGACGTATATAGCTTTGGAGTGGTAGCAATGGAAACAGTGATGGGTGAGCATCCAGGAGATATTATATCTATCTTGTTGACATCCTCTGGAGAAGATATCATGCTACATAAAATTCTAGACCGGCGGTTGCCTTCTCCAAGAGAGAACTCTGTTGCAAGAAGTATTGTTTTGATAATTTCTCTATCGCTTGCTTGTTTGAGTGCTAATCCAAAGTCTCGACCAACTATGAAGCAAGTCTCAGAAGCTTTTCTAGCTCGGAAGTCACCATTGGCGAAGCCCTTCCATGAGATCTCATTGGCCCAGCTCCGATATATTAATAGATCACGGTTGGAAGGTGAATCAACAGAAGCTTCATCAGGACAGAGCGAGGAGTAAGGGTCATTAAGTGCTTGTCTAGTAAAGAGATAATTGATAATGAAGCTGCAATTTGGTGAAAGTGATTGAGCATATAAAATTGTATTGCTTCTGCAAATTAGTAAGTCTTGTTAAACTCTTTTCCATTCTATGCTGTAAGAGTGAGATGCAGTTTATATATGACATCCGTTTATTTTTCTTCTTTTTAATGAACAATGCATCGAGAAATGACAAAACCGACTCTAGTCCCAATATAAAACACGAGTATCCATTCACAATTTCCATAATGTAATTGATTATATTCAGATGAACTCATAAGTCTATTTGATATTATATTTCGCTCCATCATGTAATTGATGAACACAAGGACACAAGGACGAGGAATCCCATCAAGAAAACCCTCAAAGAAAGAACCTTAAAATCATAAAATTACTCTTCCTTCGGCCTTATAATCTCGTATGCTGCACTTTCTGTGTATCTTAAGTACACTTCCTATGAAAGAGAGTTCCTGATGCTATTCATAAATTATGATTCTCCCTGAATGATCGGGTTCGACCCATGTGAAACGTGATCCAAGGGAAAAGTGTTAAAAAAATCCTAAACCTTTTGTATTTGTGCATATTTAGTCATAAACCTTTTTTTTTTTTGGTACCAATTAAGTCCTAAACCTTTTTATGTTGTGCAAATTCAGTCATTTCCGGCCAATTTTGACTGGATTTTGCTAACTGGATGCCGGCCAGCTAATGTGGCATGATCAGCGCTAACGTGGACAACTTTTAATAATATTTTAATAGTTTTAATATTTTTTTTCTTTTTTCCTTCTCCTCATTCTTCCTCCAGTTGGTTGCCGGACCTCGGCAATTGGCCAGAGGCAACGGTCGGTGAGGTCGACCTCGCCAGTGGCCATGAGGGCGGCCTTGCCCATGGCTGGCGAGGGCGAGCCCTACCAGCCCGGCTCGAGGCTAGCTCGAGGTCACCCAGCCTGCGAGGGCGGCCTCGTGCCGAGCTGGTGGGGCTCACCCTAGCCGCCCAAGCCTCAAGGGCGGCCTCGCCGCCCTCGCGGCCACTAGCGAGGTGGCCGGCGAGGTCGAGGTCCCCTCTGGCCGGTCACCGAGGTTCGGCGATCGGCTGGAGGAAGAAGGAGGAGAAGGAAAAAAGAAAAAGAAAAAGAATAAAATATTATTAAAAGTTGTTCATGTCAGCGCTGATTAAGCCACGGCAGCCGGCCGGTGTCTAGTCAGCAAAATCCGGCAAAAAATGGTCGGAAATGACTAAATTGGCACAACGTAAAAAGGTTTAGGACTTAATTGGCACAAAAAAAAGTTTATGACTAAATTTGCACAAATGCAAAAAGTTTAGGACTTTTTTAATACTTTTCCCTGTGATTCAAAGTTCTTGATACGTCGGGTACACATGTTCTTGATTTACGATAAGATGGAAAGTGGGAGTCTATTTCGCCGAAGGTATCCAACATCTTACTCAACCACCGGAAGCCTCAAACAACTTCTCTCTCTCTCGAGCATGTCAAATCTAGGGAAATAACATTAGACACATAGTTTTCGGTTTGCGTGGGTGCTGTAACTTGGCTAGATTCATAAGCTAATTCAATTTGTAGTGATTAATTTCATTTATTTTCACTGCCCTCCGAACTGATGGCAACTCGATGATGTCAAAAAATAACGGAAGGAAAAGATTAAGAGACTCACAGTAGAAGGTAAGTGTCAAGTCCATTTAAGTACCATTGCAATCTCAGAGGAATGGTTTAGAGCCCTAGAGTTCCGTCCTTCGAGAGGGAGTATACCGTTTCAAAGGGAAGAAAATAGAAAAGCGTGTTTTTTCTCTAAAACGCTACAAGTAACGTTATCCACTTTTCTTTTTATTTTATATATTGCACTTATTTTCACTTAGAAAATAACTGTCATTTCCTCTTATGGACCGGGTTTTGGCCCAACATGGGCAAACGGGTTTAATTTGGCCAATTAAATAAAAAAAACCATCATCTCTCACTCACATATGATGGGCCGAACAGAACTCTTATTTCATCTCACCGCAACATTCATATCAGTAAATAATCCGTGCGACCAACATACTTTAACAGCTTATAATGGGCATCACATTTTTTAGTAGAATCAATCAATCACATTTATATCTCTCTCAATCTCTTTTTAATAATGATAATTGTATTCACAATTATGATTATCTCAAAACAATTATAATTGGTCGACCAATGAATACAAAACTAGAATATGATTCTCCAAACTCGATCTTCCTCTTTCTTTAAAACTCTCAATTTCAATTCAACTTACTTTTCTAGAAATGTCTCATTGTATCAAATCAATTCATGACCATTGGCAACATTTTAAGATAGAAACATTGAATAAAAATCTTGAGAATAAGTAAGAGTTATGATGGTACTTAATTGAGGAACTCTTTTCTCAAAAGTCTCATACGGCATAAAAGTTGAGATCAAAACTTTTGTTATTCTTATTGGTCGTCTCATGCATATGTAGTATGAAATACATATTACGATATTAACTCATTTCTCATGGAGCATATGTCTACATCTTTAATATCATATAGGTGATAGTTCAGACATACCTAATATCTAACTTGAGTTCACGTATCTACTCTTTCACGAAATTCATCAAAACTCACATCTGGCATCAAAGACATATAAAATAAAATATGTGGCTTATTTACTTTCGTAGAAACTTTTGAATGCGTTTTTTGTAATTCGCTTTATTATTTCTCTTTCACACACAAAGTGTGTGCTCTTCTAAAAGCATATGTGTGAATTAAAATTAGGATAAATAAGTAGCCTACTAAATCAATTTAGAGTTTGACTATTAAAGTGATGTGAAACATTTAAAATTAATGCTAGAAAAAGAGCACACGCTTTTTAGCTTGAAGAAAAATAGAGAAAATAATATAATTAGATTCCTTTTCAAAATACAATTTTTATTGTTGTAAAAATGGAAGATGAACGAGTCATGAAGCCCTCAATAATCATTCTGGATTCAAGTAAAGAAGATAAGATATCAATTGATTATTAGCAATTATCTTGATTATTGTTAATCATGCTTTTATTCATCTATAAATTCTGCGTCAGCATACGGTATTTTTCATGAAATCTTTTTGTGAATATATGAAGTAGAAGTGGTCAATAAATTTGCTTAAATTTAAGAAACATAGATTTGACCTAATATAATGACGTCACTAAATTTGTGCCAAAATATGAACAAAGTTTGGCACTTTTTTTCAGTGGAATTTTTCAAGACACCAAAAGAAGCGCTCAAACTTCCTCTGCAAGAACAAGAATTCGAGCACAGCAGCAGCTGTTCATCCCCCGGTTCGTACCTCCATTTCTTGCTGGCATTTCTTGCTCTCTGGGTTCGATTCTTCGTCGGCTTGGGATCGATCTCTGAGGCAAGCTCTTCTTTTTCCTTTCTGGGTCGCCCTTTTAGGACCGGTTTATCAACGTGGGCATGTTGTTTGAAGACTTCGAAGCAATCTTTGGGGAGCCCAAAGTGGAATGGTCGAACCGAGGAGGCCATCCGCTGCGGCGGTTCTTGTATTACGTCCACGCTCCGGACCCTTCTCACCTCAGGATCCACGTCACCGACTTTCACTCCAATACTTGGGAGGCCCTTCGTTCTGTTCATGAGCTCGAGGACATGGTTCGTCTTCTTGCTGTTTCTAATTCCTTTTCCGTTGCGTTTATTTAGTTGTGTTCTTTATTTTCTTGATATGGATTTTCGCTTTTAAGAACTTTAGCCGTGGTGGGTGTTTTGTGAACAGGATGGGGGGAAAAAGTCGATTTCGAAATTTTTCTCGTTGTGGGTTGTGCTTGGTTCGATCAATGAATGTAGAATGCTTTTACTGTAAAATTGGTGTGACCACCATATAAGTCTACGGGGGGCAAAATCTTGTGCCTTTTTTTTTTTTTTATGTACAGCCTACTTGGGAATCAGATAGTTATTTGGAGTGAGTAAATTGATGGACATGCATTCGTCTTATGGTTAGTTCCGATCTCCAAATCTCTGAGTCTAGTGGGGATGTAAAAGAAGCAAAACAGAAAACAAACAGAGATGAATAAGGGAGAACATAAAATGCAACTAGATCTAGTATGAGTCGGTGATCATAGCAATAGAGAAGGATTTGTACCTGGGTCTTGAAAAGATGAGCAACTTTTACTTGGCCTTTATCCTTTATGTCAGGTTCTCTAGGATTTATATTCGCTTGGAAGTTCTGGCTATCTCAGTATGAATTAGACATCTTTAGCTCCATCTCAGCAATTCCTTTTTTTCTTCACATGGGATTGTGAGTACGTGATGTGCTTCAATGGTATCGGGGTTCTCTTTACCAGTTCCTATTTGTAGTGCACAATTTTGTGGAATGTAGGTAGTGGCCATGATTGATTTCCAATGTAAAATTCTTAGGTCCTTCAATCTCCTCGTTTGAAGATTTAATATCTGGGTCCAGAGTCATTTCTAATTTGTTTAGGGTTCTTTCTTGTCCCTGAGCCGGAGGTTTCTTGACTAGTCATTGGTGGATATATTGAGGTCACAATAACAACTTGAGCTGATGAAAATTGTCAATATCTACTAACATTCAGAGCCTAACTGGTGATGATTGTTTTCTATGAAACCGAACTAGCTGGCCCACTTATGCCAGGAATAGTGGTCTTACTGTCTGATCAAGGTCATTGTCAGTGTCATTCTCATCAAAAGTCTCTATGAGCTCTACGAAGAGAAGAATGAGTGTATCGCGTTATTTTGAGACAAGTCGTGGGAAACTAATTAACCTTAATGATTCTCATAAGTGCTATCCAACAGTTCGATTAGATATATACTTCCATCTTTCATATAGCTGTGAGGTAGTCATACTATACCTTTTGAACTGCAAGTGCAGAGGGACAGCATTGGGATTGGTGGCTCTTGGTCCGAGTTCATTGACTATTTTGTGGCTTCAATAAAGTCTGAAGATGTAAAACTTGTTCTGCATGCACAGTCGGATTCAGGTGGTGAGTCTCGTTTGTTCTTTGCTCTTTTGTTTCCCTTACTAGTTTAGCTCCTTCTGTTATTGCCTCTATCTAGTTATGTTCATCCAAGATTGCTGCTTTGATATGTTTCTTCGTGATATTTCACAATTATAATGGTTTCTTTGAAGAATGGCTTCATCTGTTTATTCGTGATATTTGGCTTGTAAGAGGTGAAGTTTCTTCATGAGGCTTAAATTTGGATGTCATGTTGTTTTGTGGAAAATATATATTTTCTGCTTGAAGGAATGTCCTAATGTGAATAGGATCCTTTTCTCGTAGCAAGAGACTTACAATTGTTATAGTTATAGAGTCCCGTTCATCACTGCAAAAGTTCCTTTTCTCCTAGCGGGAGACTTGCAATTGTTGAAGTTTTAGAATCCCGTCCTTTACTGCAATTATATCACAATGACTGTGCAGAAAAAAGTGGTCACTAAAAGGTTGCAGTTAGGTGAGGGAAATCAAAGACTTCTCGAGTCACTCTGAGTTTCTTTTTCATATAACTGCCTCAGGAATATTGCACAAGACATCTTTGACGATTCTTAATGAAATCGTAGATGGAGACTAATTTGCCATCAATATCTATTCAGTTGACTATGGGACTTTTTCTGTGTATTAGATTAGAGAAGCTTTACTGGACCTCTAAATGAAAGTTTTCTCAACTGTGATGAAATTGGTGCTTGATTGATGAGAAAGGTAACTTATTCTTGGATATCCACAGTTGAAATACCTTGTTGGTCTTATAGTCACTAATGGTGATTCTGAAGAACTAAACCTGGTCTTATAGCATATTCTTATCTTGTTGATATATCTTTACAGAGAATAAATGTGTTGTTTGCTCAGTAAAAGTAGTACATTTGCTTCTTCCTTCATTATATTATCATGGTGTCTTTGTGTTCGGCCTTTGGATCTGCATAAAGTTTGGAACTTGCTCAAAAGTGTAGATGATATTCCAGTAGACAAACTTGAATCTTCTGATATGCCGCTGCACGAAGCTGTTTGTAATGATTAACTGGTAGTCAGGAGACTAGGAATTGTCATTATGTACCATGAAATAATGTAGCAATTAGGGTGTATCCTGCCCTATTTGGCCAAACAACTTACTTGGGCTATTTCACCCTTTTTGCTGGTAAACTCAACTGTATTACTGTTGGAGTTTTCATCAAGATCTTGAGACATCCTAATAGTTAACAACAAAAATTGAGAGACCGGTGTCTTTTAGTTATTTTGTTTAGTAATTGGTGAGTCTATACTTATAGTCGCTCTGATCTGCTTCTTCTTTGAGTATCATTTGACAGAGAAGCTGCAACATAAGCTGATGTGGATGGGATGCATCTTTTGAAAATTTTATGAGGTTTTAGATCATCTGCTTTTGTTCTTGCAGGGGCTACATCTGCAAAGTTGGTTGCTCAGAAAGCCAAAGGAATGCCATTAATTTTTGTTGCTCTTGTAAAACTTGTGGATTTTGCTGCAAGGGAGGTGATAGGCAACCTGTCAATGCAGCTATTCATGGCATTCAAGAACACTCAGACTTCACTTGCAGAAGGTAGTGCTTCACGTGTTAATCTTTGTGAAGCTTTCATAGGATAGATGCTCATTCTCTTGCTTGGCACTTCAGAACGAGAACGCTATCTTCAGTTCACAAAGCTTGTAACTGCTGAAAAGGTAGGATATAGTTCTATGTGTTGTTGATATTCAATGGTTGTGTACTTCTTCTCTCACTGACGATGCAAATTTCTCCTTTATGAGTGATGTCCCTGCTCCTTTCATTTAAGTATCAGTCAGTGTTTTTTATGCATGTTTTTGATCTGAATCCTGCGGTATGTTCCTATTGTCAGGAGAAGAATGAGAGCATCGAGAACAAACTTGAGTCATTTTCGAAGAGGCAGAAGTTGCCCACAACAAGTGCTTTAGCCAAGTCAGATGCTTCAAACCCTTCTACAGGTAATGGCTCTCTTCTCTGTTATCCCATGTTCTTAGAATATAGTAACGCACAAACTGCTGCTATTGATTATGGTTTTTTCGTGACCTTGTATTTGTCTCTACTCACTTAAGGGAGGATATTATGACTCATTTACGAGATGATGTATAAGGACACATAAAGCTGATTCACGTTGACTGAGGCTGGGTGGTTCAGGCTTTTTTTTTTTTTTTTTTTTTTTTTTTTTGGGTTGACAAATGCAGCTTGGTTTTACATTTTCAGTGCCCTTTCACGATCTATTGTTCAGCCTAACCACATTATTTTTCATTTTTTACTTGTCAAATTGCAGAGAAAGAAGTAGCACAAGATGCAAGCTCAACAAGAGTTACTAATCGTGTTGTCCCGGCCCATCGGAGGTAAAACTCAGCTGTTTATTCTTATTGCTTTTACTGATTGAGCTACTTCAGTATGACTAGTAACATTACTTTTCTATCAGGTCAAAAATAAGGGGTGTGCTCCTGCAAAATCCTGAAGATGAATAGCTAGACATTGGGGCTCATCTTTCAAGATGGTTTACTTTATTCTGCAATTACAACAACAGGTGTTGAAATCGGGAGCAAGATGTTGCACCCAACCCCTAGGATAAACTCTTAGTTATTATTATTATTTTTTCAAGTTATAATGTCAAGTCTGTACATGTTTGTGAAATCTGATTGAGCTGGTATATATTCTTGCCTAGAAGGTCTTGCATTTCACGGTGTATGGGTTTCTGCTAACTGGAAGGGAAGTCATCATTTGCTTAAGTTTTTTATTTGCAAGATGTAATGTATTGATGAATTACATTGGGAGAGTCTGCATCTTAGTAAATGCTTGCTAAATTTCCATGTTGTTGGTCATACTTGCTGATCACACATGTTAATGGAATAGTACCCACCAGTTGCAAATGATGGCAATCAAATAGATTACGTGATAAACTGTTCAAGCGATTATTACCATCCAAACCGAAAATGGACAATGAGGACTCTGTTACATGGTAGCATGACTAAAAACATCGCGTTTCATTCCATTTCAGAGATTTCATGGAGCACTCAAGGCAATACACTGAAATAGTCATGTTTAGATGTACTTCTTTTACGCCTTGTGGATATCCTTCAAGATGCAATTTATGTAGTGCAGTAATTTTATGCTGTCTTACTACTACATGCCTTCTTCTAAAGTCTTTTGTAGGTTGTCTTTCCTCTCGTTCTTGAGGCATTCTGAATTTCAACCAAGTTGTTGCTTGAACAATGCTTGCGCTACTCTTTTTCCCTGTGGCCTGGTTAAGTTTTGGTGTTAGAAAATTATGCTGTGGACGAGTTTTTTTCCTGCCAAAATGATTAATGGAATAGTTGGTCAGTTGAATTTCGACCAGATAAGCTTCCATCAGCTGGACCAATTGGAGAAGTGAGCGAGCCTGATATAGCTGCGTGGATATGGTATGGTGACTATTGCTTCTCTTGGCTAATATGTTGACTCTCATGGTTAACTTTTCCTTGTTATTTGCTGCTGCCACTCTGAGTCTGCTTTGGTTAGTTTAGATCTAGAATTTGTGAGAGCTTGCCAATCACGAGATTCCTATTGAGAACCGATTAGCTTTTACGGATCAAAATCTCCTATATTGATTCATATCTGGAGCTGCCATGTTTCCATACTGTGCTGTGTTGCAATCACAATAACGTGGGGTGGACGAGAACTCCAAATGGCTTACTTGGCTACATTCTGCGACCAGATGAAATTTTTGACCTTGTAGACCATCTGCCCACGAGAATAATGCGGGACGGAGAAATGCGAGGTGTCCCTATTGGAGCTTTTCATTTGACAGGCTGGTGATACCCTTACAGTAGCACTTTGAGTCTGACCTCTGTCTAGAATCATGCTCAGAACAGAATCTGATACCTCACAGTGCATTCTGTCAGCATGAGGTGAAATATCTTCGCTACAGAGGAATCAACCATCAAAATGGAGGAACAGAAAATTCACTTCGGATTCCAAAATGTGCACTTGAGTTTATAAGTGCGTTTTCATGGACAGGAGATTTGGATCGTAGGGACGGCAACTTTTTAGCTACGAAATTGAACAGAATCTGATGTCCGTGTTGGACCCATTTCTTTGGATGCGATCGACGTCGTCTACAGGCAAGTATGTAGGTGCTTGAGCCTGCGGAAGACGAGTTTCTAATACAAGAAATTCAAACTATAGACGGTATACTTTAGAAGACTATTTAAACATTGATGTATATATGTTTCAAAGAAAATATGACAAACCACAAGGAGCATCTTCTCTACAAGAGAGAGAGAGAGAGAGAGAGAGAGAGAGAGAGAGGGACAGAGAGGGACTGAGAGGGATCGCCCAGCAACGATCGATCAACTTACCATGCCTCATAATCTTCAAGCTAGAGCACCTCTGAGGCCTCTCTGGGAGCATCTACATCTGAGAATGACATAGGAAATGAATCTGTAAACCAAGATGTAACAAACCATGACGAGCACATTCCTCCACCTGCTTTCCTCTCCATATCCCACCTCTCTGAGCACGTCCTCTCCGGTTACCTCGCACGTCCCGAACATATACTCCAAGCACTTACCCGAATTTGAGAACTCGTTGATCAGGAATCCCTCAAATGGGTACTTGAACAGTGAAACGTAATGCATGAAAATCCAATAATTGGGTATCTCCTGCTTCGAGATGAAGTAGCCCGAGAACAGAAAGAACGAACCCATCACGCCTGAGATCACGGAGTTCCCGACGATGAAATTTGGCACCAAGGCACTGAAACACACCACGACTGAGTTCGCCGTGTACAGGATCAACCATATTAACAGCAAGAAATGCAGGAATGCTGCAAAAGTGGAGTTTAACCCAACAAGCCAGTACAATGGCACTGTGAATAACACTGCTAGGATGAGCAAAAATGGCAAGTAAACAAGCCCATTTGCAATTGCGTAGGATGAGACTCTGTAGCTTCCACAAGACGTCTCTTTCATCAGAATCTCCCTCTCCTGCAGAAAGATGGGCAGAGCCTCCGTAGTGCATGACAACAAGAATGTCAAGATGAATGCAAACAAGCCCACCCTTTCTTGAGCACCGACCAGATCATCCTTCAAGTGGCAGAAGATGGAGCCAAGGACGAGCCCTGAGACCAGCATTTGGATCGTCCGGCACGCGAAGAGCTCCTTGGTCCGGAAAATGTTCTTCGAGAACCGGTGTGTTAGAATGACAATCTCTCGCAGCCTGGAATTCACGAAGCAGTGAGAGAGGTCAATCCCGCCATCGATGGTGTCTTCATCAACGACCTTGGATTGTTGGAAGAGCTGTTGGAGCGTGAACTTGCCGCTCCGGCTCTCACCTCCCAGTCCTTCCTCTCTCTTCTGTGGTGGTAACTGAGGAGGCATTTCGACTTGTTGCACTTGGTTTTGCAAGTGTTGATGGCGCTGGATGGCCTCGATGGACTCGATGGCGAATTCAATGACATTGACATGAGGTGGATTCGGCAACCCCATGAGCCTCAACTGGACAGCAAGCTGATCAGTACTTCCCTGGTGAAGCACTGAGCCATTGGCCATCAATAGGATTGAGTTGAACAGCTTCACAATCCGAAACCCGGGTTGGTGTATGCTGAGAATCACGGTCCGGCCTTGGGTTTCAGCCATTGTCTTGAGCATATCGATGATCTGAAGGGCCGAGTTACTATCCAGCCCTGACGTGGGCTCATCAAGAATCAGGACCCGGGGGTCGTGTATAACGTCGACCCCAATCGAGACGCGACGCCTCTCTCCTCCAGAGACCCCTCGGACCCGATCATCACCAACCCTGGTGCCTGCCACGTGTTCTAGCCCAAGCTCCTGGATCAGGGACTTAACCCTTGAGGCCAACTGTGATTCGGGAAGCCTCAGCCTCAGCTTGGCACTGAACATCAAGGTCTCCTCAACAGTCAGGAGTGGGAAGAGAGTGTCCTTCTGAGCAACATAGCCAGTTATCTTCCTGAAATGAACCTTGTCAATCGGCTTTTGGTTCACAAAGATCGAACCGTTTTGCGGGGCGATTTTTCCTGCCAGGATTTCAAGCAACGATGACTTTCCGGCACCGCTTGGGCCAATGATCGCGAGGATTTCCCACGATTTCGCCCTGCAGTTCACATCCTTCAGGACTTGCTTCACTCCCCGATCTTGACTACCTCGCTTTGGTTTCTTTTCTCCTTCTAATTTCCCATGGAAATTTGGGAAGGAAAACTCTGTCTTTCTTGTACTGATTCTGTAGTTGATGCCGATGGCTTCAATCTCACACCCTTGTTTCTTCATTGAAAGAGAAGATTACCAAAAAAAAACAATGTCTTGAGCTTAGTTAGCTTCTCAAGCCAAGCTCAACTTCTGTGCCAAGATGAAAAACCGAACTATACTCTCTCTCTCTCTCTCTCTGCTTTCTTGTCTTGTCTCCCCCTACCCTTCTGTGGGTCAAAGTTGAAGTATTATTTGAGCCTCAACTCAATGCAAATAACAGTAAAACAAGCAGGTTTCTTTTCTCCTTTAACAGAGATTAAAATGGAGGAAACACTTTGCATATGTTACATAGAGGGGGGTTCACGTGAACTCAGTTCTTGCTGTTTCTTGAAGTCATAATGCCATTGAAGTTTGCATCTGTGCATATACACTTCACGTGCCAAGGTGGTACGTGCAATCTCTCTCTGTCTCTCTTGATGATCATGTCTCTGTAAACTTTTTGTACTTTGAACCCAAAAAAATGAAAATCAAAAGAGCAAAACTACAGTGAAGAAACGCGGTTTGGTACAGCTCTTTTGCTGGGGTTAGATGAGAGAAATGATTGAGCACGCTTTGCATGGCATTTCCCGTGAGAGCTTAGCAAGTCAATGGTACAGCCTGGTTCTGTGATTTTTTTTTATCATTATTTATTATTCTCAAGATTCCTGGTATTTTCTGTCATATGCCTATGATATCAAAACGAGGTGTCAAGCATAGTCCTGTGAGGCAGTGTAATTAACAGTTGGTGGATCATGTCTCTGAAACCCACATGTTGGAAAATTAGAAAAATCGATCTTGGCTGAGCAAGAAATTAGTGAGTTGCCGGTGTTACTGTAGTTCATCCCAAAAGAGCAATGCTAGTACAAAAGTCACTTAGAAAATTCTCATGTCAAAGCATATGTAATTGATGAAATATATATTTTAACAAGTTAGTCGTGTTCAAACGGACAATGAGAACCAACGGTATTAACTTGTAAATGAATCACATATTACTTAAACACTCCGGTCATTTGATTAGACTGCGCATGATTTGAAGGAATTATTAATTGAGGTTAACTTTCACATCGTAAAAAAATGTTTGAGATCCTTCAGGTTTAGTGGGCAAAATGCAGTTTAGAGGCTGTCGCACCAGCATGAGAGAACAGTGCAGTTATGCTTAATTTTAAAGGAGCCCTATTCTTTTAAAAAAAGGATGAGAGGAATGGGGCTACGATGAACGCACGTCTTTTGTTCTCTTATAGCATGGAGCGAGTTTCTGCATAAAATTCAATTCTACTCTTCGACGTGAATAATTTGCATTTGATCGAACTATCGACGATAAAGTTAGGTATAGTTAATTAACATGCAGGCAAGCTTGCTCAAACTACTAACAACAAATAATAGAAGTTGAACATGGATTCTGGGCAATGTTATTTTAGCTTAGTTCAATTGATTGCTATATACCACATGATCAGTCAATGCGACTTGTGAAAAGTATCGATTGAGTAATATTTTTTATTTTATTTTTATTTTACCTTCTCACTTAAAATGTGTGATTAATTAATTTAGGAAAAAAAATCGACAATATCATGTTTTGTAGATTTTTCATATCATGTCACATAACATGACAGGTGACAAACCAATCATATATTCTTGACATCAGACATTGTATATTCATATTAACTAAAAGAAAATTAATGATACTAGCTTAAATCAAGAACTATTAAATCTGTTCCGCCCAAAATGAGAATGGATTAAGATTATGAACTCGTAATTTTAAAATCCGATGATCGAGTTGATTCTATGATCATGTTTTTTCCGTAATTTACATACGATATTGCCTAATTTGCCATTGATGGATGTCATAATATTTTTGAACCTAATGGAATTGGTGTGCTCATTCTTAGTAAGGATATGTATACATCTTTCAGAAAATTCTTAGTAATTTTAAATGTTAATTATCTGCCAATTGGGTGGTGTGGCTCCTTCCATCTCAGTAAAAAAAGGTACATTATTTAATGAAAATTTTGAAAAGATGTGTCGTATATAATTCAAGAAAATCGCCATGCCTTTTAAATAAGTGCCGGCGTGTAAGTCTAGAAGTGAAGATGAAACTATACGTTCTGTTTGCTAAGAAATAAACTAAATCTAATTATCATCTAGCTAATCTTGACCTGATTGTACTTGTTGGAAGTGCACAATAATAATCCGATACCTTCATTTGAGGGGTAGTTAAAAGAGAGCTTAAGTTTTATCTCGTTAACATATATAGTCAGATTACATTTTTTCTAAAGTTTAAATTAATGAGTTGTGGACTAACTAAGATAGGACATATTAACTACTATGCATCTTCCCAAATATTTAATGCAATATTTTTTAACGTATGTGCATCACAACTATAGTTCGTTAAATCATATTATCATCTCGTCAGCCGAATCAATTTAAACCTAATAAATTCGTTCCAAAAAAATCTCAACACATGCGATGCGTAGACATGTAATGATACCTCCTTTTTCTGTAACTGACACGTCGGACCTGGCATCAGAAGATTGTGACCACAAACAAGGCAGGCGGGGTCCCCTGTGGGGCCTCTAACTTGTGGCTGAAATTCCACGATACTTTAGTGGGTGAAACAAGAAATTCAGAGGTCAAAAAATTCACATTAATATAGAGAACATCCAAAACAATGATTGATGACTGGTCACCTCAATTCGTCTGATGCTCAGGTTAAACGAATGGCCTGGATCATGCGTTCCAAGTGTGACCATCAAATTCAACTCAGGCCAGTCCACATGTCCACCACAAGAAGCAAACGTTAACGAGAATGATGTCGAAATAACTGTAGGGTTGATGAACCTGTAATGATCATTGGCGGAAAGTAAAATCATGTGGGGGATGGTGAATCTTTTGTGTGGTCGAGAGTTAAAGATGGAGATGTTCTTGTTTGAGGGTCTTCCGGATCGCCATTTGTCATCGCACCTCACTTTTGTGAAGCTTCAATTTGTCTGGACGTGGAGACGAATTCGCACCCGTGAACTTCTTTACATTTCTGTGGTCTTCCCCACCAACATAAACGGGGAGCCACCGCAAAAAAGAAAAAAAGAAAAAAGGATCTTGAAAACCCTAAATCACCAAACAATGCTCTTCAACTGTATCGATATGTATATTTTTTTCCATGTGTTAGGCCACCTTACTCAACAGGGAACTCAGCCCGTGAACCCTATGTCCCTGTCCTTCACCTTCTTTAATGTGCGACCTTCCTGTAGAAAAGATATCGCTCGTCAACTTTCAAACTTCTTCACTATTATATATAGAAAGTGCCAAGATATAGTACGGGGAGACTCGCAAAACTACATACATTCCCAAAAGGTAGAGTATGGAGATATGTGCTGGTTTGGGAACTAATGTTATGCAGTTGTGACCTCATGGAGGGATATAGGAGGGCTTGGTGTGGATAATCAAGGTGTCCTAGCAAGAATCTGGATGTGTCCTCCAAAAAAATTGATCGATATCGCACTGTTCTCTAACTGTTCGATCCCTTTATGACAGATGCTTAGGTACTTTTTTTGGTAGTAGTGTTATGCATTGTATGCAGAATGTAGAGACGTGTAGATATCCATGTAAAGATATTTAGTTAAGATTTATGTCGCGTTAGTTTTACTCATCGTGGATATGATATACTTTTTTGGCTTTATTGAACAAGTTCTTTAGGACATCGAAAGATGTGACGACGTGCCATGGGCCGTAATTTTGCGTCTGTTTCTGTCTTGGAGTTTGTCGAGGAGGTGACCCATGGATCTTGTTCAACTTTGTATGCAGACTTCATTTAAAAGCTCAAATTCTAGAGCAAACAGTTGCGAACTCGATTATAATTGATATCAAAAGTCAAAGGTTTCGAGTTCAAAATCCTCACGTCCCTTCGGTTTTTCATAAGTCCCCAACTTCGTTTATGCATTTCAACAGTTCTTCGTCCGCGGGTCGTGCACATCGGGTTTGCATGCTTTCTTTTATACATAAACCTCTGTGCCGAGGCAAATGTTTTGTTATATAATGTAATAAGCATCGCAATCTAAAAGTTTAAGTTTTTGGAATGATTCATTAATCACTCAACCTAGAATGCAATTATGAAACCGATGATAGTGATCACAGATACTAATATTAGGTCATTAAATTAGATACTGTCATCATTAATAGGCTAAATGATTAAATAACCATGCATGATTAAAGTGGGAGACTATTAATGCACCAGACAAAAATTATGGCCAACAAATCTCAATTTTTTGTAAACAAAATGATGAACTAAATTAAAAATCTGGAAATTGCACTCTCAACTATGCTGAAAGACTGCTCTCTCTAACCCATCTTGAAAGTAGACAAGTCTCCATGGACTCAATACTCAAGACTTGAAATTTAAGTCAAATAGCCAAAGTTAATTTCTCTATAGGTTAGTTATAGTCATTCCTTTGCTCTATCATGTTGGGAACAGAGGTTGCTCTAGACCAAAGGTGCAGTTAAATGGTGATAACAGCTGAATGTATTTTCAAGTGACTCTATTTTCCTCGTTGTTTTCCATGTCATTCTTTTGGATTCTTTCTCACATCATCTTTCGAGCTCAAGTGGATCATCTTCAACCGATCGCACTGCCCAATTGGGTAACCGCTGGACCACCATTTATATAAGAAGTGCCAGATCTTGGTCGTGGAGATGGATCGCATTTCTCTTCGCTGTCTTCCCATGTCTCCGATTATAGAAGAAGCTGTATGCTTTCCCCAAGAAAATGGCGTACTTACATTACATGCCCTAAAGAAAATGAACGGGAGACCCACGTTCGCTCTTTCACTTGAAAACAAGAAGACAACCACCGTTCAGCCTGTCCATTTGCGCGCACAAAACAAGAAAACCTCAACTGATGTGAACATCGGGTTTTAGAGAGAGAGGATGGGTACAATAATGTACTCTCTTCTGCCTGTGTCGTTTCTGCCGTTGCGTTCACGAGACTCTCTTGGAAAAGGCTGGACTGGTTAGAGAGAAAACAAACGAAGCTCGTAAGACAATCCTGTGGTTGGATCCCTTGAAAAGTATGCTGTGATTTTTCCTGGTTATTATATTCACATTATCTGTCTGAACATGCATGAAATGATGATGGGTCTAACATTATTTATCCATGAAAAAATGGATTGTATTGCTTCACAAATCGAGGGCCCTTATCCCAAAACAAAGGTGGGTTTGGTTCTTTTCTCAAGAAAAGAACAATATCATTGCACCATCTTTGAGCTCAGCAGATCCATGCAAACAAAATTATTTGCAGATTCCCAAGACGGTGGTCTACAACAGTTGGTCTGCACATAACCTGAAAGCAGAATTCTGTCGTTAAGACGCGGAATGTTTTCGGTAAGTGTTATTAAGCACGGGCAATTATCGATACTAAAAAGAAAAAAAAAATCAGTAATCTAATTTTTATGTAATTTGTTGGTAATTTACTAATGCTTCTATGAAGCTTTTAAAAAAAAAAAACAGAAAGAAGAGAATTTGATAATTTTAAAAAGAAAACGAGTGCTGGTAATTCACTTAGATAAAATTTGGTAACATAAAACTAATTGCTAATTTAATTGAAAAAAAGATGTTAATCTCCAACATTGGTAAGTAATTCAAATAAGAGTTGGTAAGCTGAAACTAGTTGTGATCTATTGAGAAAAATGATGGTAAGTCACACAAGCGAAGGTTGGTACGTTCATATAAGAGTTACTAAAAGTAAGACGTTTTTTGAGAAAGACATATAATAATGAGTGAACGATAACAAAAATTGACAAATTTTAAAAATAAATAATGTTGGTAATTAGCTTCAATGAGAATTTTCAACTAAGAAAACTCAAATAAGAATTTGTAGTCCAAACCTTGTTGATAATGTAATCAGATAAAAGTTGGTAAGTCATTTGAATAAATAGCAAAATTCAAATAAAAGTTGGTAAATCAAAGCACTAGCAAAAAAAAAAAAAAAAAAAAACAAAAAAAAAATTGGGAAAAGATAAGAAAAATTGATAGCTTACGAATCCATTAAAAAAAAAAAGTTGTTGATTTTATAAATGTGTTGGTAAGCCACTAGCAATTAGTTTCTTTTACCATCAGATTTTTCAGACTTACGAATTCTTTCGGAAATGAACCAATATAGAAAAGTAAATACTTTTTTGTGCAAATGATACAGTAGAATCTTTTGAACTGTGAAGTATCAAATTCAGGATTCTAGATGAAGAAAAATATCTATATATTACATCCCAATTTCATACATAATAAAAGTTTCTTATTTTTCAACTTTATAACATAGGATATCCAAATTAGATTTTTCAAAAAAAAATTCGGTAGATGTTTGTCCAAAATGAAGAAGTATAGAAATGATTGAAACCGGCAAAATGTTTAGACTGAGTATATAAAATTGTTGTCCCGAGAAAAAAAAAATATTTTTCTTCTTTTTATTACGTAGGTTTATTTTGGAAAGAACAAATATATGTATTGTTGGACTGCTCCACTTCCAAGAGCCCAATTACACTTCCACTCTTCCAAGAAGATCGATCAAGGAAAATGCCCCAGCTACATATCTCCCTCGGTTCATGGAAAATCGCAGTGATACTCATAAATAAATAAAAATAATAAAGCTCATTACCTGGAAAAAATGGAGAAATTCTTTTCTTTTCTTAGAAACACATCCAATATTTTTGTTACCACAAAAAGGATAAACGATAACCTCCCATTAACCATGCCAATTATATTCTTGATTGAAATTTCCTTCAATAAGCTCTCATCACACTATGTCTGTCGTTTAGGTACATATTACTCATAAACAAAATATTTCATTTACGAATTTCATAGTAATAAAAATGCGTGTCATACCTAAATAAGACTGACAGACCCACAAAATAAGGAAAAAAAATGAGCAAAAATCTACCCAGTAGTCAGTCCTCAGTATCACATTATTTTAAAGCACGTTTTAGTACTTGATTTTTTATTTTTATTTTTTATTTTTAGTACTTGATTCGAGTTGCACCTTTTTATGTCAAATTAGACCTTTTCGTCACTCAAAATTGAAAGTTAGATAAAAAAAAATGGGCTGCATCCATGTTGACATTAAAATGGGCCATGTGAAGAGCTTAGGCTATTGCACTCTCGACGGAGGCCCATTTCTTTTTCTTATTTCTTAAATTAGAAAAGCTGATCGATAGGTGTAATCATGTCATGATTTCAGATATATGCAAAGCTAGATACAGATTAGAGGATTGTTAAGCCCTGCAGCAGTTGACTTTGGGCATCTGCTGTGGAACTACACTACACAGTGACACACCGTGTATTTGACAAGTCTCAGACTAAATTATTGATTCCGATAGATTCATCAATAATCGCATGCTACGTCATTTAGTAAAGAAAGATTATTAGCATATTTTTCTCGGTGTATGTAGCATTTCCTTGTAGATAATACAGGTGCATTTGTCGTTCATTTAGTGTACATGACGCTTTGTGTTTTTGGTCGAATAATAATTGCATTCATTATTCAAAAGGATACGTGAGAAGTAGACTTCATAGCAAAGCAAAACTAGTAATACTACAAAACAAAGCCAAATTTAGAAAACAAGGAGGATCAACAAGGCACTAGTAAGGTTAAGCACACATATGTTTCACTAGGATATATCCATCAAGCTAAATAATCTGCAGTGGATCATTGGATTTCGAAACACGCCGGATATTCATTCTATACTAATTACAGTGTTGCTAGTTGGTAGTGCATACCTAGGTTTGATTCTTCTACATCATCGCTGTATAGAGACAATTAAAGCAAGTAGAATGAACGTAGATCTCACATTTACGAGAGCAAAGTTTCATCGTTCAGCAAGATGCCGAGCTCTTGTGATCACAATTGAAGGTGGAGGTAGATGACTTGAACACGAACAAAATACTGAGAATCAAGTCCCCCAAAGCATATTTATTAAATTCCCAAATCTAAATTGGAAGAAACTAGCTCCCAGATCTAGAACTAGGTGGGAAGAGTTCAAATTCTTAGATCTAAAATTAGATCAGGAGAGAAGAAGAAATAAGAAACAAACAGAAAAAAAAAAGAAAAAAAAAACCACAACCCAAACCAACGAGAGAGGGAGGAAAGGGTGAGACTAGCTCAAATTCTCCCCCATGGCTGAAAGTTGAAGAAGACAATGAAGAGAGAAGAGAGAGAAGAAAGCGGGAGAGACATGAACCATATGAATGCTGTAACTTTAAAAATTTAATTGTACACGAAACTTTATTTGATATGTAAGAGCCATACTTTGTAGTAAATCCAGCACCAATGTTCTTAGTATGTCTTTTGTCCAGAGACAAGCAAAGCTCTCTCTCATATGTATAATCCCAAGGCAAATTGAAATTATGACCTCTAGAGCTGTAGAGTTTTTTTTTTGGTAAAAGGTAAGAATATATTAGCTTGGACCAACTATACAAAACCAGCGCCAAGAACTTGAACTGAAAGAGCAAAAGCGCTCAAAAGTGGAAGGGCGCCAGTGTAAAAACAACCAAAGGCTACAAAACAAAAGAACGGGTTAACAATAGCCAACCACAAAGAGATAACAAGACAACAACAAACCACGACCCAACAATGAAGTAGAAGCCGAGATAAGGTTGAAGCTCGAGACGAGGCAAAGTAGCCACCACCAAAGTAGAGCTGTAGAGTTTGATAGAGGGAAGCACCGTTAAAGTCGAAGCCCAATCTCGCATATCCCACTTCGCAATGAGTTGGCAAGGGGCTTTGCCACCTCCTAGGAAGGTCGGGTTCGGGGGCTACAACCCTAAAGCGAATTTTTACAAAAAGTGTCATATTCACTATAGTTTTGTAAGCTGTAAAATCTTGTTTTATATTGAAGCGATCTTTTTTGTAATTATAACCGGATGCTAAAAGGATTATTTAGTGCTGTATCATGATTTTCCCTTTTGATTCTGTAGGATTTCTACCTAAAGAAGAAAGTTCACGTGTCTTCTTCTCTGTTTTCTCCTCTTTTACATTTCTCGTTCCTAACGTGTATTGATATCCCATTTCCAACAACCGAGGTGAGTCATAGTGTTTTGGTTCATTAAAGTATGAATATCGTGGTCAACTAGATGATTATCATGCTTGGATCGATCATTTCGTTGCACAGGTGCAACTGAGAGACTTTAACTTGTACGAAAGCTATGATTGAGACAAGAAACTTTGAAGCTTGCAGGCCCCAGATGAAGTCATACGAAGGCCTACAAACGAAAGGAGGTTTTAAAATGTGGAGAACAGAAGTGAAGATGTTTCTGACCATTATGTGTTTCTAGGATCGCTGTTTGGTTTTGTGTTGCCCTAGTATTGATATTACTTGTTTTTTTTTTTTTGACCTATTATCAACCTGTTGAATTTACCATCTCTTTTTCTAAATTACCAGCCTTAATTAGAGTAATAATTGATTTTTATCGAGTTAAGTTACTAATAAGTTTTGCCATACTAACTTTTACTTGAGTCAGTTCTTTTCATTTTTCTAAATTACAAAAATCTCTTATCTTTGACAATTATTTTTTAATCATTTACACACTTTTATTAACACCTTAAATTTATGACAAATTATATGAAATTATGAACCTTTATAAGAGTAACTTACCACTTTTTTTTTAGTTAAATTACAAACTAGTTTTGGGTGGGATAATTGTAAAAAAATTCTAAACCTATTATATAATAGCCAATTCAGTCTTAAACCTTTATGTTGTATCAATTTAGTTCTAAACTTTTTGTCAACTTATCAATCTAGTCATTTTGGCCAATTTTGGTCAGAAATTGATGAGTTGGGCACTACTATCTAATGTAACATGGTTGGCACCGATGCGATAGCTTTTGCAAATTCTTTTTTTTTTTTTTTTTTTTACTTTTCTAATTTATTTTTTTATATTTTTCTTTTCTTTTTTCCTTTTTCCCCCTATTAAGGCCAACAGGGGGCCGTCAGCCACATCTGCCCCTAGGCGAGGGCATTGTGGCCCTTGCTAGATTTGGCTAGGTGAGGGGGTTGGCGAGGGTGTCTTGGTGGCCCTTGCTTGTGGTAGCCAACCATCATTGTGGCCCCGTTAGAGAAGGGATATATGAAAAAAGAAAAAAGAAAAGACAAATAAAGAAAAAAGAAGGAAAAACAAAAGAAAATAAAAATAAATAAAATGTAAAAAAAAAGATATGCAGAACTTGTGTTTGTCAATGCCAGCCATGTCATGCAGGATGGTTGGCGTTCATATTAGCAATTTTCCAGTCAATTTTGGTCGGAAGGACAACATCGACAAATTATCTCAAGGTTTAGGACTAAATTGGTATAATTAAAAAGTTTAAGACGTAATTAGCCACTATATTATAGGTTTAGGAGTTTTTGGATAATTTTGTCAGTTTGAGATTACCCTTATTACCTACGGTTTATTATTTTTTAATTATCAATTGTTTTTATAGAGTTACCATTCTTAGTCGCCTTGCTTACCAACTTGTTAATTTACTAACTCTTTATGAAATTATCAACCTCAATCAGAGGTAATCATGAAATATCTTTGATTAATAATCAACTAAGTTTGTGTTACGAATTTCTATTTAGTTTACTTACCAAGGTTTATTTATTTATTTTTACATCATATTTTCTTATCTCCTATTGAAAAAAGCTTCTCCTGCCGTTCCCTAACTTTTCTCTTACCATTCTTATCGTCACCTAAAATTTTAGCAACTAGCATGTAAAATTCTTTACCTTTATTAGGTGGATTACGAGTTTTTTTCCCAAATCAATAAACCAATAGAAAATTCAGTAAATTTGAAATAAAAACCAAATAAACATTAGTAAATTTAAGGCGTTGTTAAGAGATGCAAATAAAAATCTGTAAATAGTAAGATCAGTTGGAAAATGAAAAACGAAAAGAAAAAAGAGAGCATATATTGGTAAGTAACTCAAATTGGGGGTTCGCCCTAGTGGCCACCCTTCCATCTTGGAAGGGGGAGGTTGGGGGTTCAAATCCCCACCTTCTCGGGGGGATTGGGGTGGGGAAGATTTCATTTCAGGAGTGGGTTTCGACTCCCACGCCCTGCAAGGAGGCATGGGCAAAAGTCTGAGAGTGAGTGTTAGAGTAGGACTGACAAAAAAAAAAAAAAAAAAAACTTCCTACTATATAATAAATGTGAGAAAACATAGTGAATCAAGCTGATTTATGTTAGTAATTTCTGAAAAAGAGTTAGCAAACATGAGGGGTTACTAACCAAGACAAATGAAAATTGGCAACTCAGCAAAAAGTTGGTAAACTAGAAAAAAAAAATTAAAACATTGGTAACCAAAATAGAAGTATCGGTAAGTCATGCAAATAGAGTAAAAATTGCCAATTTTCCAATTTTTCTAAAAAAAATTGGGTAAGTTCATAGAAGTGTTAGTAAGTTATCAACAAGTTATTTAAAAAAAGAAAAGTCACCGCTCTTTTTGCACTAATATATATATTTTAAAATATCAAAATTTATTGAAGTTTACCAGTGCAGAAAAAGAAATCTGTATTACTGGACATAAGGCAAGAGAATAATTCGGAATGACGACTCGGGAATTACCAATTTGAAGTTCACAACTTATGGCTTGACAAGAATTACAAATCCTGTTTGAAGAATTTCATTTCAACAGAGGTGGTCAAATTATATAGGTAAAAGAGTGTTATATCTTGATCCCCATGCTACGTCCCCTATCATGTGCAAATCGGTAAGTTAACGAGTCTTACAAGTGTTGTGTCAACGAGCCCTTGAAAAATCAAGCAATCAGATGGGCTTTAATCGAGCTTTGATATACAAAATTAGAGAATATTAGAGATTCATAATGCGTTTGTTTCGTGGAAAATGAATGATTTGTAAAAGTAATAATTTGCATCCTTGCAAAAATAAACAAACGAATTTTTTCATCGTCCGCAAAAATATATATAGATGATTGTCAATAATAGAATATTCTTAATTGACTAATTATTTCAAGCGACACAATTAATTATTTAAGAAAGTACTTTTCAAATTATTTATTTATTTTAGAATAGAGAGCCTTGGTTTTGTTTAATTAAACATATAATGCAGCTAAGTCTCAGATAGCCACTATTTGCATCATTCTATATAGCTCCCATCGAGTCCTTGCATGAAGTCGAATGTTGATGAACATGGAATATCAATCATCCTGCCTGGCGAAATTTCGGGTCTCGAAAAGGACTTCTCTTTCGTGGTTTCGAAAGAGTCATCAGAAACGGGTGTGAGGTGTTCGTAGAACACGTGGAACTAGATTAGAAAAAGATAGTGTGAATGTCAAATTTAGCTTGCATGTTCCTTAAGAAACGTCTCAACACTTTAATGCGTTGCACTGCCATTTTCTGACTGTAGAGATGTAATAATGCAAGACTAAAAGAATTATGTGTCATGAATAAACGATATATGACGGCTTGGCCCTGTCCACATGAACCAAGAGCCTAAGAAAAGTGCTTTGAATAGCAACACATGGATGTGACCATTTGGAGATAAGTGTCGATTTATGAGTCACTCAATAAGGCCTCTCTCGTGTGGAACTTAAGACGTCACAAATTTTCTCAAGTGAAATTCCACGTTAGAAGTGGCCTGTTTTGCCTAGCAATACTCTCCCTATTTGAAGTGTTAGTCAATTCATTCATATCCCTTTTGCTATCCTAGAAGAATGCCAAGATGACATCTAGTCAGCACCCTCTTTCTCTTGCAATCACTTTGTCTAGTCCATCCATGATTCATACAACTATTGGAGCCCTCTTATTTCCTCGATCACTTTATGAATCACACACCTACTAGAAGGGTCATGTTCTAGTATCATCTATAACAATTTGGCTTGATCCACGTAAGATTAAGCTTTTACAAGGAGTATTCCCTCCCTATTTGATGTGTTGCCGGATTCATTCATGTTTCATTTGCCATTTTAGAAGGATCCAAGAGATCACTCCATCTAATCCATTCATGAATCATACACCTCCTAGAAGGGTATTACTTACGTACTGTTAGTCACAATCTAGCTCTGTTTATATGGCCCAACTCTCTATAAGGAATATTTTGAGTAACCATACATAATAGTAACAATTTGGAAGTGGGTATTAATTTATGAATTACTTAATATGGCCTCTTCTAATTGATGTGGCATTTTTTTTTTTTTTTTTTTTTGGCTAGAAACCAATATAGAATTTAAGATGCCACAAGTATTATAGTTTTGTGCATGAGATAAATTTTTCCTTTTAAGTTCTTGTGGATAATCAATTTTTTTTTTTTTAATCAGTATACAAATCAAGTTATAACCATGCAGGCCTTCTCCATGTATCAATTCGAATAAAATCATTGTAACATCAACCTGTCACGCCGTTCAAATGCTAAAACACTCATTTGTCTGGCAACTTGGGCTTAGACTAGTGGATAAAGAACTAAAGTAGGATTCAAATGAAAGAAACTCATGCATGAGCTGGTGAACTGATTATTATTTTTGAATCAAACTAGTGCTCTTTTCGCGCTCAGATAGCGTTAGTTTCAATGATTACGCTCAAATCTTGATCTGCATCGTCATGATTACGCAACCCAATTCTCACTCGTCCACCCAGAACGGCCGAACATATCACTTTCAATCCCACCACTTTTGCAAATTGGCATCAAAACCCCATCTTTTTCTGGGGTCCTTCACGTAGAGATTTGTCCCCATCAGACAATTTAAATTTCTCACCATATGCTGCGCTGTCCTTTTTCACCGCCCCTCGTCGCATCAATCCCTTCCCTATGCTACAGCTATTACAAGCTCGTTCGTTTTCCTCCTAAGAAAAAGTGGCATTATCATCGTCGGGTTCAAACATAAAGGGACACATGGACAGTGATCGCTGCTAGAGGTCACTTCGACACAGAACTGTTGATTGCTTTAGTTGGTGAGACCTTTTGAAATGATGCGTCCGGAGAAAGAGAAGACACGGAGTTGGGGCTGGTCATGGAGTGCACGAGAGATCGACAAATAGAAAAAAAGGGATGGTTCAAGCAAGGTCAAACGTACGAAAGCAGATCACATTTACAACCTGCGTCCGCTAGGGCGTCCGTATCTGGAGTTTTACAGAAAGTTAAAAGACTCATGATCATGCATGCATGCAGCATGAAACTTGTCATGATGACTTAGGCTATTCCTCGAAGATGTTTTTCATAGTTCCTCCGAAAAACCCTTGAAAGCGTTTCTGGGTTTTATGAGTAGGGAATGTGTAGTTCAACTACTTCAAAATTGGACTCGTTGCCTATGTTTTATCCCTGTATGGATGGGTTGATTGCCAAGAAAAAAACCCTAGTTGAATGTGTAATTCTGTTTGTCCGAGAGTTTAGTAATATCACTTGATTTGAGTTTGATTTTATGTAACTCCATGCAAAGAAGAAATTCTACTCCCAGGCAAGAAGATTGATAGCTAATAACTGACCCTTCGGTACACTGAGAATTTGAGACAAGCAATTGATATTAATGACAAGTTACTCAAATATTCAATCATGAACAAGTGGAATTGGACAATTCTTGATGACAAAGAAGCTTAATTCTCCGTTTACACCACCAAGTACGAATAATTTCATTGGAACAGAAGGGACTTATCTTCGTCCTGTACATGAGATCTAGCTCTTCTCAAGGAGCAGTTCCACTTTGGAAAAAAAAAGGTATATATATATTATATAAGAAAATAATGAAACCAAAAAATTAGTTCGAATGTCATGCATCCGCTCTCGGTCATCAAAATTCGATTACTTTCAGCTCCTTATCCCATTTTTATATCATCGCAAACTGCCAAACTAATCCGCAAACTAGAGATTTGGACGAAACCTGAAGTTTAGTTGCACATCATCATCATCAAGAGCTGTTTCTGCGCTCTTGTCTTATAGCGCAATTTTTTTCGCTGGTACGAATATTTTATTTATATTAGATTGCTGTCAACAAACTCGTCACGAACCTAAAAAATAACTAAACCAAACTCTCAGATTGGAGAATCCCGTCGCACACAAAGTAGGGGTCTGCCTCTGATTTGGTCCTACCTGAGAAATGATGCATAGACCCTTATCGGTCGAATTTCCAGGTCCTGAATTAGTCAGTTTGGTTGGTTGGTGATTGATTCCGGATTTTCCGAACCGAAAACTACATGTCACTAGGCTCGGTTCCCGACTTTGAACTGACCCATTAAATAACTCAAGCAAGAACTTGATTTCAATGAATTCGACAGCAGTCAATTTGTCCTGGGTCATAGATTAGTAAATCTTATTAGATTGAGTCCAATCTTACCAAGAAGGTTTACCACATAACTAAACCGCAGTAATCAAATATGTTCCGCTGTCCCTTACACGGGTCTTGAGCATAAGGGGGGGTGAATAGTGAAAAGGTCTTTGCAACACATTCGATGAATCTATCATCTCCCCAAACTTGTTGTGCAGATTAAAGCCTAGTTTTGAATGAAAAAGATCATGAGTCGAGCATATATTCTCTCAAATATCATAGGGTAATTAATTTTAACCTAGTAAAATGACCATAAACAGAAATAAATAAGAATAATGTATTTGTGTTTCCGGATTATAAGAGAAGGGAAAAATTACTGGCAAGAAGATGGATCAGCCCAAATCATCCAACTCTCTCCTCTTGTTGCCTTTAAAAGACATGCAGCGTCAGCGCTTGCCTTTCCACTCGACATATCATATCCCTCCAAGAACCGCCGCTCTCTCTCCCTCTCTCTCCCTCTCTATATATAGACGTGTGTGGATTTCAATCGGAGAAATTGGTAAAGAAAGGCAAGATCATCAAGAGTTACCATAAATAGGACAATCAGCAGTTGCTCAATTTTGCTGGTTTTGTTTTGTGATCATGAGAGATGTAAAGGAAAAGGCAGAAGAAGATGATGGCAAGATGCTGAAACTACCACCTGGATTTCGGTTCTCGCCGACAGACGAAGAACTTGTCCTCCACTTTCTGCATCCCAAGAAGCAGCAGGCCTCTCTGTCTCCTCTCTCTGCTCACCTGGTTCCTGATCTCAAGTCTCACCACCATGATCCTTGGGACCTCCATGGTAAGCGAGAGAGAGCAACTTTTGCTTTAGTATCGTACATATAGTTGCTTAGTAGGAAGCAGTGCCCTAGCTAGAAGAAATTTTGGATATAGAGGTATAGAAAAATGAGTTCTGATTGCCCTAATATATCTTATGATGAGCTTCTCAAGATCTTGAAGACGAGACTCGTGAGAGTAAATGGTTTTTCCTTAAGTCATATGATTATCAGAAGTAACTTAGCAAAGATTTGCCGTGTTAATATCGTAACAGGGATATCATCATATATGATTTGCTGTAACAGAAATTCTTTTATCAGTTCCACTTCGACAGCTGAAATTAGATTTTGAATGCACAGGAAAGGCACTGTGGAATGGATCCCACTACTTCTATTTCAGCAGAATGATGAACAACCGAATGACGGAAAATGGGTACTGGAAAGATTTAGACATGGAAGAGCCAGTGTTTGGTGAAGCTGGAGAAATTATAGGAATGAAGAAATCTCTGACTTTCCACATTGGAGAGGCTCCAACAGGTCAAGAGACAAACTGGGTGATGCAGGAGTATCATCTCGTGTCCTTCCATCAATTGGCTAATCCAACACAAGTGAGTGCAAATATTCCTCAGAAATGTTGAAAGTTAGATTGTCAGTTAATCTATCTTTGAAAAGCTTCACGAGACTTTGTCCATCGTACACCATGTGTAAAAGAGTTTCGCTTGCAACACATTTTTCACTCACGTCGCCTGATTTTGATTTCGATATTTGCTGTGGTAAGCTGTCGGATTTTCTTTTTGCAAGGCAATTTGACTGTAAACTCGGACTTATTTCTCAAGCAAAGTGCTAATATGGAGGCAACAGGGCACATGGTCCAAGTAGAGACCACCCCAGCCCGAGATAAAAGAAAATTTTTAAAGGTGGCATCCACTTGGACTGTACATGTCAGCTCTACATGGGTCGCCATGTCGACACTTTGCTAGAAATTTCGTTGGATTCCAGTCGAAATGCAACAAATATAAGAAGAAACGAAAATTTAATGCATGTCCTGCAACCGAATCAAAGTCCAGTGACCTGTTTTTAATTTAACTACTAATTCAAATTAAAATAGAATATGTATTTCAAACTAATATTAATAGTTATTAGTTATATATAATAAATAATATTTATCTAAATTAATTAATATTTTTATATAGTTTATAGAATTCTAAATAATTCGAATTATGTTCTATTTTAAAATTATAAATTCTTGAGTGCTTGCTTGGGAAGTTTAGAATGTGTTGTCAAATTTTGTTGTACGCAGGAACCCGGTTCGCTGGTTCTGTCTCGAGTTCATGAAAGCAAGACAAGTCATGGACAAAGCTTATGCTCGGGAGGAGATGAGGATAGTGAGACTGATCTCTCGTACATGGACGAGATGTTTTTGTTATTAGACGACGATCTTGATGATATAAGTTCGGGAGATTAAGTATGCATGTCCGTATCGTACATTCGAACATATTCACACCCATGTACATAAACTATACGAGGCATCTCTAGTAATTGGGCCGACCATCGTCAGCGTGTTGACAAGTTAATTTAGTGGTTGTACATCGCTGTGATGTAATTATATGGCTTTCTTATTTAAATTCCTGCCCTACCCTAACTTACACTATTGAGCCGACCAGTTTAGTTTGTCGATCGAAATGATTGATTTGCTATTTCGCTTTTTCTCAACCGATAGTCTTTGATAGGCTAGTCATTTTGTTAGGTTACTTTTGTTCTTTTTCCCTTACCTGAACATGTTAAATGTGAATGATGTATATATGACTAAATGCTGACGATCATCGGGCGAATATATACTGAATAGATCAATGCAACCTAAGACGTGGGCAAATATTTACTGGCCAATTTACCTGTAATATTTAAAAATAAAAGTAGTATTTATGTTTCACAAAGATCTGAAAAGATTATTTATTCAAATATTTGAATATCCTAAAAGTTTTCAAATGTTTAAGGTCAACGAAAGTCAAACTATTAGTATCAATAATTTCGTTGAAAAAATAAAATTAAAAATCAGCATGCATGGAATATCTTCTTAATGGTGCATCTGTGACCAAAACTCTCAACGAATATCGAATACCTTCTCGGATCAAAAACTCTAAAAGAGCTTTTTGGCACGCAGAGCTTATTACTTTTAAAAGAAATCTGTCATGGATTGAATAAGTACCGTGAGCTCAGTGTTTGTGATTAAGGATGATGGACGAGAACTCTCAATCTAAATAATGGAGTTCTTTCATCAAATTTGAAGCCAAGAACCTGAGAGAGTCAAGAACAACAAGCATTGAATATCTTTTTGGTAGTGCATCTACTAAAACATTAGTTTTGCTAGGTTTATAATTCAAGGCGAAAGAAATAATTAAAGAAATTTGACCCAGTTGGCGTATCTTGAATTGAGGTTGTGTTGGCTACTAATATATTTGAGAGCATCATGATTCAAGTGAAGAACAAACTGTTTAGGCCACAATTTATGACTTTTGTAATCAAGAACTCTCATGATGGCATAGAACTCTTTGCCATAAGAGGAAAAGTTCTTCCTTAACCCCATTAATTTCTCACTAAAAAGATTTTTGGGCTTGTCAAAGAACAACACTGATGCCAACTCCACTCACATCACGTTTTACATCAAATATTTTATCAATACCTAGAAGGGCAAGGACAAGAGACCTATAAAGATTTTGTTTGATGATTCAAAGGCACCATAGTAGCCTTGGACCATTGGAAAGATCTCTTGCTCATGCATTTAGTAATGGGAGCCATGATGGCGTTGAAATTCTTCTTAAGTCACCGCTAGAAAGAGGCAAGACCATGGAAGCTCTTTACATTGGAAATGGACTTAGGGATTGGCCACGTCTACATCAATTCCACTTTGGATTGGTCAATGAAGGTCCCATTTCTTTGTAAAAATCATAGTGAAGGAATTCGGTGCTTGAAGATAAGAACCGACGTTTTTCCATCTTAGTATTGAGCTGTTATTTCCTCAAGACTTTGAAAATTTGTTTTAAGTGAGAATAATGCCTTTCCTCCCTCCCACTATACTCGAGAATATCATCAAAGTAGACAACCACAAAGGACCCAAAAAAAGGACAAATGATTTTATCTATAAGTCTCATCAAGGTGCTTGTAGCATTATATAGTCCACATAATATAACCAGCCATTCAGAGTTTCTCTTTGGTTTTAAAGGCTACCTTACACTTATCCCTTTCTCTCATTCTGATCTAGTGATAGTCACTCCTCAAACCGATTTTGGAGAATATGAGATAATTATATAATGCATTGAGCATTTCATCAACTTTAGGTATGGGCCACCTATACTTATTGGTTATACTATTGATGGATCAACTATTTACATACATTCTTAAAGAACCATCCTTTTTGGGCACGAGTAAGGCTGAAACCAGACAAGAGCTCATGCTTTCCTTTACATATCCTCCTACAATTAACTTATTCACCTGCCTTTGTAACTTCTTGATTTCTTTTGGATTGCAACGATAGGCGACCTTGTTAAGGAGAGAAGCGCCATGAAGTAAGTTGATTTGATGCTCAATTCCCCTTCAAGGGAAGTAATATTCATGGTAAATCCTCTTGAAACACATAAATTCATTCATTAAGGAACACACTTTTAGGTTCAAAGGTCTTTCTTTCTCACTTTTTTTTTTGGCTCTCAACCATAAGAAAGGCAAAAACATTCTTTTATTGCAAATGGCACTCTCAAACAATTTTTCATTCAACTCCATAAGGAAACACCTCCCATCTCTTTACGGTGGCCTCGGCATGGGATTTGATTAGGAGGAGGAAGACTTGGGTCTCCTGGCACACATTCATTTGGAACAACTCCATCACTCCAAGGTACCAATTTAACCTTTGGCTTATTGCCAAACGCAGGCTTCCTACCCAAGCTCTATTATTATCTTATGGTAGGATAGATAGTGCCTTGTGTCCCTTCTGCAATGAGGTGCCGGATTCTATAGACCACCTATTTTTTGGCTGCATCTCCGCTGGCATCACCTTCTTTTGGGCCTCCAGGTGCAATCTTCCGTGGCAAAACAATTCGTGGATTGAAAATCTCAAGTGGGCCGCCACCTTCCTTATGGGCAAAGACTTCTATAAGTGCATTGCTCACTTCTCTTTTGGTGCTCTTTGTTATTTCATATGGAAGCACAAAAACGGCATCCTATTTCGAGAGCAGAGCTTATCTGTCCTAGTGGTGAAGAATCAACTCATCAAGGTCGTTAGAGACAAAGCCACCACCTATAGGAGTGTGGATTATACTTATAGAAACCGGAGGCTGCAGCGTAGTTGGGGTATTGATCCGATCATCCTTTCAGCTGGGGACTCTTCTATTTCTGCAGGGCCTTAGCCTGGTGTTTGCTGTCTGGATACTCTTCATCTGCACGGCTGCTTCCTTGATGATTCTTCACTTTTGTCGTTGCCGGATGTGTGCGTAGTTTGGGGTTCATCTGGCCTTTCGTGGCCTCCCATTGCTGTCCATCTCCTTTTGCCTTTACTTGGCTGTTTTGCTTCCTTAGACCTACTCTTGTGGTCCTCTTTTGCATTCGGCTCCCTTCCACTCACTCTGACTTGTTGTCTTGTTGAGTGCAAGTTTTGTGGTGCCAGATATTTTGTAATTATTGGTTAAAGCTCAATATATTCTTACCCTTCACCAAAAAAAAAAAAAAAAAAAAAAAAATTTTCGTTCAAGAAAAAGGTTTTCTTACTTGTGTTTCAAATCCTAGGCCAATTTTTGTGGGTTATGAATGGGACATAAAGATACAAGGGTGATGTATTTCTATCCCTTGTAAAATGAGTAAGTGCTTTTACTTGTCTATCATGTCCAACTTTCAGAAATTCGCCTCAGTTTGCATGATCAACAGATGGGCTTCTGATTAATCGATAGGGGACCTTGAGTAAGGTCTTGCATTACGACAGTATTCCTAGGCTTTGGTGCTCCCCCGCATCAATTATTCCCCAAACTAATTCTTTCCAAACGAAATTCGAAATCAAGCTTATGATATCTCTTGAACCATGAAAATACTAAAATTTCATTAATACCCTCCCAAGAGCTTCTTGTCCTTGTGCATGGAAAAGATACCATGACACGTCATCAGCCAATTTTAAAAATTTCTAATACCAAAATATAAATATACGCCGAGGTCAATTTTTTTTTTTCCAGTTTTGTTTTTTTAGAATTGTTTTAGTTTTTTAAAAAGTCTTTTACTATGAAAAAGTAATAAAAAATGCTATATATGATAAATAAATAAATTTAAAAATATCATTTTAGGGTATTACTAGGCTATTTTTATTATTATTTATTTATGTATTTATATATAAAAATATATTTAATATATGCTAACTATTTTTGTGCCGTGTGTTGCGTGTCGCGTGTCCGTGCCTACATAGGCCGTATCCTGCCCCCCCTTCCAAAAGGATGATCGTCTCCTTCCTCCCGACGGACTCCCAAAATCTCCGTCATCCTCTCGCAGTACAGTCGGCTCTCTCTCTCTCTCTCTCTCTACTCCGACCGTCCTCGCGGGCATCGGCTCCCATGGCGCTGTGCAGGCGGAAGCCTCGCGCCGCCCTCGAGCACGCCGCGTCCCAGTTCGAGCTCCTGAAGCGGAGCCGCCCGGCGCTGTCTTCCTTGATCGGCGCGCCGAGGTCTGCAGCGGCTCCTTCTTCTTCTTCCTCTTCTTCTTCGCTGTCGAAGTTGATCTGCCACTCGCGCGCCGACTGGGTCAGCAGGACGCCTCGCTACTCCCCTTGCCTTTTCGAGTCGACGTGGCCGAGAAGCTCCCGCGGTTCGCCAATGGCGTCGCTGGCAATTTGGTAAAATTTGATAATTGCGATGGAAACTTAGAGGTGTTAATTCACGAGGGCATGCTTCGTTTGGTCGCTTTTCATGCTTCTGAGAGATGATCGCTTGGTGGAACGCGCTCCAGCTTGGTGATAATTTATGTTTATTCGCGCAACCGAGAAATGCAAAAGATCTTGACTTTGCACCTCGCGCGGGTTTGTCTTGTTCAAATAAGTATAGTATGACGGGTGAGTATGTCTGGTTTCGTGTCCAATATTCTTCAGCCACCATGGGAACTGGTGTATCTACGCCCGTAAGATATCTGTCTATGTAGTTCTCGGGATAACTCCATTGATCTTGAATGTGTCTGCATAACCGGTATTTTCGCCTATCCAATTTGATATGGCGATGAAAGTGGAAAAGGGCACTCTTTATGACCACTTTGTAGAATGTAACATTGCCACTCTACTTTGAAGCTTTACTCCTTGGTAGACTGCAAAAGCTCGGATTTCAGTTCTCATCAACAATTTAGACTTCACATTTTGGTGTGCATAAGCCAATTCACCAGATGTTTGGTTTGGACAGACAATGGACTTTCCTGGTGGTAAAGTTACATTCACATCTAAGATGAGCTTCCTATCTGAGTCTCCTGAGTAAAGGGCACAGTGCTAGAGGGTACTAGATGAAGATTGTCAGCCACTAGTTCACAGCAGCTTCATACAGGTATTGCTTGCTTTAGAGGTCACTTCGAGCCAGAACTGTTGCTTGCTGTAGTTGGTGAGACCTTTTGAAATGACGCGTCTGGAGAAAGAGAAGACCCAGAGTTGGGGCTGGTCATGGAGTGCCCGAAAGATCGACGCGTAGAAAAAGGGATGATTTAAGCAGGGTCAAACGTACGAAAGGAGATCACGTTTACAACAAGAGCGCACTCCACCAGCGCCCGCTAGGGTGTCCGGTTCTGGAGTTTTACAGGAAGTTAAAAGACTCATAATTATGCATGCATGGTGCATGAAACTTGTCATGATACTTAAGCTATTCCTTGAAGATGTTTTTCATAGTTCCTCCGAAAAACCCTTGAAAGTGTTTCTGAGTTTTATGAGTAGGGTATGTGCAGTTCAATTACTTCAAAATTGGACTCGTTACCTGTGTTTTGTCCCTGTGTGGATGGGTTGATTGCCAAGAAAGAGACCTTAGTTGAATGTGTACTTCTGTTTGGCTGAGAGTTAAGTAATATCGCTTGATTTGAGTTTGATTTTATGTAACTTCATGCAAAGAAGAAATTCTTGGATCACGCAAGAAGATTGATAGCTAATAACTAACACTGGCGTACACTGAGAATTTGAGACAAGCAGTTGATATTAATGGCAAGTTACTCAGATATTCAATCATGAACAAGTGGATTTGGACAATTCGTGATTATATAGGAGCTCAATTCTCCGTATACACCCCCTAAGTATGAATAATTTCATGTTTGGGCTGCCTATCTGAGTTTATAAACTTGCGTTTTACCTTATTCATAGAGTTAAAGAGATACTTATTGGGTATATGATCTTAGCTATTACAGGAGTATATCCATCCATGATGATAAAGAAAACACTCATTGAAGCAGAAGGGATTTATCTTCGTCCTGTACATGGGATCTAGCTCTTCTCAAGGAGCGGTTCCACTAAAAAAAAAAAGTACGTATATATATATATATATTATATTACGTATATATTATATAAGAAAATTATGAAACCAAAAGATTAGTTCGAATGTCATGCATCCGCTCTCGGTCATCAAAAGTTGATTACTTTCAGCTCCTAATCCCATTTCGCAAACCGCCAAACTAATCCACAAACTAGAGATTTGGACGAAATCTGAAGTTTAGTTGCCCATCATCATCAAGAGCTGTTTCTGCGCTCGTCTTTTAGCGCAATTTTTTTCGTTGGTACGAATGTTTTTTATATGTTAGATTGCTGTCAACAAATTTGTCACAAACCTAAAAAATAATTAAACCAAGCTCTCAGATTGGATTCTCCGTCGCACTCAAAGTAGGGGTCTGCCCCTGATTTGGTCCTACCTGACAAATGATACATAGAACCATATAGCTCGAATTTCCAAGCACCTGAATTAGTCAGTTTGGTTCGTGATTGATTCCGGATTTTCCGAACCAAAAACCACGTCATTAGGCTCGGTTTCCAACCTTTGAACACCCATTATATAACTCAAGCAAGGACTTGATTTCAATGAATTGGACAGCGGTCAATTTGTCCTGTGTCATCGATTAGTAAATCTTATTAGAATGAGTCCAATCTTACCAAGAAGGCTTACCACGTAACTAAACCCTAGTAATCAAATGTGTGCTGCTGTCCCCTACACGGGTTTGAGGATAAGGGGTGTGAATAGTGAAAAGGTCTTTGCAACTTATTCGATGAATCCATCAGCTCGCCAAACTTGTTGTGCAGATTAAAGCCTAGTTTTGAATGAAAAAGATCATGAGTCAAGCATATTTTCTCTCAAATATCTTGTAACATGGACACAAAGTGTATTGACACCAATCTAACACGATACCGTGTATGATCATAGTGCGTTTATATAGAGAAAGTACCTTATCCATCATATTTAGAAAATAACAAAGTCACCGTTCACATTATCAAGAATCGAAGGTAAATGTGGGTTTCTTTTTTACTTGTAGTAGCACTCAACAACTTTATTAAAGAATGATTGACTTCCTGCACTATGTAAATAATACATCCATTATATAAGATCCATTATTTAAAATTTAAAATTTAAAAGCTACTCAAAAACTTGAATTATTAGATATATAGTCAAATGAGTATCTTAGGGTAATTAAGTTTAAACTTGTAAAATGACCATAAATAGAAATAAATAAGAATAATGTATTTGTGTTTCCGGAATATAAGAGAAGGGAAAATTTTCTGGCAAGAAGAGGGATTAGCCCAAATCATCCAACTCTTTCCTCTTGTTGCCTTTAAAACACATGCAATGTCAGCACTTGCCTTTCCACTCAACATATCATAGCCCTCCAAGAACCGCCTCTCTCTCTCTCTCTCTCTCTCTGTTTATATATAGAAGTGTGTGGATTTCAATTAGAGAAATTGGCAAAGAAAGGAAAGATCATCAAGAACTACTATACATAAAATAATCAGCAGTTGGCTCAATTTTGCTGGTTTTGGCTTGTGATCATGAGAGATGTAAAGGAAAAGGAAGAAGAAGATGATGGCAAGATGCTGAAGCTACCACCCGGATTTCGGTTCTTGCCGACAGATGAAGAACTTGTCCTTCACTTTCTGCATCCCAAGAAGCAGCAGGCCTCTGTGTCTCCGCTCTATGCTCACTTGGTTCCTGATCTCAAGTCTCACCACCATGATCCTTGGGACCTCCATGGTAAGCGACAGAGAGCAACTTTTGCTTCAGTACCATATATATAGTTGCTTAGTAGGAGGCAGTGCCCTAGCTAGAAGAAATTCTGGATAAAGAGGTATAGAAAAATGAGTTCTGATTGCCCTAATACATCTTATGATGAGCTTGTCAAGATCTTGAAGACGAGACTTGTGAGAGTAAATGGTTTTTCCTTAAGTCACATGATTATCAAAAGTAACTTAGCAAAGATTTACTGTGTTAATATTGTGACAGGTATATCATCATATATGATTTGCTGTAACAAAAGTCTTTGATCAGTTCCACTTCGACAACTGAAATTAGACTTTGAATGCACAGGAAAGGCGCTATGGAATGGTACCCACTACTTCTATTTCTGCAAAATGATGAACAATCGAATGACGGAACATGGGTACTGGAAAGATTTAGACATGGAAGAGCCAGTGTTTGGTGAAGCTGGAGAAATTATAGGAATGAAGAAATCGCTGACTTTCCACATTGGAGAGGCTCCAACAGGTCAAGAGACAAAGTGGGTGATGCAGGAGTATCATCTCGTGTCCTTCCATCAATTGGCTAATCCAACACAAGTGAGTGCAAATATTCCTCAGAAATGTTGAAAGTTAGATTGGCAGTTAATATATCTTTGAAAAACTTCACGAGACTTTGTCCGTCGTCCACCATGTGTAAAAGAGTTTCGCTTGCAACGCATTTTTCACTCACGTTGCCTGATTTTGATTTCGATATTTGCTGTGGTAAGCTGTCGGATTTTCTTTTTGCAAGGCAATTTGACTGTAAATTCGGACTTATTTCTCAAGCAAAGTGCTAATATGGAGGCAACAGGGCATATGGTCCAAGTAGAGACCACCCCAGCCCGAGATAAAAGAAAATTCTTAAAGGTGGTATCCACTTGGACCGTACATGTCAGCTCTACAGGGGTTGCCGACACTTTCCTAGAAATTTCGTGGGATTCCAGTCGAAATGCAACAAATATAAAAGGAAATGAAAACTTAATGCATGTCCTGCAACCAAATCACAGTCCAGTGACCCATTTGCGGATGCCCCAAATTGCAGTGATCACCAGTGAGGGCATGTCGACAGAGTGTAGTATCACAGCTCAAATGAGATTCGACATTGATTAAATTCTTGAGTGCTTACTTGGGGAGTTTAGAATGTATTGTCATATTTGTTGTTCATGTGACAGGAACTCAGTTCGCTGGTTCTGTCTCGAGTTCATGAAAGCAAGACAAGTCATGGACAAAGCTTACGCTCAGGAGGAGATGAGGATAGTGAGACTGATCTCTCGTACATGGACGAGATGTTTATGTTATTAGATGACGATCTTGATGATATAAGTTCGGGAGATTAAGTAAGCATGTCCATGTCATACATTGGAACATATTTATTCCTATGACATGTAAATAAACTGTACGAGGCATCTTTAGTAATTATGCAGACCATCGTCAGCATGTTGGCGAGTTAATTTAGTGGTTGAACATTGCTGTGATGTATTTATATGGTATTCTTATCTAAATTCTCGCCCTACCCTAACTGACACTATTGAGCTAACCATTGTTTAGTTTGTCGATCGAAATGATTGGTTTGGTATTTCACTTTTTCTCAAACAATAGCCTTTTGTAGGCTACTCATTTCGTCAGGCTACTTTTGTCCTTTGTGCCCTACCTAAACATGTTAAATTTGAATGATGTATACATGACTAAATGATGACGATCAATGGGCGAGTATTTACTCAATTTCTAGATCAATGCAACCTAAAACGTGGGCAAATATTTGCTGGCCACTTTACCTTTAATATTTAAAAATGAAAAGTACTATTTATGTTTCACAAAGATCGCGAAAAGATTATTGTTTTTTCAAATATTTGAATGCCCTAAAAGACTTCAAATGTTTAAGGTTAACGAGAGTCAAACTGTTAATTTTGGTAATTTCGTTGAAAATATAAAATTAAAGTCAGCGTGCATGGAATATCTTTTTGATGGTGCATCTACTACAAAAACTCTCGATGAACATCGAATATCTTTTTGGATCAAAAACTCGAAAAGAACTTTTTGGCATGTAGAGCTCATTACATTTAAAAGAAATCTGTCATGGATTGAATAAGTACCATGAGCTCAGTGTTTGTGATTAAGGATGATGGAAGAGAACTCTAGATCTAAATAATGGAGTTCTTCCATCAAATTGAAGCCAAGAACCTAAGAGTCAAGAACAACAAGCATTGAATATCTTCTTGGTAGTGCATCTAATAACATTAGTTTTGCTAGGTTTATATTTCAAGACGAAAGAAACAATTAAAGAGATTTTACCCATTTGGCATATCTCGAATTGAGGTTGTGTTGGCTACTAATATATTTGAGAACATCATTATTCAAATGAAGAACAAACTGTTCAGGCCTCAAGTAGTGACTTTAGTAATCAAGAGCTCTCATGATGGCATAGAACTCTGTCATAAGAGGAGAAGTTCTTCCTTAACCCCGTCAACTTCTCACTAAAAAGATTTTTGGGCTTGTAAAAGAACAACCCCGATGCCAACTCAACTCACATCACATTCTACGTCAAATATTTTATCAATACCTAGAAGGGCAAGGACAAGAGACCTATAAAGCTTTTGTTTGATGATTCAAAGGCACCGTAGCAGCCTTGGACCATTCGAAAGATCTCTTGCTCATTAGTAAGGGGAGCCATCAGAGCGTTGAAATTCTTCATAAGTCACTACTAGAAAGAGGCAAGACCATGTAAGCTCTTTACATTAGAAATGGACTTAGGGATTGGCCACGTCTACATCAATTCCACCTTGGATTGGTCAATGAAGGTCCCGTTTTTTGTAAACATCATAGTGAAGGAATACAGTGCTTGAAGATAAGAACCGACATTTTTCCATCTCAATATAGATATTTCCTCAAGACTTTGACAACTTGTCTTAAGTGAGGATAACACTCTTGCTTGTTCCTACTCTACATGAGAATATCATTAAAGTAGACAACCACACAGGAACCAATAAAAGGACAAACGACTTCATCTATAAGCCTCATGAAGGTGATTGTAGCATTAGATCCACATGACATAACTAGCCATTTAGAGTTCCCTTTTGGTTTTGAAGGCTACCTTCCACTTGTCCCCTTCTCTCATTCCAATCTAGTGATAGTCACTCCTCAAACCGATTTTGAAGAATACGGGACAATTATATGATGCATTAAGCATTTCATCAAGTTTAGGTATGGACTACCTGTACTTACTAGTTATGTTGATGATGGTTCAATTATTTACATACATTCTTAAAGAACCATTCTTCTTGGACACAAGTAAGCCTGAAACCAGATAAGAACTCATGCTTTCCTTTACATATCCTCCTACAATTAGCTTATCCATACGCCTTTGTAATTTCTAGATTTCCTTTGGATTACAGTGATAGGCAACCCTATTAAGGAGAGAAGTGCCGTGAAGTAAGTTGATTTGATGCTCAATTCCCTTCAAGGGAGGTAATTTTCATGGTAAATCCTCTTGAAACACAAATTCATTCATTAAGGAACGCATTTTCAGGTGCAAAGATCTTTCTTTCTCACTTTTTTGGCTCTCAATCATAAGAAGGGCAAAAACAGTCTTCTATTGCAAATGGCTCTCTTAACCAATGTTTCAATCAAGAAAAAGGTTTCTTACTTGTATTTCAAATCCTAGGCCAATTTTTGTGGGTTATGAATGGGGCATAAAGATACAAGGGTGATTTATTTCCATTCCTTGTGGAATGAATAAGCACTTTTATATGTCTATCATGAACAACTTTCTTATCAAATTGTCAAGGACTCCACAACAATGAAGGGCATGCATCCTCATAAGTAACATCATATAGAACCTAATCTTGGTGGCTTTTACCAATTGAAATTGACACAAGAACTTGTTTAGTTACTTGGAGGTCCCTTGTTAAGCCATTGACAATTGTACAATCGAAGAAATTGAGAAGTGTGTAGTTTCAACTTTTCTATCTAAGTTGTGGACGTTACATTGGTGCATCTCCTACGATTGATAATTAACTTACACTATCTTCCCGTTTATGGTGGAACAAGTTGTAAAGATGTTCTCCTTTTACTCTTTCTCCTTTGGAGTAACCATTTTAAGCAAGGCCCTCTAGATAATTAGCAAGTCACCTTCATCAGCTTGTTCCACAATCTCACTCTTCGAATTCGAATTCAATTTGGTCTATACCTTGCTCAAATTCTTGAAGCTCCAAGTCAATTTTCTTCATTTCTTTTGAAGGGTTATGACCCTTTGGTTATGACTGTCAACTTGCAAATGTTCATAACCATGATACCTGAAGCATTTCCTATTTGCCCCTCAAGAAATTTTGTGGTATTTTTTGACGAAACCGGTGGACGTCTCTTTTTCTTTGTCCTTCTTCAAAGTATTTTAAGTCATGTTAGAAGAAGAACCCTTAAAGAAGGATGTATCCTTTGTTGAAGGCAAAAGTACACCCCAAGTGCCAAAACCTAGCATAATGGGACACTTAAGTACCGAAAGTTAAGAAAGTGACACCTTAATGACACTTTTTTTGAAAAATGAGACATTTGAATGCCATATCCAGCAAATCTTATTGGAAATTTTATGTGGCAATTTTTTTTATTAATTTTGCTTGCTTACATGGCTTGTCAGAAGGTTGATTCAGCAAAAAAAACACAAAAACGATATCATTTTGATACAATTTGAATTTTAATATAAAAATTAATTAAAGTAAATTTAAAACTAAATTTTAAAAAAAAAAAAAAAAAAAGGAATGAGGAAGATGAATAGTAGCTGGCGGTTGAGGGTTCAGCCCTCGCCATTGTCGCCGCTCCGCCGTTGTTGGAAAGGTGGGGGGAGGGTTGGCTAGGTTCGCCAAGCCCTAGCCAAGGGCCGGCGATCCCAGCTGACCAGCTATAAGGGCTTGCGAGCCCTTGCCCGAGGTCGCCGGCCCCTGGCCAAGGCTCAGCAACCCTGGTTGACCCTCCCCCCACCTTTTCGGCGATGGTGAGGAGGTGGCGGCAAAGTGAGGGTTGAGCCATCAACCGCCAGCTATTGTTCATCTTCCTCCTCCCCATTTTTTTAAAAATAATTTGGTTTTAAATTTAATTTAATTAATTTTTATATTAATTATTTACTCACGTTAGCAGCAAAACAAAGTTGTTTTTGCACTTGTCTGGACACGTCAGCGTGCAAAATGATGTCGTTTTGCACTTAGCTTGCCGGAAAATCGCCACATCAGTGTTTTAGCTTGATTTTTTCGCCACTAGCACTTAACTGATCCATTTTACTCTAATTTTGGTACTTAAGTATGATTTTTCTAGCTTTTGGCATTTAAGTGTCCCCTTATGCCAAGTTTTGACACTCTAGGTATTTTGGACTCCTTTGTTGAAGGTTTAATTGAAAAGCTATGGCCACTCTTTAGTTATTTCTCCACTTTTATCGCTAGCTTGCTAGCTTGCAAACATCTTCAAAGAATCAATATGGTTAAAACTCAATAAAATTTGTGATCTCCAGGCGATGATTTGCTCTTGTATTTTTGGAACACCACACCTCATAAGGAGTTGTTCAAACTCCTCAATATATTCTGCAATGTTCATCCCATGTTACTTGAGAGAAGTCCTCTTGAAAAATAGATCTTGTTTGTAGTTGTCAAGCAAGTCATAAGCTTCTTGAATTTTTCCCAAGACTTAGACTCTACCTTTTCCTTCCCTCATTCTTTGATTTTGCAGGTTTTCCCACCAAAGTGAAGCATACTTTTTGAATTAAGAATTGTAATAACATCTTTTTTCATCCAAGTATAACTTGAAGTCAAATACTCATTCAATAGCATTCAATCAATCAACCATGTCATCTGAGTTGAGATTACCTTCAAATTTAGGCACCTAGATTTTGAGTTTGTTGTCAATATCCTTATGCCTTCCAGTTTTTCTTTTAACTTGATAATTCAAATCTCTAGAATTGTCTCCATTATTGTTGGATTCATCATGGGTGTTTATACTAGGTTTGGGATTAATATGGCATGGACAGCGAATTGGAGGTCTTTGTAGCTATTCTTGTCTCACTTGATTCTCTAGGAGATTGAGGATTCTCTTCATTTATCATTGGAGATCCTCCAAAGCATGGTCATGTCTTTCATTGTTGGCTTTTTCCAAATTTAAGCCTCTAAGAACCGATTTAATTTTTATTTTAGAACACAAATATATAAGATAGATGATATAAGGAATCCCTCAAAACAACTTCAACCTTAAAGCACTGATACTAACTCCATGTATGGTGAAAATTAAAGTATGATAATCGTATGATGGATAAGTATATGAAAATGTGTTATGAATGAAGTAAGGTTGAGATTAAAAAGTTCACCACCAAGACATAAAAGGACGATCCGCCAATTAACGATGAAGAACTCAAGGTTCACAACCGAAGTGAATTTAATAAGGAACCAAATATTTCTGTTTGTTTTGGAGAAAATGTTTTTTAGGAAAAATTTTCCATAATTTTCGATTTTTTGGGGGTAGAAAATAAGTGTTTAAAGAAAATATTTTCCAATCAATGGAAAATTTCCTTCTAAATTGGGGAATCAATTTCCAATCTTTCTCGCTTGCACTCACATGTTCTCTTTGTTTCCCCCTCTTTCTCATGCTTCCTCTCCTCTTCTCTCCAACCTGCTCCTTTGCCCCATCTTTCTCACCCAACCTAGGTTTTCTTCATCTTCTCCCTCATCTTGAGAGCCGTTCCTCCTTCGTTGCTACATCGCACTTCTTCCTGTCCCTGATCTTGTCCCACGAAGACATGATTTATGAGATAATCATTGTAATTAGTTCTTATTTTTGTAAATTGATCTCTTTGCTTAGTAGTTAACTAAATAGCATCGACACTGACATGCGACATGACACGACACGTCGACACGTCATTTCAGAAAAAAAGAAGAAGATAATTTCGACACGTTAGGACACATTGTATATTAAATATATATTTTATATATAAATAATAAATTATTATTTTTATGATTATTTCAATCAAATTAATTTGATTCAAATTCACATATAAATAAATAATAAAAAAATCCTATTATAAATTTACACTAAAAATATTAATCTACTATTTATTAATATCCTTTACTGTTTCGATTTAACAAATTCAACTCCATTTCAATAAATCCATAAAACTTGGAAAAAGAAACAATTAAGTCACATTCTAGACTTGCGTATCAAACGTGTTGAAAGAAAAAGGAAAAAGAGTTGAGGGTAAGTTGTGTATCACAGAAAGTGAGAGTCAAAAGAGAAGAAAAGAAAATATTAGATTTTTCTTCTTTTCTAATTTGTTATTTTATTATTGATTTTTATTATTTTTCATAAATATATATTTTGACCATTCATTTATTGAAAATTTTTAAAATTGATCTTGCATGTCGGAATCATGTGTCGGAAACTTACATATTGGAATTTTGACTCGAGTGTCGAAAAATGTTGAAAAATGTCGAAAAAATTAACTAGGTGTCGGATTTTCCGATACATGTTGGTTGAGTGTCGGAGAGTGTCTGACACGTATTGAAGTGTTCGATAGAACACGAAAGCTCCCAGAGAGTGTCGATGCTTCCTAGATAGCTAATTCAAGGGAAATTGCATAAACCAACTCTTCAAGTTTAGTCTGATAGCAATGTCTTTCCATTTGGCGCTATTTAACAGTTCTGGTATTTGTTCAATTTTCTGTTTGGATCTCTCCCTTCATGTATGGTTACCCGATGCCATGAAAGTCTCTACTCCCATTTGGTTTCTATCTTGACGAACATTGTGCGCATCTTTTGTTTTCTGAATATGGATTGCTGTCTTTTCGTTTATTTTGTGTTTCTAGAGTAGCTTGTGCTATCCTATGTTATTAATTTGAAACAACACCTTTTTTCATGTGATGGTTGTAACTAGCTTAGGTAGTGGATCATGCATAGATAAACTACAATTATATGGGTGTTTTGGGCTAAAGGATTCAAGGCAGATAAAAGATGCATTGGTTTCATTTTGGAGCTATTTCGTTTTGTTGGTGTTTGAAAGATAATTGAACCTTGAAAGATATACGTGTTGATCAAGAAAAAGGGAAGATAACCCGACAAGTATGCGTGTTTTGGGTAAGAAAATGAAGTTTTTCTTTGTCATTTACTTCATACTATTAGGCTGAATGGTTTGGTCTTTAACATGACATGCCTGTGTATAAATATGGAATTAAGTAGAGAAGTTTTTTGTGGCTTGGCAGAGTTGGGCTTTATCCTTTGGTTGTTCCAAAAAAGATTTAATCATCAATAGGATGTTGGAGATCTATCTTGAACTATTTCCTTGCTTACAACTACTATTCTCTTTTAGTTTATTCTAATTTGTGAACTCGTCCTTTCTGCTTTATCTACTAACTAGTAAACATAGTTACCATCTTTCATGCCTCATCGGAATGCAGTTTGGTGTTATTAGATTTGATAATTTATGTCTTTAGGGCAAAAACCTCACTATAGTAGATATGTTGCAAAACTTACATTGGGATGTTTCGTATATATCTTTTATTAGTTCATTGCAAAAACATCACTCTTTCACCTAGGGAGAACCATCTAGCTTTCCCTTACCCCCCTCTCCCCCCTCACTATTTGAGTACCTTGTTAGTGATTATCAATGAGCTTCATAATGTTTACTGCATAGGCGATTTCATTTTAGGATAACGTCGTTCTAGCTTAGGATGAAGTTCTAGTTATTAGGAGTATGTTAGTTATAATAGGTTTAAATGAAGAAGATACCTAATTGTTTTGTTCATGTATAAATATGACCGAATGGATGCATGAGAATTTTGCATACCCAATATATGTAAGCTGTTTGTGTTGTCTTTGAAACAACTTGTGTTGTCCCATGTGTTTCTGGCTCTTCTAGTATTACATTTCTAGTATTTCACCTACATTTTGTGTTTCATGATCCATGTGCTCCAATATAGATGGATGACTACAAAATCCAAGTGGTGGTAATGGGTACTGTTGCAACAGTTATAACAATTATCACACTAGTTTTTGGATGATTATAATCATTTTGAGAACCACATACTGAGAGAGCCTCGTGTGAATTGGGATCATAAGAAAGAGCTGTATATGAATCGTGTGCTATACAATGGCAATACTCATTGTATAAATCAAATACGGATGATGCGGATTGCTTTTTTAGAGCTTTGTAAGATTCTCGGTGCAAGTAACTTATTGCATTCTACTGTAAATGTATCTATTAGGGAACAAGTTATGGTATTTTGCCATATTATTGGACATAATGTGAGGTTTAAAGTCATAGACGGAAGATTCCATAGATCAATAGATACTGTGCATATATATATCAAAATCGTCATGCAAGCAATTTTGAAATTATACAAACATGTGGTGAAAAAGCAAAGCAATTCCACTCCTCCCAAGATAAGTAATAGTCAAAAGTTTTATTTATATTTTAAGGAACAAAATTTGGAAAAAAAGAAGAAAAGAATAAGAAGAAGAAGTCTTTATACAGTGTTGAGAAGTTTCATTGGTATTTGGTTAGTAATTATATGGATTATTTTAGGATTGTGTCTTAGTAATAGTGGAACTCATGTAGGTGCATAAGTTCCTCTTGAAATTCAAAAAAGACTTCATGGTTGGAAGGATAGAAAAACATAAAATGTATTAGCCACTATTACATTTGACTTGAGAATTTCTTATGTATTAGCTGGTGCACATGATTCAAGTATTTTATCTGATGCACTTTGAAAGCTAGATGGATTAAACATTCTAGAGGTAAGAAAATGAAATTTATACACAATGTTTGAATTGAGCTTAGTATCTTAGTAATAAACTTATTTATAATGTGTAGTAAAATATGTGCCGACGCTTCTCATGGAATCCAAAATGACATCATCTCTCCGTATTGTGGTGCTAGATATTATTTGAAGGAGCTTAGTAATCGCCCACTTGAAAATGAGAAGGAACTATTCAATTTGCGTCGTTCATATCTAAGAACTACCGTTGAAAGAGAGTTTTCGAGTATTGGATTCTAAATCTTTTTGGTCATTTGGAACACATGTCAATGTTGTCTTGATTTGTTGTATTATTCACAATTTTATCATGGGATTTGATCCTAATGACTCTATCATGGAAGAGATGAATAGACAAATGGAATTTCAAAGAGAAAATCCAAGAATCCAACTTTCCTAAAGAGAGGAAAAGTAGGAAAATAGGATATGAGCTTAAAAAAGGGATAGATTGCGCACGCAATATAGATCAGTTACCTAAATATTAGAAGAAGACAATAATTTTGATAAACTTCTAAGCAAAGGGGAACATAATTAATGATACATTTTACTGAGCTTTGTTGCGAAAATATTCATAAGAGTTCTTTCTTTTTATGATGTTATTATTAGTACTTCAAGAGCTGATACTTGATGTAAGTTTATTCTATATTGGCCTTTCTATGACTAGTGATCCCAGTGTCGATTATGCATTTCAACTTGAAGAATGTGTGCCCTTTGTTCTAAAGTGATTGGATATTATTTATTGGATTTGAAGCTGTGAACTCTCTCCCTTCCTCATGCCTCACTAATCAAAATTTGGCTTCTAAAGAATGTCAAATACCTCATTTTGATAAGATTGGTAATGTTATGATATCTTTCCTACGTATGCCTAATCATTGTAAGCTTATCCTATCAAGATTTGACCACGGGTAACATGGGTTTTGATAGAAAAACTTCACTGAACTGGGATGGGTGTTTGGTGATGGTGAGGGAACAGAGACACCAAGCAAGTTGGCCTCGTCAATGGCCTTGAAGGTAACTACAAATTTGAAGAATATATGGGTTGGTAAAGTGATACATGTCCAAGTGGTGAAGTTTAGAAAATATTATTCTTGATCATTTTAAGATTTCATCCAAATACTGGAAATATTGTCAGTTTTATGAAAAATGACTTCTAAGAAGACATTTTTTTAGAAATGCTACATTTTCCGTGAAACGAATGGACACTTAAAAAATTCATTCGCTTGAGGGGGAAACCTCACGTATTAACAAATTCAAATATTAATTTATACATTTTAGGAATTCGTCTCTATTTATATAGGAACTATGACATAGAAACCAGCCGAAAATTAAAGAATTAGGAACTAGATAATGCATTTAAAACACATGGGAACTCAAATTTCGACTTCCAACCTGGCAATTCAACCACCAGCAATGCTCTTCAATCTGCATTCACTCTTCACGTTCGAGAACCTTCATCTCGGACATTTTGGGACCCAACGCATCATGTTTTGGCCTAAATTCGCCTCTGCTTGCACGATCAATAGATGGGCTTTCGATTAATTGATAGGGGACCTCGAGTAAGTTCTTGTGTTCCGATTGACGAGATTCTCGAGCTTCGATGCTCCCCCTCATCAACTATCCCCAATCTAATTTTTTCCAAGCGAAATTCGAAATCAAGCTTAGTAATCTCTTCAATCATGGAATCCTAAAATTTCACTAGTGCACTCCCATGAGCTTCTTGCCATAGCTACAGTCCCTTGTGCTTTTTCATGGAGATTCGACCTTTGACTTGCAACAGTCGCACGTGAATTTGGAATAGATACCATGACACGTCATCTGCCCCCACCACCGAGCCACGTGGGGGAAATGCTGATGCGTGCCGTAATCATCCTGCCGCCCTCCTCCAAAAAGCATCGTCTCCTTCCTTCCTACCGACCGACCGACTCCCAGAATCTCCGTTACCCTCTCGTCAGTACAGTCCCTTCTCTCTCTACCCCGACCGTCCTCGCGGGCAGCGGCTCCGATGGCTTTGTGCAGGCGGAAGCGTCGCGCCGCTCTCGAGCGTCGCCGCGTCCCAGGTCGAGCTCCTGAAGCGGAGCCGCCCGGCGCCGTCTTCCTTGATCGGCGCGCCGAGGTCTGCAGCAGCTCCTCCTTCTGCTTCTTCTTCTTCTTGGCTCGCGAAGTTGATCCGGTAAAAAAATTTGATAACTGCGATGGAAACTTAGAGGTGTTAAATTCATGGGCATGCTTCGTTTGGTCGCATTTCATGCCTATGGGAGATGATCGCTCGGTGGAATCCTTTGTGGCCTCGAGCTTGGCTGCACTGTGCTTGAAGTTTGTTTTTGAGAGCTACTGCTCAGTATGTTTATCATCGAATTTGTAATTCTCTTTAGAGTTGATGCTTATCGCCTGCTTAACTGTTTGGCAACGGGACAAATTAGATTGAAGCTTTTGTGACTACGTTAGTCTGATTGCTATTGGGAACACGGGGCCAGAGGAATGATCATTTGCCTACTTATATTCATTCAAGAGGGAAGTGTGAAATGCGTAAAAAGTGTGAAAGTTCGTGATGTTCTTTTTCTAAGTTCTATCAAGCTCCGCACTTTTTGGTTTGAACTTGTATCGGTCTGCGATTGTTGACTTAACGACTGACATGATCCATCGACATTCATCTCTTTATAAAGCTTTCTGGTATACGATTGAATTATGGTCCACGTCATGTTAAATGGATTAAAAGTTAAACAAGTACGACTTTGCAATACTGGCTAGAAGATGCATTTTTGACTTTGCATGTGACTATGTTCCATCAAAATAGGGGCGACGTTGCACCGACACCCCATCACTGTGTACATTACAGAAACTCCCATCCTCTTCAATTTCGTGAACTGTCATACAGAAAGACTGTCATGTCTTCAGCTTCACTATTGTGCATTGTGATGCTCGGATACGTCTAATTTCCTTGTGAATTGTTTTTGTTTAGCTTCTGATTACTTAGAGAATAAAACTTTTTCAATTAATTTATGTTATTTGCACAACCAAGAAATGCAAAGATCTCAACAATGCACCTCATGCAGGTTTGTCTTATTCAAATAAGTATAGTATGATGGGTGAGTATATCTGGTTTCGTGTCCAGTATTCAGCCACGATGGCAATTGGTGCTTATGCCCATAAGATATCTGTCTCTCTAGTTCTCAGGCGACTCCAGTTGATCTTGAATGTGTCTGCATAAGCAATATATTCGGCTATCCAATTTGATATGGCTATGGAAGTGGAAAAGGGCACTCTTTATGACCACTTGGTAGAATGTAACATTGCCACTCTACTGTGAAGCTTTACTCCTTGGTAGACTGCAAAAGCTCCGCTTTTAATTCTCATTAAAAATTTAGACTTCACATTTTGGTGTGCGTTAGCCAATTTACCAGACGTTTGGTCTGGACAGACAGTGGACTTTCCTAGGGGTAAAGTTGCATTCACACCTAAGATGAGCTTCATATCCGAGTCTCCCGAGGAAAGGGCACAGTGCTACAGGGTACTAGATGAAGATGGTCAGCCACTAGTTCACAGCAGCTTCATGCTGGTATTGCTTGCTTTAGAGGTCACTTCGACCCAGAACTGTTGCTTGCTTTAGTTGGTGAGACCTTTTGAAATGATGCGTCTGGAGAAAGAGAAGACACAGAGTTGGGGCTGGTCATGGAGTGCACGAGAGATCGACGCGTAGAAAAAAGGGATGATTGAAGCAAGGTCAAACGTACGAAAGGAGATCGCATTTACAACAAGAGCAGTCTCCACCTGCGCCCGCTAGGGTGTCCGGTTCTGGAGTTTTAAAGAAAGTTAAAGGCTCATACTCATGCATGCATGGTGCATGAAACTTGTCATGATACTTAAGCTATTCCTTGAAGATGTTTTTCATAGTTCCTCCGAAAAACCCTTGAAAGTGTTCCTGGACTTTATGAGTAGAGTCCGTACAGTTCAATTACTTCAAAATTGGACTCGTCACCTATGTTTTTTTCCCTGTGTGGATGGGTTGATTGCCAAGAAAAAAACCCTCGTTGAATGTGTACTTCTGTTTGGCTGAGAGTTAAGTAATATCACTTGATTTGAGTATGATTTTATGTAACTTCATGCAAAGAAGAAATTCTCGGATCACGCAAGGAGATTGATAGCTAATAACCCTGGGGTACACTGATAATTTGAGAAAAGCAATTGACATTAATTGCAAGTTACTCAGATAATTGATCTTGAACAAGTGGAATTGGACAATTCTTGATGACATAGAAGCTCAATTCTCCTTATACACCGCCAAGTACGAATAATTTCATGTTCGGGCCACCTATCTGAGTTAAACAGATACTTATTAGGTATATAATATTAGTTATTTAAGGTGTATATCCATCCATGATGATGATGAAAAACACTCATTTGAACTGAAGGGATTTATTTTCGTCCTTTGCATGGGATCTAGCTCTTCTCAAGGAGCAGTTCCACTTTGAAAAAAAGAGTGTGTGTGTGTATATATATATATATATTATATAAGAAAATAATGAAACCAAAAGATTAGTTCGAATGTCATGCATCCGCTCTCGGTCATCAAAAGTTGATTACTTTCAACTCCTCATCCCATTTTAAATTTATCGCAAACCACCAAACTAATCCGCAAACTAGAGATTCGGACGAAACCTGAAGTTTAGTTGCACATCATCATCAAGAGCTTTCTGCCCTTGTCTTTTAGCGCACTTTTATTTTTCGTTCGTACGAATGTTTTATTTATATTAGATTGCTGTCGACAAACTTGTCACAAACCTAAAAAATAACCAAACCAAGCTCTCAGATTGGATTCCCCGTCGCACTCGAAGTAGGGGTCTGCCCCTGATTTGGTCCTACCTGAGAAATGATGCACAGACCCCTACCGGTCGAATTTTTAATCTCCTGAATAAGTCAGTTTGGCTCGTGATTGATTCTGTATTTTCCGAACTGAAAACTACATGTCATTAGGCTCGGTTTCTGACCTTTGAACTGACCCATTAAATAATCAAGCAAGAACTTGATTTCAATGAGTTGGACAGCGGTCAATTTGTCCTGTGTCATAGATTAGTATATCTTATTAGATTGAGTCTAATCTTACGAAGAAGGCTCATCGCATAACTAAACCCTAGTACTCAAATATGTTATGCTGTCCCTTACACGGGTCTTGAGGATAAGGAGTGTGAATGGTGAAAAGGTCTTTGCAACTTATTCGATGAATCTATCAGCTCACCAAACTTGTTGTGCAGATTAAAGCCTAGTTTTGAATGAAAAATATCATGAGTCAAGCATATTTTCTCTCAAATATCTTGTAACATGGACACAAAGTGAACTGACGCCAATTTAACACAATACCATGTATGATCATGGCACGCTTATATAGAGATAGTGTCTTATTTATCATATTTGGAAAACAACAAAGTCACCATTCACAATCTCAAGAATCAAAAGACAAAAAAGTGGGTTTCTTTTTTGCTTGTACTAGCACTCAATCACTTTATTAAAGAATGATTGACTTCTTGCACCATGAAAATAATATATCCATTACATAAGATCCATTATTCAAAATTTAAAAGCTACTCAAAAGCTTGAATTATTAGATATATAGTCAAATGAGTATCATAGGGTGATTAATTTTAACCTTGTAAAATGACCATAAAAAGAAATAAAAAATGATAATGTAATTGTGTTTCTGGATTATAAGAGAAGGGAAAATTTTCTGGCAAGAAGAGGGATCAGCCCAGATCATCCAACTCTCTCCTCTTGTTGCCTTTAAAAAACATGCAATGTCAGCACTTGCCTTTCTTCTCAACATGTCATAGCCCTCCAAGAACCGCTCTCTCTCTCTCTCTCTCTCTCTCTCTGTGTTTATATATAGACGCGTGTGGATTTCAATCAGAGAAATTGGTAAAGAAAGGAAAGATCATCAAGAACTACCATACGTAGGATAATCAGCAGTTGCTCAATTTTTCTGGTTTTGGCTTGTGATTATGGGAGATATAAAGGAAGAGGAAGAAGATGATGGCAAGATGCTGAAACTACCACCCGGATTTCGGTTCTTGCCAACGGATGAAGAACTTGTCCTTCACTTTCTGCGTCCCAAGAAGCAGCAGGCCTCTGTGTCTTCGCTCTATGTTCACTCGGTTCCTGATCTCAAGTCTCACCACCATGATCCTTGGGACCTCCGTGGTAAGCGAAAGATAGCAATTTTTGCTTCAGTTCCATATGTATAGTTGCTTAGTAGGAAGCAGTGCCCTAGCTAGAAGAAATTTTGGATAAAGAGGTATAGAAAAATGAGTTCCGATTGCCCTCATATATGTTATGATGGGCTTGTCAAGATCTCGAAGGCGAGACTTGTGAGAGTAAATGGTTTTTCCTTCAGTCAAATGACTATTAAAAGTAACTTGGCAAAGATTTGCCGTGTTAATATCGTAACAGGTATATCATCATGTCTGATTTGCTGTAACAAAATTCTTTTATCAGTTCCACTTCGACAACTGAAATTAGATTTTGAATGCACAGGAAAGGCACTGTGGAATGGAACCCACTACTTCTATTTCAGCAGAATGATGAACAATCGAATTACGGAAAATGGGTACTGGAAAGATTTAGACATGGAAGAGCCAGTGTTTGGTGAAGCTGGAGAAATTATAGGAATGAAGAAATCTCTGACTTTCCACATTGGAGAGGCTCCAACAGGTCAAGAGACAAATTGGGTGATGCAGGAGTATCATCTCATGTCCTTCCATCAATTGGCTAATCCAACACAAGTGAGTGCAAAAATTCCTCAGAAATGTTGAAAGTTAGATTGTCAGTTAATATATCTTTGAAAAACTTCACGAGACTTTGTCTGTCGTACACCATGTGTAAAAATGTTTCGCTTGCAACACATTTTTCAATCACGTCGCCTGATTTTGATTTCAATCATTTGCTGTGATAAGCTTTCGGTTTTCTTTTTGCAACCAAGGTAATTTGACTGTAAACTCGGACTTACTTCTCAAGCAAAGTGCTGATATGGAGGCGACAGGGCATATGGTCCAAGTAGAGACCACCCAAGCTCGAGATATTAAAAAATTTTAATGGTAGCATCCACTTGGACTGTACATGTCAGCTCTACAGGGGTCGCCATGTCGACACTTCGCTAGAAATTTCGTGGGATTCCAGTCGAAATGCAACAAATATAAAAAGAAATGAAAACTTAATGCATGTCCTGCAACTGAATCACAGTCCAGTGACCTCTTTGCGGATGCCCGAAATTGCAGTGATCACCAGTGAGGGAGCGTAGTAGCTCAAATGAGATTCGACACTGATTAAATTCTTGAGTGCTTACTTGGGGAGTTTAGAACGTATTGTCATATTTTTTGTACATGTGACAGGAACTCGGTTCGCTGGTTCTGTCTCGAGTTCATGAAAGCAAGACAAGTCATGGACAAAGCTTACGCTCAGGAGGAGATGAGGATAGTGAGACTGATCTCTCATACATGGACGAGATGTTTATGTTATTAGACGAGGATCTTGATGATATAAGTTCAGGAGATTAAGTACGCATGTCCGTGTAGTACATTCGAACATTTTCATACCCATGACATGTACATAAACTATGCAAGGCATCTTTAGTAATTATGCAGACCATCGTCAGCGTGTTAGCGAGTTAATTTAGTGGTTGTACATTGCTGTGATGTATTTATATGGTCTTCTTATCTAAATTCTTGCCCTACCCTAACTTACACTATTGAGCTAACCATTGTTTAGTTTGTCGATCGGAATGATTGGTTTGCTATTTGACTTTTTCTCAAACAATAGTCTTTGGTAGGCTACTCATTTTGTTAGGTTACTTTTGTTCTTTGTCCCTTACCTAGACATGTTAAATGTGAATGATGCATATATGACTAAATGATGACGATCAACGGGCGAGTATTTACTCAATTTCTAGATCAATATAACCTAAAACGTGGGCAAATATTTACCTGCCACTTTACCTTTTATATTTAAAAATGAAAGTACTATTTATGCTTCACAAAGATCACGAAAAGATTTTTTTTTTCAAATATTTAAATACCCTAAAAGATTTCAAATGTTTAAGGTTAAGGAGAGTCAAACTGTTTATTTTGAATAATTGCATCGAAAAAATAAAATTAAAAATCAGCATGCATGGAATATCTTTTTAATGGTGCATTTGCTACAAACACTCTTAATGAACATCAAATATCTTCTCAGATCAAAAACTCTAAAAGAACTTTTTGGCATGCATAACTCATTACCTTTAAAAGAAATCTGTCATGGATTGAATAAGTACCATGAGCTCAGTGTTTGTGATTAAGGATGATGGAAGAGAACTGTAGATCTAAATGGAGTTCTTTCATCAAATTGAAGCCAAAAACCTAAGAGTCAAGAACAACAACCATTGAATATCTTCTTGATAGTGCATCTACTACAACATTAATTTTGCTAGGTTTATATTTCAAGGCAAAAGAAACAATTAAAGAAATTTTACCCATTTGGCATATCTTGAATTGAGGTTGTGTTGGCTACTAATATATTTGAGAGCATCATGATTCAAATGAAGAACAAACTCTTTAGGCCTCATGTAGTTACTTTAGTAATCAAAAGCTCTCATGATGGCATAGAACTCTCTGTCACAAGAGGAAAAGTTCTTCCTTAACCCTGTCAACTTCTCACTAAAAAGATTTCTAGGCTTAGTAAAGAACAACGCAGATGCCAAACTCCACTCACATCGCATTCTACATCAAATAATTTATCAATACCTTATGACAATAGACCTATAAAGCTTTTGTTTGATGATTCAAAGGCATAGTAGCAGCCTTGGACCATTCGAAAGATCTCTTGCTCATGCATTTAGTAATGGGAGCCATGATGGTGTTGAAATTCTTCATAAGTCACCGCTCGAAAAAAGGCAAGACTATGGAAGCTCTTTACATTAGAACTTGAGGATTGGCTATGTCTACATCAATTCTGTTAAAGATAAAAATCAAATGCGGAAACTAGGATCGATTATAGACAAACTTCCAGCCATTGTTTGTGTTCACGTTCATCGGAAAATCTTGAAAATTCAAAGAAATATTGGGCATACACTACTAACCCAATTCCCTCACATATACTAATGGTGTATTCCAAAAGAGAGGGTTTATGTTAGACCTTGTGATCACCACTTTAGAAATGAACGACCATTCCATTTATACACCGTCTCCCATCAAGATGGTTATCAAATGGGTAGTTGTCACGAAAATGTACGAAGCATGGAAATACTACATGTCGAATAACCGTCGCTTTAAAGAGAAAATGTGGGCCTAAAAATGTGGGATCACACAATAAAAATAACATTCTCCCACTTGATCCCATCATTTTCATCATGCGGATTATCCAACCAATTTCATGAAAAACTTTATGCTTAAAGAAAAGAAACAAAACACATGGATCATGGCAACATGTCATCTAAGAGTGAGTAATATCTTCCATGTATCACAATGCATCTTATTTCTTTAATGTCAGCTTATATGTGACAACACATCTTAATGAATAGACCCTATATTTATTCCAAAACCAAGGATAAATGTTATTCTCATAAACAACAAAATGCGTACACCAAAATTGAGAATCAACATTACAACAGAATAAGAGTTTCATACAACAGAATCGTCCATATGATGACAAATCACATAATGGGACATATTCCTATACTAGTTACATGATCCTTATACTTCATCGGTGGCATGCCTTTAGTTAAAGGATTAGCTATCATCAATTCAGTGCTAACATGTTCAATGACCACTTTATTCTCCTTAACACGTTCCCTTATGGCTAAATACTTGATGTCGATATGCTTACTTCGATTGTCACTTTTGATATTTTTAGCCATAAAAACCATAGCTGAATCGTCATAATATATCCTTAATGGCTTAGAAATAGAATCAACAATTCTAAGCCTAGTAATGAAACTCTTCAACCATACACAATGTGAGGTAGCCTCAAAATAAGAAACGAACTCAGCCTCCATAGTGGAAGTAGCAGTTAAAGTCTGCTTCGCACTTCTCCATGACATGGCTCTGCCAGCTAACATAAAAATGTATCCAGATGTTGATTTTCATGAATCAACGCAGCTCATAAAGTCCGCATCCGAATAGACAACTACTTCCAAGTTGTCAGTCTGTTTATACGTAAGCATGTAGCCTTTGGTACATTGAAGGTATCTCATCACTTTCTTTGTAGCTCTCCAGTGGTTCATACCTGGATTACTCTGATATATTCCCAACATTCCCACAGCAAAAGCGATGTCAAGTCGAGTGCAAACCTAAGCATACATTAAGCTTCCGACAGCAGAAGTCTATGGAATGTTATTCATTTGTTCCCTTTCTAAATCGTTCTTCGGGCATTGGTTCAAATTGAAGCCGTCACCCTTCACAATGGGTGCTATACTTGGTGAACAATTTTTCATCAGAAATTTCTCTAAGACCTTATTGATATAGGTTTTTTGAGATAGTCATAAAATTCCACGAGGTCTATCTTTATGGATCTTAATGCCAATAGAATAAGATGCCACACCCATATTCTTCATATCAAAACTCTTAAAGAGAATTTGTTTCACCTCATGTAGCAACCCATTATCATTGATTGCAAGTAGGATATCATCCACATATAGCACAAGGAAACAAATTTTGCTCCCACTGACCTTTTGGTATATACATTGATCCATGACATTCTCTATAAAACCGAATAAAAAGATGACATCATGGAACCTTAAGTACCATAGGTGGGATGCTTGTTTCAAGTTATATATAGATTTCTTAAGCTTGCACACCAAATACTCAACTTTACTAGAGGAGAATCCTTCAGATTGTCTCATGTAAATCTTCTCTTCTAGTTCTCCATTAAGGAATGCCGTTTTCACATCTATCTGATATAATTCCATATCAAAATGGGCAACCAATGCCAAAACAATACGGAGAGAATCTTTTTTAGATATAGGAGAAAAGGTCTCCGTTTAATCGATTCCTTCCTTTTGAGTGAATCTTTTGGCAACGAGTCTAGCTTTATATCTTTTAATGTTACCCAATGAATCCTTCTTAGTTTTGAATACCCATTTGCAACCAATGGCCTTCGCACCATCAGGCAACTCAACCAAATCCCATACTTCATTAGATGCCATAGAACTCATCTCTTCCTTCATGGCATTGTACCACAAATTGGATTTATCACTGTCCATGGCTTGTGAAACTATTTCAGGATCATTCTCAGCTCCAATATTGTAGTTAGATTCTTATAAATACACAATATAATCATTAGGAATTGCCGATTTCCTTATTCTAGCATATCTTCTCAATGTTGCATCAACATTCTCTTGAGGAGCATGTTTTTCAACTAGCTGTTCAACAGTTTCTGGTAATTGCTGAACAACTAGATCTACTAGATTAATATTGGCAGGTTGTGGAACTTCAACGATTGGTTGTTCAATAGTTGGTTGAATTGAGGGGGCATTATGAGCAACAATCAACCTTAAACTTGAGGTGGAAGATTGAGTGTCTGAATGATCTTTCTTAGGAACAAAGTCTTTCAATTGATCGCTCCCATTAATCAAGTCATTTTCAAGAAATTTTGCGTTTCTTGATTCCACAATCTTAGTGGTGTCAGATGGACAATAAAACCTGTATCCCTTGGACCTTTTGGTATATCCAATGAAATACCCATTTATGGTCATTGGGTCCAACTTTTCTTGTGGATTGTAAACTCTCACTTTAGACGGGCATCTCCAAACATGTACATATTGCAAACTCGATTTCCAACCTTTGAATAACTCAAAATGTGTCTTTGGAATAGCTTTGGTCAGAACTCGGTTTAATATGTACACTGCCATCTTAAGTACTTCAGTCCACAAGGACTTAGGAAGTTTGGAGCTGCTAAGCATACTCCGCACCATGTCTAATAAAGTTCTATTTCTTATTTCCTCTATATTGTTTTGGTCCGGAGAACCAGGCATAGTATATTGAGCAACTATCCCATGCTTTTGAAGAAATTTTGCAAACGGATTAGGTGCTTGTCCATCTTTAGTGTATCTACCATTGAATTCTCCACCTCTATTTGATCTCACGATTTTAATTTGTTTACCGCATTGTTTTTCTACTTCCGCCTTAAATACCTTAAAGGCATCTAATTCTTCATGCTTATTATGAATCAAGTAGATATACATGTAACGTGAGTAATCATCTATGAAAGAGATGAAGTATTTCTAATTACACGAGTCCATATCCGAACTACAAATATTCATATGTATGATTTCTGATATTTCTGTACTCCTCTTGACACATTTCTTCGTCTTGTTAGTCTGTTTTCCCTTTATGTAGTCCACACAAGTATTACAATCAGTAAAATTTTAAGTACCGAGTATTCCATCATTTACCAATCGCTTAATTCTTTCTATGGAGATATGTCCTAATCTCCGATGCCACAACATAGAGAAATGTTGTTTCACAACAGATTATTTTATACCAGCATTATCATGAACATGTATTGCATTATAATAGGCGTTGTCTTGTAAATTAATTCGAAAAAGACCATCAGATAAAGTACCACTCCCAACAATTTCTTTTTAAACGATAAATAGAAGCTTGAATCTGAAAAGTTAAAAGAGTAACTCAAAGGTACAAGTCTTGAAATTGAAATTAAGTTTATAGAGAAACTAGGAACATAAAAAGTAATTTCCAAATTCAAAACAAAGTCACTATTGAGAACTAGTCTACATGTCCCAATAGCTTCCACATGCGAACGCATCTTATTTCTTGAATAGATGATTTGTTCACTTTCCACTAGCTTCCTATGATTTTGAAAACCCTGCAAGGAATTTGAAATATGGATTGTAGATCCAGAATCAATCCACCAAGTGTTGTGACTCACATTAGTCATATTAGATTTATAACAAACACAAGAGATTGGATTACATTTCTTCTCGAGCCATGCCTTAAATCTGATGCAATCCTTCCTTATATGCCCATTCTTTTTACAGAAGAAACATTTGGATTCTTTCTTAATGTTAGCTTGGGGAGGTATTTTACCTTTTCTCTTATACTTGCCATGGCCCTTATTCTTTCCTTGTGTTGCCAAATGAGCACTTTCTCCCAATTCCATAATCAATCTTTCTTCCTCTTGAACACACATGGTTATGTGTTCATTAATTAACCATTTATTCTTATGTGTGTTGTAAGAGATCTTGAAAGATGCATACCGTTGTGGGAGAGTGTTCAGAATATAATACATAAGAAAAGATTCAGATATCTCAACCTCAAGGTTTTTAAGCTGAGCCGTAATATCTCTCATTTGCATGATGTGCTCACACACACCTCTAACACTAGTGAGCTTTAATGATGAGAGTTTCAATGATGAAAACTTCATAATTAGGGTCATGGTATGAACCTTCTTAGAAGTCTCAAATTGCGCATCAATAGCCTCCAATAAAGCCTTAGCATTGCTATACTGAGCAACCGAACCACAAATACTAGGAGATATCTTAGCCCTTATAAACATCGCACAAACGCAGTTGGACCACTCCCATTGGTTATAAAGGGTCATCTCAGCTGCAATGCTCGAATCAGTAGAAGCAGGTGGTTCGTCTTTCCTTATAACATAGTCAACGTCCATCCACCCTCAATGAAGAAGAACTAACTCCTTCCAAACTTTATAGTTCTCACAATTCAGTATGGAACATCATACTTAAATTCAAAGAAATTCACAGGTTGCAAAACTGCATATCAAATAATCATGCTTATGTCAGAAAATTTGAGACAAAATATACATAAATCATGTTTTACCAATGTAAATATGTCACAAATATGAATCACATAACATAAAAACTGTCTGTGGGCGAAGTTTTTAATTTAAATAGATTCATAATTACATTATAAAGAAACTACCATATTATATACATTTTTTTAATCCATGTGGGTAAATTAAGAAAAATAATATGATATTTCATCCTAATTAATCATATTAGCACAATGAAAATTCATGTGGGATAAAATTCATCATATTAATATAATTAATTACAATTAATGTCCATTTCTAAATATGATTCGAAGGATCTTAATATATAATTTAATTAATTAAAGATGTTGTGGTCACTCTTTAATTAATTAAATATATGTATCATTGGACATTTAATTTCATGCATAGAATATTCATAAAAATGTATGAAAGGACAAAATAGTAAATAAATGCACTAAGGGGCAGAGCAATAAATAGATTGGCCAAGGCAGGATTGTAAAATTGCAGAAAGGGTAAAATGTGAATTTTAAAAATGGCATAGGGGCAAAAGAGTAAAAAAGTGCCGCAGGGGGGGTGTGTGGTCAAGGCAGAAATATTAAAAAACGTGCTCGGCACGCGCCTGCATCCACAGCGGATGCGTGGCCAGCACGTGCGTCGTCCAACGCGCAGGTGCATGCGTTGCACACGCTTGGCAACTCCCAGGTAGTTCCACGCACGTGGGCCCCACACGCCAGTGGTTGTCACGCGCAAGGATCCCACGCACGTAGCGGTTGTGCACGCGTGGCTACGCGTGGCATGTGGGTTCCACGCGCCTGCAACTACAACAGGTGCGTGAAGCCCACGCGCCTTCACCTTCGCACGACAGAACTGATTTCCGCCACGATTTCACCACCATTTCTTCTCTGGCAGCCCATCTAATACATAAATAAATAATGGATTTTGAAGACCATGCCGGCATGACCACATGGGTCCAAGTTTCGGCGAAAATGAGCAAGAAATTGGCCCCAAATCAAATGAAAATTTCCCAAAACGCAAACCCTTAACCATCGCGACTTCCGCCGCCCAATTAGCCTCCGACGAACGCCGATATGCTAAAAAAACTCATGGCTAATGTTCCTCATGGCGGTGCGACCGTACGGGTTTGAATTTGAGGAATGGGTCACCGGAATTTGCTTGGAATCGGCAAGTTTCTCTATTGGCCTCAAAACTCCGAATATTGTTCATCTCTAAAATGCCTGAAAAATACACCAAAAATTCGATAAAAACAAGGCATAGGCACTAAACACGCTATGATACCAAATATTAGACATAAAAATCAAATGCGGAAACCATGATCGATTATAGACAAACCTCCAGCCATTGTTCGTATTCACGTTCGTCGGAAAATCCTGAAAATTCAAAGAAATATCGGGTACACACTACTAACCCAATTCCCTCACATATACTGATGGTGTATTCCAAAAGAGAGGGTTTGTGTTAGACCTTGTGATCACCCCTTTAGAAATGAATGACCGTCCCTTTTATACACTATTTCCCATCAAGACGGTTACCAAATGGGTAGTTGTCACAAAAAGGTATGAAGCGTGGAAACACTACAATTGAATAACCGACACTTTAAAGAACAAATGTGGGCCCGAAAATATGGGATCACACGATAAAAATAACAAATTCCACCTAGGATTGGTCAATGAAGGTCCTCTTTTTTGTAAACATCATAGTGAAGGAATACAATGCTTGAAGATAAGGACCGATGTTTTTCCATCTTATTATAGAGCTGTTATTTCCTCTAGACTTGAAAACTCGACTTAAGTGAGAATAATGCTCTTCCTCACTCCTACTATACATTAGAATATCATTAAAGTAGACAACCACAAAGGAACCAATAAAAAGACAAATGACTTCATCTATAAGCCTCATGAAGGTGCTTGTAGTATTAGACAGTCCACATGACATAACTAGCCATTCAAAGTTCCCCTTTGGTTTTGAAAGATACCTTCCACTTGCCCCCTTCTCTCATTCCGATCTAGTGATAGTCACTCCTCAAACCTATTTTGAAGAATATGGGAGAATTATATAATGCATTGAGCATTTCATCAAGTTTAGGTATGGGTTACTTATACTTACTGATTATGCTATTGATTCTTCAACTATTTACATACATTCCTAATGAACCATCCTTCTTGGGCATGAGTAAGGCCGAACTAGATAAGAGTCCATTGCTTTCCTTTACATATCCTCCTACAATTAGCTTATCCACCTACCTTTGTAACTTCTTGATTTCCTTTGCATTACAGTGATAGGTGACCTTGTTAAGGAGAGAAGCGCCATGATGTTGATTTGATGCTCAATTCCCTTGAAGAGAGGTAATTTTCATGGTAAATCCTCTTGAAACACATAGATTCATTCTTTAAGGAATGCATTTTCAGGTGCAAAGGTCTTTCTTTCTCACTTTTTTGGATCTCAATCATAAGTAAGGGCAAAAACAATCTTTTATTGCAAATGGCTCTCTCAATCAATGTTTCATTCAAGAAAAAGGTTTTCTAAGTTGTGTTTCGAACCCTAGGCCAATTTCTGTGGGTTATGAATGGGGCAAAGATACAAGGGTGATGTATTTCTGTTCCATGCGGGATGAGTAAGTGCTTTTATGTATCTATCATGCACAACTTTCTTATCAAATTGTCAAGGACTTGCAACAACGAAGGGCATGCATCCGCAAAAGTAACATCATATAGAACCTAATCTGGGTGACTTTTGCCAATTGAAATTGAGACGAGAACTTGTTTAGTTACTTGGAGATCTGTTATTAAGCCATTGACAATTGTACAATTGAGGATGTTGAGAAGTGTGTAGCTTCAACTTTTCTATCTAAGTTGTAGGCATTACATTGGTGCATCTCCTACCATTGATAATCAACATACACCACGTTCCTGTTTGTGGCACAACAAGTTCTAAATATGTTCTCCCTTTACTCTTCCGCCTTTGAAGCAACCATTTTAAGCAAGGTCCTGTAGATAACTAGCAAGTCACCTTTATTAGCTTTTTTCACAATTCATCTTGCTCTTCGAATTTGAATTCAATATGGTCTAGACTTTGCTCAACTTCTTAAAGCTCCAAGTCAATTTTCTTCATTTCTTTGAAAAGTTATGGCCGTCCGATTATGACTATCAACTTGCAAATGTCCATAACCATGATACTTGAAGCATTTCTTATCTGCACCTAAAAAATTTTTGTGGTATTTTTTAACAAATCCTGCAGACTTCTCTTTTTCTTTGTCCTTCTTATAAGCATTCTCAGCCGTGTTCGAAGAAGAACCCTTAAAGAAGGGCGTCCCCCTTGTTGATAGTTTAATTGAAAAACTATTGCCACTCTTTAGTTGTTTCTCCACTTTTATCGCTAGCTTGCAAACATCTTCTAAGAATTAATATGGTTAAAACTCAACAAAATTTGTGATCTCCCTAGTCATCCATATGAAGAAGCAAGCAATGATTTGCTCTTGTATTTTTGGAACAGCACACCTCATAAGGAGTTGTTTAGACTCCCTAATATATTCTGCAATGTTCATCTAGTGTTGCTTGAGAGAATTCAACTTCAAAAATAGATCTTGCTTGTAGTCGTCGAGCAAGTCATAAGCTTCTTGAATTTTTCTCAAGACTTGACTCTACCTTTTCCTTCGCTTATTCTTTGATTTTATAGGTTTTCCACCAAAGTGAAGCATACTTTTCAAACTTAAGAATAGCAATAATATCTTTTTTGAGTGTCGGATACCTGAAGTGCCAAAACTTGGCACAGAGGGACACTTAAATGTCAAAAGTTAAGAAAGTGATACTTAAGTACCAAAATAGAAGCAAAATGGATCACTTAAGTGCCAATCCAGTTAAAATTTGGCCAAAATACTGACATGATGATTTTATGGTGAAGTAAATGCAAAATGACGTCGTTTTCTATTTGACATGGCTAGACAAATGCAAAAACGATGTCGTTTTGTTTTAGACGTGGTAAATAATTAATATAAAAATTAATTTAATTAAATTTAAAACTAAAATTTATTTCAAATTTTGTTTTTTAAAAGGTGGGGAGAGAGGAGGCATGCAGCTAAGGGCTGAGCCCTCGCCGCCACCGCTGCCTCCCCGACGACCCTTCTCGAAGACGGTCGGGAAGCGGCGACGACAAGGGCTCAACCTTCAGCCACGCGCCTCCTCCCTCCCCCTTTTCTTAAATAAATTTATTTATTTTATAAATTAATTAAATTAATTTTTATATTAAAATTCGAATCCGTGCAAAAACGACGTCATTTTTGCATTTTTTTGCTAAGTCAGCTCTTTGGCGAGACATGTAGGCGAGAAAAATAATGAAAAATTGCCACATAGGATTTCCAGTAGGATTCGCTAGAGATGGCACTTAAGTGTACCGCTTTTCAAAAAAAGTGACACTTAAGTGTCACTTTCATAACTTTTGGCACTTAAGTGTCCCGTCGTGTCAAGTTTTGCCACTTTGAGTGTATTTCTTCCCATCTTTTTTCATCCAAGTATAACTTAAGTCAAATGCTCATTCAATAGCATTCAATCAATCAAGAAAGTCATCTGACTTGAGATTACCTTCAAATTTAGGCACCTAGATTTTGAGTTTGTCACCATTATCCTTATGCCTTCTAGTTCTTCTTTTAACTTGATAATATGAATCTCTAGAGTTGTCTCTAGCGTTGTTGGGTTCATCATTGGTGTTTATACTAGGTTTGGGATTAGCATGGCATGGACGATGAATCGAAGGTCTCTATAGTTATTCTTATCTCACTTGATTTTCTAGGAGGTTGGGGATTCGCTCCATTTGTCATCGGAGATCCTCTAAAGCATGGTCATGCCTTTCATTACCGGATTGTTCCAAATTTAAGCCTCTAAGAACCGGTTTAATCATTATTGTAGAACACAAATATATAAAGATAGATGATATAAGGAATCACTAAAAATGAGTTCAACCTTAAAGCACCGATACTAACTTTATGCATGGTGAAAATTAAAGGATGACAAATATACAATGGATAAGTGTATTTGAATGAAGTAAGGTTGACATTAAAATTTCACCACCAAGACATAAAAGGACAATCCACCAACTAAGGATGAAGAACTCAATGTTCACAAGTGAAGTGAATTTAATAAGGAACCAGATATATCAGTTCGTTTCAAGGAAAAATTTCCATAATTTCCAATTTTTTGGGGTGGGAAATATGTGTTCAAAGAAATTATTTTCTGATCAATGGAAAATGTCCTTCTAAATTTGGGAATCAATTTCCAATGTTTCTCGCTCGCACTCGTGTGTTTTCTTCGTTTTCTTCTCTTTCTCATGCTTCCTCTCCTCCTCTCTCCAGAGTTGCTTCTTTGCCCCATCTTTCTCACCCAACCTAGGTCTTTTTCGTCTCATCCCTCGCACTTATTGTCCCTCATCTCATCCCATGGAGACATGATTTCTAAGATAATCATTGTAATTAGTTATTATTTCTGTAAATTGATATCTTGCTTAGTAGCTGATTCAAGGGAAAGTGTAGAAACCAGCTCTTCAAGTTTAATTTTATAGCAATGTCTTTCCATTTAGCACTATTAGTAGTTTTGGCGGTTCATCCAATTTTCTGTTTGGATCTCCCCCTTCATGTATAGTCATCTGATGCCATGGAAGGCCCTGCTCCCATTTGGTTTTTGTCTTGACAAACATTGTGTAGTTCTTTTGTTTTTTGAATATGGAATATGGTCTCTTCGTTTATTTTGCGTTTCTAGAGTAGCTTGTGCTATCCCATGTTATTAATTTGAAACGAAGCCTTTTTGATGTGATGGCTATAACCAACTCAGTTTGTGGATCACACGTAGATAAACTACAATTATATGGGTGTTTTGGGCTAAAGGATTCAAGGTAGATAAAAGATGCACAGTTTCATTTTGGAGCTACTTTTGTTTTGTTGGTTCTAAAAGATAATTGAACCTTGAAAGATGTACGTGTTGATTGGGAAAGAAAGGGAAGATAACTCGACAGGTATGCTTGTTTTGGGTAAGAAAATGAAGTTTTTCATTGTTATTTACTTCATGCTATTGGGCTAAATGGTTTGGTCTTTAACATGGTATGCCCGTGTATAAATATGGAATTGAGCAGAGAAGTTTCTTGTGGCTTGGCAGAGTTGGGCTCTATCTTTTGGTTTCTAGAGAAATGATTTAACCATCAATAGGACATTGGGGATTTATCTTAGACCATCTTCTTGCTTACAACTACTATTCTCTTTTACTTTGTTCTAATTTGTGAACTTGTCCTTTCTGCTTGACTACTAGTTGGTAAACATAGTTACCATCTTTCATGCCTCACTAGAATGCAGTTTGGTCTATTAGATATGATATTTTATATGTGTTTAGGGCCAAAATCTCACTATAGTGGGCATGTTGTAAGACTTACATTGGGATGTCTCATGCATATCTTTTATTCATTCACTGCAAAGACATCACCCTAGGGAGAACCATCTAGCTTCCCCCTCCCCCCTCCCGCCTCCCGTCTCACTATTTGAGTACATTGTTAGTGATTATCAACGAGCTTCATAATGTTTATTGCATTGGGTATTTGATTTTAGGAACGTTGTTCTAGCTTTGGATGAAGTTTGAATTATTAGGAGTATATTGTTCATAATAGGTTTAAATGAAGAAGATACCTAATTATTTTGTTCATGTAGAAATATGACCGAATGGATGCATGAGCATTTTGCATACCGAATGTATGCATTCACATACATTGAAAAGCCATTTATGCTATCTTTGAAACAGCTTCTATTGTCGCATGCATTTCTGGCTTTTCTAGTATTATCCTTCTAGTATTTCGCCTGCATTTTGTGTTTCATGATCCGTGTGCTTCAATATAGATGGATGATAACAAAATCCAAGTGGTGATAATGGGTGATGTTGCAATAATTATGACAGTTTTCACACTAGTTTTGGGATGATTATAATCATTTTGAGAATCATATACCGAGAGAGCCTCATGTGAATCAGGATGACAAGAGAGAGTTGTATATGAATCGTGTTCTATACAGTGGCAATACTCATTGTATAAATTAAACATGGATGATGCTGAATGCTTTTTGAGAGCTTCGTAAGGCACTCGATGTAAGTAACTTGTTGCGTTCTATTATAAATGTAAGTCTTTATGCATTGCTCGAGAAGTTTCATTAGTATTTGGTTGGTAATTATATTGATTATTTTAGGATTGTGTCTTAGCAATAGATGGAACTCATGTATGTATATTAGTTCCTCTTGAAATTCAAAGAAGAATTTGTGGTCGGAAGGATGGAGCAATACAAAACATATTAGCCACTATTACATTGACTTGAGAATCTCTAACGTGTTAGCCAATGCACATGATTCACATATTTTATCTGATGCACTTTGAAAGCCGGATGGATTAAATATCCTAGAGCTAAGAAAATGGAATTTATACACAATGTTTGAATTAAGCTTAATATCTTAGTAATAAACTTATTTATAACTTGTAGTAAAATATACGTTGATGCTTGTTGTGGAATCCATAATGGCATCATCTCTCCCTATTGTGGTGTTAGATATCATTTGAAGGAGCTCAGTGATCACCCACCTGAAAATGAGAAGGAACTATTCAATCTATGTCAAGAGCGTTTTCAAGTATTGGATTCTGAACCTTTTTGGTTATTTAGAACACATATCGATGTTGCCTTAACTTGTTGTATTATTCACAATTTTATCATGGAATTTGATCCCAATAACCATATCATGAAATAGATGAATAGACAAATGGAATTTCAAAGAGAAAATTCAAGAATCCAACTTTCTCAAAGAGAGGAAAAGGAGGAAAATAAGATATGAGCTTAAAAAAAAGGATAGGATAGTGGATGCAATGTAGATCAGTTATTTGAATATTAGAGAAGGCAATAATTTTGATAAATTTCTAAACATAGGAGAACATAATTAGTGATAAATTTTATTGAGCTTTGTTGCAAAAATATTCATAGGTGTTCTTTCTTTTTATAATGTTATTATTAGTAATTCAAGAGTTGATATTTGATATAAGATTAATCTGAATTGGCCTTTCTATGACTAGTGATCCTAGTGTCAATTATGCATTTCAACCTAAAGAATGCTGGTCCTTTGTTCTAAAGCAATTGCATGTTGTTTATTAGATCTAAAGCTATGAACTCTCTCCCTTCCTCATGCCTCACTAATCAAAATTTAGCTTCTAAAGAATGTCAAATACCTCATTTTGGTAAGATTAGTAGGGTTATAAATATCTTTCCTATATATCCATAATCATAATCATTGTAAGTTTATCTTGTTAAGATCTGACCATAGGTAACATGGGTTTCAATGAAAAACTTTGTTGAACTCTTACACAGGGATGGGTGTTTGGTGATCACAAGGGAACAGAGACACAAAGCAAGTTTGCCTTGTTAATGGCCTTGAAGGTAACTGCAAATCTAAAGAATATATGGGTTGGTAAAGCAATGCATGTCTAAGTGGTGAAGTTTAGAAAATATTTTCCTTGATCTTTTTTAAGTTTTTATCCAAATATCAGAAAATATTGTCATTCTCATGAAAAAAAAAAAACATTTTTTAGAAATACTACATTTTCCATGAAACGAATGGAGACTTAAAAAAGTTCGTTCATCTTAGGAGGAAACCTCATGTATTAACAAATTCAAAAATGAATCTATACATTTAAGAATTCACCTCTATTTTTATAGGAATTATGACATAGAGAGCAACCAAACAGTAAATATATAGGAATTAGATAATGCATTTAAAATACACAAGAACTCGAATTTTGGCTATCCAACTTGGCAATTCTTGCATTTTGGGACCCATTGCATCATGTTGCGGCTGAAATTCGCCTTTGCTTGCATCATCAATAGATGGGCTTTCGATTAATTGATAGGGGTACCTCGAGCAAGGTCATCTTGTGTTCCAATTGATGGGATTCCCAAGCTCCGATGCTCCGATGCTCCTCCGCATCAACCATCCCCACACTAATTTTTCCCAAAACTAATTTGAAATCAAGCTTACATTATCTCTTCAACCATGGAAATCCTAAAATTTCACTAGTGCATTCCCAAAAGCCTCTTGTCATAAGTTAGGAAACACCGACACTCTTCGGAAGCCTTCATGTCGTGTTGGACACTTCGACACGTGTCTGACATTCTTCAACACTCGGTCAACATGTGTCGAAATATCAGATACTTGGCCAACTTTGCCAGCTCTTTTCGACACTCAAGTGGGAATTCCGACATACAAGTTTCCGATACATGATAAAAATTTTCAATAAATGAGAGATCAAAATGTATATATATGAAAAAAATAGAAATAAAAAACAATAATAAATAGGGAAAGAAAAGAAAAACATTCTCTTCTTTTCTCTTTTCTTTTGGCTCTCACTTCTTATAATACATAAATCACCCCCCAAATTTTTTTCTCTCTTCTTTTGACACGTAAGTTCAGAATGTAAATTGTTTGTTTTTTCTCTCTCCGAATTTTATAGATGGTTGGAATTGAGTTGAATTTGTCAAATTGAAATAATAAATTATATTAATAAATGGTGGATTAATATTTTTAGTGTAAATTTATTTTACACTTTTTTATTATTTATTATTTGTGAAATTGAATTAAATTAATTTGATTGAAATAAATATAAAAATAATATATATTTAACATATAATATGTTTCACCGTATCTAAATTTTATTTTTAAAAAAATAATATTTCGATATATATCGTTTCGCATGTCGCATGACGGTATTACTCAAATCATGGGTATCGTCCTTGTGCCTTTTTTTCTTGGAGCGATCTAAGGTGGAGATTCCACCTTTTACTTGGGAATTTGGAGTGGATACCATGACACGTCATCGCTCCCCGACCGCCGAGCCACGTGGGGGGAAATGCTGACGTGTCCCGCAATCATCCTGCCGCTCTCCTCCCCTCCGGAAAGCACATCGTCTCCTTCCTTCCTTCCTCCCGACCGACGGACTCCCAAAATCTCCGTCGTTCTCTCGCACTACAGTCCGCCCCCTCTCTCTCTCTTCTTTCTCTCTCTACTCCGACCGTCCTCGCGGGCATCGGCTCCCATGGCGCTGTGCCGGCGGAAGCCTCGCGCCGCGTCCCAGTTCGAGCTCCTGAGGCGGAGCCGCGGCCCGGCGCCGGCTTCCTTGATCGGCGCGCCGAGGCCTGCAGCGGCGGCTCCTTCTTCTTCTTCTTGGCTCGCGAGGTTGATCGGCGGCCGGCGCGCCGGCTGGGCCAGCAGGACGCCGCGCTACTCCCCTCGCCGCTTCGAGTCGACCGTGGCCGAGAAGCTCCCGCGGTTCGCCAGTGGCAATCTGGTAAAAAATTTTGATTACTGCGATGGAGACTTAGACGTGTTGAATCATGGGCATGCTTCCTTTGGTTGCTTTCCATGCTTATGAGAGATGATCGCTTGGTGGAACACGATCCGAATGGGTCATAATTTCTTGAAGAAGAAACCTTTTCCAATTCATTTATGTTACTTGCACAGCCGAGAAATGGCAAAGATCTTAACTTTGCACCTCATGCAGGTTTGTCATAATCAAGTAAGAATAGTATGACGGGTTAGTATGTCTGGTTTCGTGTCCAGTGTTCTTCAGTCACCATGGGAACTGGTGTTTGTATGCCCATAAGATATCTGTCTCTGTAGCTCTCAGGGCGAATCCATTTGATCTTGAATGTGTCTGCATAACCGGTATTTTCAGCTAGCCCATTTGATGTGGGGATAGAAGTGGCAAAAGGGCAACTTTTTTAATGACCAGTTCGTAGAATGTAACATTGCCACTCTTTCTGTGAAGCTTTGCTCCTTGGAAGACTGCAAAAGCTCAGCTTTTCGATTCTCAGTTAAAAGTTAGACTTCGCAATTCAGTGCGCGTTAGCCAATTCACCAGATGTTTGGTTTTGCGCAGACAATGGACTTTCCTGGTGGTAAAGTTGCATTCACACCTAAGATGAGCTTCATATCTGAATCTCCCGAGGAGAGGGCACGTTGCTACCAGGTACTAGATGAAGATGGTCAACTGCTAGTTCACGGCAGCTTTGTACAGGTATTGCCCGGTTACAAATAGATCGTCTTGCTTGTAGCATTTCTTGGTGGATTAGACTTTCCTTTGTTCCCTTCCACTGTGTATGTTTTAGTCTTATGACGTTGATTGAACTAGGTCAGTGAGCAAGTTGCTGTAAGAATGTATAGCGAGATGGTTACGCTTCAAACAATGGATAATATCTTCTATGAAGCACAAAGGCAAGGAAGAATCTCATTTTATGTGACCTCACTTGGAGAAGAAGCGATTAACATTGCATCTGCAGCAGCCCTCACATTTGATGATCTTGTTTTCCCCCAGGTTATATCTGATCCACCCAAATGTCCAACTCTTACATTATTTTGAGGTGACTTGTCACTATATGGCACAATTGTAAAAAAAAATTATATAATAACGTGAGTCCATGAAGATTGGAATCAACTATGGCTCAAAGCCTTCAATATATGATTGGAACAATCAGAACAGAATGTTTGATGGGTTAAAACTGAATCATGAATGATTTATAGTCAAAAGAATGGGATTTAGCTTCTCTGTTTTTCTTTCTGATATGTAACTATTAAAATATGCCAAACTCTTGTTTCACTTGTTTATCTGGCGTTCAAGACATGAGACAGACATGCTGATTTTGAAGCTTTTTCTGATCAATACAGTACAGGGAACCTGGAGTTCTCCTCTGGCGTGGATTCACATTACAAGAATTTGCAAATCAATGTTTTGGAAACAGGGATGACTATGGAAAGGGCAGACAGATGCCCGTTCATTATGGGTCTAACAAGCTAAACTACTTTACTGTTTCATCGACAATTGCGTAAGATACAAGCTTCTGCATGTGACATTACTGTTGAAGAACTTAATTTTCCCTTTTCCTGGAGATTAAAGGCACCTACATTTCATGCAACAGTACACAAATTCCCCATGCAGTTGGTGCAGCCTATTCTTTGAAGATGGATGAAAAAGATGCTTGTGCTGTCACTTATTTTGGAGATGGTGGTACTAGTGAGGTAAATACAACTTCACATTTTTGTGGCTTCTTCTGAGTTTTAAGAGCAGGGCAATACAAATGCATAAATTCATCCTGTTCTATATATGTGAGGTCCATTCTATCTAGGATGTTGTTCGAGACAAGTCTGTAAAAGAGACTATATTTGCCAATTATCATATTTTATATCCTCTGGACACCAAAAATTAGCAGATTTATCATTATTAATTGCTTCCTAATACTCAACTATGCCATGGCAGGGAGATTTCCATGCTGCTATAAATTTTGCAGCTGTTCGGGAGGCCCCGGTTATCTTCATCTGTAGGAACAATGGATGGGCCATCAGTACGCCGACCACAGATCAGTTCCGAAGTATACAGGGCTTCCACTGTTTGTTTTGCTTGGCCTTTCTTTTATCTTGTTAAATTTTTAATAATGGAGTTTTACAAATTTGCAGGCGATGGTATTGTTGTTAGAGGTCCGGCATATGGAGTACGCAGCATCCGGGTAGATGGTAATGATGCTCTTGCCATGTATAGTTCTGTTCGAGCTGCTCGTGAAATGGCAATTGGTGAACAGAGACCCATCTTGATTGAAGTAAGACAGGTTCACTCGTTTCTTTTCTTAGGCCCCATTACCAATTGTAATTTCCACTGATCTTGGCTGTTGATAGGCCCTGACATATCGAGCAGGGCACCACACAACGTCAGATGACTCCACCAAATATCGTCCTGCCAATGAAATCGAATGGTGGCAAACAGCTAGAGATCCTGTGAGTAGACTTAGGAAATGGATTGAAAGCAATGGTTGGTGGAGTGAGGAGGCCGAGTCAGAGCTCAGAAGCAATGTTAGAAAGCAGGTACTCGGCGTCTGTCCAGAATGAATCTCTCATATAGTTGTAGATACATTAGTTGCCGAGCAGAGCCTCTTTTTGGCTTTTGATTACAAATTCTGCATATTTCTTCTAGCATTGCTCAGCAACCTAAGATCTCTTATCTTTGTTCATTTTATATTACTAATTTGCAGAATCACACTTTTGCTCTTCTGATGCAGCTATTACATGCAATTCAAGTGGCAGAGAGAGTTGAGAAGCCGCCCGTTTCCAACCTTTTCACAGATGTTTATGATCTGCCTCCATCGAATCTCCGAGAACAGGAGATGTTGCTGAGAGAAACCATCAAAAGATATCCACAAGATTATCCAGGGGAGGTTCCTGTTTAGATGGGTTTGAATCATAACAATAATGGGTGTTATTGCTTCAGAGCTCGCCGCAAAAAAATGTGATTCTCGAGGGCTCTTTCATGTGTACAATATAATCCATCAGCTCTCCCTTTCATTTGCAACTTTACATTGCTACTCTTACCATTCTTCAGTGTAACAATCAGTAGATGAGAAGGGAAAAACGATTGAAAAAAGTCAAAAACCTTATCGTGTAGAGTGTTCTGTATATTACTAAGAAGTAAATTTGCATAAATTGCCATCTCAAAGAAATAGGACTACTTAGGCTCTTGAATGAAGAGGAAAGTGGGAACCGATAAACCAATTGATTGAAGAGATGACACAACCGTACACTTGTGCAGCTACCCAATATAAGAATTCCCTAGGAGATGCTGGAGAACGAGGCATCAAATTCTGATGGAAACGATAAAAAAGACTCATGAATAACCACCGATCAATTTGGTTCTCGAGAATCTAGACAGAGTGCCAGCGTCGATGAGCGTTTGGCTACAGTGAAACATGTTAAGCAGCACGATCCAGTACTTCCTCAAACTATATGACCGCGCGGGAGTGCATGTAGATGGCTTCATCCTTAAGTAAGGCTCTCGATGATCTTGCTAGCCATGTAAACCAGAGATAAATAAATGGTTGTCACTAATTTTCTTCCAGGAACAGGATGAATCTCTGATGGAAGACGTGTGCCTTCTCTAGCTTCTGTGCGTTTCTGTACCCCATACGCAGATAATTTTGTTAAGGCGAAGAGATGTAGTTGTCGAACAGAAACCGAGAAAGTAAACAATGATAATAAGCACAGTATGCCGAAATGGAGATGACACTAAAAGTAGAAGGCGCTGACACGATATTCAGGAAAAGGCAATATTAGTAAAAGATTGTGCGCACTTTCTTCCATAGTACGCCCATTGTACCATACGGCTTTATGACGCCATTGTAATTAATAGAAAAACGTTTTAACATGTCGTAAAGTTTTTTTACAATGTTAAGACGTGTTGCCATAATCAAGCGCAAAAGTTCTTATTACAAAATAGTTGTACTACACACTATATAGTACTTTACAAGTGTCACATTTATATTTTATAGGTACATCTATGCTATCTATATGCCACAGCAATATGCAAAATCTATAGGTTAAGAAAATCTACATGGCAGAACAATCACCTTCGAGAGTCCGTCAGGCTCGTCTAGGTTGTTGTTGTTGTCTCTTGCATGCTGGAAACGACATGCAGATAGATAAGTGTAATTGTTCTCTTCCTCTTTCACTGAATTTTGCTGCAATACAAGAATCTAATATTGGAAGAGGATTAACCAGCATTACCGCAAGGCAATCATCCTCATTCTGCACAGAAATGGTCTACATACTTTGCAGGTTCTAACACAAATGCCAAAGCAGAAGCTTGTTGCAATTAAATTTCTATCCTCATCTCAGACGACCGACGCAGTAAAAGGCTGATGAACACAAAAAGTATTTGGTAGTGAGTGCAGGAACAAGAAACAGGTAGTTACACTTAACCAGTGCTAGCAATGTCTCGAACATGTTTATGCTATTGAATATCTGAGAGCAAATACGATAACGTATGTAATAGTGAAAAGAAAATCCTTGTACATACCAAATGAGAAGAACCAGCTTTTGCCGACACATTAAGCAATACAAGGCATAATACCTGCTTCCTTGATCATTCAGCGGTAACCTTAGCTATTCTTCTCCAATATTATCACTGTCTATTTGTTGAAAATCCACTTTCCATGCTCCAAAGTCGATAGCTTGAAGAGAAATACGACCCAGATATAAGTCGCTTAAGTGTTCATCACACAACCCAAACCGCCTCTTATTCAAGCTGGGGTGAATGCAACCAGAGAAACCTGTTTTCCATCCTGGAAATTTCTGCCTTTGCATCACATTAAGGGTATAAACCCTTGGTGCACTAGATGAGCAACCCACAACAAAACAGTTGCAAGGTCGTGACTGGCTAGTTATTCTTGCTAGAGATAGTAAACAGGTGCCAGAATATAGAATTCCATACATTAGGGACTCATCATTATTAAAGACTTGAGAATCTGATGGTTCATTTGCCACATCTTGATCCAACTCTTGGGTTAAGGGAATTCTTCCTAAATCTGCATCAAATCGTTTTTCTACCTTGTCTTCATGCATCCGGTATTTGGATGCCAGAGTTCGGATACAAGACTTTCTTGCATGATCACAAACTACCAGCTTTAACTCATTGAAGTTGTTGCACTCACTAAACCATCTAAGGCAACGGTGAACAATACCTGAAAACCAATCAATAATTTTGTCACTATCTTGTAATATAAGTGGGTTTACAGAACGAGCATATCCTCTTGAGTTTGTCACCTCATATCGTAAAAGATGCTTTTCTATGATATGAACAGATGCCTCAATCTCTGTAGTGCTGATAGGGTTGGAAGACTTGGGCAAAAGAGCAAGAGTGGAAGCAGTCTCAGAAGACACATACTCATCTACACGCTTTTGGAATTCTCGGAAACTGTCAATCAATTCTTTAGGCAGAGAAGGTTCAGCGACATATCTAGATAAAATTATCTCCTCACTTTCTGCAGATTTGGCATTTACATCTTGCATCCATAATTTCAACAAGTACTTGTACCAGTGATCCGTTTCCATGCCCACCTTCCTGTAGTGAGATATCTGGCTTAAAACTGAACCTTTATCAGCCAAATTCCTGATTTCTGATTCTTTAACCTTTTTTAAGCCATGAGCCAACCACTTTTGTCCAATTCGAATTGTCCCAGCATTCCAAGCTGTTTCCTTCTGCACAGCAAATAGCTTGACCTTATCTTTTAACTTGTGAACGGTTCTTACTGCTGGACTTTCCTTCACTCTTCTTGTAATTAGAAGACCCAGAAAGCGAATTCCATGAGGTCCATCACATGGTAAAACTCCAGATAGACTGTTAACTTCCAGGTATAAACTATTCCGCATATAACTCATAATCTCATCAATTAGATTAATGGCAATGTCTTCAGATCCAGAAACGGCACAAAATATTTCATCCATAACGCGACAGCAATAAACTCTTATGTCAGATTTCCCGTTAGTGATGTTCTTTACTTCACTTGCTTCGGATTTCCCATTAATAATGTTCTTTACTTCATTTGCTTTCATCTGTCTTTGAAACCAACGACGCAATGTTGAAGGGGATCCACTTTGATGAGCATCAGAACCAGAACTAAGAGCTTCATATTTCATCGATAATTTAAAAAATTCGTGGTCAAATTGGTCAAGATAAATATTCATCAATATAGGGGACAAAATACCTTCTTGGGGTAGACCATGACCTTTTGGGAAGCCCCCAAACTCCAAATTCAGCACTTGTGCCTCAAACATCCCTTGGATGAAGGTACATAAGTAGGGATCTTCAATCTTCTCCTCCATAATAGAGACAAGTTGGGCAAAATTTGAAGCATCCATTTTCTTGTCCAAATGCAATGTAAACCACCAGTCAGGGTTTGAAATCTCCTTGCATATATATTTTAGTGCTGTGGAATGACTCCTACCACTTCGACAACCATGTGATATCTTGGAAAAATGAGGCCTATAGACAACTTCCAGGACAATCCTGATAGCTTCTTGAACAACTTTCAGCTTCAAATTTGGAAGGATGAGAACTTCTTTCTTTGCACCCCTTGTTGAGATGGAGTAAGTATTTGCCTTGACATCAAAACTCCCTGAATAGAGCTCCTTAGCTGTAGATACAAAAGATATGTTGGGTTTAGTCATTGAAACATCAACATTTGAGTTGAGCATTATGCAACTGTAAGCATCTTCAAGAGTTTCTGGGTGGGCAATAACATTTTCCATGAGAAAATGGAACTTCCCATTCACATATTGCTTCTTAACCCTCTTCTTTATACGGAGTTCAAGAAATCTTTTAAGCTCCATGCGGCCTCTGGGCTTTCTCTCTTCAAGATTGGAAGATTCATTGATAAGACCGGCCAAGTCTTGAGCCAGTGTCAATTTTCCTATGTCATCAGCTACACTATTTAATATTGGAAAGGCGGAATACATTGCATGAGTTATTGTCCTCTCATCTGGTGTTCCTGCAGAACAGAATGATTCTCTAGATTGAGTGATAGCATGAGAGGCAAAACTCATTAAGGATCAACTTGAGAAACAAATTATGAGCACAGGGATTCAACAGCTTAAAGAATGCCCCATTTTGCAAAGCTTCTTGTAGATATGCTTTTACCAGAGAAAAAAAAAACAAGTAAAAGAACCAGAGAGAGGGTGTGTTTATTTATGCTTTACATAAGTCATTTATAGGTCATGATAGTTTCAGTTAAAAAAACAAGGAGTCAAATGCATTGCCGAAAGATTTAATTTAATCAGAAAGTCAAAAGTAAAAGTCAATCCAAACACGCTCAAAAACCATCAACTCAATATTCCCAATAACTGATATCATTTCACAGGACTATACCAATCCACTTCACCTGACAAACACGCCACAGTATTCATTTAGAAAGAGCTCATCACTATTTGTACAGATAATTCATCAAATGGTTCCAACATTTTAATTTGGAGAACAGATGAGGTCACTTGTAAAGTGCGATAAGTTGTCCGAGTAGAGTGAAGCCTGTGACATTGCAGCAACTCATAGTGTATGAGAAGCTTACCAGCTATTTTCAAGGATGAGCAGATGCCAACAAACTTGACACTCCGCAAATCGACAAGTTTAAGCAGATTTCTCTTGCAAATGCCTCGCAAGCCCACTAATGCCATCACTCTTGTAGACTACACACACATGCTGCATTCTTGAAGGCGCAGTTCTACACAGACAAAATGGGCAAACAAAATAATTGGGAAAGAAGGTAAAAACGTGAATTAAAGCTTTAAAGAATGGACGATGGAAACGTAAACGGGCCAAGCTAAAGCTAGTCCTCGCATGGACATTATGTCAAACAGGTACGGCGCAACAGTCATTTTTCTTCAGTCAGATAAAAAACCCACCTTTCCCTACCATTCCGAGACAGATGACATCAACCGTAACTACCGATAAGGAGTGCTTCCCAGACAGGCAAGTCACGATTAAACGCGGGAATCGCATTCACGCAAGAAGTTCGAAAACACACTCGAGAAAGCCTCTTCCTTTTCCTTCTAACCGAGCAACTCTCGCGTCCGAAGAACCGGCACGACGACAAGACAACCCATTTGGCAAGAACCCATTTGGCATAAGAACTGGACAGGGAAAGTAGAAAGGAAACGGAAGCAGATGCAGAGAATGAGAAGCTTCCCCAACAAATTTCGCTTTTGGGTTTTACAGAGGACGAAGACGAGGGAAAGAACAGATTGCCAGGGAAGAGAAAGAGACAGAGACCAACCGGCGGAGCGATGTTCGGATCCGAGCGTGCCGACCGAGGGAAGCTGGCGGTCGCCCGTCCTTTCCGACCACAGTTAATACCGTTAACGACCGCCGCGCGGACAGGGCCGGACGGTGGCGGATATAATGCTTACTGGAGACTTGCCCAGCTCGGTTGCGCGAAAATAATAATAAAAAAATTGTTTTTACCAATCAAGAAGGACTTGTCAAAAAAATAATTTTTTGTGCTTCTTTAAATTAATTTTATATCGTCACTCCGTTTATTTCATCAAATGATTTTCAAAAATAAAATAAAAAATGATCTCTTATATTATTCAAATAATGAATGAATGAAAAAATATTTTCATTATTATTTGTATAATATATATTTTCCATTAATTAATTTTTTAACTAATAGAGGTAATTATTTTTTAGGAAATATTTTTTAAATTATTTATTTTTTGTGAAAATATTTTCCAAATCAAGACACAATGACCCAATGATTGGGAAGAATTGTATGGGCGAACTCTGGAAACTAATCCCTATCAAGATGCTTTCCCATATGAGACACTTGTCCTGAAAAAAATAAAACCGACCAATCGCTGGTTTTGCAAAGAGAAATGATCGATGTCTAGAGGACATTCTAGCTCAAGATCGATGCCAATGGTGTCATGAAGGTCATTTGAACCATGTGAAACTAAATTATTTGATGCATTGTCAAGTAGAATCGACTACATGAGGAGGCATTGATGCTAACATGAGAAAGAGAGGTCCACGGTGCGACTTCACATGCCAAAGCCCGTTCAAGTATAATGAAGCTAGAATTGGAAGTATGTACATAGTAATGTCGATGGCCATGGGTCGATAAAGAATGGGAATAATATCACGGAACTCTCGTGTTGAAAAAGTTAATATTCCTACATGATTATCGACATGTGGCCGACAAAATAATAAGAGCTATCAATAAGTTCACGCTAGATAATGCTAGATAATGCTACCTTTAGAGTCTGGAGTTTGATTTAACAGCTAAATCCCATTTTGCAATATGATTATCTTCTGTGTGCGATGCGTGTGCCACTGCATTAACTTAAATGTGCAAGACGGTCTCCGTCAGTTTTACAATTTTACGGTCACCATATATTAATGGATTCAATATCTTACAGAGCATCAAAAGATGGAGTTTCTGCACATTATACAGGGAATGCAATCTGCAGTTGACTCCCTTGAAGCGACGCTAAATTTTATTGTCGACAGAAGACAGAAAGGACCGCATCCTTCCGCCGCATCGCACAGGTTGCATTTGACGACATAGGGACAAAAAAGAGAAGTGCAGCAGCATCACCATGAGGTTGGCTTCTCCTCCAAGGATTCTCTTACAGCCTTCAGGATCGACGGCATCAACTTCCGGTTGGTAGCTATGATCCCAGTATCCGAGTCAAGGTGTCTGTCCTTTGGAGAAATCTAGAGGTCGGCCAGCTGCATCGATCACCACTCCTCCGGCCTCTGTGATTCGGAGAAGAGAGTCTCATTCAACGCATGAACCAACACATAAAACTCCTCTCACTCCCGAAGGGACAAAACAAAAGTTTCCTGTACTTTAGCTTAGTGAGCGTGCAGAAAGGCAACCGGCTATTATTGTTAAAACTGCGTATATGATTCGTCAAAGGTCTAATTGAGCAAAAAAAAAGGTGGATGAATGGTGATTGACAGAGGGGCTACTATCCATACACGAGCTACCAAACCACAGTTCAGCAACTTTTGTATATTAAAAATGAGTTTCTTGCCTTCTGATACTTTCAAAGTGGCCTAATCATTCTTACTAGACTGAAATTTTAGTACCAGTAACGACGATACACCCAGCAGCATGATCCCAAATTTTCTCACGGTACCCTTTGCAAGGGAAGCGGAAGTATATCGCTCCATCACCTCTGGAAAGAGCCCCGTATTTGGCCTGGCTATCTATCCTCACCGGCGGGGCTTTGACACCAAGTTTCTGCAACAGAGAGTTTTCCTCAGAGATCTATTGAAGATTATTGTGCTGCACTTGATGTTGGAGAGAGAGAGAGAGAGAGAGAGAGAGAGAGAGAGACATTACCCTTGCAATGGAGCTTGTCAACTCCTGCATGGAGTGTGCTTTCTCAAATGGTTCAAAGAATGATGCATCTTCTGAATTTCCAATATCACTGACATGAACCTGGACTTATACTTAACATGTGATGTTCCTCTCGAAGTTCAATAGCAGTTACAACTCAGAACATGCCATGGATGAGGGAGACATTGCAGGACCCGAGAACAGGGCCTTGCGCACCCAGCCCAGGTGAACCTGTTATTATTTTTTATTTTGTCTCGACCATGGAATCCGATATTCATGCACGATAAAGGTGGAAAGAAATTGATGAGAAGAAATTATAATGACCTTCACTGGTGATGATCCATCTAACGACTGCATGAAAGTCCCTGAACCAACTTGTGCATAGAAAAGACAGCCAATGGCGTTTTCCGACAGCACATTCCCGGCAATAGATGCTAATGGAAGATTTGGGCAAGCGAGTACACCCAAAACTACTTTCCCATTATCTAGTAAAGCCAATGCTACTGCATACTGATCTCCCCTTACAAACCTGCAAGGTAAATCTCATTGCATAAATTTCCCATACCAGTTGATACTTAAGGAGCTGGCAAAAGGAAGTCATAAGCTTCATTAAGCAATTACAAAAGAGCACAAAAGTAAATTGACCATGTGATGAGGCCTCCACAAGGATGAAGGCTACGAATGATAATTAAGGTAGGTAAATGTAAAATCGTGCAATGGCCTGTGTATCTTTCAAGGAGACTTCCCGGAGTGCCAAGAACTATTAACTATTTATCTTATGAGTGTTGGCCGAATCCAGTCAGCAAAAGTGCTAATTATGCCCAGTCATCGCAAAAAGGTTGCTGTAGGGCAAAAGATTCTTTGTACCAAACTTGTCATCAATAAGTAGGATCAATTCTTCTGAAGCATTTGTCCAGTAAATACAGAAAACATTCATCTTGCATGCACCGATGAATATCAAGCCGAAACACCTTGGCACGTAGAAACAACAGCAGATAGAGACAGAGAAGAATGCCACCGTATGTTGAAGAAAGGAGAATGAAAATATTCAATAGCCATCAGTAGTTGAAATAAGAGAAAATTTCAACTTCTCTGCTACAAACAGCTGCGGAGAAACAAGTATTTCAAGAAGTAGATTCGTTTATCAATGAGAAAACTCGAGATAAAGGAAACATCAAAATCTTGAAGAAAAGAAAATTTATGTGAATACTGACTGGCAATATGGAAATCACTTCTCGTGCCCACAATTCTTACCAAAATCATCAAGAAATGCCAGACCTGTATCCAAAAATCAAAGAAAAAATTCACTTATGCCTCTGAGTCTATGACAAAAGGTTTCAAGGGCTAGGCCATTTTATAGCATCTTCTCTTTTAAAAAATTTGATGAACATATCCTTCATGCTTCAATTACCTTATGCAGAGAGTTTTACATTTAGAAACAAATAAAAATTGTCGTAACAGTTTTTTCCCACCAAGAGTCTATATTACTCTCAGATACTGAAATTTTGTGAAGTAAACGTTAGAGGAAAGTCGTAAATAAAAGACGAGCCCACTTTTCCAGAATAGGTGACTCACCCTTTGGTACCATCTATAGGATCCAGGACCCAGTGTCGACCAAAAGAGCCGCCTTCCGACTTCCCATGGTCAATTGCCCTAACTACATCTTCTGGTGATAAAGAACAAGCACCATATGAACCATCAATTGTATTAGTTTCATTTACAAGCTTTGTTATGCGCTGGAGGGTGTCTTTTCCACTATCCTTGCAAAGATCTCCTGAATCCTGAAAAAGGTGAGAGAACCTGAAGATGAATTGTCCACGTTATCAGATATAACAAGACAGAATACCACAATTAACCATTAAGCTTTCTTCTTCACTACATACTAACCTCTTCAGCCACTAAAGAGAGTGGTTCATCTGAAAGCTCTCTTTCCAGCACAAAACTAACTATAGCTTGTGAACCTGTCATCCAGCAAATGAACGATCACTCCATTTAGGCCAAAAGGGTGAAGGAGAATGGGTATTTACTCTCTTCAGACATAACAAAACATGGATAACTGATGAATCCTTGGTTTATGTGATGTGATACTGAGAAAGGTCCATGCATCCTACTATTAGGTGTGCCTTCCTCCAAATAAGTACACGACTTGGAAACTCGGGTATGAACATGCTTCCTCAACTGAATGATTGATTCAATGTGTATTAAGTAAAGAGATTAAACCATCAAAAAAACATTCACTGTCCAAATGACCAGATGCAGTACCCCAAGCAGCCTATAAAATGTAGAAGCACAAGGATTAATCACGAACTGGCTGGTTATCCAGTTACAATATGCAACCCACTGGGATTTCGCTTAATAACTGTCGAGTGTTCCAATTTTACCAAAATCTTGGTCCATCGAAATGTCAAGTATCTCAACCACATGAGTTCTCTATGTGTACAATAGATATAATTAACTGAGGTCTTTTATGATTCCACAGCACAACCTGACTTATACATAACTCATTCCAGAAACACCTATGTCCATATAGTCGCCTTCAAGAAGATATACACGTAAATATAAAATGGAGCAACTTCTATTGATTGCAATAACCAGCAAGGAGCAAACAAAATATGGTATTGAAGACCGACCATAATCCGCCACTGTGACAGGAGTTTTGTCTGATTTCCACTGAACATCTGATTGCAATAATGCTTTTTGCACTTTCTACAATACGTAGAACAGTGAGTAAATACCGGCGAACCCAGTAAGCATCTCTCCAAAACAGAACATCCTACCAACTTCATGTGACCATTTTGAAAGAGAAGCGTCATCCCATAATAGGAAGAAAAAAAAGAGAGCTAATAGTAAGGAAGTTGAGGAATGCTACAGAAACAAGAAGTAATAGTAATGAATTTCGAAAACAAAAGTAACCCTTTTCATCAGCAGAAAAGCCATGATAAGAACGAGTGATTATCCATATAATTTTTTTGAAAGAGAGAATAACTTCCGGGTTCATTCGAATGAAGGAGAGCAGGAGCATGAGTGATCGAGAGCACGAATGCCTCAACCGCTCTCATGGGTTCAGTGCCTACTCGTAAGCACTTCCGAGAGAGACGAGACCTGGCAGAGAGTAGCGGCGAGAGAGGCGGCCTTCTTGGCGGTGGCGAGCTCCTTATCGTACGACATGGAGGAGGAGGAGGAGGAGGAGGAGGAGGAGACGATCGAAGACCAAGAGTTGACGGAGAGGAGAGAGGAGATGTGGGGTTGACGAACTTGGGTCTTGGATAGTCTTCTCTCCAACGGCGAACTGACTCGGCCAAAGTCGTTGTCTTGTAGTAGCTGCGGTCCACCTGCTTCTTGACTCAGGACTTTGCGGTCGGCATCTCCACGTCCCTCAAGAAATTGAAATGTCTGTGAGTTTCATGAACGAACAGGCCCGAGCGTGAGAAACAGAGGACCCTCGCACTGTCGCCGTTCTGGTTCTCGGAGAGTTTCCTATGCCCCCCATTCTCAATGATGGCGAAAGCGAGTCATGCTCCTTAAAACAGTCAACGAGATGGGCGTTCCGATGCATGGAGTTAGGTTCAGTTCAGGATGTCGAAGTCTCAGGCCTAAGTCCGCCATTCGAGTCTGTCTATATTCATTATGCCAAGTTCCTGTTGTGCTGCAAGGTCTCAAGTTCGACTTTTTCAGGTTGTCTGGGTCTTGGGTGCCAAGTCCTTCAGTCCGGCATTCGAGGTCGTGGGTTTAGTTTTCAAGGTCTTGGGGGCAGTCGAGGTTTCAAGTCAAATCATCGAGGTCCCAGGGCATGAGCCTTGGCATCTTGGGTTTGTGCCAAATCCAAAATCAAAAGAAAATGGATTAGTTAAATGTCAATAGTGAGAAAATCTATCCAAAATGTTGACATGATGATTTTTCGGAGAGGTAAGTATAAAATGATATCGTTTTTGTTGCTAATGTAGGTAGATAATTAATATATAAATTAATTAAATTAAATTTAAAACTGAATTTACTTATATATTATTACAAAAAAAAAAAAAAAAAAAAAGAGAGAAAGAAGAAGAAAATGAAGATTGTAGGTGCTGAGGGCTTAACCCTTGTCGTCGGAAGGGCTGGCGACGGTGGGGGGATGGTCGGTGGGGGTCACCAAGCCTTGGCCAAGGGCCGATAAGCTTGGCCAACTAGTGGTGATGGTTGGGCGATGGCCCTTGGCTCGGCCGGGTGAGGCCGACGACCCTCGATGGATTTGAGGAAGAGTTGCGACTCTCACCCCAAATTTGGCAAGGGCTAGCAAGCCCTTACCGTAGGTCGGCCAATGTTGCCGGCCCCTAGTTAGGGCCCGACAACCCCAGTCGATTGCTCGATCCTAGTGGGCAATGGCTCTTGGCCCGCCTAGGCGAGGGCTAACAATAATAGGAAGGCAAGCAAGGGCTCAACCCTCGCCTTCTACCTCCTCCTCCTTTTTCTGTTTTTTTTTTAATAAATAAATATTTTTTAATATTTTTAATTAATATTTACATTAAAAAATTATAAAAAAAAGGACAAATGACATCCTTTTGGTTCTTCATCGGTGACTTAGCTCTCTGACGTGCTGCATAAGTGAGTTATATTATTAAAAAATTATCATATAAGATTTTTGGCCACCTTTGCCAAATTTAGCATTGAAGTATTCTATTTTTCAAAAAAAAAGTGCTACTTAAGTATTACTTTTGTAAATTTTGGCACTTAAGGGTGCGCATGGTAAAATTTCTTGGCTGGGGGAAAAGTTTTTTTCAGAAATAGTTCTTTTCTATTTTTATTCCTAAAACAGTTTCGAGTAAAAGAACCCGTTTGATAATCGCACAAAATTTCTATTTCTTGGAATAGAAAAAGAATAAAAATACGTTTGGTAACGCAACGATTCTTTTTTGTATTTATTTTGTATTTTGTATTTTTTTATTCTTTTTTGTATTTATTTGTATTTATTTATTTTTTATTCTTTTTTTTGTATTTATTCATTTTTTTATTCGTTTTTTTTTTATTTTCTTTTTTTTATTTTTTTATTTGTATTTATTTGTTTTTTTGTATTTATTTTGTATTTTTATTTTTTTTGTATTTATTTGTACTCATTTGTATTTTTTTATTTTCTTAATTTTTTTTTTATTTGTATTTATTATTATTATTATTATTATTATTATTATTATTATTATTTTGTATTTATTATTTATTTTTTTTATTATTTTTTTTTTTATTCTTGCTCACGGCCGGCGGTGGCAGCGGGTGATGGTCGGCGGTGGCTCCGGACGGTTGGAGGTGGCCACGGCAAGAGAGAAATAAAACAAAAAAAAAAAAGAAAATTTGCTTATTTCTAGAAATTGTTTTGAGGAAGAAGCAATTTTTTTTTTGTTTCTCATTTTATTCCCGGGCTAACTTTTCTATTAGGGGAATAAAAATCAACTTGGCGTTACTAAAATGGGTTTTGTTCTTTTTTTTTTAAACAAAATAACGTAAATTCTAGGAATAGAAATGTTCTCATATAGACCTTAAATGTCCTCCCATGTCAAGTTTTGGCACTTAAGATGTTTGGCATTCAATAATAACATCTTGACTATTGGCTTTGGCTAGACGGATTTGGGCAGGATCACATAAAAATCTCCAAAAATTGTGGGTTCGGGTTTTAGGGTGTTGAGGCCCTCGAGGACCTTGTCTAGTCGCAGCGTCAGCTATCGGATTATTGAGACCTCCTGCACCGGGCCATGGTCTAGGGAGCATGTGTTGGGTTCAGGCCACGACACTGGATAAGGTCCCCATGCCCTCAGACCCAAGTTCCTGGCCCTCGGAACAGAGATTCCGACACCTAAATTTTTGGTCACCGATGATGGAACTTGAAACACCACCGATCGGATCTAAGCCCCTGATGCATAGACCTCAGCATCCCAAGGCTTGTTGTCTAATCCCCATATATTTTAAAGTCCCTGTACTTTTACTCATTATAACCATGGTCCTTGTAATATTCTCCCTCGTATCAAATTTAGGACAAACTAATTTTCTTTGACCAATACCAAGGGGATTTGCTAATGTGGACAACGAAATTCAATGAAAAAGCTGACTGCCAAAGAGAAGCGGCAAACATGCTAAGTCAACTCAATTTAGCAGTCAAAGTAGAATCCAGACCAGCTTTTCATTCACCTCATGTTCCTGTTTAGTGCGCTTTGGCTTTAATATTACTTATGTAATAAAAAAACCAATCATACTTATTCCGGAACTGCGTTTTCCACGTATGGTAATCAAAGGTCTAGCGTGGGTTCCATTATAAACTATGTCTATGCCTCGTTTGGTTCAGCTTTAAGGGAAAATCTTTTGATTTGGCTTTGAGGAAAAGTCTTTGAGAAAATGCAAATATCTATGGGTCAAGGGAATTTTCCGAAATGTAAATAATGTATGATGAATTGTAATTTTAAAATATATTGCAAAACAACTTTGGCTAAAATATTGTTCGATAAAATTTGCATTTGTAAATGATTTTTACTAAATATATATATTTTTGTAATTTTTTTTTTTTTTTGAAGTGGCTAGTTAGCCAGATTTGACCACCAGATCTCGCCATCGAATCTGGCCATATTTGAACCTCTAATGGCCTCACCTGAGGTCGCCCACCTCAGGCAAGGTCGCCTAGGGTCGCCCACCTCGGCAACATCGCCGGGGTTGCTTGACCTCGGGCGACCGTTGCTTGGGGTTGCGCAACCTCACGTGGTTGCTTGGGTCATGCGATTAGGCCATTAGTTGCTTAGATCACACGACTCAGGCGTTCACACGACTCAGGCGTCGCCTAAGGTCCGGTGACGGTCGCCAGGGTTAGGTGACCCTTAGGCAGCGATCATCAACACATGCGACCCCTTGGCCGACAATCATCGACCTTCGATCGGCTTTTCCATGGGGCGGTCTTCGGAGAAGAAGAACAGTAATCGAGGCTAATACTTGCATTTCGAAAATGCTAATTCCCAAAATACTCTGGACCTGCTTTGGACTAAAGGCCCTTAGGGCCCTTTGGAGATATAATTGTATTTTTCCAAAGTTGGGAAAAAATACGAACTAAACGCGTTTGCATTTGACCAATGGATTTTTAGTTTCCCAAAGTCCATTGCAAATGTTGAACCAAAGGGGCTTATATACATTAGCAACTATGCATTCATCAAAGCTCATGATCCACTGCTCTGTCTCTGCCAGGAAGCATAAAAAGGCCGAACAACTCTTCTAAAGTAGTTGTTACACAAGGAAAGGAAAGATTTGTGCCTTTCACTTCCACAACAAAGGTGAAGATCAAACAGGTGAACAATTCTCAGCTGAAGTAAATTTCAGAGCAACTTTTGATGTTATTGCCATTCTCAGTTTCGGCAGATGGAATGAATTCATTCATAATCCTAACTTGTATGATGATATCAAACTATGATGTCGGATGAATGATTCTTTTATCTCCATTTTGCTTATTACACTTCAGTTGCTCCCTTGAAATTAAGTTAAATTTTATTGTTGACAGAAAATAGAAAGGACCGCATTGTTCTGCCGCATTGCCCGAGTTGCATTGATGGGTTGGGGCTAAAAGAGTAGGGTAGTAGCATCACAATGAGGAAGATTTCTCCTCCAAGGATTCTCTTACTGCCTTCAAGAGTGATGGCATCAACTTTTGATTGGTAACTATAATCCCGGTGTCCAAATCAAGGTATCTCCCTTTGGAGAAATCCAAAGGTTGCCCTGCTGCATCCGTTACCACTCCTCCGGCCTCTGCGATTAATAACAGATGGTCTCATTCAACGCAAGAACTAAGACATAAATCTCCTCTTATTCTTGAAGGGACAAAACAAAAGCTTTCTAGTACTTTTATCAGCGAGCAAGCAAAAATTGCCTTGCTGCAAAAATCGCGTTAGGATGCATCAGATGTCTAGTTGAGCAAAAAATCCATACAATAGAGCTGAGAGAGAGAGAGAGAGAGAGAGAGAGAGAGAGAGAGAGATCGTGCACATGCATCTTCCTGCCTTATGATACTTTCAAAGCTGACTAATCATCCTAAAAAGAGAAAGCACTAGAGAGAAATTCCTGTACCAGTTACAACGATGCACCCGGCAGCATGATCCCAAATTTTCTCACGGTACCCTTTGTGAGGGAAGCGCATGTATATCGCTCCATCACCTCTGGAAAGAGCCCCATATTTGGCCTGGCTATCTATCCTCACTGGCGGGGCTTTGACACCAAGTTTCTGCAACAGAGTTTTCCTCAGAGAGATCTTTTGAAGATTATTATTCCGCACTTGAGAGAGAGAGATTACCCTTGCAATGGAGCTTGTCAAATCCTGCATGGAGTGTGCTTTCTCATATGATTCAAAGAATGGTGCATCTTCAGAATTTCCAATATCACTGACATGCACCTGGACATTTATCGAACAAGTGATGTTCCTCTCAAAGTTTAATAGCAGTTAAATTCAGAACATGACAAAGGATAAGGGAGAAATTATATGAGAAAAGGTCACTGCCTGCAGCACTTGAGAACAGGACCTTGGGCAACTTTTCCCAGTGAACCCCCCTCTTTTTGTTTTTTTTTTTGGATTCAACCAAGGATAATGATATGTATCTGCATGATAAATTGGTGTAGAAGAAAATTTTACCAACCTTCACGGGTGAAGATCCATCTAATGATTGCATGAAAGTTCCTGAACCAACTTTTGCATAGAAAAGGCAGCCAACAGCATTTTCCGATGTCACATTTCCAGCGATAGAGGCTAACGGAAGATTTGGACAAGCCAGACACCCAATACTACTTTCCCATCATCTAGTAAACCTAATGCTACTGCATATTGATCTCCCCTTACAAACCTGCAAGGTAATCTTATTGCATAAATCCTTCTGAACTAGTTGATACCTAATGAGTTGGCAACAGCAGTAATAACTTCATCATAGCAGTTAAGTAAATTGACTGTACAATGAGGCATCCACAACACTGTAGAATACAAATGATAAGGAGTAGTTGTTATTGTGCAATGGCCCGCATATCTGTTAAAGAGACTTTCCTAGAGTGCCAAGAACCATTAATTATTTTTCCAATGAGTGTTGCCTGAGTTCAGTCCGCAAAAGTCCTAAAATGCCCATTCATCACCCAGATATTGCGGTATGGCAAAAGATTCTTCACACCAAAACTTTGCACCAATTAGTAGAAGAAATTCCGTCAAAACACTTGTTCACTAAATACAGAAAACATCTGTTCCACACACACAAATGAACACTGAGTATAAATACCTTGGCATGTAGAAACAGCAGCAGGTAGAGACAGAGTAGAATTAATACATGTTTGATTTGCCACTGCTTGTTGAGGAAAGGAGGATGAAAATATTAATTTGGCAATTAGTAATTGAAACGAAGAGAAGTTCTCAATTTTCTCAGCTACTAGCAGCTGTGGAGAATGAAGGGTTCATGAATGAGAAAACTCTAAATAAAAGAACATGAAAATCTTAAACAATAGAAAGACTGATATGAGTACTGATTGGCTCTATAGATAATACATTGTGTGTCCAACAATTCTTACCAAAATTATCAAGAACTGCCAAACCTATATCCAAAAAAAAAGAAAGAAATTTGTGTATTCCGCTGAGTCCAGGACACAAGATTCCAATGGCTATGCCATTTTATAGCAGTTTCTCTATTCAAAATTTTGATAAACACCATCCGTCAGGCTTGAATAACCTTATGCCAGAGCATATTCCATTTAGAATAAATAAAAATTGCCATCAGAGTTTTCCCATGAAGGCCCTATATTATCCTCAGATGCTGATATTTGGAGAAGGAAATAATAGAGGACAGTTGCAAATAAAAGACGAGCACATGCTCCCAAAACAGGTTTCTCACCCTTTTGTACCATCTATAGGATCCAAGACCCAGTGTCGACCAAAAGAACCACCTTCTGACTTCCCGCTGTCAATTGCCCTAAGTACATCTTCTGGCGATAGCGGAGAAGCACTATATGAACCATCAGTTGCAATAGTTTCATTGACATGCTTTGTTATGCGCTGGAGGGTGTCTTTTCCACTATCCTTGCGAAGATCTCCTGAATCCTGAAAGGAGTGAGAGCCTTTGAAGATGAATTTTTCATGTTATCAGAAAATAGAGGTACCAGAACTAGCCCATTATGCTTTAACATACAAACCTCCTCAGCCACTAAAGAGAGTGGTTCAGTGGAAAGCTCTCTTTCCAGCACAAAACTAACTATAGCCTGTGAACCTGTCAACCAGTAACAGAACAATCGATCCATTATGGCCAAAAGGCTGAAGGAGGATAGCAATTTACTGTCTTCAGACATAACAAAATATGGATAACAGATGGATCCTTATATTATATGATGTTATAGAAGAGAAAGGTCCATGCATCCTCCTATTAGGTGTGCCTTCCTCAAATAAATATACAACTTGGGAACTCAGGTATGCACATGCTTAAAGGATCGATTACATGTGTATTAACTAAAGAAATTTGAGCAGTCGAACAAGCATTGACTGATTGTCCAAATGACCAGATGCATTACCCCAAGCAGCCTATAACATGTACAAGCAAACAGATACTCATGCACTAACTTGCCTAGTTTCTGGTAAATAAGATAATACAAAAGGTTGGTGCCATAAAGAGAAGATAAGACAAAAGGTAAAGCAGAAAATGAGAAGCACAGCCAAGATGCACAGATTAAAGCTTCTCCACAAGCTGGTATAGTGTGACCCTTCAATAACCAAATGTCACAGTCACATATTATCGGCAAACATACTTTGCAGTTAATCAGAAGCTTGCTTCTTTCACCAGAGTGGGACAATTCGTAAGTCAAAAGGATCAAGCACTTAGGTTAAATCCAATCATGTTCATGCCCATCGGGAATCTATCATGGTCCTCCACAAGTCATGCCTAAAAGCTCTCATGCATGAGTCAGACCATTCCATTTTCATTCAGTGTCTACAGTGTATGTATAATGCACTCAACAAGGTCAGATTGACCACATGAGCTATCTTATTTTCCTCTAAGAAGTGCTGGACAAGGCCTTTATATGACAACTAGAATTGTTCCATTTAATTCAGCTAAGCCCCTTGTAACTGTAAATCCTACACAGAGGAAGATAAACTCCTGCATATCTTCAGTTAAAAAGTGTCAAGGGTTATTCTACTGCGTTTGATCTGCAAAAATGTCTAATCCTGAAGAACATAGAAATAGTTTTTTCCGTTTTTCAAATAGGAAAAGGAAAGATCCTTCCGACCTCTAGGATGCATTTCAGCACATTATCAACTGGTCTATGATTTATTTGCTGAGCGACTCAATATTCAAATAAGGCAATAGCTCTGAAGGACATGATGTTTTTCCTAACCAGAAATTTTGTGAAAAATAAACAAGAAAGCAAAGAAGATTAAACAATGAAAAATGAGGCTGGAATGCACAGATTCTTAAGGCAACTGTGCAAAAAGAGAACTTTGTAAGCCATCTCGATCAGAAGGACACATAAGAACATCGGCATGACAATTGCCTGCATTCTCCTGACTTCACTAGAGTAATGGAACATTTTGCATCTAGAATTATTTCTCTCGTAGATAATCTTGAAGATCATCAAGCCAATGGTAGAATTATCAGACAATTTAAATAAAAAAGCAAAATCCAACTACAAGAGATATACCAGCTTAAAGAGCTCTGGAAAGACAAATCAGATGCAAAAAGTTTATCCCAGTGTTAGAAACAGGTCAGAGGACTGGCTGATTATCCAGTTATGAGCAGCAACTCATAGGATTTCGCTAATTCCAAATTTTACCAAAATCTTGGTCTAACTAAATGTCAAGTACTTTCAATCACAGGAGTTCTCTATGTATACAATGGAAGTTAGTTACTGAGGGCTTGTGATTCCACTGAACAACCTGGTTCTAATGCTCATTCCAGAAACGCCCATGTCCACATTGGCATCTCTTATCGTCTGTATTATTGCCTTCAAGAAGCTATATACATATACAACGTACCATTGATCAAGATAACCAAGGAGAAAACAAAATATCGCATTAAGGACCCACCATAATCTGCCACCGTGACCGGACTTCTGTCTGACTTTGATTGAACATCCGATTGCAATAGTTCTTTTTGCACTTTCTGCAATAGGTAGAACAGTGAGTAAATACCTGTGTAAAGAGAACATCATCCTTCTTACGATAAGGGAAAAAAAGAGATAAGTACAGCAAAAGTGCTTTGCTTGAGTGCCACAACATTTTTTTTCTAACTTTTTGAGTGCCATATCTCCTTAAAAAAAGGTTCATTTGAATGTCATAAATTTCAATTGATTACTTGGCTGCCATAACTTTCAAAATCATACCAATAAAGTTAGCTTTTTCATCGGCAGAAAAGCCGGTATAAGAACGAAGGTTCATCCACATATATTATAGGAAAAAAAAACCAATTTCCCAAATTCATTCCATCGAAGCAGAGCATAAGCATTAGCAATTCGACTCAACATCACGAAAAATCACCTAAACGAGCAGGCGGGCATCACTTCAATTCCACGATCACGAATCGAGTCAAAGCTCAAAACCAGCCGTGCCCACAAACATCCAACGACGCAACTCAACCCTCGCAAATTGGAAAAAAAAAAACGAAATGCGACCCAAGAGAGAGAGAAAGAGACGGGACCTGGCAGAGACGCGCGGCGAGGGAGGCGGCCTTCTTGGCGGCGGCGAGCTCCTTATCGTACGCCATGGCGGCGGCGGCGGAGGCGACGGAGGCGACGAGAGGCCGTGAGGCGACGGGGAGGGGAGGGAGACGAAATGGGGTTTGGCGAATTTGGGTGTTCGAGAGGTGGGCAGGTAGCGGCGGGAGTAGGAGGAGTAGCAGTAGGAGTAGTAGGAGGGAGGAGGAGGCTACCACTGCTCTCAGACAGGTCACTGACACGGTCGCGGTTGCCATTGCGCTCTTCCTTTTACTCTACCTACGTGTCCCGCCCGACCCTCGGAATTGAAACGTCGTGGTTCTCGTGAACGGTCCGGGCCCCGGGGGTAGGACACGGCGGACCGTTGCCTCGAAATGTCTTCGTCTGTTCCGGTGGACAATGAATGATTCGAAAAAGAACTTTAAATAAAAATAACCGTTTGTATTATTTATAAAAAATTTATGAACGAGATAGATTTAAATCCTTCGTGATAATGTAAAGATAATTGATAATACCTACAAAATAGATAATTAAAGTTATAAGCAGTATAGATGATCCCAAATAATTTATTTTTTAAAAAGATAGTCGATGGAATTTTTTTTTTCAATTAGTGGAAAACCTATACTAAAATTCTGGTAAATGATTTTATTTTTAAAAATCTGAAAATTATTTTCTGAAATATGATTTTTCTTTTTTTGATCGGTTCTACTATATTTATATTCTAACTCTCACTCTTAGATTTTTGCCATGCCTTTTTGTAAGGTGTGGGAGCCGAAACCCACTCTTGAAACTAATTCATCCCCACCCCAACTCCCTTGAGAAGGTGTCGGCACTTAGACCCGAAATTATATGCTTTTGTACAGAAACTCCAATGCTTGTTCCTAGGTCTTCAACATGTTTTTGGTGCTTACACACTGGTCCATTAAGGTTAGGCCCATAACTTTAGTAGCCAAGGTCGTGATTGCCCATTTAATAAAAACCTACACTTAAATTCCAGTGTTTAATTTACTAAGGAATATGAGTCAACGAAAAATGATTTTCTAATCAACTGGAAAAATATGTAATTAAATTCAATAAAATGATTTCATCTTTAAAATATCAAAAATCATTTTCTAAAATATAATTACGTATCAAAGTTTGGACCTAAAACTCTACGCTTTGGCATGTAAACCCTAATCCTAGTTCCTATGTCTTGACAAGCCTTTGGTGCCTAGGCACAACTCCATCGAGGCTGGCTTGCAACCTTGGCAAAGGTCATGATTGGCTAGTTGACAAAAAATCTATACTTAAATTTCAGTGTTTCATTTGCTTTAGATAATGAGTCAACGGCAAAATGTTTTCCTAGTTAAGGAAAAATGATCTCATCTTTAAAAAAATTAGAAATTATTTTCTAAAATATGATTATGTATTGGCACTTAAATCCTAAACTCTATGCTTTGCATGAAAATCCCAACGCTAGTTCCTATGTCCCCAATAGGTCTTGGGTGCCTAGGCATGATTCCATCGAGGTTGAGCCTACAACCTTAGTCCCATTGCTTGGGTCCTTGGTGCCTGTGCCTGGGTCCATTGAGGTCGAGCCTAGGACCTTAGTGCTTGTATATAACCCCACTTGAGTTCATCAAGGCCAAGCCTAAAGCTCTGGTGGTTGTGTCCATGCTTGATGCCCTAACACCTGGGCCCAAGTTTACAAAGGCCAAGCATAGGATCCCTATACCCAAGGTCAAATCCCTAACACCTGAGCCTAGGTCCATTAAGGTCATGCTTGATGCTTGAAAGCCTGAGCTTTGGTCCCCGATACTCGAAATTAGGTCCGCAAAGGCTATGCCTAGGTCCTAGCACTTAGGCTTGGGCTGCCGGTGCCCTAATGTAGGTTCATTAAGGCCAGGCCCAAACTTTGGCGCTCATACTCAAGTCCATCGAGGCTTGGCTAGGTACCTCGACGCTTGCGCCTAGGCCCATCAAAGACCTAGGTTCGCATGCCCCAATCCCGACGCCTTGAGATAAGGTCTACTATAGACGAACTTGAGACTTTGCTTCTCGTACCCAATTTCCCAATTATGCATGTGCAAGTTACTAGTGCTTGAATAGTGTATGTCAATTGAGGAAATTAAATCAAAATTTCTATAACAATCGATAGAAAATATTTTCTAGTTCATTTTTAAGTTTCAACAAAAACTAGATTGTTATTTTTTGGAAAATGACTTTCTGAAATATATTTTCCAAAAATGTTAGATTTTCATGAAACCAACGAAGTATAAGTTTGTTTCATGGAATATGAATGATTTAAAAAATACTTTAAAAAAAAAAAAATAATTATTTGTATCGCTTACATAAATAAATGAATGAATGAAAAATATTTTCATCCTTCCCAAAGATATATAGACATAAATTATTATCGATAATAAAAGCATTTCTATTTATTTTAAATGATATAAATAATCATTTTTAAGGAAATATTTTTTAAATCATTCATTTTTCAAAAAATAAAAGGAGCCTAAAGTATATGTAAATCGGTCGATAAAAAGGTCGGTCTAAGAAGTAATGTGATAAACTTTGGAAGTAAGAATTTAGATAAGTAAGATCAAACTTAACCCCCAATACACAAAACAAGGGTATCGACCCTCCCTAGATCCATGACGAGGGTTGGCCCTTCCCGGTGATTGGAGAGGGTCCATGGCCCTCGCGGCCCCCTTGACTAATGACGAGGCCGACTGGCCAAGGCCGTGATTGCCATCTATGACGATGGCTTTGATGATCTTGAGGTACGATTCATCATTAATTGGCTTTCCCATGTACCCATTAATCAAATCTCAACTTTACTCCAGCAGAATATTCTACTTCGATGCAAGATTAACTACATCAAATTTTGCCCGACCTCGGGTACTTAGGTTTAGATTAGAACGTTGAGGTGCAGCCGTCTGAGTCCTCTCTATTCAATTGTCGAGTTTCTATTGGGCCACAAGGTTTTGAATTGACTGCCGAGCTTTAACTTCGGCTTCTAACGTCTCGTGTCCGGCCCTTGGATTCTACCGAGAGGACTTGGTCTAGGTCTCAAGGTCCCATGTCTGTGCCTAGTCTTGAGTTTGGGCACTAAGACTACATCTGGTAGTCCGAATAGGATAATTTGTTATCCTATATGATGTTTGGGAATGTCCACCGGATCGGACAAACCCGGATACATCCGGATAAAAATGTGGATAAAAAATATGGGGGAGGGGTAGGGATAAGCCCGAATTGGATAAGAATTTTTTTTTTAAGGAAAGAAAGAACTTAATAAAAAGAGAAGATATCATAAGCATTTATGTCAAATGGATGCCTCCGCCTCTCCAATTCATTGTCAGCCCTTTTCTTCCACTTATTCTCTCATCTTCGCTTCTTGTACGCCAGCAATTGGGTGCCCCTTCCTTTGGATCATGAACTTGCTAAATCTAATGACCAAGAGTGGCTTTTTGAGACAAATGGGGCAGAAGTTTTCTCATAGGCATTTGTGGAACTAATTGAAGCATTGCTTGTGCCACCTCAAACATCGATGTCTAGAACTTTGGCTCCACTTGCACCACTTCATTGGCAATGCTAAAATCCTTATGAAGTACATTGGATGTCTCAAGGGAAGATGGGAAAATGGTGATGGTGATGAAGCAACTGTAAATCTTTGGTATTGTTGACAACTTGGGGCGTTGATCGATTTGAGGCAATGCAAAGACTACTCTGGTGGTCACCTAAAATTCCCCCACCCACCCTCTCTGTCGTAGTCTAAGATTTACCGATTTGCGTCGTCGTTGCACGGCGATGTTGGTGCTTGCTGTTTTCAATGGTGGCCACTGCGGAGGTGGCCACAATTCCTAGATCTAGGGTTTTTCCATGGCCTTTAATTAATTGAATTTTCTATTTTTGTAATTTTTGTAATTTAAATGAATATCATATTTATTTTTTTACCTTATCCTAAAGTGTGCCAAACACTTGATATGATTAGATATGTCTGCATTTATTATCCAAAGGATTTAATATCCTTCTTTATCCTATCCTATCCTGATTATTATCCCGATGACCAAACATAACCAAGGGCTTGAGTATGGGCTTTAGGGAGACGGGTTTGGTCACTGAGGTGTTGTGTTCGGGTAAAGTGATACGGAAACTCATTTTTGTAACATGTTTTCGCCCGAAGCATAATTTCAAACGCCCTATATTACAAAAATAATATGTAATATCTTTCCGATCATACAATAAATTCAATTAAATAAGATCATATTTACTTGAAATCATAAAGATTACCATCTGATCGGTAAAATGACAAAAAGAAAAAAGAAAAAAGAAATCACAAGGATCGAGAGCAAATCTCAGTGCATTAATAGGTTTTCACCTTTCCTTCCTTCCAATTGAAGAATAAAACATAGTGCAAATAGGGTCAAAACTTGTAAATTTGCATCATCAAGCAGGCCACAAAACAAAAGTCAAACCAAACCGAACTTGGTCGGTCTGGTTCCGTTTTTAATTATTTACAAAACAAGAAAATTACTTAGGTAATTAATGAAATATTACTCATCACGTATTACAACGAAAATAAAATTAAAAAACAAAAATAGAATTAAGTCGGGTCTCAAAATTAGATCTACGCACAAGTTCGATTTGTGAACCAAATCGAACACCAAGTTCCTCGAACCGATCATCGAACAGTCAATGGTATGAACGGATATTCTATAAATTCTATCTCTCTGTGTGCACAAAATTATCACTTGAAAGACAAGTTAACCAATTTTTGTTTATTTTTATTTCTTTTCGTGTAAAAAGGTTTAAAGTCAAATATAAAATTAACATCGATAATTTACTATATTCCTACTTGATAACCTAATAAAACATGAAGTGATTATTTGGAAGGTTTTGTACAAAACTTTGTGTCAAAGCATTTATCGATTCCAAAGTTAGCAAGCCATTTAGCACAATGATTTCTTTTAAAAAATTAGGCTATAAGACGATTCTATTTCTTTTAAACGTAAGTTAAAAGATTCTCGGTTATTTCTCAAGATTTAGGTTTCCTTAATCAAATATGTCCTTATAATAAAATCAATTTATAAGTCCTATCTTTTCACTTGTCAGATATAATAGTTCTCTTGATTCCGTATATCTCTTATGATATAAAATCAATTTAATTAGTACGCATTATGTTTGTCGATCGATCTTGCTTGATTGTAGTTGATATCATAATACTTAGCTGCTCTAGATTGTTATTTTGTAAATCTTGTAAATACGCTCCATGTACTTTTCATTGACAATTATCTAAGCTCATTCTATTGTATCAAGCTAATCATAAATGCACTTAAAAATGAAAGTTCTCACTCAATTCATGTATCATGATTGGATTTGTTTATAATTTCTAGGTTGTTCAGTTTGACTAAACTGCATTCACAGATATTCCTTTATGCGAGAGAGAGAAAGAGAGAGCATTTTCCATTTTCCACAATTATTCTATATGCTCTTTTACAATATTACTCTGAATCACTTTTTCCATAATTATTCTATATGCTCTTCTACAAAATTACCCTGAATCACCTTTTTTTTGGTCAGTATTCTAAGTCACATAGTTGCAATCTTTTTCTGGTGTATCGTATCGTGTCCCGGACTTCCTCATCTAGTGCTGACATTTGGCCCACTTTCACCTTTTTTCAATTCATCTTTTCGATGCAGGAATCTCCAAATTGGGATAGGAATTAATGCACAAAAAAGACAGTGTTATGGTATACAAACACGGGAATGCATCTGAGAGAGGACCAAAAGAAGGATCCATGCTCTACGCAATCACTCTAGAGAATGCCCACACCTAAAATTCTGGCTATGCCTCTTGTCAATGTATGACCAAGTTTCACTTTGCATTGGATTTCTATATGCATAATGCTAGAAATAATATTTCCTTCGGGATTGCGCATTATCCATCTTATCTAATCCTGATTGATTGTGATTGATATTGTAACATTCGGTTAGTTTACATAGTTATCTTGCGCACTGTTATATATTTGAGTGCACAATCGAGTGCAAATCCCATATTTCGTGTCATCTTTCTTTACATGAAAGATGTACAATGTGGTGTTAGCTAGCATTTGAAGTATCCTTGAATTTACAGAATAACTAAAGTAATGAAACCCAGTATATTCACAATGACGATAAACAATTATTTGCTGCCAGTCAACTATAAACTTGAAGGACCCATAGAATATATAGAGGAATCCATCTATGTGGCTAGGGTTTGCGTCATTTCACTCAACTCGAGCCTGACCTTCTTTGCTATGGCATCTACATATCATAGCGGATATAACGGATGCTTCGGCTTTCGGGTTCAGGCTCGATACGGGCGCGACGGACCACAACCTGGACGTCTTCCAGTCGAGTAACTCGCAATGACCCTTGATTGCAGCATACGTACGGAGCGCACGCCACCATCGAAGATGGAACCCAGTGCCAGTACGGTGCCAGAGGCGGATCCGCTTTCGAATACAAACAACATTTTGGTGGTGGATACGGATAAGGTGGCTCCGGATATGGATACTCCAGATATGAATACGACGACCCCATAGCTTCAGTTTCTGGTGCTAAGGAATAATATGCGGAAGTGAGGAATTTCAAATATGTTTGTATTTCAATATGGTTAATAATGAATAGTCCACGAGCCTATTTATAAGCTTTGTTGGATAACTTGTTAGACTAACGAAATAGTACAATATCATATAGAATCGATTAGATCAGGATCAATTTAGGAAGATAATGCGCAATCCTGAGAGAAATGGAATGGTCTAGCAACCTAACTTTCGGAAATGATTGGCTTGCTAATGGATAAGGCTTTGATACTGAGTTTTGTTCACAGCCTCCTCAAGAATTATTTCATGCTTTATTTAGGCAATCAAATAAAAAGAGTATATTCAAAACGTTAAGAACAAAAATTGGTTAACTAATCTTTCAAGGGATAATTTTGCGCACAAGGAGATAGAAAGATTCTATAAAATTGGTTTTGTTCCATTACCAAGCCGTGTGTGTGTGTGTTTTTATTTTTATTTTTATTTTTAATATGAAATATTTTAGGATAAGATGAGGTTACCTTGTACTAAGAGCAGGGCATACCGAAGGCCTAGAAGATCTTATAGTGGATTTACAGATTGCCCACCAAATAGGAATGTCGGCAGTGGGATTTGAACCTGAACATGGAGTAGAGAGAGTTCGAATCTCACTGGCTTAGTCAACCCACTTTGGCTACTATTTTTTATTTTTTATTTTTTAAATTTTGTTGAAGATTTCACTAGGGGGTCCGACTCTATGACTTCGGTCAAAAAAATTGAATAAGCTAAGCAAGGTAAAAAGATGAGAAGAAAAATATAAACTTCCTCAGATGTTACAATTTTACAAGTTTTGACTCTGTTTGCACTCATTTATTTTTCCATTGGAACGAAGGAGAGGTGAAAACCTTTTAATGCAATGAGATTTGCTCTTTATCCTTGTGATTTTTTTTTTTCAGTGATCAGATAGTAATCTTTATGATTTTGAGTAAATATGATCTTGTTTAATTGAATTTATTGTGCGGTGGGAAAGATCATACATATTGTTTCTGTAATATAGGACATTTGAAACTATGCCTCGGCCGAATCATGATCCGAAAATGAGTTTTCACATTGCTTTTTTTTTTTTTTTTTTTCTGGGGAAATTACGAAAATGAGTTTATCAAAGAAGCCAAACAGACTGGGGCAGAAAAGACCAGAAATGAGCAGTTAAATTTGTGAAGAAGCAGATCATGGAGACAATCCAGAAACTAGGAATGAATCAAAAAGGGGGATCGTGCTTTGGAGGGGAGTCAAGATGAAATGAAAGCACCAAGAAAGAAGCACTAGATGAGGACTGACCGGCCTAGAAAAAGTTAATGCGGGCATTGTCATTGAAATTCGAATCTGTCCACATAATTTGAAAAGGAAGGGCAATATTTAGTGCTGGTTTCATGAAGTATAATGAGAGGTGCAAAAGCAATCATAACATAGGAATCGCCTTGTGATCAGGGGAAAAAAATAAAAATCGTCATCTTGTTTTTTGGGTGATGTTGTCAACGGAACTAGTCTCAATGCATATATGGAGTGAGAACTTTCATTTTTAGGTGCATCTCACACGTCCTTTGTACATGATTGACTTGGTATGATGGAACGCGTCTAGACAATGGCTTATTACTTAATGGATGCCACTCGTCATCAAGCCATGATCATTCTCTTCTAGAAAGGAAATGATAATTATGCACGGGTTTCACTTAGGCGGATGTGATAAAAAAATACGCGACATAATAGATATCCTAACACATTCATATTTTCAATTTTTATTACGTTATCGGGGCTGAATCAAACCAAGAATACATTCACTTCTAATGAAGGATCCCAGAGGCAGTGATCACTTTATGCCATACTTAGAATTCATTGAGAAAAATAGAAAAAGATTCTAATCGAACTTTGTTCTAGTGAATTGTGAATTAAGATTTTATAGATGATGTTTTAAGGAACATTTAACAGTCAAGGAGTTGAGTTTTGCGTATAGGTTAGAGACGATATTAGGAACTCTTATTTCACATATTATCAATGATTTGAAAACATTTTCCTAAAAAGGTTTTCCTAAAAATGATTGTTGGTATCTGTCAAAAAATTTAGTCAATAAATATCATCATTAATTAATAATTGATGACTAAACATCTCCGTTGGTTATTAAAATATTTTTCAATCTATTTATTTTTAACTAAATAAAGGCATCTCAATAAGAATTGAGAGAATCTTTTGATAAAAAAATTATGCACCGGACTTCTAGAAATTAGGGGAATTTCGCAAAAGAAAATGTGGTGACTTTTGGCCGACTACTTTCAGCCTTTTCAATTCATCTATTCGACACAGTAATCTTCAAATCAGCTTTTTCAATTCATCTACCTGACTCAGGAATCTTCAAATTGGGATTGATATTAATGCACATAAATACATACCTACATACATACATGCATGCATGCATGCATGCATAAATACATACATACATATTCGATACCAAAAAAGAATCCATGTTCTACGCAGTCACTCTTCTGAATGCCCACAACTAAATTCTGGTTATGTGTCTTGTCAATTTATGACCAAATTTCACTTTGCATCTGATTTCTACATCGGCATACGTAGAAATAATAATTTCCCTTCATCATGTATATCTCTCAGGATTGCACATTATCTTCCTTGATTGATTGTGAATGATTGCAATTAATTTTATAACATTCCGCTATTATGATCGTTATTCTCGATAGTTATCCCATGTGTTCAATGCACATCTTACTTGCACAACCAAGTGCAAATTGGGTATTTCGTGTTATTTTCTTTATCATTAACTACTCAATTTGCCCTTTTTTTTTTTTAATTCAATGTGAGCTAGCGATTGAAGTGTATCCTCAAATTCACAAAAGAACCAAAGCAATGAAAACCCATTACGATTATATACGATAATGACATTGACATTGACGACAAAAACTTATTAAAAGCCGCTCAACTAAAAAAAGGAGGACCCATAAAATACATAGAGGAATCCATCAATGTGGCTAGGGTTTGCACCATTCACTAAACTCGAGCCGAACCTTCTCTGCGATCGCATCTATACGTCGAAGCGGATATAGCGGATGGTTCGGGTTCGATGCGGACACGGCGGATATCAATGAGGATGTCTTCAAGCTGAGTACTTTGCGGCGGCTTGTCATGGCAGCATAACTATATAAACTAACTGGATATTACAATATCAATTATAATTAATGAGGATCAATCAAGGAAGATGATGATCATCATTTTATATCCGATTCTGGCCATCAGTGCTCCTTTGCTTTTTGCTTCTTAGGGCATTCTATTAGAAATGGGATACTGATCTTGTGGCCATATAGTACACTCTATTTCATATTTTTTCTTGTCCAATTCTCTTGGCCATTTTCTACGGTAATCAATCGAGATCAGTTAATGAAGATAATGTGCAATCCTGAGATATATACAAAATTTAGAGATATTATCTCTAACTTTACTCATGTAGAGACCCGATGCAAAGTGAAATTTGATCATAAATTGACAAGAGGCATAACCAGATTTTTAGGCATGGGAATTCTAAAGAGTGATTGCGTAGAGCATGGATTTATTCTTTGGTTCGAGCAAACTCCTCCTTTTTGGTCCTCTCTAGATGCATGCTTATGTATATATCACTATCTTTTTTGTGCATCATTTTCAATCCAAATTTGAAGATTCCTCCGTCAAAAAGATGAATTGAAAATGCTGAAAATAGTAGTTTCTAAAAATCTGGTGCATGCTTTTTTTTTCCCCAATATTCCAAAATCTCACTTCACATTGGAATGGTTTTGTTTGGAAGATTAAACTTAAACATTTTCCTTAATTGTTTGTATTGCTGAATAAATTAATTAATGAATCGTCAACAAAGATGTTCAATCGTAAATTATCATTGATAAATTGAAATATTTTTATTGACTCATTTTTCTAAGCGATACCAACGATCATTTTTTACAAAACATTTTTAGAAAAAAACTATTTTCAAATTATCGATCTTTTGTGAAATAGATGTTTGTAGTTTCGGAGCCTTTTCAAACTTAGAATTATCATCTCTAATCTATATACAAAGTCGCCTCCTTGACTGCTAAATGTTCCTTAAAACATAATCTAGAACATCTTAGTTCACAATTCAGCTGAATGAAGGTCGGTCAAAATCTATTCTATCTCTTCCTTAGAGAATTTTAAGTTTGGTATAGAGTGATCACTAATTCTAGGGTCCTTCAGTAGAAGTGAATTTTCAATTCTTATTTTGATTCAGCCCCGATAATTAAAAAAATAAAAATAAAAAATGAAATATGAATGTGTTGAAATATCTACTATTTTATGTATTCTTTATTATATCCACCTAAGTGAGACCCGTGTGTAATTATCATTTTCTTTCTGAAGGAGAGCAATCATGGCTTGATAACGAGTGGTATCCATCTCATAGTTCACAATTATTGAGACTCATTCCATTATACCAAGTCAACTATGCATGAAGGATTTGATAGTTCTCACTTCATATATGTGTTGTGATTGGTTCTATTATCGTTGCTAAAAAAATGAAAAATAATTTTATTTTTATTCCCAAATCACAAGGTGGTTCTTTATTATGATTGCTTTTGCACCTCTCATCATGCTCATGAAACCAGCACCTTTCCTTTCAAAAACAACATACCTACTGTTTTCAACTTCTGTGGGCAGATTCAAACTTGAATGACCATGCCCCCAATAACTTTTTCTAGGTGGGTCAGTTTGACTGAACTGCATCCATAAATATTTATTCATGAGAGAGAAAGATAATTTGCCAAAATTAATCTCTATTACTTAGACTCCATTTATTCCGAAAAAGTAAATAATTTGAAAAATATATATATTTTAAAATCGTTTAAATCATTTGAAATAATTATGTCATTAAAAATGTTTTCATTATCTACAATAATTTATGTCTAAAAATTTTCATGGATAATAAAAAAAATTTTTATTCATTTATTTTTATAAGTAATGCGTGCAATCATATTTAGGATAATATTTTTTTAAATCATTCATTTTTTGCAAAACAAATATGTCCTTGGGCTCCGTTTGTTTGGCATAAAATATTTTCGAGAAAATATTTTCAATTATTGGCTTTTGAATTGCTTATGAAAATGAGTCAAAGGAAAATCTATATATAAATTTAGAAATATGATTTTCTCTTTAAAAAATAAGACATGATTTTCCAAAATATGACTAGGTAAGGGAACTTAAACCAAAAACTTTACATTTAGGCACATGAATCTTGACACTTGCTCCTGGGCCCTTGGTAGCGGCCCAAAGAGGCGAGGCTCGGAACCTTGGTGCTCGGGCTCGAGTCCATAGAGGTCAAGCTTGGGAGACCTACGCTCATGACTAGGCCTAGGACATGCTAATGATGTTTTACTTTAAATTTAATATGTAATTTTATTTACATATAATATAATATATGCGAACATAATATATAGAAATCTATGATGTCACATGCATCCATGTAGAAATGCAACTCTTTAAATGGTTATGGGACGAACCATTGTCAACAAACAAATGCATCCAAGCAATGCTATTTATACAAAGAAATCTTAGTAAAGGTGGTAATTCTCTATTACACATAGACTTGTTAAATTTGTGGGTTGAGTCGGGTTCAAATTAGTCGAAAATGGGTTAGACCCAACTCATTCAATCCATTTTGACCCATTCTCATATAATACAATTCTAATGATCTAAATTTGACCCACAACCCATTTTGCCACCTCTGATCGGATGCTTAAAAAGGTCAATTGTTCAAAACATGGGCTTTACTTGTTTCAATATCCAATTGAAACTTGTGACACTTACTAAAGAAATTTCTCTATACATACATCATTTTCCAATGCATTAACAATGGGGCGTCACCCTTACAAGAAGCCTGAAGACCTTGTATTTATATATACGACTGTAAACAACTGTATATAGAAAACATATAATTAGAATTCAATTTTCGTTGATTAAAAAATACGGCAAAATGAGTAGCTGAACTTGCCTTAATCCGCAAAAACAATAGGCGCTTAACTTTGTGAATATTTTCATCTCTTTTCCTTTTTCCTCCCCTCGCTGCAAAATCTTGAGAATCTCATAGTGTGTTCATGTCATTGAAAAGAAATAGTAAAATAACACGACTTATAGTATAAGATGAGACCTAACCCACTCAATAATGAAAAAATTGATTACTTGCGGCGATGATGAAATGCCATTATTCCCTGATTTAACAGCGTACCATGATTACTAATTAAGACTTTACTCTCAAGCACATGATTTGGCATGCAAAACATCCAACATGGCAACCCGACTAGACATGGGATTGATGATTATTTCCATAGAAATTGCACCAGTGGTGGGGCATATACTTTTTCTTTCAACCCCCAAAGAATCCCACAGGAAAGAAGTTAAAATAATCGCAATTTCGATATTCCATTTCTAATAGAATGCCATCGGCATGAAGAAACAAAGGAGGACAGATGGCATAAACTAGACGAACAGGTTACGAATTTTGTTGACTTAGACACAGTCCTATTGGAAAATACTGATCAGGACTTTCTTTTAAGAGTAAATACCATCAAAACCCTCCCAAACTAGCATTTTGTGCCACCTTTATCTCAAATTATTTTTTGTAAAAAAAGGATATATTTACCCCAAATTGGTGGGGAGAATTACAAAAAAGTCCTAAATTTTGTAGGGCTAAACCTATTGTGCCAATTTAGTTCATTAGGCTAATTTTGGCCATCTGTTCAGCCAATGTTGACTTGGCAATTTTTTTTTAAATTTTTTAAAATTTTTTTCGAATTTTTTATTAATTTTCCTTTTTATTTTTATTTTTTCTTTTTCTTTTCTTCTTTCTCTTCTTCCTCTTTGGCTTCTTTTCTCCACAATGACCGGCAACGCTCTGGTGACCCTCCCCCGCTCATCGGCGAGCTGCGGAAAAAAGAAGACAAAGGAGGAAAAGGAGAAAAAGAAAAGGAAAAAGAAAAAGAAAAATCAAAAAAGAAATTCAAAAAATAAAAAAAAATTATAAAAAATTGCTACATCAACGTTTGTTGGCCAGCCGATAGCCAAAATTGGCTGGATGGACAAAATTGGCATAATTATAAAATCTTTAGGATTAAATTGGTTCATTTTTTTTTTTTTAAGGATTTAACTAGTGTACCCATGCCACATTTAACCCCTCCAAAAGAAAACCCTATATTTACTCCAATTTAAATGTGGCATGGATATATTAGTTAGAGTAAATGTGGTACATGCGTATCAATTTGAGTTTTTCCGTGACACAAAAATTAATTTGGGACAAATGGGAAATAGATGCACCGGTTTGGGAATTTTAATGACACAAAATTTAGTTTAGATGAATTGTGGCACATTTATACTAGCCTGAGGTTTTAGTAGTATTAATTTTCTTTTAGTGACCAAACAGATTTAAACTTTTATTATAATGACCAAACCCTAGTTGCGCAATTGCCTGGAAGATCAGGATACGACTCCCCAAATCAAGCTGTGATAAAAAGTGGTTCACCAAAAAAGGGTGTTGTTGACCCAAGTATTTCACCAAAAAGTTGATTTTTGATTTTTCACGAGATGGGTTCAGTGGTGATTTTGTATAGGAATTCAATCGGTGTAACCAAGAAGAAGAACAATGAATTTAAAGGTAAAAGATTGTTAATGATGAAAACTGAAAAAGGCGTTAATATTAAGGCTATGTTTGTTTCGCGAAAAATAAATGATTTTGAAAATATTTTCTTAAAAATGGTCGCTTGTATCATTTAAAATAATTAGTTAATATATATATTTTCATTATTAACAATAAATTATATTTAACATTTTCGTGGAGAATGAAAATATATTTCATTTGTTCATTTTGGTAAGCGAAACAGATGATCATTTTTATAAAAATATTTTCCAAATTATTCATTTTTAATAAACGAAATGGAGCCTAATGAATTGATAAAAGTACATCGAAATATTTATTCTTGATGATGGATCCCTTTCTAATAATTAGGGAAATGACACCATAAATACTATAACTTTCGTATGATGTTCACTCAAGTATCATAACTTTTTTTTTTTTCCTAATTACTTAGATATCGATGTTTACATGAGTGCAATGATTTTTATTTTTTCAATAACTTGAGTTACATATAACTTTTCAATCAATCACTTTAGGTGTATGATTTTTTAAAAAGTTCGTCACAAGTGTTAGGCCACGTTGAATTTCCAATACCTATGTCAACGTTTCTTAAAAATTATGATATTCAAGTAATTGATTGAAACTTATAACACTCAAGTAAACGTTGTTTTTTAAAGAAATCATGTTACTCAAGTGATTGAAAAAGAGTTATGTTACCTAAGTGAGTACAGTGCAAAACTTATGGCACTTGTAGTGTCCTTATCCGCTAATAATCACACGTCGCCTTTAGCCTATTAAACGCGACTACTTATGAGTTGTTGATACTTCAAATGTAGTTACAACTGCATCTTTGCAATTCTAGGCTTTCTAGTTGCATGTCAATCCTCTCCATAAGCGGTTACAACCCTGAAGTGCAACATGGTCGTGCCACCATAGCTTGATATCCATAATGTTAATCGACATTTTCACTATCCCCTTTGTTCTTTTCCTTGTGTCCACCACTAAACCAAATTTAATAACTAGCAATATATTGGTTTTGTCATTGAAGTGAGATATTCATTGACCATTTGCCATCGTGCATTAACAACCGTAATTCATGATCATCGATAACCATTGTTCATAGTCGTTGATAAGTTTTACTATAGTTGATAACTATATTATGTAGCTGCCACTGATTGTCACATAAATTGTCACTTATGACCAATGTTGATCACTCTTCTCAATTTAGCTAGTGTCATCGATCTTCATTTCTATGGAGTATTGATGATCCATATGATTTTTCTAAGTGCTAATAGTTTAAGTTTATGGCAGTTAGAGAATTCTCTTACGCTAAATTTATAACCAAATTCTATCGAGATTCCGGAGAGGTCACTCATGTTGAACACTCTACATTTTTTATGTATTGGCTCTCTTGGTGCCTCTTCTGTCACCCATCCATCAAAGTTTTTCGAGGATTCATCGATGTAGCATATTATTTGGTCGTGGGTACAATGATCCCATTAGGTCGACTTGTTCTTGTTGCTCCGTACAAAGGAATGACGAGTGCACACCTGTCGATGCATGAGAAGAGGTCATGTGTCTTCTTTGGCCCCTTTTGGGTTTTTTCAAGCCCAGCCACCTCTATACTTTTCATTTTTTTTTTTGGCTGATGAGATATGTGCTCTAATTGAGTCTTTTTTTTTCTTGGTCGGTCTCTAATTGAGTCTAGGGAGTTGAAATTGGACGCCACTTTCCCGATATTGCTGGGTGTCATTGGCTAAGTTATCCTCTTATGCCCAATCCTGAAAGTATTTCCGCTTTCAAGTATTTTCTCAAAATTTTCTATCTTGACCCTACTCAACAATTCGGCTTCTATCCCCTTCTTTCTCTTGATTTTGGTGCCCTTTTTCCCAATTTAGACATCAAAAGTAGCCAAAAAAAACTTTAGCTTAGCTTAGCGTACTCACTTCCGTTGATCTCCCTCTAAGGATATCGATTAAAGGGTAAATTTTATCCTAAATTCAAAGTTTATTCTTCGCAATATTGTACTAGACAGTTGAACTTACCAGGGGTATTCCTATTGCCAATATCCTTTTACCAAGAAGAACATTTATAGCGAGTGATTTTAGGCTGGATTCGATATTTAAATACTCTATCATTCCCTCTTGCGCTTAGTCTTATCTTTTCGTCTAATACTAAGAGTGGAAATATATAAAGGTCACTAATTTAGGATTTTTTTGGCTTTTAATTAATAAAACAACTAAGATCCAATATATCTAAATGGGGATATTTCATTATAATAATGAATAGTACCATCATTATCATCAGGGTAATAAAGATACCAAAAATCCCAACTTATCCCTATAAGACATTAACACCTTAAAATTTTTAAATAACCTAAACTCGAACTAGTGAAGCCATTAAGAATCTGACATGGTAGTGTGCATGAGCAACACCACGAAGGATTTTAAATAACCCCTTATGAATGGATCTATGGTGGAAGGTATTTTTTGTTGGATAAATTCTCTTCAGATATTTTGAAGTCGACAAAACATTTCCATCAGTCTAGTCTGAAGACTTGTAGACTCTACTGGCAAAGTCTGAAGATCAAAGTCTGACGATATCAAGACTCAAGTTTCAAAGTCTACTCTCATGGACAGTTTCCAAACCGTCAAGTTAAAACTTATATTATGATTCTATATAATATGGTTTTGGCTCCAACGGCTAAGGAATATCTTTCGATTGGAATCAGCACTACAAGTTCTTATATTCGTATCCGAATAAATATAGATTCTCTAAGATTCGCAATTTATACTTGAAAGGTTCTACTTATGGAAATCAAGATCCTGATTGTATAGGCGAGCAGGATTGATGGGCTATCTACACTTACCTTAAAGAGCTCGAGATATCTCTAAATTGATTATGTCCAACGGGTTGATTGGAAGAACTTCTTCTGAAGGTGCCAACGGTAATGAAGGCATGGAGAAGTATATAAGAGAGACGCTCAAGTTGTTGAAGGGTGCCGGATAGAAAAATTACAAAGTCTGAGTCTCCATGTTATCTTGTGATCTTATTCTTTGAGTAATCCTTGTAATCAAAAGAGAGACCAAAGTGTGGTGAGACCTTGAGGAAGTGTAGTAGAGTTTCTACACTGTGAATTCAAGGGCGTGAGATTGTAAACACTATTTTTTATCCTTAGTGAAATCCAGCCAGAAGGGCTGTCCGTGCGGGAGAGTGGACGTAGGCTTGGTCTAAGCCGAACCACTATAAATCTGTAGTCTTAATTCTCTATCCCTAATCCTTTTATCTTTCATTACTTTCATTTACAGCGATTGTTGTTTTTAATTCATTAATCTCTCATTCGGGTTAAAATTTATAAAATCGTTTTAGTCACCTATTCACCCCCTGTAGGTGCTAATTCTAGTCCTAACATTTTTGAGTCACCGGTACAATTTTGGAATAATACAAAATACATACATAGTCAAGTTGGGTCTCAAAATTAGATCTTGTTAACGGTTCAATTTGTGAACTGAATCGGACACTAAGCTCCTCAAAACCAATTAGATCAATGATCAATAGCTGGAATCAATGTTTCATAAATTCTTCTTTCTCTTTGTGCAAAATTATCAATAATTAATGAATCACTTTTGTTTACTTTGAGATATGAAATAATCTATTCTCAGTTATTCTTAAGGGACTAGACATTCTTAATTAAGTCACGTCCTTAATTGAAACTAGATGCAAAGTGAAATTTGATCATAAATTGACAAGAAGCAAAACTGAATTTAGGTGTGAGCATTCAAAAGAGTGATTGCGTAGGGCCACTTGGTGGAATTCTATTCTTGGTTTATTCTTTTTTCTTCTCTCTAGATGCATGCACATGTATATACCACTATTTCTTTTTGGGCATTTATATCAATCCAATATAAAGATTCTTGTATCAAAAAGATGTATTGAAAAAGCTGAAAATTCTTGGCCAAAAGTCAGCAATTATCTTTTGTGAAATTTTCCATAGTTTCCAGAAATCCGAAGCATAATATTTTTTTTTCAAAGATTCCAAATTTCAAAGCATTTTCTTCCGATTCCCAAAAAGCAAATGACTAAATAATTGTCAAATTTCAATTATTCGATGCTTTCATTTGACGAAAAATCAGTAATTTGAAAAATATCGTGTTAAAAAATTATTATTTGTATCTCTTGAAAAAATCTAAGTAAAGACTAATATTTTAACAATTAACAAAAATGCGAGATATTTATTGAAAAAGAAATATTATCTGCTGTTGGGGACTTTTGATCATATCCGTCCAAGTGAGAACGATGCATTATTTATCATTTCCTTTCTATGCAACAACAATCATGGCTTAATGAATCAGTGATGTCCAGTTTATGTTTCAGTATTATCTAGACTTGTTCCATCATACCAAGCCAATCATGTATGGAGAATTTGCAAGTTGCACCCAAAAATGAAAGATCTCTCTTTGTTCGTATATTGCGATTGGTTCTATTTACGACGTTACTCCAAGATCGATATTACAATTTTTTCTTTTCCCCATTTCACAAGGTGATTCCTATAGGATGATTGCTTTTGCACCTCTCATCACACTAATGAAGCCAGAACCTCTCCTTTAAAAAACAACATCATGCCCTATCCTTTTCAACTCATGTGGGGCAGATTCAAACTTCAAAGACAACGCCCCATTAACTCTTTCTAGGTGGGTCAGTTTGACCGAACTGTATTCATAAATATTCCCTTATGCAAAACAAATATATCTGCATATATGTGTGTCTGTGAGAGAGAGAGAGAGAGAGAGAGAGAGAGAGAGAGAGAGAATTTCCCACAATAATTCTGTATAGCTGTAATCTTTTCTGGGTGTATTGTATCCTGTCCTCGACTTCCTCATAAAGTGCTTGTTTCTTGGTGTTTTCATTTCATCTGACTGCCTTCAAGCCAAGACAGCCCTTCTCATTTCTTCCTTGTTTCTGGATTGTCACTATGATCTGCTTCTTCACAAATTGATTGCTCATTCTGGTCTTTCCCCCCCATCTCTGTGGGTTCCTTTGTTGCTTTATCTGAAAGATTGAAGAATTTGGGCTTATCCAAATTCCTCATGAAAGACCCAGAAATGGCTGTTCCCCATTTGTTCAGATGCCCAATTAGCCTAGACTTGTTCACTGACCCGGTCACTCTGTGCACAGGGCAGACCTATGACCGGTCAAGCATAGAGAAATGGCTCGCTGCTGGTAACCTCACCTGCCCTGTCACAATGCAGAGGCTCCACGACCCGTCCATCGTCCCGAACCACACTCTCCGGCATTTGATTGAGCAGTGGCTCCAATTGAGTTGCGAAGCTGGTGGGATGACCGATCCTGACCGTGGCCTCATCGCCTTGAGACATAGCCTTGAGTCCCCTGAGTCCACCTTAGCTGACAAGGTTCATACGCTTCGCAGAATCCAGGTTTTGTCCGCAGAATCTCCCTTGAAATGTGCTGCTTTTCTCCGGTTGGGATTCTTGCCGATGTTGTTGGAACTAATTTTTGGGTATGCCGAATCAAGAGCGCCTTCCGCTCCAAGTCCTGATCACGTGCATTTTGTGGACCAAGCTCTATCTTGCATATTAAAACTGTTGGACCTTGGTGAGCTTCAGTGTCTCAATATGCTCAAAGAACAGTCGAAATTGTCATCATTTCTAGCACTATTCGAGCACGGAACAGTCACCACCAAGATCAGTTTGTGCCGACTTGTCGAGACAATGTCATCGTCTTTCCAGACCAAAGAGCTCTTCACTATGCTTGGCCACAGATTCCAACTCATACGTGGGATGATCCTCCTCCTCCACCAAAAGCCTGAGGTCTCCGAGGCGGCAATCAAGGCCATATCGTCTCTATGCTCTGTGGAATCAATCCGAGAAATCTTGCTGCGAGAAGGCCTAATCAACGGAACTCCTCGCATACATCCTACATGCCAAGACGCAAGAGAGAGCATCAGTGGCGCCGTTGGGGATGCGATTGCTCGAGCATCTTCTAGGAATCGAGAAGGCGAAAGAGGCAATTCTCGATGAACCACAGGGCATAACGAGTGCTCTGGTCAAGACGTTGTTCAGAATATCGGATCTTGAAGGAAGCGAGAGCGCAGTGAATTCGCTCATCCTCTTGTGCTACGATTCATCAGAGGCAAGAGAAGCTGCGCTGAAAGCAGGAGCTCTGACTCAGTTGCTGCTGCTTCTGCAGAGCCAGTGTGCTGATACGACCAAGACGAAGGCCAGGATGCTTCTCAAGCTGCTTAGATCATCCAAACGGACTACGAACAAAAAACATGCATAGTACCATACAATGTGTAATTAGTTTTTTTAATCTCTATTTTGTGTTTTTTGACTAACTATATTTCTCTATCATCCTACATGCAATGTCACCACAAATTGCCAGACCAACCTTATACTCACAATAATCTCTATTTGGCACAATGTCAACATTGTGGCCCCGTGACAGCGACGTGGTATCCACATAAATTGGCCACGTGTCTGCTACGTTAGCATCTTATCGAGAAATTTGGCTAGATTCCAATAGAAAAGCATCAATCGCAAAGAAATAAAAGCTTAGTGCATCATGTGATTGAAATCAAAGTTCAATGACCCAACTATGAAGTCCACAAAAAATGTAGTGGCCACCGATGAAATTCATCGTTTGCATCACCTAACAACAGAAATACTGGACAAAATATGGGATTTTCTCAAAAGACCTGTCATGAAACCATGTATGGAATGCATACTGAACTCACTCTTAACATTTACCTTCAGGGTGTGAATCGGACTGTACATGTGAAACGGGGATGGTTACTTCATAATGTCATGTAGTGACATAAGTGCAGCAAAAACTGTAGTAATCAATATGAGCAATCTGTTGGTAACATGATTTGCTTGAAGCTCTTACATTGAGACAGGTATCTATTTCTCTCAAAAGCATAAACGATTGGAAATAAGTTCATGTGTCTCGAGTGCATTGCTTAGAAAGTGGAGTTTACGACTTTGTAAGTCCACTGTCATTTCAATGAATCATGATTCATGTTTAGAAATGTATATGTGAATGTCAACCGATCGTTCATACTTCAGAATGTCATTTCAAATGGCTTTGGTGCTCTTGCAATTAGATTTTTTTATTGGTGGTGGTGATCATATGGGCTTCCTCCTCACTGAGCTTTTCAGCCAAGATTTGACTTATGTGTTCACTTTTGGGCATTGGGCCCTCTAGGAATGTGAACATTTATAATGAGAGATAATACTACAGACAAATTCTAGACTGGTATATAGTGCCATATTTACCTCAAATTAATTTTTTTTTATCACAAAAATTTCCGAACTAATACATATGTATCACATTTATTTTAAAATTAATTTTTGTGTCACAAAAACTTTTGAATTGGTAAACTCATGCCCACTTTTGCCCCAAATTAGTATACTTATGCCACAATTACTTCAAATTGTAATAAGTCAAGGATTTTTTTGGATAAATTTAGCATAAACGTATCGGTTCGGAGTTTTATAACACAAAAATTAGTTTGGTGTAAATGTAACACAGTTACACCAATATGAGTTTTTTGTGGTATTAACCTTCATAATAACTTAATTAATACCAAGTGTAGGTCTATTGTTATGAACCTTTTGTCGCCCAAACGTATGGAGCTTGCCTAGGCTCGCCCAACCTTTTCTTATAGATGAAACCATTTTAATTTTTTAAGAACATCAAAGCTAAAAAATAATTAGGCCGTTCCATATCTGATATATGCAAAACAAGTTAATTTTTTAGTAACATGAAATAATGTGGCTCAACGACAAAGTTTCATTCTACTTTGTAGATTGACTCCCACGTTTAAGGCGTTAGTACAAAATCTGAACGGACTGTCCACTTGAAACTCAATCTTTATTTTAATTATTTTTTGTCTCCAAGGATTTTTTTTTTTAAATATTCATGAGGCATTGTACCATCTATACGGGGCTTTTCATGTTCCAAAGTAAAATGGAATTCTGGGGGTTTCAGAAATGGATGAATTTGTTTGTTCTAAGGCTACAAACCATTAATGTCCATTATTGTGATTGTCTTGATTTCTGGACGTGTTCGTGTTGAGATGATGCTCACATAGAAAAGTCCCAAATCATAGACTTGACGTGATGTGCAATGGTTAATACCCTGATTGGCCCATAAATCATTGGTTTAAGTACTCTAATGAAAGGAGTTTCAAGTAGATCAGAATTACTCAATTCTTTTAATCACTTGCATTTGGGGCAGAGTTAAAAAGTCCGCCGAATTCTTATTTCCCTCTTTTGATTTCTTGAAACTTTGACATCTAATTTCCGGTTGTCTTTATTATGGACCTTAGTGAGATAGTTTGTGCTCTCGAGATATAAAAGTGCGATCATGTTCCATGATATAGGCGTTATAACTTGTGAAGTATCAAGAAGTCTTTTCTACAGAGGATTGGTTAGTCACTCAAAGTATTATACAATGTTCATGTCAATATTTAACTAGGCCACTCTTTCAGTATTTAGGAAAAATAATAATAAGAAGAAAAATAATGGTTAGTTCTCACCAAAACTAATATGACTAATGACTCATTTGTTTTGTAAAAGATAAAAGATTTGAAAAACATTTCCCTGAAAAAATCGCTTGCATTGCTTAAAAAAAAAAAAACAAATCAAAGATATTTACCTAATTCACAAAAATGTCAAGATGTAAATTGTGGTCGATAATGATAATATTTTTAATTGATTAATTATCTTAACTAACAAAAGTGATTATTTTTTTAAGAAAATATTTTCCAAACTATTTATTTTTTATGAAATAAAGAAGCCTAAATTCACTATTCCCAGGAATGGTTGCTTGGCAATACGATAGCCTCTCCTTAGCAATTAAAACTGCTCAGGAGTCCAAAGAAATAAGAGCTGTTTAAATTGAGTGGAGAGATTGGCTATAGTGTCCAACTTCGCTCATTCCTGAGCTTCAGTTTCTCTCCTAATTAAAGGTATGAACCGCATTCATTGGCAAAAGGGCAAGCTGAAAAACTAGCAGATTTGCTTAGGAAATTTCTAGACGTGGCGATTCATATCATATCATACAATCCCTCAGTAACATGTCGAGAATTGTCACTTCTAGAAATTTGACTAGAAAATACAAAGGGAGAAGGAAGAAACACTAATCATGAATCATGACGAGATGAGATGAGCTTTTCCCTCTTGTTGCCCGAAAAGATTTATAAGATCGCTGAATATCTATGGGCAAACAAGGTCAAGGAGTAATATCTGTGCAAACTTCAAACTCCTGACATGGTAGTCTCATCTAATGGAAGATCAGTGGCGTGCTTAATCAATTTCTTATTATGTGTCATGATATCAAAGTAGAAACCTTGTCTATCTGGTTCTTCATCAGTCATAAGTCTCTCTCTCTCTCGCTTAATCAATCTCTTATCATGTGTCATGATATCAGAGTGAAAACCTCGTCTATCTGGTTCTTCATCAATCATAAGCCCCTCTCTCTCTCTCTCTCGTCAAGGAAAAGCCTTGTTTTCCCACTTGCTCAGAAGATTTCTACATTGAACTCACTTCTCCAACTTCCATTTCTCGGATTAAGCGGGTTGATAAATCCTAGCTAGTTACCTGATGAGGGAGGATGAGATAAACCCAACATAATCACAGGAGTTAGAACAAGAAAATATTTATTAGCTTTCATTGTAGATACAAGCAAATTTCACTGGAATTTCTTTCCCTTTTCCCACGTCGGACACATCAAGAAGGACACATGACTCCAGATCAAACAACTTACACGACATCCATAAGCACACTTGCGAACTTAAAGCTAAGGACCATATGTGTTTGTGAGTTCGGCTAGTACAGAGAGTTTAAATTTGAACTTCAGACATAAACTTGATCTAGCGGGGCATCCGTGGTGGCGACATGACCTTGCTTCAGCTGGACATCCCTGGTGGCTTCCCTCTGAGGCTTAGGCTGAAAATAAGGTTCTAGATGGTTGGCCAACGCCAGCCTGTCAATGCTCTCGCTGTGATATGACTTGCAGACGAAGTAGATCACTGTTTGGATCACGAGGCTGAACAGGAACAGGAACGTCAGCAAGACGAGGCAGGGGATGCCAACGACTAACTGGAATGCTAAGTACCAATCATCAGGTAGAAATATCTGGTACGCTATCATGATCCCCCCATAGAACAAGACCAGCAGCAGGAAGATGAAACTCGTGACTCGTCGCTTGCCCTCAATAAGATCTATGCTCTTGACCATGGCCTTGATCCCGTAGTTCTCCTCCTCCAGGACGGAGACCACACTTGCCAGCTGCCAGACGATGCTCAGGTACACGAACCCACCGAAGAACACGATCAAGAGGATGATCCAGATTGCTAGCCCAAACGGCAGAAACCGATCAGCACCACCCCCATGACGAAAGTCCCCAGCATGCATATGCCGTAGGCCAAGTGGATCAAGAAACTCCATATGAATGTGATGGACACTCGCTTCCACACCTTTGGGACCACGGACATGATCTTCTCGAAGGTGATGGGCTTTCCTGTGTAATTGCAGGCCACAGTGTATACGACTGCAGAAGTAGAGAGAAGGGAAAACACCAGGAGGAGGACCAAGCATGCTATATTGATGAGCCAATATGCTAGACGCTTGTATGTTAAGATATCATTCAGGCGATTGTCTCTGCAGCGACCGTAGGCAAGTCGTTCCCAGTCAATTATTGGTTCCATATGGTCGGAAACTTGGACTTGAACTAAGAAGATCATGGAGAGAGGGAGGATAAAAAGGAGCGTGATCTGAGTGAAGATTTTCTTCTATGAGGAGATGATCTTAAATGACTCCTTGAAGATGCCAAGGAACCCGATATGTTGAAGCTTCTCTCCATCACTGTCCATCTTAGTTAACACTCGACTTACATGTTCCTCCATAAGGTTAGTTTAGAAGCTCTGCAGATGATGAAGCTGAGAGAAACCATCCATATTTATACACATGTAGATGACTGAGGAGGTTAACATCTGAAATCGATGATCTGATACGTCGCTTGTCTCTCCGTGGATTACAATCTACATTGTTTGATGTGATTTCTTGGCAAGAGTTGGAGAAGCAAAACAGATGCTTTGGACAAAAGACAGCGGCAATGACAAAGGCTTATTCTAGCTATCTGGGATGATTTTTGTCGTTCATTTTCATGATACGACTACGCTGATAGATACCATCATACTAAATATTACTGCTCCGGCAAGTTTTGTCCTTTCCCTCCTTTTTTCTAATCCTCTTTTAAATTATGAAACCAAGAGGTAAAGTAGAAATTGGCTAGGCAAGGACAATGTAGCCATCCGCATGTCAAAGAAATTACATCCAGCATTTTCAAAGGTAAAGATAGCTCTATCTTGCTTACAGAAAAAGGACAGTTATTATAACTAAATTAGGATGTGTGATTACATAATTAATAACACGGATGAAACAATAATTACATGAACGATAATTATGGTTAAAGTAATAATGATAATAAAATATCCAACGGCTGATATTCACTAGGCTCTACAGTATTGCTCCTGAGAGAGAGAGAGAGGAAAAGTACATTTCTGTGGGTGTGTGCATGATTTCTTTTTTCCTCAAATTCCTCAACTTTGCTACCTACGCCAAGAACCATCTTTACATCCCAAAACCTGCATTTTTCATCTCCCTCAACCTAAAAAGGCCCATTTTTCCTCATGCATCCCCCGAAATTACGCTTCATCAACACCTAAATCATTCGATCCAAAAGTCTCATTTCTCATTGCAAAATTTAGCGAACAAAATCTTTCGATATCATCAGAATTCGACCTCTAACACAAAGTGTTTACTCTGCATATTCCTGCATCAGCATTTTTCATTGCATTTTCTCACATTTGGAAATTAGATGCATCTTAGTTTCAGGATCATTGACCCTACGTCGAGAGGTAAGGTAAACGAGGACATCAAAGCTCCCGAATCCCGCAATCCATGGCGAAACTTTGACCTGTCTCGTATCGATTCTTTCCTTAGCCCTAATCAAGCTAGCTAAAACTCATCGAAGGACATGTCTTTCCCTCTTGTCCGGGAAGGGCATTCTTGGCTTGACCAGTTCTTGGAAGCCATTCTATGATGCATTGAAACGAGGAAAGTCCAGCAAAAGGAAGAGGATGTTAGGAACGTGAATATATGAAGAGAAAAACAGAGAAAAAAAAACAAGAATTTTTACATGGAAAACCCTTCCCCAAATCAAGAAAGGAAAAAAATCACAATGCCGCACTAGGCAATCTTCCACTATCAATATCAATGTTACAAGCTCTAAGGTTACAAGTTTCAGCGTTATAACTATAAAAGATATTGCCCTATAAATAGCAGGAGTCTAGGACATACATAATTAATATAGAAATTATATGTATCCCATTAGCAGTAATAAAAGCTCTATTGTTTGCTTTAACATTTGTTGACACTTAATATTTTAAAAAATAATAAATTAAATTTGGTTTTTGAAAATCTTTGTTGTTGAAAATATATTTTCATTTCAAAATTTAAAAAAATTAGTTGCCGTTTGATTTTGGAGCCATTTTGTTGTTGAAGAAGTTGAGTGAATATCGCCAAATCTTGAACAACTTCGAGTCTTTTCTTTATAAAAAGAGGGTAAGTTTCGGAATCGGGGGGTGCAATTTCTCTTCGTCGAAGGACCAAAAGGGAGAGTCATTTTATTTTTTCTTTATTGGGAGTCCCAAAAGGTGAAAAGTCAAAAAGTAAGAGAGAGAAAGGAAGAAGGATTTCGGTTCATTGGGGAAAAGAGAAGTCAGCAGTGCAGAGTACAGAGGGAAACGTGAGGAGCAAAGGGAAGTGACGTGAAGAAGCCAAAAAAAAAAAAAAAAAAAAAAAAGGGAAGAAAAACACTGTTCTTCTTCCTCACCAGTCCCCCGCCGTTTGCACCGGTGTTTCTGCGACCGACCACCGGACCTCCCCTCATCGCATGACTCGAACTCGACGCTAGCCGAGCCCCCTGCCGCACCAGCACCACCTCGCTGCGCCACCGCGCCCCTGCACTCACCGGAGTTGGTTGCCCACATCATCCGCAGACCGACCCAGCTCTTCGCGAGCTCAACTCTTCGAGCAGCACCGGAGCTTGCCCCCGACGCACCCAGCCGCGACGAAGCTTCAGTTTCGTAGTTCCACCACCATCGAAGCTCCTCTTGCCTGCGCTCGCCGCGCCGTCGCACCTCTACTCCAGCCCTGAGCGGCACCCGACGTTGCCGCTCCATCTCGCTGCCGCCTTGCCGTGCCACCGTGCACTGATCCATTAGTCGTCGGTGACCTGGTGCCCATCCGTCGCCGACGCCTCCACGCTCGCGACCACTCCGCCAGCTCGAACCAGCCCCGCACCGCCTGTGCCAGCTCCTGCACGCCCGAGCGACACCCCTTGCTGCCGCATGACTTTTCCTTGGGGCTGTTCTTTATTTTGCTTTGTGCAGGTTTTTTTAGCAACAAAAGCTCTGCCCTTGACTAGGTAATTTCTTTAGGCTAAATTTAGATCAAATATTCTGTTCATAGTGTTTATTTTAACTTGATTTGTTGTGGTTGATTTTTATTATTATTATCTGATTATAAAATTTGTCATATTAAGTCAAAATAATCAAAATATTGAGCCGCGAGACGTCGGGTTAGGTTTTGATTATTTCAACTTTCCATGGAAAATTCATGATTGCTTTGCATCATTGATTCCTATTAAAATAATATGCCATTGATTTTCATATATGTTTTTTTGACGTGTTATTGTTATTTGCTCATCATACGTCATACATCATATTAGGTATTTAGGTCCATACACATTTTTGTATTTGAAGCAACACATTTTAGTAAAATTAGGATGATTTTCCTTTAACAAAACCAAAAATGAAAAATGAAAAAAGAAGAACCAAGAAAATAAAATGTTATTTAAGTTATATAGATTTCATAATGTGCACGTTACATGTTGCATTTTAATTAGTGGGTCATAGTTTAATTTTTTTTTTAGTATTCCCAATCATGTAGTCTTTTTAAATATAAAATAAAAGATATAAAAAAACAAAAAAGTTAGCATTGCATCATTATGTTATTTTTTTAACAAAAATTATTCGGCCATTAAAAAAATAAAAAGAGAAAACACAAAAGTCATTTACTTGGTTAATTAATAGGTTAGTTCATAATTAATCCCATTTCATATCATCATTGTTTAGTGTAGGTTGCATACATTAAAAAAGAATCATTAAAAAAAATCACAAAAATAACATGCATATAGAATTGTTATGTCATGCATCCCATGTCATGTATTATATGCACATTTAGGATTATATAAATTAGATTGCATACATATAGTGATAGTTTAAGTTATTCCATATAAATTGCATCTCACATATCATTAAAGTAAAAGTCATGCATATCAAAAATAAATTAAGATTGCATCTAATTAGATATCATGCGTTTAATTAGATATCATGTCATTTAGAAAATCATGTTTAGGGCATGCATTTTTATTAATAGTTTTTGTAAATGTTTTTTTTTTTTTTTTTAGAGATTGAACCTTAATAAAGTTATAGTTTTATAATTTCTTATGAATCTAGCATTTCGGTTTATTGAATGTTATTTCATTGATTGTGCACCCGCATGACCACCATTTGCATGTTAGTAACTTAGGTTAAAATTGATCAACACCGCCTGCAAAAATATTTTGAAATAAAAGGTACAGAAAGGGCGTTAGACTAATCTAGCGTAATCATGTCCCCGGACTTTGAATCTCTGGTTCGCAGAAATAAAGTATTCTCTTATACTTTATTTGGGTTTCTAATCAACCCTAATTGGTTAGTGGCGGCTCCAACTTGAGTATAATTGCATGTTAAATGGGTTAATTTCTTAATTGCGATTGGTAGGACTTGGGAGAGTCCGCGCCAAGTCTTCGGATTTAGTAATCCATTAACCTAGTTTTAGGTGATTCACCTTCGAAAAAATTAGGGTCACGACAACATTACAAGTTGGGTGACCTACTGAGAAGTGCCTACCAAAAATATATTGTTTCTGTGCTTGAACATTAGTTTCCTCTATCAAACTCTAAACTCCATCAATCTCCCATTTGGAGGCTGATCTTTAAAACAACAATAATCTTTTATAGTTTCCTTCTTTATAGCCCAAATTGTCCTAATGCAAAGGCATCACTCATCACTTACCATGGAGACTAACTAAGACAATGCACAACCTCAGTTTCCAACCTTTGTTGATATATCTGCTGGATTTTCTGCACCAAGAATCTTCTTCAATAACAAAGTCCCATCATCTATCAATTGATGAATTTGATGATACTTTAACTCAATGTGTCTTGTCCTTGAACGAAATATTGGATTCTTTGCAAAACAAATAGCACTCTGACTATCATTGAAAAGAACATTGTTATCTTGTTCCTTGCCTATTTCTTTTAGAAAAATTTTCAGCCAAATCATCTCCTTACTAGTTTTAAACATAGCAACATATTTTGCCTCAATAGTTGAGAGAGATACACATCTGAAGTTTAAACATCCAACTAATTGCAACACCACCTAAGGTAAAAACATAACCCGAGGTACTCTTTTTATTATCCAAGTCACCACCAAGATTTGCATCAACAAAACCTTGTAAAATCACATCGTTTTTCATAAAACATAATGACATACTTGAAGTGCCTTTTTGGTATCTTAATAACCACTTTACAACTTCCTAATGCTTTATTCTTGGATTTGCCATGCATTTGTTCACAACTCTCATCACATGAATTATGTCTGGTTGAGTACTTACCATTAAGGGTGTTTAAAAGAATTGAGAATTGCTCGGACTACTTGGAATTGGGTCGGATCGGCGGTCTAGCTCCCGATTCCAATTTAGCAGAATCGGTGAGTACCGGTTTAGTTCTTGATTTTAGGTGTAGAATCACCCATCCATCCACCCAGACCGGATTGGTATACATATTTAAAAAAAGAAATTCCATCTTAATTACTTAATTATTTTGTAGTTTTTTGACTAAATATATATGTACATATATGTATATTTTTAGTTATTAAACATTATTGACTAATTTTGTCCCTTAGATATGAAATAGGATTAACTCTCTAATTTTTTTTTTCATTCTAATAATCTATTTACTTGCTTTCTCAACCAAAAAAAAAAAAAAAAAAAAAGGAAGAGAAGAGCAAGGAAAGGACCGATTGGAGATGTCCATAAATGTTGGGGCACTTTGTCTTCATAATACAAAATTAAGAGCCATCGACTCATTTTAAATGTATAATTAGGTCTCTCCTTAGCCATTCCCATGATTAAATTAAGTTGACATTGAAAAAATATGGATCAAACAATTAATATTTCAACGTTTGTGGAGGTTAGGACTTTTAACATAGAGTCTAATTCGCCATATGTTCCCAATGTTGGGAAACCCTAAGTGAATTATACCATAACCTTGAAGAAATTAAGTTTCTAGCCAACAAGTATTGTTTATTTGTTCTCCCTTATAGTTTTCAATTCTTAATCAAAAACTCGAATATGAGATCGAACAAGCTTTGGTGCTCTAAAATAGAAACTAGGCTTACCTTGATACCTTGATATTAATTGATGAATGTAATTTTGTAGGGATTGGTGACCAGTTCTATGGATCCACCTAGGAACCGAACCGGACTAGCGGCTTAGTTTCGATCCAATTCCTAGGTGGATCCATGATACTAAGGGGCTATTCTCGGTTCCAATTTTTTGGAATTGGTCTTTAGTGAGTAGTTTCCAATTCTAAGGTGGGAACCGCCCACTTGGACCATGCTCACCTCAACATACCATAACGTATATTAAACTACCAACGACTGATGCATAAGGCACCTTGGCCATATACTCCCACTCATCATATGTCTTCCGTGACTGCTTCTTTGAGAGCTTGAAGTGATTTCCTAAATGAGTACTTCTAGGCTTTGCACTTTGACTTCAAATCCATTTGTCATCTTTTCAATGAATTTTTTTAAAAATGATTTTAGAATTCCTTTGGATCATCCCACGTGATCCTCATCCCAAGAATTTGATTTTCTGCGCTCAAATCCTTCATCTCAAACTCTTTTGACATGCTGCTTCAGTATGCTGATCTCTCCCTCATGCTGAGTCTTGCAATGAGCATATCATCCACATACAATAGCAAAATATCATCCACATACAATAGCAAAATAATATAGCATTCATCAAATTTCTTGAAGCAACAATAGTGATCCATATCAATTCTAGTGAACCCGTTACCACACATAAATTTGTCAAATTTCTTGTACCACTATCTAGGAGCATGTTTTAAGTCATACATAATTTTTTTTTTTTCAATTTATAGACATAATTTTCTTTTCTAGGAATCTAAAAACCTTTTGATTGTATCATGTAAATATCCACCTGGAGGAATGCGGTCTTAACATTAAACCACACCAAATGTAAATACTCAATGACAACAATAGTTGATACTAACTCGATAGCAGTCAATTTCACAAGTGGCGAAAAAATCTCTGTGTAATCAATTATTTATTTTTGTTGAAACCCTTTTACTACTAACCTTGCTTTGTACCTTTTGCTATAATCAGGTTCATCCACTTGTTCTGCAATGCTTTATTCCCATTTGGTAACTAAATTATCACTCAAATTCTATTTTTTCTTGAGTAAATCTAACTCATCATGCTTTGCTAACTCCCACTTAATAGAATCTTTAAGCCGCATTGCTTTCAGAAAATTTACTAGTTTGCCAACGTCATTCAAAAGCAAATTAATGTAGTGACGGAAGAATATCTTTTGTATAGGTTTAGGTGTTCTACTGGATATTCTCAAAGTGGGTTTAGGTGTACGTAATTCTTATTTTGGTTTTTGATCACAGTCCACAGCAATAGTTTCAGAATTTCAACCACAATACTCTAAGAAACCTCCTCCAATTCAATCTCTTTATTCTCCACCATTGGTTTCTTCACACTAGATTCTACCACAGATTTGTCCTTATACAACATATTTTCATTGAATGTAACATCGGTGGTTCTTATTATTTTTCATTTGTTCATTCCAAAATCGATAACCAAAATAATTAGAACCATATCTACTTAAACAAAAAACATTTTTTTTAGCTTTTGCATCAAGCTTACCTTTATTTTCCAGAATCTATGTGGACATACGAAACACAACCAAAAACTTTCAAATGTGAGAGATTTACCTTCATTCCACTCCATTCTTCTTTTGGTAACTTCAAATCAAGTGGAACCAAAGTGCATCCACCCAAAACGTCTTGGGTAATCATGTATGCAATGTCATACTTCTTGCACACTCATTCAAAGTTATGTTCATCCTTTCAGTAAATGTGTTTCGTTGCAGTCTGTTGGAACAGTTCTTGCATTATGATTCCATTCTTTGCACAAAATTGCTTGAACTTCTTGCTATCATACTCACCACCATTATCGGACCTTAGATATTTAATCTTCAGGCTAATCTCGTTCTCCACTTCAGCTTTCTATCTCTTAAATGTAGCAAACACATCATATTTATATGTCAGAAAATAAATCCTTACCTTTTTGGTGGAGTCGTCAATGAGCGTGACATAATAGCATGAGCCTCCAAGGAATGCATAGGGGCTGGTCCCTACACATCTCTATGCGCCAACTCTAATTTTCCTTTATTTGATTCTCTCTCAATCTTTGAAAAGCCAACATGTTTTTACTTGCCTAGAGCACAATCTTCACATAGACAAATATCTATAGACTTTAGATTAGGCAGTTTTCCCTTAGATGCTAACAACTTCATCCCCTTTTTCACTCATGTGCCCAAGCCTGTTGTGCCACAATTTGGAATTAGCTTATGATTCAATAACTGCTACAATTTCTCTACTACTTTCAATCATGTATAGTGTTCTTGACTTTGTTCCTCGTGTTACAACCAAAGCACTTTTAACTATTTTCCAAGAGCCATCCCCAAAAATAGTTTTGCATCCTATGCTGTCTAATTGACTTATAGATATTAGATTTCTTTTAAGTCCTGGAACATATCTAACATCATGCAACTTCTATTGATATTCGTTAGTAGAGTTTATATGACATCACCCTTTCCCATAATATCTAAAGGTTCATCATTAGCAAGATAAACCTTTCCAAATTTTCTAGCAATAAAAATGTGCATTAATTCTTTGCATGAAATAGAGTGAAACGACGCATTTGAGTCAAGAATCCAAAACTCAAGTGGATACCAATGCTCAAAATTAAAGCATCACTACCATGCGTCTCTTCAAGAGTTGCATTCACAAATTTTTCTTCCTCTTGATTTCATCTTCATATTGAAATTTCTTCTTTGGGCTTTACAATCTTGTTTCAATAGCCTTTCTTTTCACAATCCTAGCAAATTATTTCTCCACATGGTCTAGATTTGCTTCTCCCTTGAGACTTTGATTTACCATGATACTTGTTTCGCCCTTGTTGATTATTTCTTCCTCTAGCTTCAGTATTTAAGGTGGTACCCGAAAATTCACCCAATTTTCTTTTGTGAATGTCCTCTCTAAGAGTCAAATCTCAAATTGCTTAAAACTTCAACTTTTTCTTACTAGACGAACTGCTTACTACAGTCATTAGCTACACGCCAACTTTTAGGCCTTTACCTTGTCATCGAATTTGACATCCACTGAACTCAATTGAGTCATGATCACATTGAATTCATTGATGGGATCTGTAATGGAAGCACCATTGTTCATCTTCAAATTGAAAAAAAAAAACAACACATCAAATATACATTATTTGATGCAAAAGGCTTCTCGTACATGTTGGACAACGCCGCCATCAAATCCATCGTTGTCGCCTCATTGGCAATGTTGAAAGCAACCTTTCACGCCAATGTGAGACCAATCAAACCCAGAGCTTGTCAATCTAATAATTCCCACTCTTCTTGCTTCATAGAGTCTGGTTTCTCTCTAGACAGAGGCTAGTGCAAGTTCTTCTAGTACAACATATCATTGATTTACATATTCTAAAAACCAAAGTCCTTGCCTTGGAGTCGATTGATCTTCACCTTCCCTTCGTCCATATTCGCTTCCACTATTTTGCCAAAATCAAGCTCTAATACCAGTTATTAGGAACGCGAATATATGAAGAGAAAAATAGAGAAGAAAAAATAAGCGAGAATTTTTACGTGGAAAACCCTTCCCAAAATTAGGAAAGGGAAAAACCATGATGTTGCACTAGGTAATCTTCCGCTATTAGTATCAGTGTTACATGCTCTAGGGTTACAAATTTCAGCGTTGTAACTTTAAAAGATATTACCCTATATATAGCATGAGTCTAGGGTATACATAATTAATATTTTAATTACATGTATGCTATTAGCAGCAATAGAAGTCTTATTGACTGCTTTAAGATTATAGGATGGGTGACATACTAGGAAGTGCCTATCCAAAATAAATTGTTTCTCCACTTGAACATTTTTTTTTTCTATCATACTCCACAACTTTGTCAGAGGAAAGCAAAGAGATAGAGGCTAATATTGTGCATCTGGTGAAGGGAAAGCGATTGATTTTCATGAGCTTTAATCAAGAATTTTCAATTACCGGCAATGTCCAACTCATTATGTTTTTCACGATTGAAAGAACAATGGATTATCTATTATATTTGAGACAACATAACTGTCCCAAAAGGTTAAATTATTACCATAAAAATAAAGTTGCTCCAACCCATCGCGCCTTACCATGTTCGCCTCCAGAAGTACATTCAGATGCTATTAGGTGTCGATGTCAATAAGCAATTGCTAGGAAACAAAATACCATTTATTTAGATAAAAAATTACTAAAATTTGGAGAGATCAATCCTCCATAAGAGCATGCGTCATGCCACACGGCGGAGATAACTGATGGAGACTTGCCAAATCATAAAACGTCATCTATACGGCAACCTCATGGCGAAATTACCAATTCAATCTAAACCTATTGTATGGATAATCATTTAATTCTTAATTTTTTTAATTTTATCAATACAGTCCTAAATAAATTGTTGATGCCCAGTCATATCACCGAATGACCCATGTGTCATGGCCGGCAATCTAACGCTAATCAAATTTTCTCAAAGTGACGTTGTTTTGCCTCCTTATTTTTTTTTTTTTGCATTTCTTATCTGACCGGGTGTAAGCACTCGACAATGAACATGCTCTGCATGTACCCATCCGGCTCAAACAACTTCGCAGCATTGACTCACCGAACTGAACTAAGGCATCCATGAAAGGCATTCCACGAAACCGCGAACACCTCTCAGCCCATGCCGTAGTGTTCGGAACGCAAGATGGAAGATCTATAGGATCCTGTTTCGAATCCACAGACGAAACTCTGAATCCGAATCAACTGAGAAGAAACAACTAGCCAAACTGACAGAGGCCTCGATGAGCACTTTAGCTTCTGCTGTGATTTCCTCTCTATGGTAGGTTGGAGATGAAGAGTAGGTTGGAGAAGATGAACAATGGAAAGAAAAAAAGAAAGGAAAAAACTCGAAAACTTCATAATTTTTTTTTTCAAAATAACGGTATTTTGATGAAATTTATTCATGGTCAATTGCTAGTGTGTCACATAAGATGGTCGGTGATAATTAAATCACTGTGAAACCATTTTCAAGCTAAAATTGGCACTATAAAAATTTAGGACTACATTGATTAAAATTGAAAGGATATGATTGAATTGCCATTCATTAAAAGAGATTTGAGACTAATCTGCTGATTTTCTCATACTTATGAATTTGCACACAAATTTTTATGATATAGGCCTTGCAAATCGTAGGTTCCCATTTCTAGGTAGAATCGAGAATCGAACTAGTCAAGGTTACAAATTGGCCTTAAACTGGCCGTGTAAGGTAGGTTCAAGCCAATTCTTAAATTGAATTGGCTCGGTTGCTCGTCCCTAATTACAAGAGTGGTGATCGATTCAAAAGTGGTTAGATTACAAACTTATGGTTGTTGACTCCTAGTTTTTGGAATTGATAATTGATCTTGTTGTCTTAGAATAAGGTTGGAACCAATTATGGGGTCAATTCAAGAACCAACTAAGGCTCTCTTCTTCTTTTTTTTCTTTTTTTTTTTTGTCTCATATTATTATATCCACAATATGTAGATGTCAAACATGAGTATAATTCCTTCAACTTAAAGATAATCGGTCAAACATATTTAATTTGCAACAAGAATTTTCTATTATAGAGAAATAGTAAAAGAACTATTTAGGGTTACTGGTAAACTGGTTAAGTCCTATGTTCCAAGTTTGCAAATCTAATCGACAAATTCAAGATATATAATTAGGAATTGAACCAATAAAATGGATTCCTTGTTTCTGGAACTAGGAATTTGATTAGTCCCCTATGAATTGACCTAGAACAGGTCGGGTAAGGCCACTTTGCATCGGTTCTCGAGTTGTTGCTCACCCCTATATGCAACCAATGGTAATTCTAGTTAGCAATAAAACTGTTCAAGAGTCCAAAGAAATTATATCTGTTCAACTTGTGTGAAGATTTCGACCCAAAAAAAAAAAAAAAAAAGAGTGAAGAGATTGGCTACAGTGTCCAACTTCATTCATTCTTGAGCTACAGTTCTCTCCATATTAACAGTTTGAACCATTTTCAGTGGCAAAAGGGTAACCAAAGCAACTTGCAGATCGGCTTAGGAAATTTCTAAGGGTGGCAATTCATAACATATCATCACAATCTCTTATAACTTGTCGAGAATTGTCATTGCTAGACATTTGAGTAGACCATATGAAAAGAGAAGGGAGAAATCTAATCATGGTGAGATGAGATGAGCTTTTCCCTCTCATAGTCCGAAAAGACCTGTAAAATCACAGAATACCCTTGAGCAAATAATGTAAAGGAATAGTATCTGTGACTAACTCTTGACATGGTAGTCTCATCTAATGGAAGAAATGTTGTGCGCTTTGATCAACAACTTTATACATGTGTCATAGTATCAGAAAATAAGCCTTGTCTGTCAGCCTGACAGTGTCAGGTTCTTCATCAATCAGAAGCCTCTCTCTCTCTCTCTCTCATCAAGGCAAAAGAAGATTTCCACATCTACCTTACGTCTCCAACTTCTTTTATCGAATTGATTTTAATATACGACAATATAATTTACCAAATGAAGCGGGTTGCTAGTCCTAGGAACCCACCAGAACAGGAAATATGAGATACACCCAACTTAACAGCGTCACAGGAGTTAGAATAGAAGAATCTGGAAAGTGATTGTGTATTTATTAGTACTGATTCTTGATACAAGCACATTTCATTTGGGTATCTCCTTGACTTTCCCCACGTCAAACACATCAAGGACTTCAGATCTAATGTACTCATAGGACACTCGTAGGTACACTTGCAAACTTAGTGCTAAGGACCATATATGTTGGTTCGGATCTTATTCAGCTAGTACAGAGAGCTCCGATTTGAACTTCGGACATAAACTTGATCTTCCTTGGTGGTGACATGACCTTGCTCTAGCTGGACATCGTTGGTGGCTTCCCTCTGAGGTTCAGACTAAGTAAAGCTTCCAGATGGTTGGCCAAGGCCAGCATGTCAATGTTCTTGCAGTGATATGACTTGCAGACGAAGTAGATCACTGTTTGGATCACAAGGCCGGACAGGAACAGGAACATCAGCAGGACGAGGCAGAAGGTGCCGATGCCTACCACGATTCCGAAGTTCCATAAATACAGCACAAACAACTGGTACACTATCATGATCCCATAATAGAACAAGACCAGCGGCAGGAAGATGAAGCTTGCGACTTGTCGCTTGCCCTCAATAAGACTTATGCTCTTGACCATTGCCTTGATCCCATAGTTCTCCTCCTCCAGGACAGAGACCACGCTTGCCAGCTGCCAGACAATGCTCAGGTACATGAACCCAACGAAGAACAGGATCAAGAGGATGATCCAGATTGCTATCCCAAACGGCCAGAAACCGATTAGCATCACCCCCACAAAGAAAGTCCCCAGCATGCATAAGCTGTAGGCCAAGTGGAACAAGAAACTCCATATGAACGTGATTGGTGAGTCGCTTCCACAACTTCGGGACCATGGACATGATATTCTTGAAGGTGATGGGCTTTCCCGTGTAATTGCAGGCCACAGTGTATGTGACTGCAGAAGTAGATAGAAGGGAAAACATCAGGAGGAAGACTAAGTACGCTATTTTGATAAGCCAAAATTCTATTCGCTGGCATGATGGATATTCATCCATGCGTTCATTGTCTCCCCTGTGATGAAGTCTGTATTTTTCAAATCGAATTCTTGCTTTCAGATTCTCAGAAACTTGGAATTGAACGAAGAAGATGATGGGGAGAGGGAGGATAAAAGCTAGTGTGATTTGAGTGAAGATTTTCTTCCATGAGACAATGATCTTGAACGACTCCTCGAAGATGCCAAGGAACCCGAGATATCCAAGCTTCTCTTCGTCACTATCCATCTTAGTTGATACTCGGCTTATGTTGTCCTCCATAAAGGTGTTCAGAAATGCTGCAGATGTTGCTGAGACTCCGTAGATGACTACGGAGGTTCACTTCTAAAACGACAGTTTGATCATGTTGCTCGTCTCTGCATGGATTACAATCTACATTGTTTAATATAAGCAAAACAAATTCTTTGGACAAAAGACAGTGACAATGACCAAGTCTTGCCCTAGCTAGCTGCTAGCTGGGGTGATCTATTGTCGTTCACTGTTGTAATATGCCTACACTGATAGATACTGTCATACTAATGCTCCAGCAAGTTTTGTTCTTTCCCCCTTTTTCTTATCCTCTCTCAGAGTATTAATCCAAAAATAAATATACAAATTGATTAACAATGTGGTAAGGGAAAATTGGCCATTCAAATGTCTGAGAATCTACACCCAGCATGAGCAAATGATAAAAAAAAACTCTGTTTTGACTACAGCAAATTACAATTGTTCAATAAAACTATGCTTCAATTTTATTTTTTGTCTGCATTATTTTAGCGTGACTCCAGTTTGTACTGGATGATGCACCACGCAAAGAATTCTAGGAAGGGAATGAAAAGAGCCCAAAGCCTCCTTCATTTTTAAATATAAGGGTTGCCATCTCTTCCTATCAGTATGCAATAATGATCATCTTCTCACACGGAGGTATCATTACCAAAATATTGAACTTCATTCAATCAACATTGATGGGGTTCTCATTGTTCTGTCCTAGGAACGAAGCCAACATGGGGATGGCATGGCGGTTCATTCATCTGCTCAGTGGGAGGACAGGCAATAACCGAAGCTCCTATGGGTCCTGTAATGAATCTGACAGGAACCTTCTATGTGACTCTTTCTACATTCTATTTTATGATATATTCTAATCAACCCATAGCTTTGTTCTTCCTGATCCGGTTTAGAACTGAGAGATTTACTATCATGATTGTGACAAAAAATCTACATATATAAAAGCAAAACAACAAAAAGCTACAGCACATCTTGTAAAAGGCGCACTGTCATATGGATTATATATCAAACAGTCATACATTTCCAAGCTGCAAACTTTATTGTCTTAACACTAATAACTTCATGACCTGCAAGTTTTTCTATGGCACGGGGACCAAGAGGCATAAAACTCCCAAACTAACACAGGGAATATAGAAATCAGACATGAAGTTGCTCAAGCTGGACAGAATTTGCCTTTAGAGGGACGTAGTCTCCGAGATAGACCTCGAGATGCTCAGACAGAGAGGACTTATCAATGTTTTCGTGGTGGTAAGACTTGCAGACAAAGTAGATCACTGTCTGGACTACCAAATCAAAAAGGACCACCATTAGCAGCAACAACAAGCAGATCAGTCCACCCACAATCTTGATTCCAATCCCTTGAACCAAGTCCAAGACCACAAGGCACTCAAACAGTACCTCAACAAGGGCAGACCACAGCATGACACCAAGAAAACACCCAATCGACATACCCATCTTGCCCTTTATCAGCCTCCTGCTCTTCACCATCGCCTTCCTTCCATACACATCTTCAAGAACCGAGATCACACTCGCCAATTGCCAAATCATGGTGAGATAAACAAACGCAACAACGCACAAGATCAGGAGAATCACCAACATGGCAATCGCAAGTCCAGAGGTAACTTGAAATGCCCTCACGATGACGACCCATCCGATCAAAAGCGCAACAGCCACCACAAAGAACGCTACGAAGGTTACGAAAGTCCAGAGGAAAGTGACCATGAGCCTCTTCCACACTCTGGGCACGACGCTCATGATCTTCTTGAAAGTAATCTGCTTGGCGGCGTAGATGCAGGCCACCGTATAGACAACAGCCGAGGTCGAAAGCAGAGAGAAGATAAAGACGAAGATGAAGTACCCGAGCTTGGTGAGCCAGAAGGCGACCCACTCCTTCTTGAGCGCGTGGGACAGGTCCCTGTAGCTCTGGCTGTCCACCGAGGCGTAGTTCTGGTCGTTCTCGTGGTCGACGATCCTGGAGGTGAGGAGCTGCGAGACCAAGGAGTGGGCGAGGAAGACGACGCAGAGAGGGAGGATGAGCGCGAGCGTGATCTGGGCGAAGATCTTCCTCCATTTGAGGATGATCTTGGAGCTCTCTCTGTAGACGCCGAGGAACCCTAGGAACTGCAGCTCGTGCTGGTCTCTGTCCATCGTTTCTTCCGCACAGAGAAACCAAGAACGGGGATACTTCTTGAAGCAGAGCAAGCAGGGAGGGCTCAGAGCCTCTGATGGCTATAAAAGGGTCTCGATAAGAACAACCGAAAGAGTAAAGAGATAAATGAAGAGATGGCGATGGCTGACAAGAGTGGGGTAGGAAGAAGGGAAGACTTTGAAATGTCAACGAGTCAATGCGGTTTCCTCACTCCCCCAGAATCGACTTTGCTTGAGGAAGAGAAGAAAACGTCGCAGCACGAAACGCGTGGATCGTCGGCTATGGAATTCATCCGAGGCGATGCGGCGTGGAGTCCGGATCATAGGTGACGAAATAGCGTGGAAAGCGAGCGAGCGTGCTTTGGTGATGAAATAGCGTGGAAATTGAGCTAGAGTGCTTGGGGGACTTTGCCCAGGAAATCTCCTTGAGAAGCTTAACATACTTACCTATGAAGAATTCCATTGCCCCAACCATCTTCAGTGTTGGGATATAATACGCAGAAAACGACTTGACGGTTTATGTTAACGAAAATTTCACCGTGAAATTCTTAAAAATAAGCCATTTTGGAAAGTATCGGTATCATGTCTTACGTCATGGAGAGAATAAAGAACAAATAATCCACTAAAATCGAAAAATCGGAGTTCAATCACTCACGTCTTTCCAGTGTTTCACACTTAGATTTAACCTCAACTCCAAAATGTTTATAAATAAATAACTCACTTGGATATAAACTCACGGCACAAAAAAATACCACGCGTTCAAGTCGAACGCCAAAAAGAAAAATCTCCAGCTTCTCTTCGGCGGACGAGCGGCTTCTTACGCTTGGCTTCGGCAACGTGCTTTTATAAAGGGAAATTAAATCTGTTCATGTTTATGTGCCCAGAGTCAAACTTTGACTCTGGGCCCCACCAATTTATTCCTTCTTGCAGGTGACGTCTGGACACTGCAACTTCCTTCGTAAGTGAATCTGTGTGCCAAAGTTTGGGCCCCACCAACATTGGCTCTTCACGTGTAGACTTGGGCCCAGGTAACAAACTTTCAGCTTCTCAGGTTCCGCAAAGTAGAAGGAACTTTGCTCAGCTTTCTTTTATAAATTTCCTCTTTTGTAAATCCTTCGCGGAGTCCAGCGAACCGTGTTTTTGCAAACGCTCAAACTCGAGACATAATTTAACACTCAGTTATAAGGTTCCCATCCAAACATTCTTTTTTATGTAAGTTGCATTTTCTTGATTTACCTTTTGACATCCATTATATTTCGTACTTAAATACTCGGCTGATGCTCCATTGTTGAGACATAAATATGAAACTTGAATAGTCCAAAAAATTTTAAGAACTTGGAGTGAGCACAATTGCCTATGATGAGCTTAAAATGGAAGATAATAGAGACATCATAGAGCAAGGTACAACATATAGTTCACGTGTTGGAAAAAACTTTTTTATTTGTTTTGAAGTTGACAAAATGTTTCCATCAGTCTAGTCTGAAGACTTGAAGACTCTATCATTAAAGTATGAAGACCTTCAAACTCAAGATTTAAAGTTTATCCTCACTGATAGCTTCTAGACCGACGAAGAAAAGTTTTATCCGATGAAGAAGACTTATCCAAATGCAAGTATATCTTTAAGGACTTGGATCGTATGGTTGAAGAAGATCTCACGGCTGGAGATAGCATCTTGTGATCAACTATTCTTATTAAAATTAATTTGGATAATTAGATCTGTTGATTGGTGAAGTATACTTTTAAGTTTCTACTTATGGAAACTTAGATCTTGATTGTATGGGCAAGCATGATTGGTGGGCTATCATTACATTTCTTAAATAACTCGAGATCTCCCTAAATTGATTATGTCCAATGGGTAATTTGGAAGAACTCTTTGAAATGTGCTAACGGTTATGAAGGCATGGAGGAGTATATAAGGAAGATGCTCAAGTTATTCGAATGTGTGCGTGAAAGAAAAATGCCAAAGTCTAAAGCTCCTGGTTCTTTGCTGATTCAATCGCTGAGCTTAAATTGTATTCAAAAGAGAGATTAAATACTTGTGAGACCTTGAGGAAGTGTAATAGAGTTTCTATACTGTGGAATCAATGACGTGAGACTATAAAATCTCTTTTGGTTCTTAGTGGAATCCAGCCAGTGGGCTGTCAGTGCGAAAGAGTGGACATAAGCTTTGGTCTAAGCTGAACCACTATAAACCTTGTGTTTCAATTCTCTTTCCCTAAACTCTTTACTTTAATTCGTAGTCTTATATAAATGTTTACAATCTTTTACATCTTCAGTCTATTATTCTTAAAAGACGAATTAAGTTGTTAAGTCTTGTAAAAACTTCTTTAACACCTATTTACCCCCCTCTAGGTGTTCTTTCTAGCCCTATCATCATGACCCAGTAAAGATTGAGGTAAATCATGATAAAGGCATCATTAAGTAATAAATATTGAACTTATAAACTCAATCATGTTAATGTATTTGATCTATTGAGCTCACACATTAAATACCTAGCAATCTCCTAAAGGTAAAAATCACATGTGCCTTTTTTTAGTGCGCATCATGTTCTAAGTGAATCATAGAAATGCATTAAAGAGAGTGAATTGAGATAGTTACAATTACAAAGATCATAATATTCTAATGAGAGCTCACACTTTGTGATGCACTATAATACTTGAGCTCATTCATAGAGTACGTTACGTTTCTTTTGAATTTAGATAGGTTTCGCTTATAGAGATCATAATATTCAAATGAGCTCACGCTAATTATATGGTACTCCTCAAAGCACTTGATCCATGCTTATTGTTGCAATATTCAACGTACTTAGATTATTAAATTTACATGTGGTTTCTCTCCACTAATGAGCTTAAATTATTTTGTTGGACTTTCTAAAATTAGAGACGAGCTAACCTATCAAGTTTAGTGAGAATCAAATGAGCACTTGAAGAATGTCTCGCACTAGGGGAAAAATGGGTAAAATACTAATTATTTGAAAAAATCTCACAATCTTAAGGCATGAATAATAATCATTCTATTCCCGAAAGCAATTTATGGCAAGAAATAGATATTATTTATATTCCTAAGACAAGTTTCTAAATAGAAACACATTTGATTACAACTCAAAATTTCTATTCCCAAAGCAGAGATTCCTTTAGTAGGCCTTAAAATTTCTTGGCAGTCAACGATTGGTGTGCAAGCGACCGACAGCTGAGTGATGGAAGAGTTTTTATTTCTAATTTATGTTCAAGAAATGGAAAAGTAGAAAATCATTTATGTTCCGAACCTATACTTTGGCTAAAATTTATCCTAGAAAATGAAATTATATTACCAAACGGATTTTTATTCCGAACTTATGCTAGAAAAAAAGAAGAAGAAAAAAAATATAAAAATAGAATAGTTACCATTCATGCCCTTAGAAACCTCACTCCTTGCTTCAAAGCTTTCGCACAAAGAGCAGGAGGAAAATAACTAAAGTTTCCGCAGGTTTTTCTATGGTGCTGTTTGCATCTTATTTTGTCTACATGTGTCATTAATTTAGAGTATATTTGGTCCACCTTTTTTATTTTACTTTTCTTGTAGTATTTGAAATTTATTTTTTTGTCTCTAATGTTAGACGATCAAAACTTTCATTCAAAACGTACAAACATTGATGGACAAGACTCATTTGGATCTTCTCATCAAATTTTTTCAATTTACACACTTTATTGATTTCAAAAGTTTAAGGTAAAGCAAAAGCAACTACACCATGAGCTGCAACCAACAGTCTTCTGCCTTTGTTTGTTCTGCTAAAGAATAAATGATTTGGAAAATATTTTCCTAAAAATAATTACTTGCATCGTTTGAAATAATTAGTTAATAAAAAAATTTCATTGTCGATAACAATTTATATCTAAATATGTTCAAGGACGATACAAGTGTTTTTTGTGTATTCATTTTGTAAGCAATATAAATAATCAGTTTTAGGAAAATATTTTTCACATCATTAATTTTCTGAGAAACAAATGAAATCTTAAATTGCATTATTTTTCATATGATGATAATGATGATCAGAAGATGCACCATTACTAATAAGGAAGGATTTTACTTACTGCTAAGTATATTTAAGAATCTGACCAAAATATATAGCTCACGTGAGGTTGAGCCACGCATGAGCCTAACTTTGCGATTTGTTTTTCATGGTGGCTTTCATGGGCACGCCGAGGAACCCAAGGAAATCAAGAACGAGGGAAATGATGGATGGGTAGAGAGAGACTGGGAAATTTCTTGAGGCAACGCAAGCAAAGAGACTCAAAGACTCAGATGACTAGAGGGTCTCGAGAAGAACAACCCCGGAGTGAAGTGATAAATGAAGAGATGGCAATGGTTAACAGAGTAGGGTAGGAAGAGGGAAGACTTTGAAATTTCAACGAGTCGAAGCTTGTTATTCAGATTCCCTACCTCTTCATGTGGTTTCATCCCCTGTAATTGAATTTGCTTATAGAAGAGAAGAAAGCTTTTGGTCCGGCTTTCTCCGCTCTCTGCCCGAAGTTACTCAGGTCTCCCGATCTAGTGACATCGCAGCACAAAACTAGTGGATGGTGGCTTTTGGAATTCGGTAGAGCTTATGCGATTTGGAGTCCGCAGTGAAGAGATCAAATAATGTGGGAAGTGAGTGAGCGTGCTTGTGAGTCTCCATGAGAAGTTGATATATATATATATAAAGAATTCCATCATGTGAAGACATGGAACACAACACTTTGGCATCATGCATAGCATCCTTAGCTATAATTTGTTTTATTGGCACGTGTCGCGACCTAATTTCCAAATGTGAATCATCTAAAACTAGGTTAATGGATTACTAAGTCTGTAGACTTGGCATGGACTCTCCCAAGTCCTACCAATCGCGATTAAGAAATTAACCCATTTAACATGCAATTATACTCAAGTTAGAGCCGCCACTAACCAATTAGGGTTGATTAGAAACCCAAATAAAGTATGGGAGAATACTTTATTTTTGCGAACCAGAGATTCAAAGTCCGGGACATGGTTACGCTAGATTAGTCTAACGCCATTTCAGTACCTTTTATTTCAAAAATATTTTTATAGGCAGTATTGATCAATTTTAACCTAAGTTACTAACATGCAAATGGTGGTTATGTGGGTGCACAATTAATGAAATAACATTCAATAAACCGAAATGCTAGATTCATAAGAAATTATAAACTATAACTCTATTAAGGTTCAATCTCTAAAAAAAAAACATTTACAAAAACTATTAATAAAAATGCATGCCCTAAACATGATTTTCTAAATGACATGATATCTAATTAAATGCATGAGTTTTACTTTAATGACATATGATATGCAATTCATGTAACATAATTTAAATTATTACAATATGTATGCAATCTAATTTATATAATCCTAAATGTGCATATACTACATGACATGGGATGCATGACATAACAATTCTATATGTATGTTCTTTTGGTGATTTTTTTTTTAATGATTTTTTTTTTAATGTATGCAACCTACACTAAACAATGATGATATGAAATGGGATTAATTATGAACTAACCTATTAATTAACCAAATAAATGACCTTTTGTGTTTTATTTTTTCTTAAAATGTTAATTATATGCAATTAAAAATTACACGATGGGATTACTAAAACATAATAATATGATGCAATCCCAATTTACTAATGTGCAAACTCTAATTAAATGCGACTACTATGCAAACTAGTTAATATGCACCTATTATTTTTTACTTTTTTATATATCATGCAAACTTTCCCTACATAAAAAAAAAATGTTTAAATCCAATCCTAACTAAAAAAACTATCTAAGGATGAAATCCTAAAAAAATCCTAAAGGTCAACTTATTAAACCTACAAGTTTAATTTAATAAACCTATATGACCTATATATGCTCATGCAAGATTTTAATTTCACTATTTTTTCCCTTTTTTTAATGTTTTTTTCTTTATTAACCAAAACAAGTAATTATTTAAAAAAAAAACTAAGATAAGAATTAAAATAACAGAAAAGATATTCCGTGAGAACACGGATTAAATTAACAATTATTTTAACTCTATAATCACAACAAGGAAATGAAAATAATTAAAAAATTTAGTCCGAAGTCTTACAGACCAAATTAAATAATTATTGTGATTTAACAATTGAAATTCTAACACAAAACCAAAAATTATTATAATTAAAAAATGATCCGTAATGCTCTCTGACCACATTAATAACTATAATAATTTTAGGTAGAATTTACGGATAATGCATATATTAACACCCAATATTTAAATAACTAAACTAAACATGCTATCAAATAAACAGAAAAATAATATAAAAGATAAAACAAATAATGAAATAAACTAAACTCTAAAAAAAGAAAAGTAAAAGTGAAAAACAAACTACCTAAGGAGAGAGGACAGCAACGTGGATGGGATAACCAGAGAGAGGGTGGCAGCCGACGTCGGATCTCCGGCAAGAGTTGGGCGGCGGCAGCGAGGGAGGCGCGGCGTCAGTGACCGGCGAACTGCAGCTGGGTCGTGGTGAGGGCGGCGACGGCATCGGGCATGAACCTAGAGTCGCGGAGTGCAGGGAGACGCGAGGCTGTGGTGGCTCGGTCGTCAGGCTTGGCGGGTCGGCAGGGCGTCGGGCGGATGTCGGGCTCGGCGGGTGGCGTCACGGATGTCGGGCTGGCAGCGCAGGCGAGAGGAGCTCCGGTGCGGGTTGCTAGGTCGCAGGTCGTGGGTCGCTGGGCGGTCCGCGTCGAACTCCGGTGCGGGCAAAGGTGGATCGGCGAGAGTCGGAGCAGCGGCTATGCGGGTCGAGGCTGCGGCGTCGCGGTGGTCTCGCGGACGGGCGGATCGGGCTCCGGTGCGGCAGGCGAGGCGGCGGTATGGATGGGTCATCGGAGAAAGGCGGCGTCGGTCTGCTTCGTGCTGGGCGTCACGGGCGTTGAGCGGTGACGGAGCGGCTCGGGCGAGTGGTGCGATCGCTGGACGCCGGGACGGCGGTGCTTGTGGAGATGCAGGAGCGGCGGCGCGGCGGGCGAGTGGCGCATGGAGGCGAAGCGGCGAGGTGGGGGCGTCTCGGGCGTTGGGCGAAGAAGAAGCACAGTAATTTTCTTTTTACTGTGTCTTCTCTCTCCTCTGTTGCAGCACCTGTCTCCCTCACGTTTTCTCCCTCTGCAGCACTTTTGTTTTGACTTTTCTTCTTTTACTGCAGGGTGCTTTCTTTCCTTCTGCGGCTGGTCAGAAGAAAGGAAAAGAAAAAACCCTGATTTCGGCTTTTTTCTCCTTCAAAGCTTGTTGCTCTTCCCTTTCTCACGTATCATCTCTCACTTCACTTTCTGACCTTTTTTTTTTAACAAAGAGAAGGCCTCTGGTTCTGAAGCCTCGCATTTCATTTATAGTGAAAAAAAAAAAAAACCCAACTCAAAGTTGTTGAAGATTTTCCAATACATTTGCATATATTCTCTTAACCACTCAACAATAAAAAGGCTCCAAAATCAAATAAAAAAACCGATTTTTTTGAATTTTGAAATGTGGCTATATCTTCAACAAAAAAGATTTTCAAAACTGAATTTTTATTTTATCTTTTTTATTTTCTAAAAGATTAGGTGTCAACAGCACGCTTCTGTTATTGGCCGGTGATTTGGAGTCCGCATCGAAGTGATGAAATAGTGTAGAAAGCGAGCGTGCATGCTTGTGGGTCTCCATGAGAAGCTGACATATATACTTATAAAGAATTCTATTATGTCGAGACATGAGATAGGGTGCTTGGGTGTCACACTGACCATTCTCAGCTACAATATACTTTATCCATATGCTTTTGTTATAGGCTGGCAATTTGGAGTCTGCGTCGAAGTGATGAAATAGTGTAGAAAGTGAGTGAGTGTGCTTGTGGGTCTACATGAGAAGTTGACATATATACCTATAAAGAATTCTATCGTGCTGAGACACAGCACAATGTCATGCCAAGCCTTCTCAACGATAATTTGCTTTATTAACACTCTTTTGTCACGGGCCAGCAATTCCTTAGTCATGAATAGTGCGTGCGGTGCCTAGTGAGCAAATAAACACTAGGCCGGCCTTTCTTCCATAGTAATTCTAAAGAACGATATGGCAAATAGCATACACCAATCAGATCATACCACATCTAGCTTAACTCGAGTGTCTAATCCATCGATTGAAACAACATATCATTTTAGGCAACTGATTTCAACATGCCATGGCCTCATCAAGAGAATGGCATCAACTCCTGACCAGTTTGGGCACGGGAGGCCAATCTCGCCTTTAGAACCTTGTAGAGATATATTCGTTCTATTCTAAGACTCCTAACACGAAATGTCTGATGGTACTCCCATGGACCAATTGTATTTATCCCCTCTACATTGCTCTCTCTTCACCTAGTAACCCAAAGCTCCACTCACAAGGGTCTCGAGTACGAGAAAATTATGGACCGTAATACTTTGCTCTTCATTTCTATTCGTATTCTAATCTGAACATTCTTTCTCATGTAAGTTGCATTTTCTTGATCCACATTTTAGTGACTGTTATATCTTGCGCTTAAATACTTGGTATGTGCCATTTTTATTTGCATCATATTCTAAGTGAATCATGTTACTGCATTAAAAAGAGTGAATTTAGATATGTTACACTTATAGAGATCATAATATTCAAATGAGCTCACACTAATTTTATGGTACACTATGATACTCGAGCTTATTCAAAGAGTACCTTACATTTGTTTTGAATTTAGATAGGTTTCACTTATAGAGATCATAATATTCAAAAAAACTCATGCTAATTATATGGTACTTCTCAGAGTACTTGATCCATGCTTATTGTTGCAATAATCAACGTTTTTTTATTATTAGGTTTACATGTGATCTCCCTCCTCCTATGAGTTTAAGTTATTTTGTTAGACTTTTTGACACTCGCAAAGATATTTTGAATTGGAGGTGTTGTACGATGATTAACTTGCCATGGAATCAAGAGATTTTTAGGTTTCTTTCAACTTAAGTGAAGTTGGGTCACATGAGCTTAAAGGATTTAATAATTTTCTAAAATCACAGACAAGCTATACCTATCATATTTAGTGGGAATCAACTGAGCACTAAATGAATCTCCAACACCATGTTAATAGGGGGGGAAGAAGAAAAATACTAACTATTTGAATAAAATATGACAACCTTATGGCGGAATGATAATTGTCTTGTTCTTAAAAACAATTTCTAACTAGAAATGGATTTTTTTAGCTCTGTCCCTAGATGAGTTTATGAACAAAGACATGCATTTAAAAACAACACAAAATTTCTATTCTCACACCAAAAATTCATTAAGCCTTAAAATTTCTTGGTGGCTAGTGGCCGATGACTAGCGAGCGGGTGGGCAAGAGGGCAGCTGATGGCATGTGGTGAAAATGAGCAATGGGAAGAAGAAATAGAAAAGTAAAAATCTTATACTTCGTATTTCTGTTCCAATTTTTTTCTAACCTAAAAATTTGTCCCAAAAATGAAAAAATGAAATTACGTTACCAATCAGATTTATGTTCCAAACTTGTTCTCGAAATGAAAAAACAGAAAAATAAAAAAACATAATAATTATCATTCATGCCCTTAGGAACCTCGCTCGCTTCAAAGGTTTGGGTAAGAGAGTAGGAGGAAAATAACTAAAGTTTCCGTAGGCTTTTATATGGTGCTCTTTCCAACTTATATGTTCCTACTTGTGTCATTAATTTCGAGTATATCTGGTCCGCATGTTTACTCTTTTTTTTACTTGTATCATTTAAAATTTAATTTTCGTCTTTAACGTTGGATGAAAAAAAGTTTTATTCAAAACGTACAAACGTTGATGGACAAGACCCATTTTCTCATCAATTTTTTTTAGTTCTCATTCTTTATTGATTTCAAAAGTTTAATGGTAAAGCTAAAGCAACTTCACTATAAGCCGCAGTGCTCAGTTTTCTTAAGTTGCTTTAATTTACATATGATGTTAATGAGAGGCACCATTACTAATAAGGAAGGGTTTCGCTTACTGCTAATAGAAATAAGCTTAGCTAGAATCTGACCAAAATATGTATAGCTAGCAACACAAGAAACTCCAATGCTCTTTTGCACCCAACAAGCCATTTCTCAGATTTAGAATAAATAGTAGCTTCACGGAAGGTAGAAAGATTTTCAATACCAAGCTCTTCAGCAATTGTAAGAGCATATGCTACCAAATCAGTGCAACCATACCTTTGGAGAGGCTTAATTTGTCATTTAGCTTTTGCTGTAGCCAAACTTTGAGGTTGCTCAATTTTTTCTACTTCTTCTTTGATAAAATCAGGTTCTTGTTGCTCATTGTCACTTTCTAGTTGAATAGGAACATCTTCAGCTATTTTCCGTGGATGCCCTACATGAATCTCCAACTCTTTCTGAACATTCTCCTCAAGAATACTCTTAGACTTAGTAACAATCTTTCTCTATTTAAGCATAGAATTTTTATCAAAAGTAACATCCCTACTAATTATAAACTTTGATGACTAAGGGTTAGAAAACCATAACCTATATCCTTTAACCCTGTTTGTATAACCAACGAAAATACATTTCTTGGCCCTAAGTTCAAGCTTACCCTCTTTTACATGATAATAAGCAGGACATCCAACTATTTTTAAACTAGAATAATAACATTTTTTACCTAATCATACATCATTAGGAGTCTTACATTCAATTGCGGTTGAAAGATAATGATTCACTAAATAACATGACGTGTTCACAACTTCAGCCCAAAGACTTTTCCCAAGTCCAGCATTAAAGAGCATACACCTAGTTCTCTTTACAAGTGTGCAGTTCATTCACTTTGCCACCCCATTTTGTTGAGGTGTATACTTGACTATTTGATGTCGAACAATCCTCAGATCTTCATAGTACTTGTTGAAATCACCTCAGCAAAAATCAAATCCATTGTTTGTTTTGAGACGCTTTATCTTCTTCCCAGTTTGATTTTCTATCAACATCTTCCACTTCTTGAACATATCAACAATATCACTTTTACGCTTCAAGAAATAAACCCAGACTTTCCTAAAAAAATCATCAATAAATGTCAGAAGATAAGTTGCACCACCTTTACATATTAACTATGTTGGTCCTCACAAATCAAGGTGAATATAGTCAACTATGCCCTTCCTCGAGTGCACCACAATATTGAAACTAACTATGCACTACTTCCTGAAAACATAATGTTCGCAAAAGTCAAGTGAGACCGTATGATCTCCACAAAATAAATCACGTTTACTCAAGATAGTCATTCTTCTTTTACTCTTGTGGCCCAACTACATATGCCACAACATTTGATTTTTCAAAATTCAAAGAGGATGATATATTTAAAGAACCCACAACGGTACTTCCCTGTAGAACGTAAAGAATTTTTTTTTTATTATTTTTATTTTTTTTTTATTTTTTTTATTTTTTTTATTTTTTTATTTTTTTTTTTTTTTATTTTTTTATTTTTATTTTTTATTTTTTTTATTTTTAATTTTTAATTTTTTTTTTTTTTTTTTTTTTTATGTTACCTCTCACCACAATCAAGGAGCCTTTTGAAATTTTCAAACCTTCACCTCCACCTGTATATATGCACCCAATGGAATCTAAATTGCTCAATGAAATAAATTTTTTCTTCAAATCTAGAATCTGCCTAACATTTGTCAAAGCTTTTACTACATTGTCATGACATTTAATCTGCACTGTACAATACCTACAGTCCTACAAATTGCATTGTTGCCCATCAAGACTAAACTACCATTGACTTTCTCATATGTGTGGAACCAATCTTTATGTGAACACATGTGGCATGAACATGCAGAATCCAAAATCCATTTGTCACCATCATGACAATTTGAAGACAAAATAGTAAAAACATTATCTACATTAGCTGACTCGTTATTTTTTACTAGACTAGCCGAATTGGAACTCTCCATCGACTTCTTCCCCTTAGCTTTGAGCACTGGACAATCACTTTTGTAGTGTATGAATTTGTGATATTAGTAATATTCCACCTTACTCTTTTGTCATCGACATAACAATCTGAACCAACCTCTAGATTAGAGTTATACATGCAGACAATGTTCTTATTGTTTTGTCTTTAGATTATCATGTCGATGACGAATGGATTTTGGATTTAGAATGTTCATACCACATGTGTCCACATGAAGATTAGCTCCACACATATGAGAAAGTCAATGGTGGTTTAGTTTGGATGGGCATAATGCAGTTTGTAGGATTGTAGGTATTGGTATAGTGTGGATTAATTGTCAAGACAATGTAATAAGAACTTTGACATAGGCACATCCCAGATTTGAAGACAAACCTTATTTCATTGAGCAGTTTAGATTCCATTGGGTGCATGTACACAAGTGGAGGTGGAATTTTGAAAATTTTAAAAGGTTGCTTGATTTTGATGAGAGGTAACATGAAGAAAAATCTTTATGTTTAGTAGGGATTTAACCATTGTGAGTTTTTTAAATATATCATCCTCTTCGGATACTTAAAAATCAATGTTGTGGCATATGCGATTGGGCCACATGAGCAAAAGAGAAAAGACTATCTAGAGTAAATTTGGTTTACTTTGTCGAGATCATACAATTTCACAGTTTCACTTGACTTTTGCAAATATTGTGTTTTCGGGAAGCAGTGTGGAGTTAGTTTCAGTATTAGGGTGCACTCGATGAAGGTCTTCATGAGAAGCTCACACATGCACACGCACACGCACAGGCACACGCACACGCACTCGCGCGCGCGCACACACATTGTTAAGCCCCTACAGAAGGGAGTACTACATTGCTTGGGAGAAGCTCTCTGATCTATATGATAACTGTTGTGGCTCCCCTCACCTCATAAGACGTCTTTTGAGGTTGAGTCCCTCTAGATTGGCATCAAAGCTAGGTTAAGGTGGATCCGGGTGTATGTTAAGCACCTACGAAAGGAAGTCCACATCGCTTGGGAGAAGCCCTCTAACCTGCTTAATAATTGTCGCGGCTCCCCTCACCAATTCATGAGACACAAGACATGGTGCTTTGGTGTCACGTTGAGTGTCCTTGGCTATAATTTTCCTTATCGACATTCTTTTGTTACCGGCTAGCAATTTGGAGTTCGTGTTGAAGTGACGAAATAGTGTGGAGAGTGAGTGAGCGTGCTTGTGGGTATTCATGAGAAGCTAACATATTTCCTATAAAGAATTCTATTGTGCCGACACACGAGACACAGCGCTTTGATGTCACACTGAGCATTCTCAGCTATAATCTATTTTATCTAATCAATATATTAACTTGCCATTGAACCATGAGATTTTTAGGTTCTTTCGACTTAAGTGAAGTTGGGTCACATGAGCCAAGAGTATTTAATAATTTTCCAAAATTAGTGACAAGCTATACCTATCATGTTTAGTGGGAAGCAATTGAGCACTTGAAGAATCTTTGGCACCATGTTACTAGGGGGAAAAAGTAAAATATTACCTATTTGAAGAAAATAGGACAATCTTATGGCACGAATAATAAATATTTTGTTCCTAGAAATAATTTCTGGTCAAACATGAATTTTTCTATTTTTATTTCTTAGATGATTTTACGAGCATATTTACATGTTTGATAACAATATAAAAGTTTTGTTCCTGGAATAGAACTTCGTTTGATAAGCCTTAAAATTTCTTGGTGGCCAGCGATCGACAACTGACGGAGAGCGGTTGACAACATTTGGTGACAACAAGTGACAAAAAGAGCTTTTACTTTTCATTTATGTTTGGGAAATAGAAAAGCATAAAATTTTTTTTTTTTTTTTTAAATCGATTTCTGAGCTAAAAAATGGTGTCGAAGATAGAAAAAAACAAATTGCATTATCAAATAGATTTATGTTCCAAACTTGTTTCCGGAAATAAAAAAATTTAAAAAGTAAAGAAACATAATGATTATCATTCATGTCCTTAGCAACCTCACTCCCTTGCTTCAAAGCTTTGGTATAGAGAGCAGGAGGAAAATAACTAGAGTTTCCGCAAGTTTTTATATGGTGCTCTTTCCAACTTATTTTGTCTACATGTGTCATCAATTTCGAGTATATTTGGACCACTTTTCTACTTTTTTTTTATGACTTTTTTTTGTATCATTTAAAATTAATTATTTGTCTTTAGTGTTGGATGATCAAAACTTTCATTCAAAACGTACAAACGTTGATGGACAAGACTCATTTTCTCATCAAATTTTTTGAGTTCACACTCTTTATTAATTTCAAAAGTTTAACGGTAAAGCAAAAGCAACTTCACTATAAGCCGCAGTGCTCTGTTTTCTTAAGTTGATTTAATTTCCATATGATGATAATGATGATCAGAAGAGTCACTGTTACTAATAATGAAGGATTTTATTTACTGCTGATAGAAATAAGCATGGTTAAAATCTGACCAAAATATACACAGCTTGCTTGAGGTTGAACCACGCACGAGCTTTACTTAGCAATTTGTTTTTTCATGGTGACTTTAGCAAATCTTTAATTCTTATGCATATATATGTGCTCTATTTCAATTCTTATGAAAATATATAAATAATTAGATAAAAGGAAAATATTCCATGACCATACATATCTTGATAATGCACGTTTCAATTTAGTCGTTTATATGTACATAGATCTTATTTTGAAATGTCTATGTAAAAGTAAGGCTGAAATTTTTCAAAAAAAAAAAAAAGGCTTTCCTAAATCTAGGAAAAAAAAAAATTAAAGAGAAAATTTACTGTTTAAAATGTTTGTTACATATATTCAGCAAATAATTTGTATGTGCATTATTGATTCTACAAATCCATTTCTTATGCATATGTCACATTCTATTTGTAATAAGTATATATATATATATATATATATATATATAATTATGGAATATAAAATTTTTCATCTAATTATACATAGATATCTAGAAATAATATGAAAAAATATGCATTCTGTAATTGCACATATTTTGATAATAAATGTACATATGGATTGTATTTTCAAATGCCTCTATAAAAGGAAGGCTAAAAGTTATATTTGATGGTTGCGGGTATTTTATAACATGAACATTAGGAAATTACTAACTTATTGACATAAATATTTAAGTTGAAAACAACTACCTTAAAAGGTTAGTATGATATAATAGTGCGTATTTCATCAATATATGATGTTAGAGGACCATTAAAGAGTTATGTAACACAAGACCGTTTAAATGATAAATAGACGACATTAGAGGATCAATTAAAAAAAATTCTTCGCTAAAGAATTATGGCTCTTCTCTTACAGGTAAATGAAACATTACAAATCAGAAAACATTTAGTATTTCCGGGGAAAAAAAAAAAAAGAACCCATCAGACATGAAGTTGCTCAAGCTGACCAACCTTTTGGCCTTCAGAGGGACGGTCTCCAACACGGCCCTTGGGGTGATCAAACAAGCAGGAGTTGTCGATGTTCTCATGGTGGTAGGACTTACAGACGACGTAGATCACTGTCTGCATGACCAAATCGAAGAGCGCCAGCATCGACAGCAACAGCAAGCAGATCAGCCCAACCCCAATCTTGACTTCAATAGGAACCAAGCCCAAGACAACAAGGGATTCAAAGAGTGCCTGAACCAGCACAAACCACACAAAGACACCAAGAAAACACCAAACCCATAGGCCCATCTTGCCCTTTATCAGTCCCCTGCTCTTCACCATCGCCTTCCTTCCATAAGCATCTTCAAGAACCGAGATCACACTCGCCATTTGCCAAGTCATGGTGATATAAACAAACCCAACGATGGACAAGATCAAGAGAATGACCACCACGGCAATCCCAAGTGCAGGGGAAACTGCAAATTGCCACACCGTGACGACCCATGCGATCAAAAGCCCTACAGCCACCACATTGTACACAAAGAAGGGTGCGAAGCACCAGAAAAAGGTGACCATGAGCCTCTTCCACACTCTGGGCACGACACTCATTATCTTCTTGAAAGTAATCTGCTTGGCAGCGTAGATGCAGGCCACCGTGTAGACGACAGCCGAGGTCGAAAGCAGAGAGAAGATGAAGACAAAGATGAAGTAGCCGAGCTCGAAGAGACAGAAAGCGATCCACTCCTTCTTGAGCATGCGGGACAGGTCCCTGTATCTTGGGCTGTCTTTCCAGGCGTCGTCCAGGTCGAGATCGATCTTGAAGGTGAGGAGCTGCAAGACCTCAAAGGCGGCAAGGGAGACGACGCAGAGAGGGAGGATAAGCATGAGCGTGATCTGAGCGAAGATCGTCCTCCATTTGAGGATGATCTTGGTGGTCTCCCTGTAGACACCGAGGAACCCAAGGAACTGCAGCTCGTGCTGCTCTCTGTCCATTGTTTTTTTTGGCACAGAGAAATCAAGAACATCGATGGGTAGAGAGAGACTGGGATATTTCTTGAAGCAGAGCAAGCGAAGAGACTCAGAGACTCAGATGACTGAAGGTTCTCGAGAGGAGAAGAAAGCTTTTGGTCCCACTTTTCTTTGCTCACTGCCCTAAGTTTCTCACGTATCCTGATCTAGTGACATCGCAGCACGAAATGCGTCGATGGTGGCCATTGGAATTCAGCCCAGTCGATGCAATTTGGAGTCCATGGCAAAGTGATAAAATAGTGTGAAAAGTCAATGAGCGTGCTCTTGAGATATTTTGTTTTATCGACATTCTTTTGTTATGGGCCGGCAATTTGGAGTCTGTGTCGAAGTGATGAAATAGTGTGGAAAGTGAGTGAGCGTGCTTGTGGGTCTCCATGAGAAGTCGACATATTACCTATAAAGAAGTCTATCATGTTGAGACACAGAGACATGGCGAGTTGGTGTCATGCCGAGCGTCCTCAGCTATAATCTACTTTTTCAACATTCTTTTGTTATGAGCCGGCAATTTTGAGTCTGCGTCGAAGTGATGAAATAGTGTGGAAAGTGAGTGAACGTGCTTTTGAGGGTGGGTCTCCATGAGAAGTTGACATATATACCTATAAAGAATACTATTGTGCTGAGACACGGCGTTTGGTGTCACGTCAAGCGCTCTTAGTTATAATTGATTTTATCAACATGCATTTGTCACATGCCGGCATTTCCTTGGCCACGAAATAGCTGGTGCAGTGCCTAGTGAGCAAACAAACACCAAGCCAGCCTCCCTTCAATGGTTATTCCAAAGAACAATATGGCAAATAGCATACATTGATCAAATTGTACCACGCTCAGCTTAGCTCGGGTGTCTAGTCTATCGAGTGAGATAGCATATCACTTTAGGCTCAATAACTGATTTTGGTCTACCATAGCCTCATTAAGAGAGTAGCATTAGCTCCATATTAGTTTGTGCACGGGAGGCTATTCTCGTTTTCAGAGCCATATAAAGATATATTTGCTCTATGCTAGAATTCCTAGCACTAACCGTTCTAATGCCACTCTCATAAACCAAATTATATTTATCCCTTTGCATCATTCACTCTTCACCCGGTGACTCCAAGCTCCACTCACAAGGATCATGAGTGTGAGAGAATCATGGTATATGAACTTTGCTCTTCATTTCTATACGTATTATGACCCAAACATTCTTTCTTATGTAAGTTGCATTTTCTTGATCTTCGTTTTAGTGATTGTTATATCTTGCACTTAAATACTCAACAAATGTCCATAGTTGAGACCTAATATGAGACCCGAACTTTCCCAAAGAATGTTAAGAACTTGGATTACGCACGATTGCTCATGATGAGCTTAACACGGATGAGAATAGAGACATTATAGTGCAAGGTACATAGTTAATGATCTAGTAAACATTGAGGTAAATCTTTGATAAGGGCATCATAAAGTATAAATGTTGAACTTATAAACTCATGTCGATGTCTTCGATCTATTATGCTCACACATTAATACTTGGGAATCTCCTCAAGGTAAAAATCACGTGTGCCATTTATATTTGTATCATATTCTAAGTGTATCATATAAATGCATTAAAAACAATTCATTTAGATATATTACACTTACAAAGATCATAATATTCAAATGAGCTCACACTAATTTTATGGTACACTATGATACTCAAGCTCATTCATAGAGTATGTTACATTTATTTTGAATTTAGATAAGTTTCACTTATAGTGATCATAATATTCAAATGAGCTCATGTTAATTATATGGTACTCCTCAAAGCACTTGATCCATGCTTGTTGTTGCAATATTCAATGTCCTTGATTATTAGGTTTACATGTGGTCTTCCTTTATCTATAAGTTTGAGTTGTTTTGTTGGACTTTCTAACCATCATAAAGATATTTTGAATTGGAGGTGATGTATGATGATTTTTTTTTTTTTTTGGGGTCAAATTGTACTATGATTAACTTGCCATGGAATTAGGAGATTTTTAGGTTTCTTTCTACTTAAGTAAAGTTGTGTCACATGAGCCAAGGGCATTTAATGATTTTTTAAAATTAGAGACAAGCTATACCCATCATGTTTAGTGGGAAGCAACTGAGCACCTGAAGAATCTTTAGCACCATGTTACTAGGGAAAAAAAGTAAAATATTAACTATTTGAAGAAAATATGACATCCTTATTGTGTGAATAATAACTATTATGTTTCCGAGAATAATTTTCTGGCTAGAAATGGAGTTTTCTCTTTCTATTTCTTTGATAAGTTTATGAGAAAAGATACGTGTTTGATAACAATACAAAATTTCTATTTTCGGAATAGAAATTCGTTCGATAAGCCTTAAAAAATTCTTGGCGACTAGCGGGTGAGTGGGCGCAGAGGGCAGCTGACAACATTTGGTGAGAGTGAGCGATGAAAAGAGTTTTCATTTTTCATTTTTGTTCTAGAAATAGAAAAGTATAAAATTTTTACTTCTTATTTTTGTTCAAAATTTATTTCTAAGCTAAAAATTGGTGTCGAAAATAGAAAAATAAAATTGCATTACCAAAAAAAATTTATATTCCAAACTTGTTCCTAGGAACAAAAAATATATAGAAAAATAAAAAAACAAAATGATTATTATTCACGCCTCTAGCAACCTCACTCTCTTGCTTCAAATCTTTGGTACATAAAGCAGGAGGAAAATAACTAAATTTTCCGCAGGTTTTATAGGGTGCCCTTCCAACTTATTTTGTCTACATGTAACATTAATTTCAAGTATATTTGGTCCACTTTTTTACTCTTTTTTTTTTTTTTACTTTTCTTGTATCATTTGAAATTAACTTTTTGTCTTTAATGTTGGATGATCAAAACTTTCATTCAAAACTTACAAACGTTGATGGACAAGACTCATTTAGTTTTTCTCATCAAAATTTTGAGTTTACACTCTTTATTGATTTCAAAAGTTTAATGGTAAAGTAAAAGCAACTTCACTATAAGCCACGGCGCTCAGTTTCTTAAGTTGCTTTATTTTTCATATGATGATAATGATGATCAGAGGAGGTACCATTACTAATAACAAAGTTTATCTACTACTGATAGAAGTAAGCATGGTTAGAATCTGACCAAAATATATACAGCTTGCGTGAGGTTAAACTACACACGAGCTTCACTTAGCAATTTGCTTTTCTATGGTGACTTTAGCAAATCTTTAATTCTTACACATATATTTATTGTGCTCTATTTCAATTCTTATGAAAATATATAAATAATTAGATGAAAGCAAAATATTCCATGATCGTACATATCTTGATAATACATGTTTTGACTTAATTGTTTATATGTATGTAGATCTTATTTTGAAATGTCTATGTAAAAGTAAGGCTGAAATTTTTTCAAAAAAAAAAAAAAAAAAAAAAAGGCATTCCTATATCTAGGAAAATGAAAAATTAAAGAGAAAATTTTACTGTTTAAATGTTTGTTACATATATTTAGCGGATAATTTATATGTGGATTATTGATTATGCAAATCCAGTTCTTTTGCATATAAAACATTCTAGTTGTAATATATATTATTGTGGAATATAAATTCGTTCACCTAATTATACATAGATATCTCAAAATAATATGAAAAAAATATGCATTCTGTAATTGCACATATTTCGATAATACATGTACATATGGATGGTATTTTCAAATGCCTACATAAAAAGAAGGCTAAAAGTTATATTTCACGGTTCCGTGTATTTTATAACATGGACATTAGGAAATTACTAACTTATTGACATAAATATTTAAGTGTTGAAAACAACTACTTTAAAAGGTTCCTATGATATAAGAGTGTATATTTCATCAATATATGATGTTAGAGGATCATTAAAAGAGTTGTGTAACACAAGACCATTTATATGATAAATAGATGACATTAGAGGATCAATGTTGACATCTAAATTTTGGCAACCCGATCATTCATTCATTGCATAGGAAATTAGAGATTAGTTTTTAACCCCTAAACAAAAACTATTGAAATTATTTTGCAGAGCATATAGTTTTAGGATCATTTATTATTATTGCATTGGACCAGCAACAGATAGACTCAAGTGAATGGTCCTAAACTTAATGGAGCCCACAAAAGCATGAAATTCAATTAAGCCCATAAAGTCCGCATAACTGTAAATTGGTGATCTGAATTGGAAAGAAATCTGAAATCAAGAGAGCATATTCTTTATAATTCTAAGCCATGAAAGGAGGGGTGGGCAAATATAATCTGATGGGCTCAAGCAAAATCCAAGCGTTGGACCAATGTTTGCTAATGGAAAAGAAGAATTAAAATCTTGAAAAAATTGAGCATATATTCTCTTCATATGTAACCATGGCATTATATTATGTTTCTGAGCAAGTATGGGCAAATAAAACAAGGAAAAAAGGATTTGGCTGAGCTGGCAAATACAATCGTGTGGACAAAGCAAGTGGAAAAGGGCAAAAGAAGATTTTGACATTATTCACAGATGAGAATAATTCATCCACTGCTTGAGAGAGATTTCTTTTCTTGATATAAAAGGAAAGTGGGCAACCATAGATATCAACACACACAATCTAATAAAATACTTGCATGGAATTGGAAAGGAGATTGTATGCAATATTCGATTGGAAAGAGGAAATAAATTTTGTTTCTTTCCTTGGTCAGCTCTATTCCTTTGCATATAAAAGGAGAACACTCAATAGACGGGTTGGAAAAAAAAATCACAGATACACGTGAGGAATAAAGAGAGAAGAGGAAGAGAAAGAGCTCTTTTGGCCAACCCTTGGCAAAGATGCTCGTCTTGATGTGCCACGTCGCCACCATTGTGCCCTCACCGTGGACGACAGTGCTGCATCGCCCCTCCTTTAGCCACAAGCCAGCCACCCTGTGACGACGGAGCTGCCCATGCCGAGCCGCTGCAGTTCGTGATCCACTGTCAAGCCATCGCCATCCGGGCCTGACGATCTCACAGCACCACCGAAGTCCCTATATGACGACGTTGAACCAGCCTTCTGACGATGAGTCACCGAGCGTCATTTGCTGATCGAGTTGTCGTTTGCTGATCGAGAGCTCCAGCCCAACACCCACTACAAAACACGAAGAAGAGGACGTTCGTGAAGGAGCACATGGGTCCATCCACGCTTCACTTCAACAATTCTCGCCCTAGTCCAAGCTTCTTCACGGGGGCCAATACACTATCTTGAGGAGAAAAGGGAAGAAGAAGAAAACAGCAAAAAGGTGAGGGTGCGGGTTAGTGGAGAACCATTCACGAAAGAAATACACGTTCGTGGACCTCCATTGAGCTAAGAGCCCGTTTTGCTTACATGCCAATCACGCTCGAGCATGATTAGCAAACCTAAGTCGTCCGTCATTCAATTTGAAAACGATATCCTCAAGATAGCTAAAGATCTCATCCAAATTTGATTTGGATATTTTATTGCTTAAATATATGCTTTTTGATATCCAATGTGCATAGTTGAATGATAAGCAATATCCATTGAGATTTATTTCTTGATCCACAATTGGACATAATTTTTTTTTCATTTATAAGGCTTTAGATGGAATTTAGATGGAATTATTTGATTATGCGGGAATTTTTTAAATTGATGTTTTGATCTTTAATGCTTAAGATCAACTCATCTATTTTACCCACGAAATTTCATTTTGATTGGATATTATTATTTTTTATTTGCATTGATTGGATGATATATGAATTAGAGTGATTTGGTGCTTCTCTTGCTTTAATTGCTTTATTTATGCTGAAAATAAAAAAAAAAAAAAAAAAAAAAGATGCAAATCATATAGATTGAATTAGTTTCCTAGATAGATTTGCATGATATAATTAGTTTTGCTATTTTTTTCAGGATGCATGTTAGATAACATTTAGACTAAATAACATACATGCATTGAATTTCTTTTTGAGATAAGTATCAGCTTTTTGAGATAAGAAATGAATATCTCACTTTTGGTAATTTTTAATTACGAATTTTAATAAAAAAAAATACAAAAATATCATGTCCACCTTATATAGAATGAGATTAACAAAATGCATGTTATTTAGTAATTGTTGCTAAGTCCATTTAATTATCATTTTTTTGTCATTAGACTAGACCATTTATTTTCATTTAAATAAAGAAAATCTGAAAAAGATTTGAGTGATTGCATGTTAATTAGAAATTATATCTAGGTTATTGATGTGATTCTCTAACTTAACTATTTCCTCCTTAAGCTTTGAATTTATTGCTTTGTTTTTTTTGGTGTTAAATTGGTGGATTACGTATCCGTATGGTTACTTTACATATTAAGAATAAAATGAATTCGAGTTACTTGATAAACATTTTTTTATGAAGAGAAAATGTATCAAAATGGCATTAGTCAAACTCTGGATGATGCGATAGTAGATGATGCGGTAGTACACCCAAGGTTAGGTAGCAACAATCAATTTGAAAAAACAAAAAGTTTCTTCACTAGAGAATTACAGCTCGTCTTTTACATGTAAATGAATCATTACAAATCATAAGACATTTAGTATTTAAAAAATAAAAAAAAAAATAAAAAAGAACCCATCAGACAGAAGTTGCGCAAGCTGGACGGCCTTTCGGCCTTCAGAGGGATGATATCCAACACAAACCTCGAGGTGATCAGACAAGCAGGGTAGGACTTGCAGTTTTTTCTTTTTTTTCTTCTGAAACTAATTCGTCCCCACTCCAACCTCCTGAGAAGGTGGGGATTCGAACCCCCACCTCTCCCTTCCATGTTGAAAGGGTGGCCACTGGAGTTACTGGGATAAACCTCAATGGTTTGGACTTGCAGTTGAAGTAGAGCATGTCTGCACGACCGAATCGGAGAGCACCAGCATCGACAGCAACAGCAAGCAGATCAGCCCAACCCTAATCTTGACTCCAATAGGAACCAAGCCCAAGACAACAAGGGATTCAAAGAGTGCCCGACCCAGCAGAGACCACACCAAGACACCGAGGGAACGCCAAACCGACAGGCCCATCTTGCCCTTCATCAGTCCCTTGCTCTTCGCCATCGCCTTCCTTCCACGTGCGTCTCCAAGAACCGAGATCACACTCGCCAATTGCCAAATCATGGTGATATAAACAAACCCAACGACGTACAAGATCAAGAGAATGACCGCCACGGCAATCCCAAGTGCAGGGCCAACTGAAATTTGCCTCACCATGACGAGCCATACGATCAGAAGCCCTACAGCCACAACGTTATACACAGAGAAGAGTGCGAAGCTCCAGAAGAAAGTGACCATGAGCCTCTTCTATACTCTGGGCACGACGCTCATGAACTTCTTGAAAGTAATCTGCTTGGCCGCATAAGCACAAGCCACTGTGTAGACAACAGCTGCGGTCGAAAGCAGAGAGAAGATGAAGACGATGATGAAGTAGCCAAGCCTGACGAGCCAGAAAGCACCCACTGCTCGAGCATGCGGGACAGGTTCCTGGACTTCGGCTCGTCCTCCCAGGTGTCGTTCAGGGTGATCTCGTGGTCAACGATCTGTAGGAGAGGAGCTGCGAGACCAATGTAATAACCAAATTTGTTCGTCGCATTCAACCTTACATCGTGTGTGAATTTCACATTTTTTTATGCATTGTTTAAGTGGCTTTACAAGCTAATCATCATGCATCATTTTCTGACTTGCTTATCTCTGATTTGCACGTTTTTGCAATTGACATCATTCAACCATGAATTTGACCCTAATCAAACTTGACACCTTTTAGAAAGTCTTAGAGAACGTCTTAATCTTTTCGATGATGCCAATTTTACATAATTTGCATGTCATTTGACCAATTTTCTATTTTTATCAACTTTGTCTAGAAATCTGTTTCTAGTGAAATTTGAAATGCCTTCTTTGCTTTTGTTGAGTCAAACCTTTTTTTTTTTTTGTATGAATTTTTGGATAGGGATTTTGAGATGGAGTCCTTAACAAAGTTTATTCGTCTTTCCCATGTCTATATCATGATAAAATTTTATATTTTTTAGACTTCATTTACTAGGAAAAATCATTTTTGATCAGCCATGATACCTTGCTGCCTTGTTAAGTTTCTGATGTGATGCTATGTGTTATTGAATTTTTATAAATTCTTACATATCTCATCTTAAAAAACTCTCCCCATAAACCTTGTTCCTCGTAATGTGCTTGATGTTCTATAATTTTGTTGGAGTCAATTATTAATGGGTTCCTTTTTGATTGCTTTGATCTAATTTGCCCTGTTCAATGATTTCTGTTGAGATTCTCTATTGTGATTTCATTCTTGGATTTTTTAGAATATTATGCATGCTGAACTGAGATCACTTGTCTTCACAACTTTTGATCCTTATTTTCTGAACTTCGTATGCAAAAATTCTTGAAAAATAAAAAGGCACTTCACCATGCTTTTCAAACCTTTTGAATGTGAGAAATAAATCTGAAATTTCATGTTCTCACTCATTTGAACTTGATTTTCGTTCAAGTGTTGCTCATGTACAAAATTTTTAAGTTTTCATGTTGTGCTTTGTATCCCAAATTTTCAAATCATGTTTTTGGCTTTGGCAATGATGTTGTCTAGGTTTAGACCACATTTAGGGCATCTGCGAAGCTTGCTTAATGTGCACATGAATGCACCCAAGTTAGCTTTGATGATTAAATGTGTTCCATAGCTGTGATACAATTTGCTATGCCATCAACAATTTTCCTTACAATCCACTATTTAATTGTTCTTTAAATGATTTTTGGGCATCAATCGAATTTTCTAGCTTTTGATGCGTTTACTTTTGTTAAATGCACATGTTTGTGTTTGGTGCTTGATGATTGAACAAGTAATCCAGTGTTGGCTTACTAAAATTTACTTGATTGATTAGGAACCAAGGCCCAAGGGTCTGCTTGTATGTTTACTTTTGAATATGCATGTGATTTTTAGATGTACACATAGGTATGATGCATGAACTCATGGGATACCTTTGGGTCACAATTAAAACTTGTTTTAGGGGCTTTTTTTTAGCATTGGTTGCCACATGAGCACACAAACATTGACCAATAGCTATAACCCATAAAAAAAAAAAATGAATTGGGGAGGGCGTCCTAGGTGGATCGTTGCATGAATTACAAATGCCAACCCTGAGGCCAAAACTTGATCAATCATGCATACCATCCTGGTTTCTTGATTTTTTTTGTGATTGTGATTATTTGTGTATGTTTGTAATGATAATTGTTCCTTTCACATTGTATGTACTTAGTCTTAGTATTAAATTACATATAGAATAGATCCATGGAAGTGGTAGTCCCCTAAGACATGAAGATGATGAGGGGTCGATGTCCAATCCAACCATGTTTTTGTTTCATTTGTTTCCCGAGATATGTTTTGGGTTGCCTTGTGTTGTATAAATGCCCGACAAGTTGGGGTTCCTTTCTTTTGATTTAATTTTCATTAGGATTGTATGTTAGATTTATTGCTTTCTTTAAACTATTTTTTAGTGTTTACTTACCGCACTATCTTTAAATTTCAATTGATTGTTTTCTTTCTTTCTCTTTTGATAGAAATAAAATTGCATGAAATTGACCATCCACATATGATTATTTAGTTAGTTTCATTGGCATGAAAGGGTAAAAAGACATGTTTAGACACCTTAGGAAACACGACAATTTGTTAGTTACCAAAAGAGCGCTAATAAAAATGTTAGCATAACCCAAGTCCCCAAACCTTAGAACCTCTAGTTACATATATATCGAGGGACCATTCCTGACCCTTGATTGGGTTTTCTAGCCGACCCCCAAAAACGAGACTAGTGGCGGCTCCTAACTTTTATCTAGGTTGTCTTAAACAACTCATAGATAATAAATGAATCTGTCATAAGAGATATGGGTATTGACAAGACTCACCATAGTTTAGCATACTTGATGTGGAAATCTCCTAAAGGATGAAGTAATGCCATCCTTATGGATAAGAGTATTATCGAGAAGGCTACTATAGTAACGATACCCTTAAATTCGTTATTCACATTCGATATCCTATTCAAGGTGTATTATTCTTGTGGATGCAAATCAAGACAACTCTTGTTGTCATGCGAAGTATGAGCTTGGGAGAGCTCACAAGCATGATCGAGCAAGCTCACATTGTTAATCCTGAAAGATGAAGTGATGACTTCATTTGGAATGTGTACCGTGAGGGGGCTCCCATGGTCAAGTACCCTAAACCTGAGCTTTTTTCCTTCCCCCACCGAGGGACACAAACCGAGGTTGGGTCGCGACACTTGATCCATGCTTATTGTTGCAATACCCAACGTCCTTTGATTATTGAGTTTATATGCTCTTCATATACATGAGATCTCCCTTTGCCTATGAGCTCAAGTTATTTTGTTGGATTATCTAACACACATAAAGATATTTTGAATTGGAGATGATGGGTGTGTTTGGTTCAGCATTTTGAAAACCCATTGGAAAAATGCAAAGCCGTTTAGTTTAAAGGAATTTGGGTTAGTATAAAGGCTATTTGGTAAACTATGATTTGAGAAGTAATTTCGAGAGAAATAACTTTTGATAGAAAACACATTTGAAAAGTTCTTTAAGTGAGTAATATTATTTTTTTTTTAATTTTTATTTGTTTAAAATTGAAAAGAATAATATATACAATAATAATGCTAAAAAAATCAAATATATATAAAAGACCAAACCCTTCGTTGGTCCAACAAAGGGCCACGGTCGTCAGCAAGCCAGATCTAGTGCCGGCAGCTATCAATCGAGGTCGTCAGAGGTCGCTGGTCACGCGACCCTTACGAGGGCCACCAAAGGTCGTCCAACCTCAATCGACCCTCGACAAGGGTCGCGCGTCAATTGGGTCGCCCAAGGTCATCTAACCTCTTGTGGCCCTCCCCAGGGTTGCACGACCCTCGCCGAAGGTCGCCTGATCTCGAGCAACCTCAACTAACAGCCAGTGGCAATCGTAGCTCTTCGCCGGATTAGCGAAGTGTTGGTCTCTGTTTTTTTTTTTTTTTAGAAAATATGTATATGATTTTTTTAGCATTTTTTAGCATTTGAAAAAATATAACTAGGTTAAAATCGGAAATTTGAAGAATGCGTGAGAGTAGTTTTGGAAGAAAAAATGAGTTTCGACATTTGGCCAAATGCTGAAAGCTCAATACTAGTCTCTACTAGCATGCTAGCTTTCACTTGAAAGCTAATTTAAAATGATTATCAAACGATCCAGCATTTCCCACATTATTTATATATATATAACCATGTAAGATAGCTCTTTTGATCTAATTATACATAGATATGTTACATTCCAAAAGTGCACATATTTTGATGACAAATGTACATGTAGGTTGCATTTTGAAATGCCTATATGTAAAGAAGGTTAAGAGTTATATTTCATAATTTTGCATACTTTATAACTTGAACATGAGAAAATTACTTAAAGACAACGTGTTAGCTTATATATTTAACTGTAGAAAACAATTACTTTAAAAAGTCTCTATGACACAAATGTGCATATTCCATCACTATATAATATTAAAGGATCATCGAAAAGTTATGTAACACAACAACATTTTTATGATAAACAGACGAATCAATAAAAAAAAATCCATCACATCAGACTTGAATAATAGCTCGTTTCTTACAGGTAAATGAAAATTACAAATCGGAAAACATTTAGTAATAAAAAAAAAAATGAAAGAACCCCCCAGACTTGAAGTTGCTCAAGCTGGACGGCCCTTTGGCCTTCAGTGGGGGCAGTCTCCAAGACAGCCCTCGAGATGATCAGACAAGAAGGAGCTGTCGATATTCTCGTGGTGGTAGGACTTGCAGACGAAGTAGATCACCGTCTGCACGACCAAATCGAAGAGCACCAGCATCGACAGCAACAGCAAGCATACCAGGCCAACCCCGATCCTGACTCCATTAGGAACCAAGTCCAAGACCACAAGTGATTCAAACAGTGCCTGAACCAGCACGAAGCACACCAAGACACCAAGAAAACACCAAACGGATAGACCCATTTTGCCCTTTATCAGTCCCCTGCTCTTCAGCATCGCCTTCCTTCCATACGCATCTTCAAGAACCGAAATCACACTCGCCATTCGCCAAATCATGGTGATATAAACCAACCCAACGACGGATAAGATCAAGGGAGTGACCGCCAGGGCAATCCCAAGTGCAAGGCCAACTGAAAATTGCCTCACTGTGATGAGCCATACGATCAAAAGCCCTACAGCCACAGCGTTGTACACAAAGAAGAGTGAAAAGCACCAGAAAAAAGTGACCATGAGCCCCTTCCAGACTCTGGGCACGACACTCATGATCTTCTTGAAAGTAATCTGCTTGGCAGCGTACACGGAGGCCACTGTGTAGACAACAGCCGCAGTTGAAAGCAGAGAGAAGATGAAGACTAGGAAGAAGTAGCTGAGCCTGACGAGCCCGAAAGCAACCCACTCCTTCTCCAGCATGCGGGACAGGTCCCAGTACTCTGGGTCCTTCCCGGTGTCGTTCAGGGTGATCTCATCGTTGAGGATCTTGTAGAAGAGGAGCTGCGAGACCAAGGAGTGGGCGAGGAGGATGATGCAGAGAGGGAGGATGAGCGTGAGCGTGATCTGGGCAAAGATCTTCCTGCATTTGACGATGATCTCAGAGGTCTCTCTGTAGACGCCGAGGGACCCAAGGAATTGCAGCTCCTTCTGGTGTCTGTCCATCGTCTCTTTCGCACAGAGAAATCAAGAACGAATGAAACGATCGATGTGTAGAGAGACTCAGATATTTCGTGAAGCAAAACAAGCGAAGAGATTCAGAGACTTGGATTCTTATAAAAGGGTCTTGAGAAGAACGACCACAGAGTGAATTGATAAACAAAGATGGGAAATGATTAAGTGACGGTCATCACCGTGATAATAACAGATTGCTTTGTCATGAAAGAATAAATAACAAATAATTAGAAAGGGAAATTATTAAGTGATAGTCATTAATCCAATATAATAATAATAACAGTTGGCATATTGTTATTCTCGCGATTGCCCAAATACCATTATGTTAACAAGACTCAATCGATAATGGTGGAAGAAATTGCGTGGAGAAGTACGAATATTAAGAAAAAGTTTGACTTGTTCAAATTTCAAAGTCTTCCCTCTTCCTATCCCCAGTCTTCACGGTATCACTATCTTTATCAAGTCTCGTAGTAACAGTCTTTTGGGCAACTGTAAAAATAATAAGATATTATGTGCCAAAAATTATTGTGAGATATTTTTAAAGAGTAGACCTCATAATAATTTTTTAATTATTTATTATTTATTATTTTGTTTCTTAGAACATACTATTACTATCATAGTGGATTAAGGACTAACATCTAATCAAACCATCATTTGGTATGGGCTCGAAATTTTTGAGGTTTCTTGATTTCGCATGATTGATTGTAGCCTGAAACGTATGGATAGGTTTTGGCCTTCTCCTCAATTTGGGTGGCCATGGAATTCAGCCGAGTCGATGCTATTCGATCTCTGCGTCAAAGGGTTGCCATAACGTGGAAAGTGGACGCGCTTGTTGACCTTGCTGAATTTGACCTTGACAAGTTGGCGTATATACTGCGAGTGAGTATGGTTTAAGGTAAAATCATGTACCGTAGTTCAATTTCTGATTCCATTTTTATAGGAATCGCCGTCCCCAGTTTAGTTCCCAAGACCAAGAATCGAAAATCGGGAAATAAACCGGAGGAACCAAGAATTAAAATAATGATATACTGTTGAAACATGGCACGATGCTTTATATTCTAAAGGCATCAAAAGAAACTGGATGTGATTCAACGATCACAAATAATCAATGACTCATCAACATTAGTTTTGCCAAGGAATGCCTTTGAAGTACACTAAAGAAATGCTCGGGGATAATTACAAAAAAAAAAGTCTTAAATTTATTGCAATTATGCCAATTTAATTATGTCCTAATTTTTTTTGCCAATTAAGTCTTAAACATTTTGCATTTGTGCCAATTTAATCCATCTGATCAATTTTGGCTGACAAGACTGACATGGATGCCGATGCCGTCGGCCGATCGGCTAAAGTGAATAATATTTTTTAATAATATCTTTCTTCAATTTTTTATTAATATTGATTTTTTTCCTTTTTATTCTTCTTTTTTTTTTTTTTTTTTCTTCCTTCTTCCTTCTTCCTTAGGCTAATCATCCCTAACCAAAGACAAGGGCCAGCGAGGCTTGCCCCCTCTAGCTATTGGCAAGGGCGAGCCTCATCCAAACATGGAGAGGCTCAACCTCGCCCATCCCACCCTCACCAAAGCTAGCGGGCCTCACCTAGTGACGACGAGGGCAGCCTCACTGTTGCTGGGTGAGCCTTGCCTATCAGAGGAAAAATGAAGAAAGAAGAAAAAAAAAAAAACAGAGAAATAATGAAAAAGGAAAAATAAAATCAAAAATTAAAAAAAAAAAAAAAAAAAATTAAAAAATTTATTAAAACATTGCCAAAATTGATGACTGGCCAAAATTGATGAAATGAACTGAATTGGTATAAATGCAAAACATTTATTATTGAATTGGCAAAAAAAAAATGTTTATGAATAAATTGATCCAATTGCAATAAGTTTATGATTTTTTAGTACTTTTCCCAAAATGTTCGAGTGGTTGGACAAACTAAGCACCCCAACAAGATGCAAGCTGATGGCCAATGCAGCACATGTCCTTGCAATGCAACCAGTATTTCCAAGAATCTGCCAAGAACAACCTAAGGCAGTGAGAAACTGAGGACCTCAGTTATGCAAGAAAATCAGGCTTCAATGTGTTAACTTGCAATTCGATAAAAAAAAATGTCTGAATTCTTAGTCAATGGTGCCATCTATCAGTCTATACCCCAAATGTAATCCTCCTTAATCGAACTGGAACAGAGTGCACGTGCACAATCGAAAAGACAAATAAGAAATGCAACCTCCACCGTTTAATGAGACTTATCATTGGGTAACAGAGACTACGAAGATTAGAGTAGAGTCAAGCAAATGCAAGGTTTCACACAGGTGGCCTATTTTAAAATATTACCTGAGGAGACACTAAAATGAATTGGAGAAACTTATTTGGGGGAAAGACCCTGCAGCGACTTCCCATTCACAAGCAGCAGCTAATCCCTTTCACTGTCCCCATGGAATGTCCTTTCCAAGTCTTGAATAATTGACATTGTTGTATTACTTTTCAGCTTTTGGACTGAACTGGTTTCAAGTCTTGAATAATGATGTTCTCCAGCTTTTCAGCATCAATGCTGCATCATTTGTTAATACCAAAAAATCATTTCGTGCTAACATCAGTGTCTTGTTCTAATTCACAGTTATATTTCATGATTGCACATGATTTATAACATCAACATTAGCAAATTACTAAAACATAACTTGTTAGCATAAATATTTAACTGTATAAACAGTTACTTTAGAAAGTCTCTATGACAAAATTGTGCATATTTCATCAATATATAATGTTAGAGGATCAATGAAAAAGTTAGGTAACACAAGACCCTTTATATGATAAATGAATGACATTAGAGCATCAATAAAATAAGAATTTTGTCACTAAAAAATCATAGCTCGTCTCTTAGAGGTAAATGAAAATTACAATTCAGAAAACATTTTGTGTTAAAAAATAAATATAAGAACACATTACAGGTAAATAAAATAAGACCTCCAATTTTGTCACATGGTGGTAGGATTTAAAAGATCACTGTTTGCACGACCAAATCGAACAGCACCAGCATCGACAGCAACATCATGAAGATCAGCTCAACCCCAATCTTGATCCAAGAGGAACCGTGTCCAGGACCACAAGGGATCCAAACAGTGCCAGAACCAGCACGGAGCACACCAAGACACCAAGAAAGCACCAAACCGGTAGGTCCATCTTGCCCTTTATCAGTCCCTTGCCCTTCGCGATCGCCTTCCTTCCATACGCATCTTCAAGAACCGAGATCACACTCGCCAATTGGCAAATCATGGTGATATAAACAAACCCAACAACGTACAAGATCAAGAGAATGACTGCCAGGGCAATCCCAAGTGCAGGGCCAACTGAAAATTGCCTCACGACGACGAGCCCCTATGGCCATGACAATGAACACAACGAAGAGTGCGAAGCTCCAGAGGAAAGGGACCATGAGCCTCTTCCACTGGGCACGACACTCATCATCTTGGTGATAGTAATCTGCTTGGTGGCGTAGATGCAAGCCACCGTGTAGACAACAGCTGAGCTCGAAAGCAGAGAAGATGAAGACGGAGATGAAGGAGCTGAGCTCGACAAGCCAGAAATTCTTGAGCATGCAGCACAGGTCCCCGTACCTCGGGCTGTCCTTCCTGGCACAGGTCTTGTACTTGACGATCTTGAAGTAGAGGAGCTGCGAGACCTCGGAGAGTGCAAGGAAGATAATGCAGAGAGGGAGGAAGAGCGTGTACGTGATCTGAGCGAAGATCTTCCTCCCTTTGAGGATGATCTTGGAGCTCTCTCTGTAGAAGCCGAGAAACCCAAGAAAGTACAGCTCGTGCTGGTCTCTGTCCATCATTTCTTTCGCACAGAAAAATCAAGAATGAGCGAAACGATTGATGGGTAGAGAGAGACTGCGATATTTCTTGAAGCAGAACAAGCGAAGAGATTTAGAGACTCTGATACTTATAAAGGGTCATGAGAAGAACAACCACAGAGTGAATTGATAAATGAAGGTAGGGATGTCGTCGAGAGTGGGGGAAGGAAGAGGGAAGACTTCGAAATTTGAACGAGTCAAAGCTTGTTATTCAGATTCCCTCCTTCTTCATGCGGTTTCATCCCCTGTACTGTAATTGAATTTGCTTATAGAAGATAAGAAAGCTTTTGGTCCCCATTTTCTCTGCTCTCAGCCTGAAGTTTCTCACGTTTCCTGATCTAGTGACATCACAGCACGAAATGCGTGGATTGTTGCCATAGGAATTCGCCGCGTCCATGTGATTTGGAGTCCACATCGAAGTGATGAAATAGTGTGGAAAGTGAGTGAGCGCGCTCGTGGGGGTCTTTATGAGAAGCTGACATATATACTTACGAAGAGTTCTATAGGGCTGAGACCTAACACAGGGCGCTTTGGTGTCACGTCAAGCATCATCAGCTATAATATGCTTTATCGACATGCTTTTGTTACAAGCCAGGGATTTGGAGTTTGCATCAAAGTGATGAAATAGTGTAGAAAGTGAGCAAGTGTGCTTGTGGGCCTCTGAGAGAAGCTAACATATTTACCTATAAAGAATTCTACCGTGCATAGCGTGGTGTCACACCAAGCCTTCTCAACTATAATCTACTTTATCGACACACTTTTGTCACAAGTTGGCAATTGCATGGCCACAAAATAGCCCGTTGGTGCCTAGTGAGCAAAAAAAACATTAGGTCAACCTCCCTTCTATAATTATTCCATAAAACAATATGACAAATAGCATACATCAATCAAATCGTATCACACCCAGCTTAACTTGGGCATATAGTCCATCAAGTGAAACCACATATCACTTTAAGTTTAACAACTAGTTTTAGCTTACCATGACCTCATCAAGAGAGCAGCGTCAACTTTTGACTAGTTTATACACGAGGCTAACTTGCCTTCAAGCCTAGTAGAGATATATTTGCTCTATCCTAAAACTCTTAGCCTCAACCATCCTAATGCTACTCCCCATTACCAGTTGTATTTAACCCCTCTGCATTGCTCTCTCTTCACCCGATAATCAAAGCTCCACTCACAAGGGTCACTAGTACGAGAAAATCACGAACCGTAACATTTTGATCTTCGTTTCTATACGTATTTTGATTCTAACATTCTTTCTTATGTAAGTTGCATTTTCTTGATCTACATTTTAGTGACTGTTATATCTTGCACTTAAATACTCGACAAATGTCCATAGTTGAGACCTAATTTGAGACTCGAACAGTCCCAAAAATTTTTAAGAACTTGGATTGCGTACAATTGCCCATGATGATCTTAACACTAATGAGAATAGAGACATCCTAATGCAAGCTACATAGTTCATGACCAAGTAAAGATTGAGGTAAATCATGATAAGGGCATCATCATGTATAAATGTTGAACTTATAAACTCAAGCATGTGATGTATTTGATCTATTATGCTCACACATTAAATCGCAGGGAATCTCTTAAAGGTAAAATTACATGTGCCATTTTTATTTGTATCATATTCTAAGTGAATCCTATAAATGCATTAAAAAGAGTGAATTTAGACATGTTACACTTATAGAGATCATAATATTCAAATGAGTTCACAATAATTTTATGGTATATTATGATACTTGAGCTTATTCAATGAGCACATTACATTTGTTTTGAATTTAGATAAGTTTCACTTATAGAGATCATAATATTCAAATAAGCTCATGCTAATTATATGGTACTCCTCAAAGCACTTGATCCATTCTTATTGTTGCAATATTCAACGTCCTTTGATTATTAGGTTTACATGTGGTCTCCCTCCACCTATAAGCTGAAGTTATTTTGTTGGACTTTCTAACACTCACAAAGATATTTTGAATCAAAGGTGTTGTACGATGATTAACTTGCCATGGAATCAGGAGATTTTTAGGTTTCTTTCGACTTAAGTGAAGTTGGGTCACATGAGTTGAGAGCATTTAATAATTTTCTAAAGTTAGAGACGAGCTATACCTATCATGTTTAGTGAGAATCAACTGAGCACCGAATGAATCTCTAGCACCATGTTACTTTGGGGAAAGAAAGTAAAATACTAACTATTTGAAGAACATATAACAATCTTATGGCATGAATGATAATTATTCTATTTCTCGGAACAATTTCTAATTAGGAATGAATTTTTTTAGTTCTATTCCTTAGATGAGTTTATGAGCAAAGACATGCATTTAATAACAATACAAAATTTATGTTCTTGGAACAAAAATTCATTTGATAGGCCTTAAAATTTCTTGGTAGCGAGCGGGCAGCGATTAGCGGGGTGGGCAGGCAGGCAAGTCACTGGTTGACAGCATGTGGCAAGAGTGAGTAATGAGAAGAGTTTTTATCTCTCATTTATATTCTAGAAATAAAAAAGTAAAAATCTTATACTTTGCATTTCTCAGCTAAAAATTGGTCTTGAAAATGGAAAAATGAAATTGTGTTACCAATCAAATTACGTTCCAAACTTGTTCATGGAACAAAAAAAATAATAAAGAAATATAATAATTATCAATCACGTCCATGGTAACCTCATTCCCTTTCTTCAAGCTTTGGTATAGAGAGCAGGAGGAAAATAACTAAAGTTTCCGCAGGTTTTTATATGGTCCTCTTTCCAACTTATTTTTTTCTACTTGTGTCATTAATTTCGAGTATATTTGGTCGACTTTTTTACTCTTTTTTTTTCTTTTACTTTTCTTGTATCATTTCAAATTTAATTATTATTTTTTTTGTCTTTAATGTTGGATGATCAAAACTTTCATTCAAAACGTACAAATGTTGATGGACAAAATTTTTTGAGTTTATACTCTTTATTGATTTCAAAAGTTTAAAGGTGAAGCAAAAGCAACTTCCCCATAAGCGGCAGCGCTCAGTTTTCTTAAGTTGCTTTAATTTCCATATGATGATAATGATGATCAGAAGAGGCACCATTACTAATAATGAAAGATTTTATTTACTGGTGATAGAAATAAACATGGTTAGAATCTGACCAAAATATATACAGTTCAAGTGAGGTTGAACCTCGCACGAACTTTACTAGCAATTTGTTTTTTTATGGTCACCTTGGCAAATCTTTAATTCTTATGCATATATTGCTTATTGTGTTCTATTTCAATTCTTATAAAATCTATAAATAATTAGATGGAAGCAAAATATTCCATGATTGTACATATCTAGATAATGCATGTTTCAACTTAGTTGTTTATATGTATGTAGATCTTATTTTGAAATGTCTATGTAAAAGCAAGGCTTAATTTTTTCAAAAAAAAAAAAAAAAAAAAAAGCTTTCCTACATCTTGGGAAAACGAAAAATAATTTTTTTTTTTTTTACTATTTAAAAAGTTATGTCACATATATTTAGTGAATAATTTATATATTAATTGTTATACATAATAGTCTAGGGAAACTCAAATTCTGCAAATCCAATTCTTATGCATATACCATGTTCTATTTGTAATATATATAATTATGGAATATAACTTTTTTCATCTAATTCTACATAGATATCTCAAAATAAGATGAAAAATTATGCATTCCATAATTGCATATATTTTGATAATAAATGTACAATATGGATTGTATTATGAAATGCCTATATAAAAAGAAGGCTAAAGGCTATATGTCACGGTTGCCCATACTTTATAACATGAACATTAGTAAATTACTAACTTATTAACATAAATATTTAATTGTAGAAAACAACTACTTTAATAGGTCTCTATGACATAATTGTGCATATTTGATCAATATATGATGTTACCGGATCATCAAAGAAAGTTATGTAATGCAAGACCCTTTGTGCGATAAATAGACAACATTAGGGGATAAAAAAAAAAAAATTCGTTACTAAAGAATTATATCTTGTCTCTTATAGGCAAATGAAAATTACAATTAAAAAAATTGTATTAAGAAAAAATCGAAGAGCCCATCAGACGTGTAGTTGATTGAGCTGGACAGCCTTTTGGCCCTTAGAGGGACAGTCTCCAAGACTGCCCTCGAGGTGATCAGGCATGCAAGAGCTGTCGATGTTCTCATTCAAAACGTTCAAATGTTGATGCATAAGACTCATTTAGATTTCCTCATCAAATTGGATTTAAAATCTTTATTGTTTTCAAAATTTTAAAGGTAAAGCAAAAGCAACTTCACTATAAACCGCAACGAATAATTTTTTAAGTTGCTTGAATTTGCATATGATGATAATGATGATTAGAAGATGTACCATTACTAATAAGGAAGGATTCTATTTACTAATGATGGAGATAAGCATAGTTAGAATCTGACCAAAATATACATAGCTCATGTTAGGTTGAGCCACGCACGAGCTTTATTCAGCGATTAGGTTTTTATGGTGACTTTAGCAAACTTTTAGTTCTTATGTATATATTGTTTATTTTTCTGTTTCAATTCGTATGAAAATCTATAGAAAATTAGATGAAAGAAAAATAATTCCATGATCGCACATATCTCTATAATGAATGTTTCAAATTAGTTGTTTATATATACATAGATCTTATTTTGAGATGTTAATATATAATTAGATAAAAAAAGTTAAATTCCATAATTGCACATTGTTGCAACTACCCCTCGAGGGAGGAAATAGATTTAGGAGTATTGCCTAAAATGTGGCCTACGGCCCATAATCAAGCACAAGCTCTCCCAAACTTATACCTCGCACGTCATTAGATGTTGAAATTGAGAGTATAAAAATTTTCTAAAGAAGTTGTCACTAACCTATTAAGGTTGACTAGAAACCAAATGAGGCATAAGAGTGTTTCTTACTTCCTACACAATAAAAAAACCTAGGGTTCGGGAACTTAATTACACTAATTAACCAATCAATGTCATTTCAGCACCTAATCTTCTTCATTTAAAAAAAAAAAGTAATTTGGATTGATTTTATATCTATCCACTAACATTTGAGGTGATTATACGAGTGCATAATCATTAACGTAACAATTAGCAACCAAAGGAAGCATTAAATACATTTCACAATATAGCAAAGATTTAACTCAAAGGAAAAGAAAAATGTTAATCCCAACTAAACTAAAAGGGAGCCAAATCAAGGTTATTTGTCTTTAAAGATAACTAAAACCTTAAGGTAGAGCCCTAATGGCTTGGTCAACCTTGAGTGAGATTCTAAATTAAAATATTTTCATTTTTCAAGAGAAAATAACCCAAAAGATTAATTTTAACATTTTTAATTTTTTTTTTAAATTTTTTAGAATTTTTTAGATTTTTTTGAAAAATTGAATTTTGAATTTTCCAAAATATTATGGATTTTAAATCTTTTTGAATCTTTTTTGTTATTTTTCTAATTACTACTGAAATATTTATATTTTTCCGAATTTTGAAATTTTCTAAGAATTTTTGAATTTTTCTTAATTTTTAATATTTTTGAAAATTTTAAAAAAATCGAATTTTTAATATTTTCTGAAATTTTTTGAATTTTTTAATATTCTCTAAAAGCTTTTGAATTTTCGGAAAAGTTTTTGAATTTTTGAAAATTTTAATATATTTTTTATATTTAATATTATTATATTCAAACCCAATTCGACTCGCCTGACCTTGACCCAAACCTGGATCTGACCCGGTAGGTTAAAAGAAACTTTTCTATACATTTTAAAAAAAAATTATATATTGTTCTTCTTCTTTTTTTTTTTTTTTTTTTCTGTATTTTCCTCATTTTGTCTTATTCCCCCGCACTCCTCCTTCATGCCTTCTTCACCCAACGTCTCCATCCACCGTCCTTTCTTTCCTTTTGTCTTTTTCCATTTCTTTTCATTGCTCCTTTTTTTTTTTCTTTTTTTTTTTCTTTTCTTTTTTTTTTTTTCATTTCCCCTTTGGCCTTCTTCTTCACATGCCTTCTTCTTCATGCATCTTCTTCTTCCCCGACGCTTCTTCCTCATTCTGCGCCATCTTCACTGAACCAAAATCAACACCACGGAAACCCTCACAGGCGTTTGGGGGATCGCCAAGCCACCATTTGGTGCCGGTCGTTCGTTCCGACCAACGATGACCACCGTCCGCCACCTATTCCGGCGCGACGAAGAATCTTGTCGACTCAAGTACACACGAATATTTCCAGCAAACAGTATGAAAACACCATGAATACTAGCAAAGCAAGCAGGATTCAGCAGGCATGGGGGAAAATCAGGTTGGTCTTGCGTTAAAACATGAACCGCTCTTCGGCTTTCTTTAGGCATTTCATCAAACACATAAGACACATTAATTAGAGGGGTAAACATAGACTCGTTCGGGGCTCGGGTTTGGGCCAAGATCAACACGCGATACACAAGCACTATTCCAGATCAGCTCAGGGACAAGTTTATCGGCATTTAGCTTGAGTATGAACAAAAATAACAAAGTCTCGGCCATAACACCGAACACAAACAAACATTTGTATAAAGATTACAACAAGCACGTCACATACGCTGTCTGGGGAACGAACAAGAGCACGATAGAATTTCGGGCGAGGACCGGGACCGTAGCTCGTGCGAACTGGTCGACCACGAGCTCCGGCCCAACGCCTTCAAAAAACAGGACAGATGTACTCGGGAACGGCCTACCTGGTTCGGGGGGGAGCGCTGCGGAGGACGGCGGCTGATCAACGGACTCCGGAGACGGTCGACCATCTGCTTGAGCTCCCTCGCTCTCTGGTTCTCTCCCTCTCACTCGCTCAAAACTCTCCCGAGTTCCCCCACTCTCTGCCTCTGTCGCTTTCTCTCGGCTAAAACCCAGCCTCTCCAAAATAACCCCCTCTCTCCCTCTTAAAGGGGACCGACTAGCGCGCATGGCTTCTGCCGTTGCCAGCTTGCCGGCCGGCCTGATCTCAACCCGCGAATCACGGCTGTTTTTGCTTTCTGCTCCTCTACGTCTCTGTCGCCACAGGGGAGCGCGCGTCGCGTGAGGCTGGAAGGAGGAAGAAGATGGCGCGTGGGCCGGGCCAAGGAAAGAACAAAGGAAATGGGCTTGGCCCAAGCAAGCAAAAGGATGGAGGGAAGGACAAAGGAAAAGAGAGAAGGCCGGGCCGGCCTAGCCCCAGCCCAATCTCGCTTCCTTTTCTTTTTTTTTTAATAACGATAATTTAAAAAAAAAACAGTTTTTTAATTAATTTTTTTTCTTTTTTTAATCAAAACGGCTCTATTCATATTCCTATTGATGCAAATGCTTTTAATGTCTATATGCCATGCAATTTAATGAAAACACAATACATTTTAATGAAAATTATTTACTTTACCTTTTACTTCTTTCTTTTTTTAACTTTTTTTTTAAAGAGACTAATTCCTAATTATCTATGCAATTAAGTTCTAATAAAAATGGCAAAATTTTGGTGTCAACACACATACTTTAACAATAAATGTAAATATGGATTGTATTTTGAAAATGCCTATATAAAAAGAAGGCTAAAAGTTATATTTCATGGTTTCGCGCTTACTTTATAACATGAACATAAACAAATTACTAAAATTAACTTATTAACATATAGATAGACAACTTTAGAGGATAATTAATAATACATATTTCATCAATATTTAATGTTAGAGGATCATTGAAAAAGTTATGTAACTAGAGATAGACAACATTAGAGGATCAATTAAAAAAAAAATTACTTGCTAAAAATTGGAGAGATCAATCCTCCATAAGAGCATGCGTCATGCCACGCGGTGGAGATGACTGATGGAGACTTGCCAAATCATAAAACGTGGTCTACGCTGCAACTTCATGGCGAAATTACCAATTCAATCTAAACTTATTGTATGGATAACCATTTAGTTCTAAATTTTTTAATTTTATCAATATAGTCCTAAATAAATTGTTAGTGCCCAGTCATATCACTGAATGACCCATGTGACATGACTGGCAATCTAACGCTAATCAAATTTTCTCAAAATGACGTCATTTTGCCTCCTTATTTTTTTTTTTTTGCACTTCTTTTCTAACCGGGTGTAAGCACTCGACAATGAACATGCTCTGCATGCACCCATCCGGCTCAAAAAACTTCGCAGCATTGAACTCACCGAACTGAACAAGGCATCCATGAAAGGCATTCCACGAAACCGCACTCCTCTCGAGCATTTTCCCGAGCACCTCTCAGCCCATGCCGTAGTTTTCGGAACGCAAGATGGAAGATCTATAGGATCCTGTTTCGAATCCACAGACAAACCTCTGAATCCGAATCAACTGAGAAGAAACAACAAGCCAAACTGACAGAGGCCTCGAGCTCGGCTAGGGTCAAATCGACGGAGGCTGCTGAAAGGGATGGGCTCTAAGGTCCTGATGAGCACTCCGAGCTTCTGCTGTGATTTCCTCTCTATGGTAGGTTGGAGATGAAGAGTAGGTTGGAGACGATGAACAATGAAAAGAAAAAAGAAAGGAAAAAACTCGAAAACTTCATAATTTTTTTTTTCAAACTAACGGTGTTTTGATGAATTTTATCCATGGTCAATTGCTAGTGTGTCACATAAGATGGTCGGTGATAATTAGATCATTGTGAAACCATTTTCAAGCTAAAATTGGCACTACAAAAATTTAGAACTACATTGATTAAAATTGAAAGGATATGATTAACTTGTCATTCATTAAAAGAGATTTAGGACTAATCTGCTGATTTTCTCATACTTATGAATTTGCACACAAATTTATATGATATAGGCCTTGCAAATTGTAGGTTCCCATTTCTAGGTAGAACCGAGAATCGAACTAGTCAAGGTTACAAATTGGCCTTAAACTAGCCGTGTAAGGTAGGTTCAAGCCAATTCTTAAATTGAACTGGCTTGGTTGCTCGTCCCTAATTACAAGAATGGTGATCGATTCAAAAGTGGGTAGATTACAAACTTATGGTTGACTCCCAATTTTTGGAATTGATAATTGATCTTGTTGTCTTAGAATCAGGTTGCCGATTCTGGGTCAATTCGAGAAATTTTTTTATTTTTTTTGTCTCATATTATTATATCCACAATATGTATATGTCAAACATGAATACAATTCCTTCAACTTAAAGATTAGGTCAAACATATTTAATTTGCAATAAGAATATTCTATTATAGACAAATAGTAAAAGAACTATTTAGGGTTACTCGTAAGTTGGTTAGGTCCTACGTTCCAAGTTTTGCAAACCTAATCAACAGATTCAGGTAATAATTACGAATCGAACCAATAAAGCGGATTCCTTGCTTTTGGAACTAGGAATTTGACTGGTCCCCTATGAATCAACCTAGAACCGGTCCCCTATGATATAAAAAAATCCCAGAATTTCATATTTTATCCTATCCAGTCCTATCTCGATTAAAAATCCGGACGATCAAACGTAGCTTTAGAGTATGAATCCAAAAATAAAAATACAAATTGATTAACAATGTGGTAAGGGAAAATTGGCCATTCAAATGTCTGAGAATCTACACACAGCATGAGCAAATGATAAAATAACTCTGTTTTGACTACAGCAAATTACAATTTTTCAATAAAACTATGCTTCAATTTTATTTTTTGTCTGCATTATTTTAGCGTGACTCCAATTTGTACCGGATGATGCACCACGCAAAGAATTCTAGGAAGGGAATAAAAAAAGCCCAAAGCCTCCTTCATTTTTTAATATAAGGGTTGCCATCTCTTCCTATCAGTATGCAATAATGATCATCTTCTCACACGGAGGTATCATTACCGAAATATTGAACTTCATTCAATCAACATTGATGGGGTTCTCATTGTTTTTTTTTTTTTTTTTTTTTTTTGTCAGTCCTACGTTAATCCTACTCTAACACTCACTCTCATTGTTCCGTCCTAAGAACGAAGCCAACATTATGATGGCATGGCGGTTCATTCATCTGCTCAATGGGAGGACAGGCAATAACCAAAGCTCCTATGGGTCCTGTAATGAATCTGACAGGAACTTGCTATGTAATTCATTCTACTTATGATATATTCTAATCAACCCATAGCTTTGTTCTTCCCGATCCGGTTTAGAACTGAGAAAGATTTATATCATGATTGTGACAAAAACTCTACATATATAAAAACGAAACAACGAAAAGCTAGAGCACATCTTGTAAAAGGCGCACTGTCATATGGATTATAGATCAAACAGTCATACATTTCTAAGCTGCAAAGTTTATTGTCTTAACACTAATAACTTCATGACCTCCAAGTTTTACTATCGCACGGAGACCAAGATGCAGAAAACTCCCAAACTAACACAGGGAATATAGAAATCAGACATGAAGTTGCTCAAGCTGGACAGAATTTGCCTTTAGAGGGACGTAGTCTACGAGATAGACCTCGAGATGCTCAGACAGAGAGGACCTATCAATGTTCTCGTGGTGGTAAGACTTGCAGACAAAGTAGATCACTGTCTGGACTACCAAATCAAAAAGGACCATCAATTGCAGCAACAACAAACAGATCAGTCCAACCGCAATCCTGATTCCAATCCCTTGAACCAAGTCCAAGACCACAAGGCACTCAAACAGTGCCTCAACAAGGGCAGACCACAGCATGACACCAAGAAAACACCCAACCGACATACCCATCTTGCCCTTTATCAGCATCCTGCTCTTCACCATCGCCTTCCTTCCATACACATCTTCAAGAACCGAGATCACACTCGCCAATTGCCAAATGATGGTGAGATAAACAAACACAACAACGTACAAGATCAGGAGAATCACCAACATGGCAATCGCAGGTCCAAGGCCAACTTGAAATGAACTCACGATGGCGACCCATCCGATCAAAAGCGCAACAGCCACCACAAAGAACGCTACGAAGGTTACGAAAGTCCAGAGGAAAGTGACCATGAGCCTCTTCCACACTCTGGGCACGACGCTCATGATCTTCTTGAAAGTAATCTGCTTGGCGGCGTAGATGCAGGCCACCGTATAGACAACAGCCGAGGTCGAAAGCAGAGAGAAGATAAAGACGAAGATGAAGTACCCGAGCTTGGTGAGCCAGAAGGCGACCCACTCTTCTTGAACACGTTCTGGCTGCCCTCCGAGACGTAGTTCTGGTCGATCCCTTGGTCGACGATCCTGTAGGTGAGGAGCTGCGAGACCAAGGAGTGGGCGAGGAAGACGACGCAGAGAGGAAGGATGAGCGCGAGCGTGATCTGGGCGAAGATCTTCCTCCATTTGAGGATGATCTTGGAGCTCTCTCTGTAGACGCCGAGGAACCCAAGGAACTGCAGCTCGTTCTGGTCTCTGTCCATCGTTTCTTCCGCACAGAGAAATCAAGAACGGGGATATTTCTTGAAGCAGAGCAAGCAGAGAGTTTCAGAGCCTCGGATGACTAAAAGGGTCTCGATAAGAACAACCGAAGAGTAAAGAGATACATGAAGAGATGGCGAAGGTTAACAGAGTGGGGTAGGAAGAGGGAAGATTTTGAAATGCCAACGAGTCAATGTGGATTCCTCGCTCCCCCAGAATCCACTTTGCTTGAAGAAGAGAAGAAAGCGTCTGGCCCGAAGTCGCATCACGAAATGCGTGGATAGTCGGCTATGGAATTCAGCTGAGGCGATGCGATTTGGAGTCAGCATCATAGGTGACGAAATAGCGTGGAAAGTTTGCGAGCGTGCTTGGGTGATGAAATAGCGTAGAAATTGAGGTAGCGTGCTTGGGGGACTTTGCCCAGGAAATCTCCTTGAGAAGCTTAACATATGTATCTATAAAGAATTCTATTGCCCAACCGTCCTCAGCTATGATATGCTATGCTTTATCGACATGCTTTGCTCTTCATTTTTATAAGGTTCCGATCCGAACATTCTCTCTTTTGTAAGTTGCATTTTCTTGATCTGTGTTTTGACATCCATTAAATTTTGTACTTAAATAATCGGCCGATGTTCCATAGTTGAGACATAAATATGAAACTTGAATAGTCCAAATTTTTTAAGAACTTGGAGTGAGCACAATTGCCTGTGATGAGCTTAAAATGGAAGATAATAAAAACATCATAGAGCAAGGTACAACATATAGTTCATGACCCAGTAAAGATTGAGGTAAATCATGATAAATGCATCATTAAGTAATAAATATTGAACTTATAAACTCAATCATGTTAATGTATTTGATCTATTGAGCTCACACAATAAATACCTAGGAATCTCCTAAAGGTAAAAATCACATGTGCCTTTTTTTAGGGGAGAAGTACACTATTGGTGCCATAAGTTGTGTACGACGCTCACTTTGGTGCCAAAAGTTTCCGCTGGATCACTTAAGTGTGAAATCGAAGAAAAGCGATCACTTTGGTGCCACCGGCGAAAAATTCCAGCCAAAATGATTATGTAGCATTTATATTTAAAAAAAATTCGACAACTCTTATTATTGTCCACGGTGGATGGCATAAAACGATGCCGTTTCTTTTTCTTCGTAAGAAACGACGTTGTTTTACCATTCCACGTGGATTACCTACAAAACGATCGTCATATAGTGGATTGACTACGGTAAAAAATGACGTGGGCCAAAAACGGTGTTCGTACTGGATTCTCGCTCAACGTCGCCGGTCATAGCTCACTGACCCACTGTCGTTCACTCGCCCGCCATCACTCGCCCACCGTCGCTTGGCCACCGCTGTAGTTGCGCCGTCGTTCACGTTCGTTCACTAGCTGCGTCCTCAACTCTCGCTCACTTAGGTTTGTCGTGTTCTCTACGTGGTTCAATTTAGTGAAAAATTAGTGTTCCGACGAGCAAGTTAGGGCGTGGAGGGCAAATTGAGGGCTCGGCTACGAGGGAAAGTGGTGGGGAAAGTGGTGGGGACCAAATAGAAAATTTAAGGGTTTCGTCGTTCGTTCGCTTTCTTTTGTGGGGACCGAATAAAAAAATAGGGCGTGGAGGGGAAAATGGGGGGGCTCGACTCGGGGGAAACAGTGGTGGGACTGAATTTATTTAATTAATTGGACTACTTTTGTGGGGAAACAGGGGGCCAAATGTGATTGAATTGAAAAATGGGTGGTGGGAGCTCACTTATTTTATTCAATTCGGTTTCTTCTATTTCTGTAAAAGCACCGAATTGGGGAGATTAGTTGCATTTGTTTCTTCACAACAAAACGACAAGGACCTCCATGTGAAGTTACCGATTCTGTCATGTGGTCCCAACAAGTAATGACATTTGTTTTTTTTTTTTTTTCATTGGGTGTAGCATCGACATGGACGCGAATCAAGTAGACATCATTGTTTGCTATGATGGAGAGTTTCTTATTGGCGCCGATGATTGGCAATATACTTGTGGAAATGAAGGTACTATTTATGTCAATGTTTGGAAGCCATCATATATTACTTTTCTGAGGGATTTTGGTGTATTTTTTTACGATGCAAAGTACAAAAACTACATTATTGTGTTCCTGGGAAGGAATTGAAGGATGGCTTGAGATTTTTTAATGACGATAATGGTATTAAGGATATCATTTATCATTATCTTCACGGTGAAGAAGATAAGGTATATGTTGAGTATTATAGTGATGGTGAGGATGGGGACGATGATGAGGATGGTGAGGATGAGGATGAGGATGGGGATGAGCAGACCACCACTGAAAGAGGAGAAGTGAGGGATCCTATTCAAGCGAGTAATCAGGTCGGGGATGAGAGAGATGAAAGGGAGAGAACTCACATTGATAGAAATGAACAAATAGTGAGATGTCCTGAAAGCTTAGGTTAAGATTTGGGTGAAGATTTGGGCAAAGATGTCGGCGATGAAGACTTCATTGGATTAGGATGGGAAATTGCTTTATCCAGTGAATCAGAAGATGAATATTTTGCTTCAGTAAATTTCCCAAGTAACGAAGATGATTATGAACTCGCACAATCAAAACAAAAGCAAAGGGAATTTCTGAGAAAAAAACTTGCACCTTCAGCAAAGAGGCCCGAGCCAGTAAATGGGGATGGAGTTCTAGCTGAAGGTAATAGAAGTGAAGATGAAGAAAGCTGCGGTGATGAAGTTGCTGGTTCGAAGAATGAGCTTAACAATGATGATGATGAACCTGTTCGTCGAAGAAAAAGTAAGTACTCTTGCTATGATCTGACTGTTGATAAACCTATTTTGTCTGTGGGCATGAGATTTGACGATGTGAAACAATTCAAGGAAGCTATTGTGAAGAACTCCATTGGTGAACAGAAGAGTGTTCAATTCATTAGAAACACAAAGGAATTTATGAGAGCTAAGTGCTCACAACCCAATTGTCCATGGAAGCTCTATGGCGCACTGAGTAAGAATGGATCATTTCAGATTAGGTCCTTGCAGGAGGAGCATACTTGTCAAATTATCTTTAACAATAAAAGGGTAACAAGTGTGTGGTTATAACTTTACCAAAAAAAAAAAGTGTGTGGTTATCAAAGCATTTTTTTCAACACTATCAAAGCAATGCCTGAGATCAAGAGTCCTCAATTTCAACAGTTAGTGAAGGAATAAGTAGGGGTTAATGTGTCAAGGAATCAATGCAAGAGAGCTAAGATGAGAGTGATGAAAATACTGATGGGTGGGTATAAGGCAGAATATGCGCAGGTATGGGACTATGCTGGCGAATGCATGTTTCAAAACCCATTTAGGAGGGTGTATGTAGAGGTTGTAGAGATGCCACTCCCTGATCTTGGGCCTAAATTTGATAGATTTTATATCTGTTTTGATGCATGCAAACGGGACTTCTTGGCTGGTTGTAGAAGAGTTATAGGATTGGATGGATGCTTTCTAAAGGGTTTGTGCAAGGGGAAGTTGTTGGCTGCTGTGGGGAGAGATGCAAATAATCAAATGTTTCCGATAGCTTGGACAGTGGTGAAGATAGAGAACAATGATATTTGGTCCTAGTTTCTCAAAAATTTAATAGCTGACCTTGAGATAACCGATGGGGGGGATGGGCATTCATGATCGACCAACATAAGGTAATTTCATTGTCAATTAATTCACTCCCTTTTAATATTAATCATTTGTATATTTTTCCTAACTTGTATTTATTGGTTTGAATTTTTGTAGGGATTTATTCCTACATTGACTGAGTTGATGCCACATGCTGAGCATAGAATGTGAGCGAGACACATATATGCAAACTAGTCAAGGAAATTCAAAGGAGATAGGTTGTAGAAGCAGTTCTGGTAGATAGCAAAGAGTACCAACATGGCTGATTTCAGATTAGCCAAGCAAGGATTGTTACAACTGACAAAGGAAGGTTTTGATGCACTCTTCCAGACAGAAGCTAAGCACTGGTGTCGGGCCTTCTTTGGCGAAGAGTTCAAATGCGACATCATTGATAACAACCTCAGTGAAGCTTTCAATGGCAGAATTTTAGAGGCCAGGTGCAAACCAATCATCAGCATGCTTAATCATATTCGAGTGATGGTGATGACTAGACTGCATAGGCAAAGAGATGAGGCTACGAAATGGACTAGAGACTGTGGCCTTAGGATTATGAAGAGATTGGATGTCAATATTGCTGCTAGTAGGTTCTGCCATCCAGTTTGGAATGGAGATAATGGATATGAGATTATTCAAAATCAGGATAAGTATGTTGTCAAGTTGGATAGAAGAAAGTGTTCATGCCGAGCCTAGCAACTGAATGGAATTCCCTGTGCCCATGCAATTTGTGTTATTCAGATGAAGCAAGAAAACCCAGATGATTACCTACATGATTGGTACAAAAAAAGCTCATACCTTGCTTCATACCAATTTATGATACAGCCTATTAGAAGCAGCAAATATTGGGAGCCAACAAATCATGAAAGCCATCTACCTTTGCCGCTGAAAAAGCAAATTGGAAGGCCAAAAAAGAAAAGAAGAATGCAGCAGGAAGAGGCATCAAATCAGAGGATGAGTAGGATTGGCTCAAAGATGAAATGCTCCTATTGCCGCAAGGAATGGCACAATAAAAAAGGTTGTGAGCTGAAAAGGCAGCATTAACAGAAAGATGTAATGGCTGAATGTAGGACAGAAGACTATACTAAAGAGCTTCTTATTGGGCCTAGTGAAGGTAGGATAGAAGGCCTTGCAGTAATGCCTACTGAAGGACAAACAGAAAGCCCTGCTGTAAGGTAAGTATCATTTTTACCTCAGTAGCTATACATTTCATATTCGATAGAGTTTGATGGTTGACCATGTGTACTGGCTTCTCTTATGCTTTTCCTCTATCATGCACTTGTAATTTGATAAGTTTTCTCCATTTGTTTCCACCATGAAAATGAGTAGATGTCTAATTATTCATTGTAGTTGGTCATGATCCTGATATAGTACATTGTTGTAAGGCCTTCTAAAGGGCCAGAAAAAGGCCCTATTGTAGGCTCAAGTGCAGGGACATGGACTAGAATAGGCAGGCCAGCAACAACAACAACAACAACAACAACTGAGTCCACCGTTAAGCAAACGAGAAGAAAAAAAGTTCATGTAAGTTGTATATCATTGTATTTGTCTTTTATGGGCTGAATTTTAAATTTGTTATGTGTTTATCAGGTGAGAAGATGAGCAACTGTACAAGTTGCAGAGGTTGCTCCCCCATCTGTTGCTGCTGAAAATGATGCACCACAGCGAACAAGAGGAGCTATTGGAAAAAGATTAAGACAATATGGTTATGGGATGACTATTTTGAATGTAAGATTTGTAGACTTCATGCATTTAATTTGTTGCACTTCAATTCATTTGGTTGACAATAGCGCTATGTTCTTGTAACCTGGGAAAACTTCGGAGGTACTTCTCTCTCAAGGTGGGCCAACTCAAGAATCAAGGGCGCAGCCAAATAAGAGTGCTCCAAAGAAAAAGATAGTGGGTATAGCTGCAAAACAGCCATCCAAACAGAACCCAACACCAGTTCCATCTCAACCAACGATTGGGCGCGATAGTGATGATATGGACTAACACACGACACGTGCTAGAACAAGAATAGCCACCGTCAAAAATAAGGAAAATGAGGTGACAGAACGCCTAATTAAAGAATCTGCACATCTAGTTCGAAAGAGTACTCGAATTATGAATCAATTCAAAGCTCCAAGACGAAAAGGAGATTAGGGTGTTGTCCATATTGATTTATGGGAGGGTGCTGGACATGGTCTCTTTTTATGTGGTGCTGGACATTGTCTCTCTTTTTATGTTTTCTTTTTTTAGAAGGGTGTTGGATATTATATCACTAACGGTAGTTGCTGCCTCCATATTGCCATTGGTTTTTTTTTTTTTAAGAGGGTGCTGAACCTTAAGTGATTGGAGAGTGAAGTTCATGTTTTTCTTTTCTTTTGTAAACAATCAATCAATATCAATGACAAGAGATGTTTCTGTTATTTTCTCTTGGCTTGGTTTTGGCTAATAGCTAGCAAGATAGTTATTAGTTATGCTGTATATTTTTTTGCTGTTGGTGCAATATTCTTATGAGGTTGCTATTAAAAAATTTTTAGATTTAGATGTGTGCATATAGTGTTGCTGGTTAAAGTTGTTGATGTGTTGATGCTATTTGTGGGGTTCTGGTTGTATGTGCTGGAACAAGATGCAGTTTTAGGTGCTGGTGCATCTCGTTGCAAGGCTGTTGTGTTGCAAGAAGATGCACCAATAACCCAATTAGTGCAAGAACAAGATGCAAGATGCACCACAACTGGTGCAAGTTTAAAATTAGCACTCAAGCGATCACTATTTACAACTTGTGCAACAGAAGTGATCACTTTGTAATCGCGACCGGTATTTAAATGATCACTTTTATAAAAACTTAGAACTCAAGCGATCACTATTTATAACTTTTGGCACTGAAATGGTCAGTCGTTAATTTTGCCATGGTTTGCAGTTGCAGCAAACCAGCAAACCATTACAACGATAAAAATGCAGCAACCATTCTATTTGAAGCAAAAATTAACCAAAACAAACATTGCCAATATACGACTAAACAATAAAAAGTGCTCAGAACTAATACATTCCAACTCCAACCTTCCATTTCGCTATAGTTTGCAGTTGCAGCAAACCAACAAACCAGCAAATCAAGAGGGCAAATAAAAAATGCAGCAAGCAAACATTGCATTTCTGAAGTGCTCACAATTAATGCATTCCAACTCCAACCTTGCATTTCTACCATGGATTACAACAAAACCTTCTGCTTCATACAAAAATAGTAGACATACAAACTTCAATTATGGTAGACATACGAACTTCTTCTCATTACTCACTTCACATTTGAATAAACTACCCAAGAGAACAAAAACACAATCAACGCTCGATAAAATTTTCTTTCAATTTTCAGTCTTGAAACCTCCCTCTTCAAATGGTCGACCAGAGATGTTAAACCCTTCATTTGAGCTTGCATTGAGTCGATATCCTCCAACTCGTCCATTAACGCAGGTGGAGGTTGATTCCGGCCTTCAAGTAACTCCAGGATTATCTCTGTCGCTCGATCAGAGAATTTCCTATCAACCCATTTGAAATATTTTCACTTCGAGCCTTCCCTATATCTACCGCACTCATGGAATATTCTCCCGGGATTCAACCGAGTCCAAGATGTTCTTCTCGGACTCGGTAACCCACAATAACAGTAACACTCACAATCTAATTCGCTTTTTTTTTATAGGAATGTGAGCCGCTGCTAAAGCTTCTGCCTTCCATTCGCAAGAGCGAGCTGATAACTTTGAGAGAAAATCAAAGTATGCACTCGAATTGGTCGAATTGCGGATTTAGGGTTTTCAATTTCCGATTCTACTCGAATTTAAGGATTTAAGGGTTCTTATTTGGGGGAAAAGACGTTAAACGGCATCGATTTGTTGTTTACATGCTGATTGTATTCTCCGGCGATCCACGTCGGCTTCAAATATTAATAAAAAAAATGCCATGTCGGATTTCCGGCCAACCAGATTGGAGTTGGCACCAAAGTGAGCGTTTTTCAAAATTTTTTGCATTTAAGTGATCCGACTGAAACTTTTGGCACCAAAGTGAGCGCCGTACACAACTTATGGCACCAATAGTGTGCTTCTCCCTTTTTTTTTTAGTGTGCATCATGTTCTAAGTGAATCATAGAAATGCATTAAAGAGAGTGAATTGAGATAGTTACAATTACAAAGATCGTAATATTCTAATGAGCTCACACTTTGTGATGCACTATAATACTTGACCTCATTCATAGAGTACGTTACGTTTCTTTTGAATTTAGATAGGTTTCACTTATAGAGATCATAATATTGAAATGAGCCCAGGCAAATTATATGGTACTCCTCAAAGCACTTGATCCATGCTTATTGTTGCAATATTCAACGTACTTAGATTATTAAATTTACATGTGGTTTCTCTCCACTAATGAGCTTAAATTATTTTGTTGGACTTTCTAAAATTAGAGACAAGCTAACCTATCAAGTTTAGTGAGAATCAAATGAGCACTTGAAGAATGTCTCGCACTAGGGAAAAAACAGGTAAAATACTAATTATTTTAAAAAATCTCACAATCTTAAGGCATGAATAATAATCATTCTGTTCCCGAAAGTAATTTATGGCAAGAAATAGATATTATTTCTATTCCCAAGACAAGTTTCTAAGTAGAAACACGTTTGATTACAATGCAAAATTTCTATTCCCAAAGCAGAGATTCCTTTAGTAGGCCTTAAAATTTCTTGGCAGTCAACGATTGGTGTGCAAGCGACCGACGGCTGAGTGATGGAAGAGTTTTTATTTCTCATTTATGTTCAAGAAATGGAAAAGTAGAAAATCATTTATGTTCCGAACCTATACCTGGGCTAAAAATTTATCCTAGAAAATGAAACTACATTACCAAATGGATTTTTATTCCGAACTTATGCTCAGGAACAAAAGAAGAAGAAGAAAAATATAGAAATAGAATAGTTACCATTCATGTCCTTAGAAACCTTGCTCCCTTGCTTCAAAGCTTTCGCACAAAGAGCAGGAGGAAAATAACTAAAGTTTCCGCAGGTTTTTCTATGGTGCTGTTTGCATCTTATTTTGTCTACATGTGTCATTAATTTAGAGTATATTTGGTCCACCTTTTCTATTTTACTTTTCTTGTAGTATTTGAATTTTTTTTTTTTTTTTTGTCTTTAATGTTAGACGATCAAAACTTTCATTCAAAACGTACAAACATTGATGGACAAGACTCATTTGGATCTTCTCATCAATTTTTTTCAGTTTACACACTTTATTGATTTCAAAAGTTTAAGATAAAGCAAAAGCAACTACACCATGAGCTGCAACCAACAGTCTTCTGCCTTTGTTTGTTCTGCTAAAGAATAAATGATTTGGAAAATATTTTCCTAAAAATAATTACTTGCATCGTTTGAAATAATTAGTTAATAAAAATAATTTCATTGTCGATAACAATTTATATCTAAATATGTTCAAGGACGATACAAGTGTTTTTTGTGTATTCATTTTTGTAAGCAATATAAATAATCATTTTTAGGAAAATATTTCACATTATTAATTTTCTGAGAAACAAAGGAAATCTTAAATTGCATTATTTTTCATATGATGATAATGATGATCAGAAGATGCACCATTACTAATAAGGAAGGATTTTACTTACTGCTAAGCATATTTAAGAATCTGACCAAAATATATAGCTCACGTGAGGTTGAGCCACGCATGAGCCTAACTTTGCGATTTGTTTTTCATGGTGGCTTTTCATGGGCACGCCGAGGAACCCAAGGAAATCAAGAACGAGGGAAACGATGGATGGGTAGAGAGAGACTGGGATATTTCTTGTGGCAACGCAAGCGAAGAGACTCAAAGACTCAGATGACTAGAGGGTCTCGAGAAGAAGAACCACGGAGTGAAGTGATAAATGAAGAGATGGCAATGGTTAACAGAGTAGGGTAGGAAGAGGGAAGACTTTGAAATTTCAACGAGTCAAAGCTTGTTATTCAGATTCCCTACCTCTTCATGTGGTTTCATCCCCTGTAATTGAATTTGCTTATAGAAGAGAAGAAAGCTTTTGGTCCGGCTTTCTCTGCTCTCTGCCCGAAGTTACTCAGGTCTCCTGATCTAGTGACATCGCAGCACGAAACGAGTGGATGGTGGCTTTTGGAATTCGGTAGAGCTTATCGATTTGGAGTCCGCAGTGAAGAGATCAAATAACGTGGGAAGTGAGTGAGTGTGCTTGTGAGTCTCCATGAGAAGTTGATATATATATTTATAAAGAATTCCATCATGTCAAGACATGGAACACAACACTTTGGCGTCATGCATAGCATCCTTAGCTATAATTTGTTTTATTGACACGCTTTTGTTATTGGCCAGTGATTTGGAGTCCGCATCGAAGTGATGAAATAGTATAGAAAGTTAGCGTGCATGCTTGTGGGTCTCCATGAGAAGCTGACATATATACTTATAAAGAATTCTATTATGCCGAGACACGAGATAGGGCGCTTTGGTGTCACACTGAGCATCCCCAGCTACAATATACCTTATCCAGATGCTTTTGTTATAGGCTGGCAATTTGGAGTCTGCGTCGAAGTGATGAAATAGTGTAGAAAGTGAGTGAGTGTGCTTGTGGGTCTACATGAGAAGCTGACATATATACCTATAAAGAATTCTATCATGCTGAGACACAGCACAATGTCATGCCAAGCCTTCTCAACGATAATTTGCTATATTAACACTCTTTTGTCACGCTCCGGCAATTCCTTAGTCACGACTAGTGCGTGTGGTGCCTAGTGAGCAAATAAACACTAGGTTGGCCTTTCTTCTATAATTATTCTAGAGAACGATATGGCAAATAGCATACACCAATCAGATTATATCACATCTAGCTTAACTCGAGTGTCTAATCCATTGATTGAAACAACATATCACTTTAGGCAACTGGTTTCAACCCGCCATGGCCTCATCAAGAGAATGGCATCAACTCCTTACCAGTTTGGGCACGGGAGGCCAATCCCGCCTTTAGAACCTCGTAGGGATATATTCGTTCTATTCTAGGACTCCTAACACGAACTGTCCCGATGCTATTCCCATGGATCAATTGTATGTATCCCCTCTACATTGCTCTATCTTCACCTAGTAACCCAAAGCTCCACTCACAAGGGTCTCAAGTACAAGAAAATTATGGACCGTAATACTTTGCTCTTCATTTCTATTCGTATTCTAATCCGAACATTCTTTCTCATGTAAGTTGCATTTTCTTGATCCACATTTTAGTGACTGTTATATCTTGCGCTTAAATACTCGGTATGTGCCATTTTTATTTGCATCATATTCTAAGTGAATCATGTTAATGCATTAAAAAGAGTGAATTTAGATATGTTACACTTATAGAGATCATAATATTCAAATGAGCTCACACTAATTTTATGGTACACTATGATACTCGAGCTTATTCAAAGAGTACCTTACATTTGTTTTGAATTTAGATAGGTTTCACTTATAGAGATCATAATATTCAAAAAAGCTCATGCTAATTATATGGTACTTCTCAGAGTACTTGATCCATGCTTATTGTTGGAATAATCAACGTTCTTTGATTATTAGGTTTACATGTGATCTCCCTCCTCCTATGAGTTTAAGTTATTTTGTTAGACTTTCTGACACTCGCAAAGATATTTGAATTGGAGGTGTTGTACGATGATTAACTTGCCATGGAATCAAGAGATTTTTAGGTTTCTTTCAACTTAAGTGAAGTTGGGTCACATGAGCTTAAAGGATTTAATAATTTTCTAAAATCAAAGACAAGCTATACCTATCATGTTTAGTGGGAATCAACTGAGCACTAGATGAATCTCCAGCACCATGTTAATAGTGGGGGAAGAAGAAAAATACTAACTATTTTAATAAAATATGACAATCTTATGGCGGAATGATAATTGTCTTGTTCTTAAGAACGATTTCTAACTAGAAATGGATTTTTTTAGCTCTATTCCCTAGATGAGTTTATGAACAAAGACACGTGTTTAAAAATAACACAAAATTTCTATTCTCGGACCAAAAATTTCATTTAATAAGCCTTAAAATTTCTTGGTGGCTAGCAGCCGATGACTAGTGGGCGAGTGGGCAAGAGGGCAGCTAATGGCATGTGGTGAAAATGAGCAATGAGAAGAAGAAATAGAAAAGTAAAAATCTTATACTTCACATTTCTGTTCCAATTTTTTTCTAAGCTAAAAATCTATCCCAAAAATGGAAAAATGAAATTACGTTACCAATCAAATTTATGTTCCAAACTTGTTCTCAAAATGAAAAAAAAAAAAAAAAAAGAAAAAAAAAAAAAAACATAATAATTATCATTCATGCCCTCAGAAACCTCGCTCGCTTCAAAGCTTTGGCTAAGAGAGTAGGAGGAAAATAACTAAAGTTTCCGCAGGTTTTTATAAGGTGCTCTTTTCAACTTATATTTTCCTACTTGTGTCATTAATTTCGAGTATATTTGGTCCACATGTTTACTCTTTTTTTTACTTGTATCATTTGAAATTTAATTTTCGTCTTTAACGTTGGATGATCAAAAGTTTTATTCAAAACGTACAAACGTTGATGGACAAGACCCATTTTCTCATCAATTTTTTTTTAGTTCTCATTCTTTATTGATTTCAAAAGTTTAATGGTAAAGCTAAAGCAACTTCACTATAAGCCGCAGTGCTCAGTTTTCTTAAGTTGCTTTAATTTATATATGATGTTAATGATGATGAAAAGAGGCACCATTACTAATAAGGAAGGGTTTCGCTTACTGCTAATAGAAATAAGCATAGCTAGAATCTGACCAAAATATGTATAGCTAGCACGAGGTTGAGCCACACACGAGCTTTACTTAGTAATTTGTTTTTTATGGTGACTTTATTAAATCTTTAATTCTTATGCATATATTTCTTATTGTGTTATATTTCAATTCGTATGAAAATATATAAATAATTAGATGAAACCAAAATATTTCATGAGTGTACATATCTTGATAATGCATGTTTCAACTTAGTTGTTTATATGTACATAGATCTTATTTTGAAATGTCTATGTAAAAGTAAGGCTGAAATTTTTTCAACAAAAAAAAAACAAAGGCTTTCCTACATCTAGGAAAACGAAAAATAAAGATCAATTTACTGTTTAAAATGTTTGTTACATATGTTTAGCGAATAATTCATATATGGACGGCCTTTAGACCTTCAGAGGGGCAGTCTCCAAGACGGCCCTCGAGATGATCAGACAAGCAGGAGCTGTCGATGTTCGCGCGGTGGTAGGACTTGCAGACGAAGTAGATCACTGTCTGCACGACCAAATCGAACAGCACCAGCATCGACAGCAACATCAAGCAGATCAGTCCAATCCCAATCTTGACTCCAATAGGAACCAAGTCGAAGAACACAAGGGATTCAAACAGTGCCAGAACCAGCACGGAGCCCACCAAGACACAAAGAAAACACCAAATGGATAGACGCATATTGCTCTTTATCAGTCCCTTGCTCTTCACCATCCCCTTCCTTCCACACGCATCTTCAAGAACCGAGGTCACACTCGCCATTTGCCAAATCATGGTGATAAAAACAAACCCAACGACGGACAAGATCAAGAGAATTACTGCCACGGCAAATCCCAAGTGCAGGGCTAACTGCAAATTGCCTCACAGTGACGAGCCAAACGATCAAAAGCCCTACAGCCACCACATACTTAGCGGTTTTTTTTAGGTGACTTTAGCAATTTTTTAATTCTTATGCGTGTATTCTTTATTTTGTTCAATTTCAATTCATATGAAATTCTATAAAGAACGTTTCAAGTCAGTTGTTTATATATACATAGATCTTATTTTGAAGAATCTATGTGAAAGTAAGGTTGAATTTTTTCAGATTAAAAAACAAAAAACGTGGCTTTCCTACATCCATGTTGCAAAAGGAAGACGAAAAATAAAAGAGTAAATTATAACGTTTAAAATGTTATGTTACATATATTTAGCGAATAATTTGTATATGGATTATTGTGCATAATCTAAGGAAACTCTAAATCCGCATGTCCAATTCTTATACATATACTACATTCTATTTGAAATATATATAATCACGTGAGATAACTTTTTTGATCTAATTTAAATATCTATTTATAATTAGATGAAAAAAGTTACATTCCGTAATTGCACATATTTTGATAATAGATGTGCCTATGGATTGTATTTTGAAATGCCTATATGAAAAGAAGGCTAAAAGTTATATTTTATGATTGTGTGTACTTTATAACATGAACATTAGCAAATTAATAGAAGATAATGTATTTACATAAATATTTAACTGTAGAAAACAATTACTTTGAAAAGTCTCTACGACATGATTGTGCAGATTTCATCACTATATAATGTTGGAGGATCATTGAAAAGTTCAGAATAACCTTTTTATAATAAACAGACGAATCAATAAAAAAAAATTCCATGACATCAAACTTGAATGATAGCTCGTCTCTTATAGGTAAATGAAAATTACAAATCAGAAAACATTTAGCGCTAAAAAGTTAATATAAGAACCCATTAGACATGAAGTTGCTCAAGCTGGGAAGGAATTTTGGCCTTCAGAGGGACGGTCTCCAAGACAGACCTCCGGATGATCAGAGAAGCAGGAGCTGTCGATGTTCTCGTGGTGGTAGGACTTGCAGACGAAGTAGATCACAGTCTGCATGACCAAATCGAACAGCACCAGCATCGACAACAACATCAAGCAGATCAGCCCAACCCCAATCTTGACTCCAATAGGAACCCCGTGCAAGACCACAAGGGATCCAAACGGTGCCTGAACCAGCACGAAGCACACCGAGACACCAAGAAAACAACAAACCCATAGGCCAATCTTGCCCTTTATCAGTCCCTTGCTCTTTGCCATCGCCTTCCTTCCATATGCATCTTCAAGAACCGAGATTACACTCGCCAATCGCCAAATCATGGTGATATAAACCAACCCAACAACGTACAATATCAAGAAAATGACCGCCAAGGCAATCATAAGTGCAGGGACACCTGAAAATTTACTCACGATGACCAGCCATACGAACAGAAACCCTACAGCCACAACGTTGTACACAAAGAAAAGTGCGAAGCACCAGAGAAAAGTGACCATGACCCTCTTCCACACTCTGAACCAGGCACTCATGATCTTCTTGAAGGTAATCTGCTTAGTGGCGTAGATGCAGGCCACTGTGTAGACGACAGCCGAGGTTAAAATCTGGGAGAAGACAAAGATGAAGAAGAAGAAGCCGAGCTCAACGGGCCAGAAATACCAGGCGTTATGCCGGTTGGTCTCGTGGTTGACGTTCTTGAAGGAAAGGAGCTGCAAGACCTCAGATAATGCGAGGACAATCTCGAGAGGGAGGATGAGAGTGAGCGTGATCTCAGCAAAGATCTTCCTCCATTTGAGGATGATCTTGGAGGTCTCTCTGTAGACGCCGAGGAACCCAAGGAACTGCAGCTCGTGCTGGTCTCTGTCCATTACTTTCGCGCAGAGGAAGCAAGAACGAGCAAAACGATCGATGGGTAGAGAGAGACTGGGATATTTTTTGAAGCAGAGCAAGCGAAGAGACTCAGAAACTTAGATGACTAAACGGTCTCGAGATGAAAAACCACAGAGTGAAGTGATAAATGAACAGATGGCGATGGTTAACAGAGTGGGGTTGGAAGAGGGAAGACTTTGAAATTTCAATGAGTCAAAACTTGTTATTCAGATTCCCTACTTCATCATGCGGTTTCATCCGACGTAATTGAATTTGCTTATAGAAGATAAGAAAGCTTTTGGTCCCCACTTTCGCTGCTCTCTGCCCGAAGTTTCTCACGTTTCCTGATCTAGTGACATCGCAGCACGAAACGCGTGGATTAATGCCATTGGATTTCAGCCAAGTCAATGCAATGTGGAGTCCACATCAAAGTGATAAAATAATGTGGAAAGTGAGCATGCTCGAGGGTCTCCATCAGAAGCTCATACATATACATGGATTCTATCGTGCCGAGACACGGTGCTTTGGTGTCACGCCGAACGTCCTCCGTTATAATATGCTTTATCAATATTCTTTTGTTATGGTTCAGCAATTTGGAGTCCACATCAAACTGATGAAATAGTGTGGAAAGCGAGTGAGCATGCTTGTGGGCCTCCATGAGAAGTTGACATATTACTTGAAAAGAATTCTATTGTGCAAAGACACGAGAGACGGCCCTTTGGTGTCACGCTGAGCATCCTCGGCTATGATCTACTTTATTGACATTCTTTTGTTACAAGCCGGTAATTTTGAGTCGACATCAAAGTGATGAAATAGTGTCGAAAGTGTGCGAGCATGCTTGTGGGGGTGTGGGGGGGGGGTGTTGGTCACCATGAGAAGTTGACATATATACTTGTTGCGGAAAAACGCCAAAAGATGCACCAATCAAAGGTACAAGTAGCAAAGGATGAAAGGAAAATCAAAATCTTACGAGACGCAAGATTTACATAGAAAACCCAAAACAGGAAAAATCATAGGGAGAGAGAAGAGTTTCACTACCTTCAACAAAGAGTATAAGAGCACAATCCAAAAGCTCAAATAAACCACTTAGTAAGCCACAAGATCTAAAGATCTAACAACATGATAAGAAAAAACAAAATAGGAAATAATATGGAGGCTAGGGTTGGAGATGTGTCATTAAAATATATTCCTTTTATAGTCTTCTTTCAAAAAAATCCTAAAACAAATGTGCATGGTCTAAAATACCCTTATCTCTTAACTTGAAAGTCAAAACTCAACAAATCTCCAAAAGAGCATTATGCTAAACACCATAAGACCTCTCTACCTCTCACCAAAAGTGACCACACCAGGCCAACCCCAAAATGGCAAAATCGATGATGCACATCTCTAAACCTACATGAGCATACTTAATGTAGGAAACAAGGGGCGAAACACCACCAACTCACCTAAACAACTCAAATGGCGAAAACGCCAATCAAGTTTAATCAATGCTTGAACTTGGTCAAAGGAATTGAACTGGCTAACATGTCTGCAAGATTATCCACCATAGATACTTTTTTTAACGTAATTGTACTCTTAGCAATCTCATCACATACAAAGTGATACCATATGTCAATATATTTTATCCTCTCATGATACATCCCATTCTTGGTTAATTGGATCGTACTTTGGTTATCACAAAAGATAACAGAGGCTCCTTCTTGTTTCACACTAAGTTTTGTAACCAAACGCTTCAATAAAAGAGCTTCTTTTACTGCTTCTGCTGCTACCATATATTGTCACGCCCTGATCCTCCAAGCACGTGCCCATCCCTCTGCAGTCGATTAAATAGCGACGTCCTAGGACACATCGCCAACCCATTCATTTTAATGCACATGCGGAAGCAAATAAATGATCCACAAGCAACAACAAGATGGGATAGAAAAGTAGGGCCAAAATTTTTAAAACCAACAACACACTTATATATACATAAAATAACTAGTCATCTCATATATAATACAAGCTAATATATAGATGCAAGATCTACAAAACGGCGCGGGGGGTGGTGGGGGTGGGGAGGGGGCGCTCAAAGAACTACAGATTTTCCTCTTCATCCTCATCCTCATTGGAGCCTTCAACGGAATACACCGGGGACTCAGGTTCCAACAGGTTGGGATCTCGATCCACCATCGAACCACCTGGAGGGTCAACCGTACCCTTTTCCAAAAACTACTTCCGGCACATAAAAAAGGAACCTCGGACTCCAATATGGGTCCTTCTCTCGACCATTCCACTTTTGGCGATACCATGATTTGTATTGATGGGGCACCTTTTTGGGTAGACCCGCATCGACCCAGACCACGGATTTCACCAACTCATATACCCATCCCCTTGAGTCTCCATGAAGAGGGATGAAGCACTTATGTTTTGTAACCTTCTTTGGCTGTCCAAAATGCTCGGGAGGAGCTGCCATCTATGGGCCTGAAATGTTATCCCACAACGGGGTGAGACGATGTCTCAACAAGTTCACCCCCTAAGACCTGACTAGGAAGAAAATACACCTCAAGGGCTACCTAAGCACAAACACGAGTCAAAGAACTTACCTTTGCCTCAATTCTTTCCTGCAAGTCAATATAATTCAAATAACCATCCAATCATTTCAACCAGTTAGATCAAACCATCGATCAATCGACCTAGTCGATTCCATGTTATCAAGACCATCTCAGGGTCATTCCATTCAATACTATCTATCAAGTTTGATCTCATCAAGAATTGCTCGCTTTAAGCTGAAGATAGATAGTATAGCTCGCACTAAGCTGATAATTAATACAACTCACTCTAAGTTAATAAGGTATACTACTCGCGCTAAGCTGATATCAAGCCCCTCAGGCTGATATAGTATACCGGTATACTGATCCCGCTAAGCTGACATATCCAACCCGTAGGCTGATATAGTATACCCATGATACTCATTCGAAGTTGATAAAGTGTATTGCTTGCGCTAAGCTAATATATCGAAGCCCTCAGGCTGATATAGTACATTGTTCTCACCAACTGAGAATTTCACCATTTTTATCATACCCGATAAAAATAATCGTGTGTGAGTACACGGTCGGTCTTAGCCAAAATACAATATTTTCCCTTTTGAAAAATCCCACTAACTCCAACAGTCAAAAAACATATTTTTGGTGCTGTAAGCTGATGCCCGGTATTTTCTAATTAATTACTGAAATTAATAAATTCTTGAGATAAATCCCCAAAATCACAAATCACACTCAATCAGCACAAATTAGCACTCAATTAAATAATCCAACAACACCATTGCAATCAGCACGAAATTCCAATCACCGACTATCCTGGTCTAATTTCCGGAAAATAATAATTAATTAAATAATTACGGAAAATAATTAATAAATGCCAATAATGCACATTTAGGCTGGAAAAGCCTAATTAAAAGCCGAGATGGGCCCGGAAAATTTCTGAACCACTCTAGATAAATACTAGAGCTTGTCTAGGCTTTAATTACACTACTCTAACCATCTAACATGCAATAACGATCAATTAATTCACTAATCTATTCTAACTATCCACATTATCCATACTTAACTTAAACTAATCAACCCTTAGGCATAATTAACTTTCCTAAGAAGGGATTAGTGAGTAAACTCACTTGATTAACGATCCGTTCGGACCACAATGACAGGGACGCGGAGACGGGCCACAAACTCCGAAACGGGTGCGCCTTTCAAGGTCTAGAAGGCCACCAAAACGGGCTAAACAGTGGCTGGAAATACCCACGGCTCTGGTTTATTTTCAGTGGCTGAAAGAGCTGCTCCGGTGGTCGGTGGAGCTGGAAACGGTGAGCAAAGACTAGATTTGCTTTAATTAGAGGCAAATAATTTATATATGGATTATTGACTCTGCAAATCCAGTTCTTATGCATATACCAAATTCTATTTGTAATATATATAATAATGGAATATAAGCTTCTCCATCTAATTATACATAGATATCTCAAAATATGATGAAAAAATATGCATTCCATATTTGCACATATTTTGATAATAAATGTACATATGAATTGTATTTTCAAATGCCTATACAAAAAGAAGGCTAAAAGTTATATTTGATGGTTGTGCGTATTTTATAACATGAACATAAATTACTGACTTATTGACATAAATATTTAAGTGTTGAAAACAACTACTTTAAAAGGTTCCTATGATATAATAGTGCATATTTCATCAATATATGATGTTAGACTATCACTAAAAGAGTTATGTAATGCAAGACCCTTTATAAGATAAATAGGCGACATTAGAGGATCAATAAAAAATGTTTCGTCACTAAAGAATTATATCTCGTCTCTTACAGGCAAATGAAAATTACAATTCAAAAAACAATTAGTATTAAAGAAAAAATGGAAGAAGCCATCAGACATGAAGTTGCTCGAGCTGGACAGCCTTTTGGCCTTCAGAAGGACAGTCTCCAAGACGGCCCTCGAGGTGATCAGACAAGCAGGAGCTGTCGATGTTCTCGTGGTGGTAGGAAGTAGATTGCTGTCTGCACGACCAAATCGAACAGCACCAGCATCGACGGCAACAGCAAGCAGATCAGCCCAACCCCAATCTCGACTCCAATTGGAAGCCCAAGACAACAAGGGATTCAAAGGGTGCTTGAACCAGCACGGACCACACCAAGACACCAAGAAAACACCAAACCGATAGGCCCATCTTGCCCTTAACCAGACTCTTGCTCTTCGCCATCGCCTTCCTTCCATACGCATATTCAAGAACCGAGATCACACTCGCCAATTGCCAAAATACGGTGATATAAACAATCCCAATAACGTACAAGATCAAGAGAATGACCGCCACGGCAATCCCAAGTGCAGGGCCAACCGAAAATTGCCTCACCACGACGAGCCATACGATCAGAAGCCCTACAGCCACAACGTTATACACAAAGAAGAGTGCGAAGCTCCAGAAGGAAGTGACCATGAGCCTCTTCCACACTCTGGGCACGACGCTCATGATCTTCTTGAAAGTAATCTGCTTGGCAGCGTAAACGCAGGCCACTGTGTAGACAACAGCTGTGGTCAAAAGCAGAGAGAAGATGAAGACGATGATGAAGTAGCCGAGCCTGAAGAGCCAGACAGCGACCCACTCCTTCTCGAGCATGCGGGACAGGTTCCTGGACTTCGGCTCGTCCTCCCAGGTGTCTCAGGGTGATCTCGTGGTCGACCATCTGTAGGAGAGGAGCTGCGACACCAAAGAGTGGGCGGGGAAGATGACGCAGAGAGGGAGGATGAGCGCGAGCGTGATCTGCGCGAAGATCTTCTTCCATCTGAGGATGATCTTGTAGGTCTCTCTGTAGACGCGGAGGAAACCAAGGAATTGCAGCTCGTTCTGGTCTCTGTCCATCGTTTCTTTCGCACAGAAATACCAAGAACGAGTAAAACAATCGATGTGTAGAGAGAAATATTTCTTGAAGCAGGACAAGCGAAGTGATTTACAGACTCTGATACTTATGAAGGGTCTTGAGAAGAACAACCACAGAGTGAATTGATAAATGAAGATAGGGATGTCGTCGAGAGTGGGCGAAGGAGGAGGGAAGACTTCGAAATTTGAACGAGTCGAACTTTTTCTTCAGAAGAGAAGAAAGCTTTTGGTCCCACTTTATCTGCTCTCGGCCCGAAGTTTCTCAGGTTTCCTGATCTAGCGACACCATAACACGAAACGCGTGGATGTAGCCGTGCAATTCAACCGAGTCGATGCAATTTAGACTCCCCGTCAAAGTTACGAAATAGCGTGGAAAAGTGAGTGTGCTTGTGGGACTTGGCCAAGAAATCTCCATGAGAAGCTAAACAAATAAACCTTTGAAGTATGGATTTGTAAAGAATCGTATCGTGTCCAGACACAGGGCTCCGGTGTCGTGTCGAGTGTCCTCGGCTATGATTCGCTTTATCGATATGCTTTGCTCTTTGTTTCTGTATGCTGATCCCAACATTTCTTTTTAAGTTTTTATGTAAGTTGCATTTTCCCAATCTGCATTTTAGCTTTCGTTGTATCTTGTACTTAAATAGTCGGCAGGTGTCCATAGTTGAGACCTAAATATGAGACTTGAACAGTGCAATTTTTTTTAGAACTTGGATTGAGCACAATTGCCCATGATGAGTTTAACATGGATGAGAATATAGACATCTTAGTGCAAGGTACATATATATGATAGGTCTATTGAGCTTATGTAGATAGTTCATGACAGTAAAGATTGAGGTGAATCATGATAAAGGCATCATTAAGTATAAATATAAAAATTATAAACTCAAGCATGTTGATGTATTTGATCTATTGCGCTCACACAATTAATTCCTGGGAATCTCCTAAAGGTAAAAATAACATGTGCGATTTTTATTTGTACCATATTCTAAGAATCATATAAATGCATTTAAAAGAGTGAATTTACTCATAAATACAATAGGATATACACTACAATACCTAGGCTCATTCATAGAGTACATTATGTTTGTTGTGAATTTAGATAGGTTTCACTTATAGAGAGCATAATATTCAAATAAGCTCACGCTAATTATATGGTACTCCTCAAAGCACTCGATTCATGCTTATTGTTGCAATACCCAAGATCCTTTGATTATTCTGTTTATATGCTCTTCATACACATGAGGTCTTCATCCACCTATGAGCTCAAGTTATTTTGTTAGATTTTCTAGCACTCATAAAGATATCTCAAATTGGAGATGATGTACTATGATTCACTTGCCATGGAATGAGGAGATTTTTAGGTACTTTCGACTTAAGTGAAGTTAAGTCACATGAGCCGAGAGCATTTAATGATTTTTTTTCTAAAATTAGAGACGAGCTACCTATCATGTTAAGTGGGAATCAACTGAGCACTTGAAGAATCTCTGGCACCATGTTACTAGGGGAAAGAAACGGTAAAATGCCAACTATTTGAAGAAATTCTAACAATCTTAGTAACCTTGCTCCCTTCAGGTTTTTATATGGTGCTCTTTCTAATTTATTTGTCATGTGTCATTAATTTTGAGTATATTTGGTCCACTTTTTTTTTCTTGTTTTTACTTGTATCATTTGATTTTTATTTTTATTTTGTCTTTAATGTTTTGGAAGATCAAAACTTTCATTCAATATGTACAAATGTTGACGGGTAAGACTCATTTAGATTTTCTCATCAATTTTTTGTGTGTGTCGATTTCAAAAGTTTAAAGGTAAAGCAAAAGCAACTTCACTATAAGCCGCAATGTACAGTTTTCTTAAGTTGCTTTAATATCCATATGATGATAATGATAATCAGAAGAGGCACCATTACTAATTAGGAAGGATTTTACTTACCGCTGATAGAAATAAGCATAGCTAGAATCTGACCAAAATATATAAGGCTAGCATGAGGTTGAGCCACATACGAGCTTTACTTAGTGATTTTTTATTTATGGCGACTTTAGCAAATATTTAATTCTTATGCGTGTATTGTTTAGTTTGTTCAGTTTCAACTCATATGAAAATCTATCAATAATTAGATGAAAGCAAAATATTCCGGGATTGTAGATATCTTGATAATGAACGTTTCAAATTAGTCGTTTATATAAACATAGCTCTTATTTTGAAAAATCTATATGAAAGTAAGGCTGAATTTTTCAGAAAAAAAAAAAAAAAACGTGGCTTTCCTGCATCTAAGTTGTAAAAGGAAAACGAAAAGCAAAAGAAAAATTTTAATTTTTAAAATATTATGTTACATATATTTACTGAATAATTTATATGGATTATTGTGCATAATCTAGGGAAACTCTATCCACATATCCAATTCTTATTCATGTACTACATTTTATTTGAAATATATATAATCATGAAATAACTTTTTGATCTAATAATATAGAGATATCACGATATCTATATCTAATCATATAGAGATATCACGATATCTATGTATAATTAGATGAAAAAAGTCACATTCCGTAATTGCACATATTTTGATAATAAAAGTGCATATGGGTTGTATTTTGAAATGCCTATATGAAAGGAAGGCTAAAAGTTATATTATATGATTGTGTGTACTTTATAGCATGAACATTAGCAAATTACTAAAAGATAACGTATTAACATAAATATTTAACTCTAGAAAATAATTATTTTGAAAAGTCTCGATGACATGTAGCTATATAATGTTAGAGGATCATTGAAAAGTTATGTAGCAAAAGAACTTTTTTATAATAAACAGACGAGACAATGAAAAAAAGCTCCCATCACATCAGACTTGAATTATAGCTCGTCTTTTGCAGGTAAATGAAAATTACAAATCAGAAAACATTTAGTATTAAAAAACTGAAAGAACCCATCAGACTTGAAGCTGCTCAAGCTGGACAGCCCTTTGGCCTTCAGAGGGGCAGTCTCCAAGACAGCCCTCGAGGTGATCAGACAAGCAGGAGCTGTCGATGTTCTCGCCGTGGTAGGACTTGCAAACGAAGTAGATCACTGTCTGCACGACCATATCGAAGAGTAGCAGCATCAACAGTAACATCAAGCAGATCAGCCCAATCCCAATCTTGAATCCGATAGGAACCGAGTCGAAGAACACAAGGGATTCAAACAGTGCCTGAACCAGCACGGAGCACACCAAGACACCAAGAAAACACCAAACGGATAGACCCATCTTGCCTTTTATCAGTCCCTTGCTCTTCACCATCGCCTTCCTTCCATACGCATCTTCAAGAACCGAGATCACACTCGCCATTTGCCAAATCATGGTGATATAAACAAGCCCCACGACGGACAAGATCAAGAGAGTGACCGCCACGGCAATCCCAAGTGCAGGGCCAACTGCAAATTGCCTCACCATGACGAGCCATACGATCAAAAGCCCTACAGCCACATCATTGTACCCAAAGAAGAAGGCGAAGCACCAGAAAAAAGTGACCATGAGCCTCTTCCACACTCTGGGCATGACACTTATGATCTTCTTGAAAGTAATCTGCTTGGAGGCGTAAACGCAAGCCACTGTGTAGACAACAGCCGCGGTCGAAAGCAGAGAGAAGATGAAGACTAAGACAAAGTAGCCAAGCCTGACGAGCCAGAAGGTGACCCACTCCTTCTCGAGCATTGGGGACAGGTCCCTGTAATTTGTGTCGCTCTCCCCGATGTCGTTTTGGTTGATCTCGTGGTCGAGGATGTTGAAGGAGAGGAGCTGCGAGACCAAGGAGTGGGCGAGGAAAATGATACAGAGAGGGAGGATGAGCGTGAGCGTGATCTGGGCAAAGTTCTTCCTCCATTTGACGATGATCTCAGAGGTCTCTCTGTAGACGCCGAGGAACCCAAGGAATTGCAGCTCGTTCTGGTCTCTGTCCATCGTCTCTTTCGCACAGAGAAATCAAGAACCAGTGAAATGATCGATGCGTCGAGAGACTGAGATATTTCTGAAGCAGAACAGGCGAAAAGATTCAGAGACTCGGATTCTTATAAAAGGGTCTTGAGAAGAACGACCACAGAGTGAATTGATAAATGAAGATGGGAAATGATTAAGTGACGGTCACCACCGTGGTAATAACATATTGTTTTGGATTAAAATAAATAAATAACAAATAATCAGAAAGGTAAATGATTAAATGACAATCTTTAATCCACTATAATAATAACAATCGACACGTGTTATTCTCACAGTTACTCAAAGACCGTTATGCTAGAAGGACCCAATCAATAATGGTAGAAGAAATCACACGGAGAAGTACGAATCTAAAGAGAAAGTTTGACTCTTTCAAATTTCAAAGTCTTCCCCCTTCCTATCCCTAGTCTTCAGGATGTTACTATCTTTATTGAGTCTTGCTAGTATAATAGTCTTTGGGGGCATGGTATCAATTACGTTGTGTGCCACAAATTATTATGAGGTATTTTTAAAAAGTGGATCTCATAATAATTTTTTAATTATTATTTTTTTTTGTCCCTAACAAATTGTTATTATCACAGTGGATTAAAGGCTGTCATTTAATCATTTTGATTCACTTTCATTGGTATCGGCTCGAAGCTTTTGAGGTTTCTTGATTTTGCATGATTGATTTTAGCGTGAAACATGTGGATAGGTTTTGGCCTTTCCCTCTTGGCCATGGAATTCAGCCGAGTCTATGCTATTTGGTCTCCGTGTCAAAGGGTTGCCGTAACGTGGAAAGTGGGCACAGTTGTTGACCTTGCTAACAAGTATCCTTGACAAATTAACGTATATAGTGGGAGCAAGTATGGCTTCAAGTAGAATAAAAAATCGGTCCGGTTTTAAGTTTCAATGCACCCCAGTCCAATTTAAGGTTTCATTTTTTTAGGAATCGCCGGTTCCAGTTCAGGGAATCGAGAATTAAAGTAGTGATATATTATTGAAACATGGCACACTACTTTATATTCTAAAGGCATTAAAAAATAAATAAATAAATAACGGATGTGATGCGACGATCACAAATAGTCAATGACTCATCGACATAAGTTTCGTCAAGTAATGCCTTGGAAGTACACTAGAGAAATGTTCGAGGATAATTATCAAAAAAGTTATAAACTTATTATAATCGTGCTTAATTTAGTTTTAATTTTTTTGGCCGATTCAATAATAAATCTTTTATATTTGTGTCAATTCAATTCTTCCGGTCAAATTTGACAAGCAGGCACTAACATGGACACCAGTCGTCTAGCCGACCTTGACATGAATAATTTTTTAATAATATTTTTTTTTGAATTCTTTTCATTAATATTGATATTTTTCTTTTCTTTTTATTCTCTTCTCCCCTTCTTCCTCAGGCCAGTGAGGGTGGGGAGAATAAAACTAAGCCTTCATGGTTTTGTTGTTCTCAAGGTAACCCATACTATCCCAAGAAAACGCGTGTATACAGTTAGAGATCTCATTGCCTTATAAGGCAACCCATAACTCCCTCCCTAGGCAATGTGGGACAAGAGACATGCCCCCTCATTGCGCACGTCCAGGGACCGAGGCGTGGACACACCGCCATCCCTCCACCTTGCACATCGCCGCTTGGGCTGTAACACTCTCCACCTCACCTCGGACGCACTGCCATCCCTCCTCCCAGTGCACCGCTGCTTGGGCCGTCACACTCTCCACCACTTAGAAGCACAACGTCCTCGTTATGGCCCCACACACGGTCGGGAGTTGACTCTGATATCACTTGTAACACCCTGAGTCTCCACTGTACACATATTGTCCGCTTTGAACACTAAGGGCCTATTTGTTTGTGTTCTTTTTTTGTTCCCCGGAACACAATTTCTATTATTTTGTTCTAGGGAATAAAAAAAGAACATAAACGCGTTTATTTACACTTTTGCTCCAGGAACAAATTTGGAATAGAAACAATCGAGAACACTTCTGAGAAACAATTTTTATCTCTCTTATTTTTTCCTTCTCTTTCTTTTCTTCTTCTTTTTTCTTTGGCCGGTCACCGACCTCGGCCATGGCTGGTGATCGGCCGTCGAGGGCTAGCGACCTCGTCAGAGCGTCGTCGGTCCTTGCCTTCGCTGGGCGAGCTTGAGCTCGCCTAGATTCGGCGAGGCCGAGCTCGCCCAGCCACCAGCAAGCATTGCCGTGGCGGGCGAGGCCACGCCCTCGTCGGCCGGCCACCGGCCATGGCCGAGGCCGGCCGACCGGCCAAAAGGAAGCAAAAATTTAAAATTTAAAATTTAAAAATTAAAAGAAACAAAAAAATTATACAAGTTTACCAAACTTGTTTTTGTTCTTTTTTATTCCAGAACATAAATTTTGTGCGGTTGCCGAACGCGTTCTTCTATTCAAAAATTGTTTTATATTTTTGTTTCGGGGAACAATTTTTGAACAGAAACGTTACCAAACTCACCTTAAGTCCTCACGGTTTTATTCTTGTCAAGACAACCTATATTACCCCAAGAAAATGCGTGTATACAGTTAGAGGTCATATTGCCTTATAAGGCAGTCTAGAACTTCCTCCCTAGGCGATATGGGACAAGAGACATGCCCCCTTCTTGCGCACGTCTAGGGACCGAGGCACGGACGCACTACCATCCCTCCTCCCCGCACACCGCCGCCAACCATGGAGGATCACTCTCGCCCACCCCTCAATCGCTATGGCTAGACAAGGCCAAGCCTCACCAAAGCTAGCGAGGCCTTGCCTAGCGACGGCAAGGGTGGCCTCACCGTCATTGGGCGAGTCTCTCCTACCAAAGGAAGAAGGAAGAAGGAGGGGGAAAAAAGAGAAAGAAAAGAAAAAATAGAAAATTTGAAAAGAAACAATAAAATTATTTTAAAAATTCTTCATGTCAACGATGGCCAGCCAAAATTAGTTGAATGGACTGAATTGGCAAAAAACAAATTTTGGGACTGAATTGATCTAATTACAATAAGTTTAAGACTCTTTTTGTTAAATTTCATGAAATGCTCAAGTGGTTGAACAAATTAAGCACCCCACCAAGATGCAAGCCAATAGCCGATGCAGCACAAGTCTTTGCAATGCAACTAGTATTTCCAAGGATCTGCCAAGAACAACCTTAGGCAGTGAGAAACTGAGGAACTCAATTATGCAAGAAAATCAGGCTTCATGTGTTAACTTGCAAAATGAGTAAACTAGCTACTGTCTGAATTCCTAGTCAATGGTGCCACCTATCAGTCTATTCCCCAAAAGTAAGCCTCCTTAATCGAACTAGAACGGAGTGCACGTACACAATCGAACAGACAAATAAGAAATGCAACCTCCACCGTTTAATGAGACTTATCATTGGGTAACAGAGACAACGAAGATTAGAGTTGAGCAAGCAAATGCAAGGTTTCACACAGGTGGCCTATTTTAAAATATTACCTGAGGAGACATTAAAACGACTTGAAGAAACATTATTTGGGGGAAAGACCCTCCGGCGACTTCCCATTCACAAGCAGCGGCTAATCCCCTTCATTGTCCCCATGGAATTCCTTTCCAAGTCTTAAATAATTGACATAGTTGTATTTCAGCTTTGGAGTGAACTGGTTTCACATGATGTTCTGTTTCAGCATCATTGCTGTATTTGTTGACACCGAAAAAGCATATCGTGCTAACATCAGTGTCTTATTCTAATTCACAGTTATATTTCATGATTGCGCATAATTTATAACATCAACATTAGCAAATTACTAAAACATAACTTGTTAGTATAAATATTTAACTGTATGAACAATTACTTTAAAATGTCTCTATGATATGATTGTGCATATTTCATCAATATATAATGTTTGAGGATCAATGAAAAAGTTAGGTAACACAAGACCCTTTATATGATAAATGAATGACATTAGAGGATCAATAAAATAAAATTTTCGTCACTAAAGAATCATAGCTCGTGTCTTACAGATAAATGAAAATTACAATTCAGAAAACATTTTGTATTAAAAAATAGATATAAGAACTCATTAGACATGAAATTGCTCAACCTGGGCAGCCTTTTGGCCTTCAGAGGGACAGTCTCCACGACAGACCTCCAGATGATCAGACAAGCAGGAGCTGTCGATGTTCTCATGGTGGTAGGACTTGCAGACGAAGTAGATCACTGTTTGGATGACCAAATCGAAGAGCACCAGCATCGACAGCAACATCATGCAGATCAGCCCAACCCCAATCTTGACTCCAATAGGAACCACGTCCAAGACCACAGGGGATCCAAACAGTGCCTGAACCATCACGGAGCACACGAAGACACCAAGAAAACACCAAACTCGTAGACCCATCTTGCCATTTGTCAGTCCCTTGCTCTTCGCCATCGCCTTCCTTCCATATGCATCTTCAAGAACCGAGATCACACTCGCCAATTGGCAAATCATGGTGATATAAACAAACCCAACAACGTACAAGATCAAGAGAATGACCGCCAGGGCAATCCCAAGTGCAGGGCCAACTGAAAATTGCCTCACGACGATGAGCCCTGCGATCAGAAGCCCTATGGTCATGACAATGAACACAACGAAGAGTGCGAAGCTCCAGAGGAAAGGGACCATGAGCCTCTTCCAATGGACACGACACTCATCATCTTGGTGATAGTAATCTGCGTGGTGGCGTAGATGCAAGCCACCGTGTAGACAGCTGAAGTCGAAAGCAGAGAGAAGATGAAGACGGAGATGAAGGAGCCTAGCTCGATGAGCCAGAAATTCTTGAGCATGCGGCACAGGTCCTGTACCTCAGGCTGTGCTTTTTGGGGTCGTCCAGTCGATCTCGTACTTGACGAACTTGAAGTAGAGGAGCTGTGAAACCTTGGAGAGTGCGGGAAGACGATGCAGAGATGGAGGATGAGCGTGAGCGTGATCTGAGCGAAGATCTTCCTCCCTTTGAGGATGATCTTGGAGCTCTCTCTGTAGACGCTGAGGAACCCAAGGAACTACAGCTCGTGCTGGTCTCTGTCCATCGTTCCTTTCGCACAGAGAAATCAAGAACAAGCGAAACGATCGATGGGTAGAGAGAGACTACGATATTTCTTGAAGCAGAACAAGCGAAGAGATTTAGAGACTCTGATACTTATAAAGGGTCATGAGAAGAACGACCACAGAGTGAATTGATAAATGAAGATGGGGATGTCGTCGAGAGCGGGGGAAGGAAGAGGGAAGACTATGAAATTTGAACGAGTCAAAGCTTGTTATTCAGATTCCTACTTCTTCATGCCTTTTCATCCCCTGTACTGTAATTAAATTTGCTTATAGAAGATAAGAAAGCTTTTGGTCCCACTTTCTCTGCTCTCTGCCTGGAGTTTCTTACGTTTCCTGTTCCAGTGACATCGCAGCACGAAACACGTGGAATGTGCCATTGGAATTCAGCTGAGTCCATGTGATTTGGCGTCCGTAACGAAGTGATAATAGTGTTGGAAGTGAGTGAGCAGGCTCACGAGTCTCCATGAGAAGCTAACATATATACCTATAAAGAATTATATCGTGCCGAGACACGAGACACGGCATTTTGGTGTCACATCGAGCACTCTCAGATGTAATCTGTTTTATCAACATGCTTTTGTTACGAGCCGGCGATTTGTCCCTGTCGAAGTGATCAAATAGCGTAGAAAGTGAGCGAGCATACTTGTGGGCCTCCATGAGAAGCTGACATATATACCTATAAAAAGATTTATTGTGATGAGACACAGCGCGGTGTCATGCTAAGCATCCTCAGCTATAATCTGCTTTATTGACATGCTTTTGTCATGGGCGGGCAATTCCTTAACTACAGAATAGCCCATGCAGTGCCTAGTGAAAGAACAAACACCACGCTTCCCTTCTATAATTGTTTCAAAGAACAATATGGAAAATAGCTTATATCAATTAGATCGTACCATGCTCAACTTAGCTCAGGTATTTAGTCCATTGAGTGAGACGGTTGATCACTTAAGACTCAATAATTGGTTTCGGCCTCTCATGTGATGTTAATGATGATCAAAAGAGGCACCATTACTAATAATGAAGGATTTTATTTACTGCTTATAGAAAAAAGCATGGTTAGAATTTGACTAAAATATATACAGCTCAAGTGAGGTTGAACCCCGCAAGAGCTTTACTAGCAATTTGTTTTTTTTATGGTGACTTTGGCAAATCTTCAATTCTTATGCATATATTGTTTATTGTGTTATATTTCAATTGTTATGAAAATCCATAAATATGAAAAGCACAATATTCAATGATCGTACATATCTTGATAATGCATGTTTCAACTTAGTTGTTTTTTTTTTTTTTTTTTTTTTTGAACGCAAACTTAGTTGTTTGATATGTACGTAAATCTTATTTTGATATGTCAATGTAAAAGTAAGGCTGAATTTTTTCAAAAATAAAAAAATAAAAGGGCTTTCCTACATCTAGGAAAACGAAAAATACAAGAGAAAAATTTACTGTTTAAAATGTTATGTTACATATATTAGCGAATAATTTATATCAATTATTTTGCATAATAGTCTAGGGAAGCTCTAATTTTGCAAATCCAGTTCTTATGCATATACCGCATTCTATTTGAAATATATAAATATATATATATATAATTATGGAATACAACATTTTTCATCTAATTATACATAGATATCTCAAAATAAGATGAAAAATTATGCATTCAAGTAATTGCACATATTTTGATAATAAATGTACATATGGATTGTATATTCGAATGCCTATATAAAAAGAAGGCTAAAAGTTGTATTTCACGGTTGCGCGTACTTTATAACATGAACATTAGCAAATTACTTACTTATTAACATAAATATTTAACTGTAGAAAAAAATTACTTTAGAAGGTCTCTATGAGATAATTGTACATATTTCATCAATATATGATGTTATAGGATCATCAAAAAAATTATGTAAGGCAAGGCCCTTTATGCAATAAATAGGCGACATTAGAGGATCAATAAAAAAAAAAAATGTTTCGTCACTAAAATTATATCTCATCCCTTACAGGCAAATGAAAATTACAATTCAAAAAAAAAAAAATTGGAATTTAAAAAAAAAAAAAATAGAAGAAACCATCGACATGAAGGGTGCGTTTGTTTGTGTTTATGTTTTTTTTGTTCTGTTGGAACAAAAATAGAAAAACTATTTCATTCTAACGTTTTTTGAATAAAAAGCGCGTTTGGTAAACTTATTCTCGAAATAAAAAAAGAACAGAAATATGTTTGGTAAATTTATGTTCTTTTTTGTTTTCTTTTAATTTTTTAATGTTTTATTTTTTATTTTTTTCTTTCTTTTCTTTTTTCTTGCTTTGGTCGGTCGCCGGCCTCGGCCATGGCGGCGACCGGCCGACGAGGGCGGCGGCCTCGCCCGGCCACGGCAAAGCTCGCCGGTCCCCGGCGAGGCCGAGCCTCGCCTTGGCTCGGCGAGCTCGGGCTCGCCTAGATCCGGCGAGGCCGAGCTTGCCCACCACGGCGAGGCTCGGCCCGCGGGCCACCGCCGGCGACGCCAACCCGGGAGGTGGCCCGGCGAGGCCGAGTTTCGCCCGGCCCACCGGCGAGCTCGACCTTGCCGGGCCACCTCCAAGTCGACGTCGCTTGGCGGTGGCCCGGCGAGGTCGAGCCTCGCCGGTGGGTCGGGCGAGCTCTGGCCCGCCGGATCGGGCGAGCCCGAGCTTGCCCGGGCCAAGGCAAAGCCGAGCCTCGCCGTGGCCGGGCGAGGCCGCCGGCCCCTCGTCGGCCGGTCGCCGGCCATGGCGAGGCCGGCAACCGGCCGGCCAAAGCAAGAAGAAGAAAAGAAGAAAAAAAAAAAAAAAAGAGAGAAAAATTGTTTTTATTTTGTTAAACAAAGCAAACAACTTTTTTTTTTGTTTTTTCTTTTTTTTGTTAAGAACAAAAGAACAGATTTTGAACAAAAAACGCGTTACCTTTGGCTTTCAGAGGAACGGCCTCCAAGACGGCCCTCGAGGTGATCAGACAGGCAGGAGCTGTCGACGTTCTCATGGTGGTGGGACCTGCAGACGAAGTAGATCACTGTCTGCACGACCAAATCGAAGAGCACCAGCATCGACAGCAACAGGAAGCAGATCAGCCCAACCCCGATCTTGACTCCAATAGGAACCAAGCCCAAGACAACAAGGGATTTAAAGAGTGCCCGAACCAGCACGGACTACACCAGGACACCAAGAAAACACCAAAGCCATAGGCCCATCTTGCCCTTTATCAGTCCCCTGCTCTTCACCATTGCCTTCCTTCCATACGAATCTTCAAGAACCGAGATCACACTCGCCAATCGCCAGATCATGGTGATATAAACAAACTCAAATCACGTACAAGATCAAGAGAATGACTGCCACAGCAATCCCAAGTGCAGGGCCAACTGAAAATCTAGGAAACACTGACACTCACTTTTTGTGTCGTGTCGGACACTCCAACACGTGTCTGATACTTTTCGATACTCGATCAACACATGTCGAATTTTCTAACACATGATCAACTTTTCCGATACTATTCGAAATTCCAACACACAATTTCAACACATAATTCCAACACGCAATATCAATTTTAAAAATTTTCAATAAATGAGATATCAAAATATTTATATATGAAAAATAAAAAAAAAAAAAATAATAAATAGGGAAAGAAGAAAACTTAGTTTTCTCTTCTCTTCAGACTCTCACTTCCTATGATAACAATTCACCTCCCAAGTTTTTGTTTTCTTTTCACTTCTGACACATTTGACACACAAGTCTAGAATGTGAATTACTTTTTTTTCTCCAAGTTTTGTGAATTATTAGAATGGAGTTGAATTTATCAAATTGAAACAATTAATGATATTAATGAATGGTGGATTAATGTTTTTAGTGTAAATTCATTCTAGGATTTTTTTGATTATTTATTTATTTGTGAATTTGAATCAAATTAATTTGATTAAAATAATCAAAAAATGATAATTTATTATGTATATATAAAAATATATATTTAATACACAACGTATCTCAACATGTCGGAATTCTATTTTTTCTGAGAAATGATGTGTCAGCGTGTCGTGTCGTGTGTCATCTATCGGTGTTGGTGCTACTTAGTTGAAAATTCACTCAACATGACGAGCCATACGATCAAAAGCCCTACAGCCACAACATTATCCTCAAAGAAGAGCGCAGAGCACCACAAAAAAGTTACCAAAGAGCCTATTCCACACTCTGGGCACGACGTTCATGATCTTCTTGAAAGCAATCTGCTTGGCCGCGTAATGCAGGCCATTGTGTAGACAACAGCCGCGGTTAAAAGCAGAGAGAAGATGAATACGATGTTGAAGTAGCCGAGCCTGACGAGCCAGAAAGCGAGCCACTCCTTGAGAATGCGGGACAAGTTCCTGGACTTCGGGTCGTCCTCCCAGTTGTCGTTCAGAGTGACCTCGTGGTCAAGGATCTTGTAGGACAGGAGCTGCGAGACCAGTGAGTGGGCAAGGAAGACGATGCAGAGAGGGAGGATTAGCGCAAGCGTGGTCTGGGCCAAGATCTTCCTCCATTTAAGGATGATCTTGTAGGTCTCTCTGTAGACGCCGGGGGAACCCAAGGAATGGCAGCTCCTTCTGGTCTCTGTCCATCGTTTCTTTCGCACAGCAAAATCAAGAACGAGCGAAACGATGGATGTGTAAAGCGATTGGGATAATTCTTGAAGCAGAACTAGCGAAGAGATTCAGAGACTCGGATGCTTATGAAGGGTTTTGAGAAGAACAGCCACCGAGTGAATTGATAAATGAAGATAGTGATGTCGTCAAGAGTGCGGGTAGGAAGTGGGAAGACTGAAATTAAAGAAGAAAGCTTTTGGTCCCACTTTCTCTGCTCTCGGCCCGAAGTTTCTCAGGTTTCCTTAATTTGGCTGGCCATGGAATTTAGCCAAGTCGATGCAATTTGGACTCCCTGTCAAAGTGATGAAATAGCGTGGAAAGTGATGAGCAAAAGTGATGAGTGTGCTCTTGGGATTTGGCCAAGAAATCTCCATGAAAAGCTAAACATATAAACCTATCAAGTATGGATTTGCAAAGAATTTTATCATGCCGAGACACGGGGCTTTGTTGTCGTGCCAAGCATCCTCAACTATAATCCGCTTTATCAACACACTTTGCTCTTCATTTCTATACGTATGCCGATCCCAACATTCCATTCTATATAAGTTGCATTTTCCCGATCTACGTTTTAGCGTCCGTCATATTTTGCTATTAAATACTCGGCAGATGTCCACGTAGTTGAGACCCAAATATGAGACTTGAACAGTCAAGAAATTTTTAAGAACTTGGATTGAGCTTATGTACATCGTTCATGACCTAGTAAAGATTTAAGTAACTCATGCTAAGGGCATCATTAAGTATAAATATTAAACTTAAAACTCAAGCATGTTTATGTATTTGATCTATTGAGCTCAAACATTAAATACCTAGGAATCTACTAAAGGTAAAAAACACAGTGTGCCATTTTTATGTGTACCATATTCTAAGTGAATCATATAAATGCATTAAAAGGAGTGAATTTACTCATAAATACAACAAGATATGCACTATGATACTCGAGCTCATTCGTTGATTGCATTATGTTTTGTTTTGAATTTAGATAGGTTTCACTTATATAGAGATCATAATATTCAAATGAGCTCATGCTAATTATATGGTACTCTTCAAAGCACTTGATCCATGCTTATTGTTGCAATATGTGACGTTCTTTGATTATTCGGTTTATATGTTTTTTTTTTATAAATGAGGTCTCCCTTTACCTATAAGATTGAAGTTATTTTGTTGGAATTTTTAACACTCATAAAGATATTTTGAATTGGAGGGATTGTACGATGATTCGCTTGCCTGGGATCAGGAGAATTTTAGGTACTTTCAAATTAAGTGAAGTTGGGTCACATGAACCAAGCCGAGAGCATGTAATAATTTTCTGAAATTAGAGACGAGGTACGTATCATATTTAGTGGGAATCACTTGAGCACTTGAAGAATCACTGACACCATGTTACCAGGGGAAAGTAAAAGGTAAATTAGCTTATTTGAAATAGGATCAAATTGCACGATGAGCCAACGTTTAGACATTTTCTTTAACCTCACTCCCTTGCTTCTGGCACAGAGAGCAGGATGAAAATTACAAATCAGAATACATTTAATATTAAAAAAAAATGAAAGAACCCATCAGACTTGAAGTTGCTCAAGCTGGACAGCCCTTTGGCCTTCAGAGGGACAGTCTCCTCCAAGACAGGCCTCGAGATGATCAGACAAGCAGGAGCCGTCGATGTTCTCGTGGTGGTAGGACTTGAAGACGAAGTAGATCACTGTCTGCACGACCAAATTGAACAGCACCAGCATCGACAGCAACAGCAAGCAGATCAGCCCAACCCCAATCCTGATTCCAATAGGAACCAAGTCCAAGACCACAAGGAATTCAAACAGTGCCTGAACCAGCACGAAGCACACCAAGACACCAAGAAAACACCAAACCGACAGGCCCATCTTGCCCTTTATTAGTCCCTTGCTCTTCGCCATCGCCTTCCTTCCATACGCATCTTCAAGAACTGAGATCACGCTCGCCAATTGCCAAATTATGGTGATATAAACAAACCCAACGATGTACAAGATCAAGAGAATGACCGCCACAGCAATCCCAAGTGCAGGGCCAACCGAAAATTGCCTCACCACGACAAGCCATACGATCAGAAGCACTACAGCCAAAACGTTGTACACAAAGAAGAGTGCGAAGCACCAGAAAAAAGTGACCACGAGCCTGTTCCACACTCTGGGCAGGATGCTCATGATCTTCTTGAAAGTAATTTGCTTCGCGGCGTGAACGCAGGCCACCGTGTAGACAACAGCTGCGGTCGAAAGCAGATAGAAGATGAAGACGAAGATGAAGTAGCCGACCTGGACGAGCCAGAAAGCAACCGACTCCTTCTTGAGCGTGCGGGACGGGTCCCTGTACTCCGGGTCATCCTTCCAGGTGTCGTTTCGGGTGATCTCGTGGTCGAGGAGCGGCGAGACCAAGGGTTCGGCGAGGAAGATGACGCAGAAAGGGAGGATGAGAGCGAGCGTGATCTGGGCGAATATCTTCCTCCATTTGAGGATGATCTTGGAGGTCTCCCTGTAGATGCCGAGGAACCCTAGGAATTGCAGCTCGTTCTGGTCTCTGTCCATCGTCTCTTTCGCACAGAGAAATCAAGAACGAGCGAAACGACCGATGTTTAGAGCGACTGCGATATTTCTTGAAGCAGAACTAGTGAAGAGATTCAGAGACTCGGGTACTTATAAAGGGTCTTGAGAAGAACAGCCACCGACAGAATTGATAAAGGAAGATAGTGACGCCGTCAACAGTAGTGGGGGTAGGAAGAAGTAAGACAGACTTTGAAATTTGACGGGGTCAAACCTTTTTCTTCAGATTCGTACTTCTTCATGCGATTTGTTGCCGCCATTATTGAATTTGCTTAAAGAAGAGGATAAAGATTTTGGCTCCCTTTCTTTGGCATGATTGTTGGCCGAAACGCGTGGATGGGTTTTGGCCTTTTCCTCGATTCAACCGAGCCGACGCGATTTGGTCTCCGCACCGCGTCAAAGGGGTGCAATAACGTGGAAAGTGGGGCCGCTTGTTTGACCTGGCTAGGAAATTTCCTTGAGAAGTTCACTTACATACATACGAAGCAGAGGCTTGTTTAAAATAATTGCATCAATGACATTTCGTGTTGGGGTGTGTGATTTATACTCCCATCGACACGAAGGCGCAAGAGGTCCCACTCCTCGGTGAGCGGGCAGTGGTCTAGGAGGCCCGCCCCGACGAGGTTGTAGAGGTAAGTTTTTCATAGTTTTGGCCCGTACTTTATTAGTAATTTAGGCTTTTTCTCGTGAATAACTATTGAATATATATAATCTATTTCTTTTATAATTAAGAGTCGTAAAAAAGATACGGGAGGTGTTAATTATAATGCAATCACCTACTTGATGTAGTCATAGTTTAAAGATGAATTAGAATGAACTTTGTATCTGGATTTCTCTTTCTCACTTAAACTCCATATTACATTGTGTTTGTGTGTTTAACCTAACAATTGTAACATGTGCCGAGTGTCATTGTCTATGATTCATTGTTTCGTGTTTGGGTGTAGTTGATATTCTCTATCGATAGGAAGGCAGAAGTACCACTCCCCGATGAGCGGGTGGGGGTGCGGTGGGCCCACCCCAATGGGGTCATAGGGGTAGGGTTTTTATAGTTTGGGCCGTATGAACTAGGGTCAACCATGGGATCAATTTCTTGTGTTTGTTGAGATGCGACATGAAAGCTTCTTGATGGATTCACCAAATCAGTGCTAGTTTCCTCAGCGATTCAAGCTGAAACCCTAGCTTTTGTTGAAGCTCTAAAATTTTCTCTCTCCAAAAGATATAAACTCGTTAAGACAGAGTCAGACAGTCAGGCTTTAGTTCAGACAATTAAAAGTGCAGATCAAGGGGAAGTGAGAGTGCTTATCATGAAGGCCGTTGAGCTTCTGGGCCAATCTCCTAATTTAATTTTTGGCCCACTGCAATAGAAAGGCAAATCCTATAGCCCACAATTAATATATATACATATACATATATATATATTTATATATATAACAATTGTGGTCAATAGAGTGCGTCCACACACCAAAAAAATATTTTAATATTGTCGTTCTAGCGATTTTAATATTTTTACTTTTTTTGTTTAACTATTATTACTATTCCAAAGTATACTTTTATAGCAGTAACAATTTCAAAGTATAATCTACATCACACATCAAGATATATTTTCTTGAAACTTTTATAATTTTTAAGCGATATTACATACTCTTTCAATTTAATATTAGTTTTGCTCATAAAGATATTTAAATATGAGACCGCCAATATAATGCTATTGTGACGTGAACATCAAAATAAGCTATCAAATATAGTAATGCAAGTGAAAATTCAATCGGTAGTCATCTTAAAACCACCAAATTAGATTTTATAAAATATAAAAAATAACTAGCTTTAAGTATTAATAGATATAAAAAATATCAACAACCAACTGTTGGCAAAAAAATTCGAACAAGAAAAGTTAGGTTATTTGAATTTTTTAATATGCAAATAAATCAACGGAAGTCCATCTATGCATTTTTAGTTAAAGAAGTATTGCGAATTTCTTTAAAAGTACAAATTAATTATTGCATTATCTCCTCAAGATACCAAAGAATTCTCTTTGCGATGCATTGTCACGATGATAATGTCCATCAACTCTTGTTTAAAAAAAAAAAAAAAGATAGACAACGAATAGTTACGAAATAGATTAAGGAAAATTTCCAAAAAAAGAAAGAAAACTGAAATATATGGAATTGGAAGATGATTCTGAAGAAATCACCTCTAAATCTCTATAAACTGAGAGGAACGAATGGAAATCATTCTAATTCTACTCAAATAGCTTGGTCACCTTTTCCACACCAAGTCGATAACCTAAAGGTGAAGAATCTGACAAATGGAGGAAATTTATCATAATACTTTTTTTTTTTTGTCAGAAGCTAAAAGTAATATTTAAGTAGGGTAAATATTACATCGAGATGTTCCAAGAGCTGCCAAAGCGAAAACGTCAGCCGCTACCAAAGTTTGCAAAATAGAAGGGGGGAAGACATTCCAGTTTTGGGCCAGGTCCGGTCTTCCGTGGGCTTTAGCAGCCCAGTTGGCTACTGCATTAGCCTGTCTGTTGCAATGTCGCAGCTGTAGGTTAGGGTAAAGGGGCAGAAGCGATCGGAGTTCGTCGAACAACGGCCGTTCCTCCCAAGGTGGCTTCTTCCGTGCTTGAAGAACATCGATCAACCGCAGACAGTCAGATTCGATCACTATATTGGCTGTGTGAAGGCCCTGTTTCTGTAGACGTTGAAGGGTTAAGGTGAGCGCCTGTATTTCAGCTTGAAAAGCAGAAGCTGCCGGAAATTTGCTTGTATAGACATCTGTTAAGAGGCCCCTGTGATCGCGACTGATGCAGGCCATTGTGCCCTCTCTACTCCCAGGGTGGAAGGAGCCATCGATGTTGCACTTGAGAAAGCCCAGATCCCGGCGGTTGCCAAAAATTTGCTAATGGGACGATCAAAGACCCTGTGCGCAAGCTGTCTGTTTGGGGACGGCGCTGATCCGAGAGATGGGATATCCGAGTCTGTGCCAAGGCGTCTTCCACAGCCCGATTGGGATCAGGGTGAAGGCCACGAAAAACGCTGTTGTTGCGCAGACGCCACAGCTGCCATAAAACGTGAGCAATAGTCGTCAAACCAGGTAAGAGGTTATGATCTCTTGCTGTTTCGATGATCCATCTATCCAGACGGTGTATTGTATTTGGCTAAATCGATATGTCTAGTTGGGGGTGTTTCCATACTCCTTCAATCCACGAACAATAGAAAAAGATGTGTTCAACGGTTTCTGGCTTGTTCTGATTGCATAGAGTACACATAGGGCTGGAGATAATATGTCTGTGATATAAGTTGGCTTTAGTAGCTAGGGCGTTTTGACAGGCTGTCCATAGGAATATTCGAATTTTCGGTGTGGTATGCATGTGCCATATTTTGCGCCATAATTCTGTGGGAGCTTGGTATGAAGTTGAGGCCTGATTACCATCTGGTTTGCTTGTTGTCGTTACCAGAGCTTTATAATTGCTTTTGATCGTATAATGCCCTGTTGATGTTGCTGTCCAAATGAGCTGATCAGTTGTATGAAGGGGTCGGATTGGGATCCTCAGTATTTCGTCTACAATATGATCATTGAACATCTCCGTTATTAGGGGAGTTTTCCAGGTATGGTGGACAGGATCGATAAGATCAGCCACCATCCTAGGGTCATCTCGAGCTGCTGGTCCGCCGAGTTTGCCACTTGGTAACCATCGATGCTCCCTGATATTAATCAATCTTCCATCTCCTACAGACCATCTTACATTTGGTAAGATGGTGTCCTGCCAAGTGATAAGACTTCGCCAACCCCAGGAGGGGCGCGAGCCTTGTTCTGCTGATTAAAAGTCCCTGGAATGAAAATATAACCCTTTGAGGAGCCGACCCCAAAGCGAGTTAGGCTATTGTAGTAATCTCCAAGCCTGCTTGCCGAGCATGGCCTTATTAAAAGCTATGAGGTCCCGAAAGCCTAATCCGCCCGAATTCTTACTAGTTTTGAGCAAGTCCCAATTCTTCCAATGCACTCCGACCTTGTTCTTATCATTACGCCACCAGAAGTTGGCAATCCTCTTTTCAATCACTCGACAAAGAGACATAGGAAGCTGAAATATCGACATGGCATACTGGGGAATGGTCTGAACTACAGACTTGAGAAGGATCTCCTTTCCACCTTTCGAAAGTAACAGTTCTTTCCAACCCTCCATTTTAGCATTGATTCTTCCTAATATCCAACCAAACAGTTCTTTTTTAGAGCGGCCCCGGTCAGATGGAACACCTAGATATTTCCCATAACAATTCAGCACCGGTACCCGCAATTCAGCTGCCAGATTAGTTTGAAGGCCCACCGGACAAGATTCACTAAAGTAGACTCCAGACTTATTTTTGTTTATCATTTGACCCGTGGCCAGGCAGTATTGGTTCAATATATTTGCCAAATTCTGACATTCCGTTAGTGTACCATTCAGGAAGAATACTGCATCATCAGCAAAGAAAAGATGGGAGAGAGTTGGACATGACCTGGTAAGTTTGATGCCGTGGAGATGTCCCATGGTAAGTGCATTATGAATAAGGGTTGACAGAGCATTGGCCATTAAAATGAAAATATATGGAGAAAGAGGGTCTCCTTGTCTGAGTCCTCGTGACGGAGTAAAGTAGGGTAGAAGCTCCCCATTTAGGCGAACACTCAAAGTCGTCATGGTGATACATTGCATCACCATTTCAACCCGCCAAGGATGGAACCCCAATCTAGTTAGGTAGGCTTGGAGAAAATCCCATTCAACTTTGTCATATGCCTTTTGCATGTTAGTCTTAAGGAGGGCGTTGAAATGTCGCTTCCTATTCCTCGTCCCGAAGTGATGTAGAACCTCGTGAACGATTAGATCATTATCCTGTATCTGACGTCCGCTCACAAAGGCAGCCTGTTCTGTTGAGATCAGCTCTTCTAGCCAAGGTTTTAGGCGATTTGCCATGACCTTAGCGATAATTTTATATGCATAATTACACAAACTGATCGGACGGAATTGGTCAAGGCTTTCAGGATGGTGTACCTTGGGAATCAGAGCTATCACGGTCCTGTTGAGATCGCCAAGCAGCTTGCCAGTTTGGAAGAATTCAGTGACCAGGCTAAATAAATCTTGATGTACAGTATTCCAATGGGTTTGGTAGAATAGACCGTTGAAACCATCAGGACCTGGAGCTTTCGTGGCACCCAAGTGGAAAGTGGCCTGTCGTACCTCATCAAGTGTGACCGGAGCCAGTAAGTTTTCGTTCATAGTTCCCGTGACAATTGGATGACATTGATCTAGAACCGGGCCAAAGTCACGGTAGCCCACAGTTGTGTATAATCGTGCGAAGAAAGCTGACGTCATCTCCTTTATAGTTGTTGCATCCCGCACCCATTCATTATTTTCATTCCTAATCATGCCAATCCTATTTCTCTGTCGTCTTTGTATAGTAGTGGCATGAAAGAACTTATTGTTCTTGTCGCCCCAATGCAACCAATTAATTCGGGACCTCATGGCCCAAAATTGCTCTTCGCACTGCCACATACACCTGATCTCGTCTTGGATGTGAGAGGCCTCCTCTTTGTCGACAATGGAGCTGTAAGGTCGGTTGGTCAGCGTCTGCAAGTATTGTTGTAAAGCCATTGCCCTCAGTTGTCCATTACCGAACTTGGATCTGCTCCATTTTCGTAGAGCTACACTCATTCTTTGCAGTTTCTTCAAAAGATCTGAAGATCTCACCTGGTCGGAAGTCCATGTTTCAGAGACAACTTGGCTACAGTCCTGGTCGTTGTTCCAATATGCCTCATAAACAAAAGCGCGTTGGCGATTTTTATTAGCGGTCACTGTGGAAATAAGTAATGGGCTATGATCAGATCCCAGTGTCGGTAGTGCATACACCTCCGCCTCTGGATATATTAGTCGCCACTCCATGGAACATAGGACCCGATCCAATCGTTCCTTAACAATATCGGCCCCTTCACGGTTATTTGTCCATGTGTATGCGCATCCCTTGCTATCTACTTCCATCAATGCGCAGTCATCCACAATAGCTCGAAAGGATGTAAGCCGAGACTTGAGAGGAGATCGCTTGCGTACCTTTTCCCAGGGATGAAGAATTTCATTAAAATCCCCAGCGCAGAGCCAGGGAAGTGTGTTGAAAACACTTATTCTCCGAAGAGTTTCCCATAGCAGCTGACGATTGTGATAAGAGAAAGGTGCATGCAGACAGGTAATTCTCATAAGTCGGTCATCACTGTAATCCCTGCAGACCATATCAAAATAATCCTCCGAAGCGCCTTCTATTTCTAAAGAGATGGTGTCATTCCAAAAAACCGACATGCCACCTGCTATGCCGACTGGATTTTGCACAAAGGATCTACTAAATTTTAACCTTCGCTGCAAACTATACAAAACAGACTCCTGGTTCTTAGTCTCCATCAAAAACAAAAGGTCGGGCTTCTCTTTGGCCGACAAGGCCTTTAGTGTTTGGACTGTCAAGGGATTGCCCAACCCCCGACAGTTCCAACATAAAAGCTTCATTTGTGTTGTGGTGGCTGTTGAGGGCCAGCCACCAATGCCCGTTGAAGTCCTTCGTCTGCTACTAATACTGGTGTTTCTTGTAAATGAGTTTCATCAAGATGGTCAGTTGCAACAAACCGTTTATCATAAGGAGAGTATCGTTTTTGCTTCTTGGCAGATCCTGTTCTTGTAGTAGTCTAGGCACTCTTCAGTTTTTTGGTTTGCTGGGTATCCATTGGATAAGTAATAAGTCCCTTTTCTGTGTCTTGTGCAGGAATCTGGTGTGTATGGCTGACTATGCCATTTGCTATTGCTGGCGCAGGAATCAGATGTGTGTTGATGGCCCTCCCCTGCTGATGCAAGAGCTGCGAGGTTGGTATGTAAGGCTCAACTGTCGCAGCTGGATTCAAAGGATTAAGTGATTTTCCCTTTTGCTTTGGCGTGTGCGGGAATTAGAGCTGTCGTGATGGCCTTCCCCTGCTGATGCAATGACTGCGAAAGATATGAAGAAAGCTCTCTCGTAGCAGGGTGCTTCCCTTCAAGAGGTACGCTAGTAACATCCTGATCCTTATTTGGTGGTGGTAATAGGGGTAGAGGTTGTAGTAAGGCTGGTGGTGTCTCGGGGATTGTCTCCTCATTTGGTTCCTGAGCTGCCGGAGGGTTATAGAACGCTTGCCAATAGGGGCTGGATTCTCGAACCTCTGCTTTTAACCATTGACCAAAAGCCAGTCTATCTTTGCGTTCATCTTGCACAAGATCAAAAGGGACTTCCTTGCAATAGGTGGCGTAGTGGCCAAGTCTCCCACATGAGTAACAAAAATGGGGAAGTCTCTCATACCTAAAATCCAGCCATATCATTCTTCCATCTGAACGAATTAGTTTGCCAATTTTCAGAGGTGCATCAAGGTTCATTTCTACTCTAACTCGCCCTATCTTGATTGTGGAACCCTCTTTACTATCAACTTTAACCTCCAATATTTCACCAAGCTGATTGACAGCCTTCCTAATGCGTTGATGATCCGCAGCAGTTTGGAACTTAGCTAAATACAAGCTGCCTTCTCGCTGTGAGAATTCGACTAAGTCGGTACGCCATACTCACTTCATAGTATTCTGAAAAGCTTGAAAATTTATATTAGATGTGGTGATAACCTTACCCAACTATATGAATCTAAAAAATAAAATAAAATGCAAAGCTTTAAATATGAAATGCATATGGACCTAAATATCTAAGTTCTAATATATGACATATAACGCATGATATGTGATAAACAAATAACCATAATGCACCAAAATATGTATCATACTTAAAAAAACATCAAGTGTCAATCTACATTCCTCAAGTTTTTCTGGCGAAGGTGCTTCCTCCCATATCTATTAAAGGGCACAGCTTTTTGTTGCTAAAAAAAGCACCTGCACAAAGAGAAACTAAAGAATAGCCCCAGGAAAAATCACGTCTCGATGTGGGGGTGTAATTTGGCCGAATGTGAACGACCACAGAGAACCAATATTGGAGCAACCACGTCAAACTCGTAGCAAATGTTGGTTCGTCCAGCAACAAAAACCAGTCAACGAAATCACCGAGTTGACACAAAATTGGACAGCCAGCAACAATGGGCAACAACAGCTGCAGAATCGTCGCACGAAGGAGGGAGCATCGCTCGAAGTTGGTGGTTCCAAGCAAAGGAACTCTGAGCGCAAGCGGAGGCAGCGTCGGGCGGACGTCGGGCTCGGCGGGCGGTGGATCTGTGGGGCTCCGGCGTCGCTGGGCTATTGGCGAAGCTTCTGGTGCAGGGCGGCTGCCGGCAGGGGCGTCGGGTTGAGGAGGCGAGTCGTTGGGTCGTCGAGAGCAGCGGCTTCGGGGTGGCGTTGTGAGTTCGCCGACTGCAGGGGGAGGCGGGGAACTCCGGCGCGGACGGATGGAGGTGGCTCGGGCGGATCGAGCTTCGGGCGTCGCGATGGTCTCGCGGACCGGCGGCTCAGACTCCGGTGCTGCAGGTGAGGCGGCGTCCGGCGGGGTGGCTGAGCGGCAACGGTGTGGGGCTTCGCGGACGGCGGTGGTCGCGGTCGTGGAAGGAACAACGGCGTGGAGCTTCGCGAAGGAAGAATCCAGAGGAAGAAGATGAACATTGTGTTCACTTTTCCCTTTTTTTAACTTTTCCCTCCTGACACTCTCTCTCACTTGTCTCTCTCACTCTCTGCAGAAGCTTTTGCTGACTTTTCTTTTCTTTCTACGGCTGGTCAGAAGAAAACTTGCTGCCCCTTCCTTTCTCACGTATCTCTCTCTCTCCTTTCCATTTACCTTTTAGTTTTTGACTCCCAATGAAGGAAAAACAAAAAATGACTTTCACTTTTTGGTCCTTCGACGAAGAGAAACCCCCCCCCTTCTCCGAAACCTCGCTTCCTTTAAATAGAGGGAAGACTCCAAGTTGTTCGAGATTGTCGAGATTTTCACTCAACCTCTCAACAGCAAAATGGCTCCTAAATCGCGCGACCGTTTAATTTTTGAATTCAAATTTGTTTTTCTTTCTTTTTTTTGTTTCTTTTTTTTCAAAAAAATTTCTCTCTAAACCACGATTATCCTCTATTTCTAAAAACTAATTTTAAATTAGGTGTTAACACATGGAAAAGAAAATTTATATTAGATGTGGTGATAACCTTACCCAACAGTGTCAATCTACATTCCTCAAGTTTTTCTGGCGAAGGTGCTTCCTCCCATATCTCTACTTCTTGTGCAGAACAAAGACGCCCCAAACGCTGACACAGAGCAGCCATTCGCGATGATTCCTCAGACCCACCCAACGCCATTACCAGACAACTTTCTAAGGGGACATGAAGCAATAGCAAAAGAAGCAGATACCCAACCCCGAACAGCCACTATTTCTTCAGAAGCAAGTGTAAAATGACTGAAAGCTACGAGATATCGCAAACGGTGGAGTAAATCACCTCTGTACAGAGCAGCGAAGACCTCCGATGGAGAAATCCAGAACATGCAACCAAAGTAAGTCGACCAGTGGGAAGGCGAGAGATGGGGAAGGCGATGAACTACGGCAGCAAGGGGCAATCTTCTTCGGAGCCCATGGAAGGTTCGGGCGTCTTAGTAACGATGTAAGAAGCCAGAATCAGAGATGGGGTGTTGGTATAGAGGGGTAATTTTGGGTGAGGTTGAAAAGAAAGCTACCATGGGCGGTAGATGGAGCTCTGCATAAACGAGAGAAAAAAGGGGTTTTTCATCGGAAATCGTCTATCATGATACTTATTAATATTCTTTTTACATGCTCGAAATATTGCATGTACTCATATTTGATTCAATAAATTAATTTCAGTTTTAGGTCTCATGTTTTCTTTTAATCGGAGGATATAACTACATGATATGCTTTGGATTCATTTTAAGGAAAATTTCTCACGTAAACTCTAGTGGAGAAGTCGACTGATGTGAATATTTATTTTGTTACAATTTTCTGCATATTATTACTCTTACTAAAATTCATGTTAACCCAGCATCTAGAATCAAATAATATGACACGTATAGTTTCAGAATCGTACAACACATATGCATCTTGCTAAGCTTGAATTAAAATACCTAATTTATACCAAGATTCAACTCCACAAATAATCTGATGTTGATACCATATCTGAAAATTATTTTTTCCTCCATGAGTGGAATTAGATAGAAAAGAACAGCACCAGTGAATTCCAGATGCAACAGATATAAGGGAGGAAAAGCATGTATTTTAGCAATAAGCACAGGCAGGTACTGACACGCGTGTCTTAAAAGATGCAACCCATCGACCTCTTGAACTCAACTCGCCTCTTTTTCTTCACAACAGGTATGAATCAAAATGTGCTAATTACCCCCTCAAAATCAGAGAATAAAAAAGAATTAATACACCCTGACATTTCTACTTAGGTGAGCCACTCGGAGTTAAGTTTGCCCTTTTATCTGATCCTCAAAATTAGCTATCTAAGTAGACTTTTTCATCCTTTAAAAAAAAAAAAAAAAAAAAAAAAAAAAGAATCCCTAATACAAACCATTTTCAACTCGTGGCACCTTTCATTTATCAACATGTTCTGCTACTGATTAAAAATTGCATCATGCACATTGAGAAGCTACCGGTTCAGGTCAAGCCCCAGGCTGGGTGGCCCTCTTGCCACCATTAGTCAACTCTCTCTCTCTCTCTCTCTCTCTCTCTCTCTCTCTCTCATGGTGCAACTTAGGCTCCATGCTTTTTCCTTGCCTGCCTCAGGATTGCAAAAGGGCTTTTTCCTTGTCTGCTTGTATCATTAATTTTGAGTATATTTGGTCCACTTTTTTACTCTTTATTTCTTTTACTTTTCTTGTATCATTTGAAATTAAATTTTTTTGTCTTTAATGTTGGATGATTAAAACTTTCATTCAAAACGTGCAAACGTTGATGGACAAGACTCATTTAGATTTTATCAAATTTTTGAGTTTACACTCCTTATTGATTTTAAAAATTTAAAGGTAAAGTACAAGCAACTTCTCTACAAGTGGCGGCGCTTAGTTTTCTTAAGTTGCTTTAATTTCCATATGATGATAATGATGATCAGAACTCGCACCATTACAAATAATGAAGGATTTTATTTACTACAAATAGAAATAACCATGTTTAGAATCTGACCAAAATATATACAGCTCGCGTGAGGTTGAACCACGCACGAGCTTTACTTAGCAATTTGTTTTTCTACAGTGACTTTAGCAAATCTTTAATTCTTATGCATATTTTTTTATTGTGTTCCATTTCAATTCTTATGAAAATATATAAATAATTATATGAAAGCAAAATATTCCATTATCATACATATCTTGATAATGCATGCTTCAAATTAGTTGTTTATATGTACATAGATCTTATTTTGAAATGTCTATGTAAAAGTTTGGCTGAAATTTTTTTCAACAAAAAACAGGCTTTCCTACATCTAGGAAAACAAAAAATTAAAGAGAAATTTTTACTAGTTAAAATGTTTGTTACATATATTTAGCGAATAATTTATATATGGATTATTGATTCTGAAAATCCAGTTCTTATGCAGATACCACATTCTACTTGTAATATATTTAATTATGGAATATAAATTTTTCCATCTAATTATACATAGATATCTCCAAATAAGATGAAAAATTATGCATTCCATAATTGCACGTATTGTGATAATAAATGTACATATGGATTGTATTTTCAAATGCCCATATAAAAAGAAAGCTAAAAGTTATATTTCATGGTTGCGCGTATTTTATTACACGAACATTAGGAAATTACTAACTTATTGACATAAGTATTTAACTGCTGAAAACAACTACTTTAAAAGGTTCCTATGATATGATAGTGCATATTTCATCACTATATAATGTTAGAGCGTCATTGAAAAGTTATATAACATGAGAACTTTTTTATGATAAATAGATGAATCGATAAAAAAACATTACATTGTGGCATCCTTCCACTCATTATGATTGTTCATCTTGAGTGTAAGTTTTTGGTGCCGTGATTTTTTGTACATTTGGCATTTTCTCAATATATTTATTACATTTTACCAAAAAAAATAAAACAAAAATTCCATCACATCAAACTTGAATTACAGCTCGTCTCTTACAAGTGAATGAAAATTACAAATCAGAATACATTTAATATTAAAAAAAAAATGAAAGAACCCATCAGACTTGAAGTTGCTCAAGCTGGACAGCCTTTTGGCCTTCAGAGGCAGAGTCTCCTCCAAGACAATTCTCGAGATGATCAGACAAGCAGGAGCCGTCGATGTTCTCGTGGTGGTGGGACTTGCAGACGAAGTAGATCATTGTCTGCACGACCAAATCGAACAGCCCCAGCATCAACATTAACAACAAGCAGATCAGCCCAACCCCAATCCTGATTCCAATAGGAACCCTGATTCCAGTAGGAACCAAGTCCAAGACCACAAGGAATTCAAACAGTGCCTGAACCAGCACGGAGCACACCAAGACACCAAGAAAACACCAAACCGACAGGCCCATCTTGCCCTTTATTAGTCCCTTGCTCTTCGCCATCGCCTTCCTTCCATACGCATCTTCAAGAACTGAGATCACGCTCGCCAATTGCCAAATCATGGTGATATAAACAAACCCAACGATGTACAAGATCAAGAGAATGACCGCCACGGCAATCCCAAGTGCAGGGCCAACCGAAAATTGCCTCACCACGACAAGCCATACGATCAGAAGCACTACAGCCACAACGTTGTACACAAAGAAGAGTGCGAAGCACCAGAAAAAAGTGACCATGAGCCTCTTCCACACTCTGGGCAGGATGCTCATGATCTTCTTGAAAGTAATCTGCTTGGCAGCGCGAACGCAGGCTACCGTATAGACAACAGCTGCGGTTGAAAGGAGAGAGAAGATGAAGATGAAGATGAAGTAGCCGACCTGGACGAGCCAGAAAGCAACCGGCTCCTTCTTGAAGGAGAGGAGCTGCGAGACCAAGCGGTCGGCGAGGAAGATGACGCAGAAAGGGAGGATGAGAGCGAGCGTGATCTGGGCGAATATCTTCCTCCATTTGAGGATGATCTTGGAGGTCTCCCTGTAGATGCCGAGGAACCCTAGGAATTGCAGCTCGTTCTGGTCTCTGTCCATCGTCTCTTTCGCACAGAGAAATCAAGAACGAGCGAAACGACCGATGTTTAGAGCGACTGAGATATTTCTTGAAGCAGAACTAGCGAAGAGATTCAGAGACTCGGGTACTTATAGAGGGTCTTGAGAAGAACAGCCACCGAGTCAATTGATAAAGGAAGATAGGGATGCCGTCAACAGTAGTGGGGGTAGGAAGACGTAAGACTTTGAAATTTGAACGGGTCAAACCTTTTTCTTCAGATTCGTACTTCTTCATGCGGTGGTATGGGAGCTCCACGTCTACGTGGTCCCCGGCCAATCACAGGAGAGAGCGAAAATTTCAAATTCAAAATTTCGAAAGGAAACAAATGGCTAGGGACAGAGGAACGAATGGCCGTTTTCTTTCTCAAACGATCCTCAAACAAAGGAAAGAGAAAAGTTTAAGGCGCAATAAATGCTCTGACAAAAGAGAGAGCATGCCGGCTAGGAGGAGAGAGGGCATCAGCAGCAGGCTAGGAAGAGGAGCGAGAGGGAAGAAGGCAAAAGATACCAAGTGGGCCCACCCCTCCACATGGCATCTCGTGAGTGGCCAAGGACCACGCTGACGTGGAGCTCCCAGACCACCCAATATTTTCTCAGCAATAACGGAAAGTGGGGGCGCTTGTTTGACCTGGCTAGGAAATTTCCTTGAGAAGTTCACGTCCATAAATGCGAAGTAGAGGTTTGTTTAAAATAATTGGTCCCCCAGACACTATGGCCTTTCGTGTTGGGGTGTGCGGTTCATACTCCCATCGATAGAAAGGCACAAGGGATCCCACTCCTTAGTCAATGGGAGGTGATCTAGGGGACCCGCCTTGATAGGATTATTAAGAGATGGCCTTCATAGTTTGGGTCCGTATTTTATTAGCAGTTTGAGTTTGGGCTTATGAATAATTACTAAGTATATATAATCCATTTGTCTTATAAATAAGAATTGTAACAAATAGGTAGGAGGTGCTAATTATAGCGGAATCTTCTGCTAGATGTGGCCACAGTTTAAAGGTGAATTAGATGGGATAAACTTGACATCTTGATTTCTCTTACTCACTTTTACTCCATATTTCATTGTGTTTGTATGTTTAATCCTAACACTGCTTATAGGTGCCAAGTGTCGGATGCTACGATTTACTATTTCATGTTGGGATGTGGTTTACACTCTCCATCGACAGTAAGGCACGGGAAGCCCACTCCCTAATGAGTGAGTGGGGGGTCCCGGGAGCCTGCCCTAGTGGGGTCATAAGGGTAGGGTTTTTATAGTTTGGGCCGTACGAACTTGGGTCAATCACAAGATTAATTTCTTGTGTTTGTCGAGATGCAACATGAAAGCTTCTTGATGGATTCGCCAAATCAACGCTAGTTTTCTCGGTGATTCAAGCTGAAACCCTAGCTTTTGTTGGAGATCTAAAATTTTCTCTCTCCAAATGACATTAACGCGTTAAGATGGAGTTAGACGGTTCAGCTTTAGTTCAGACAATGAAGAGCGCAGATCAATGGGAAGTGAGAGTGCTTATCATGAAGCCTGTGAGCTTCTGGGCCAATTTCCTAATTTAATTTTGGCCCACCAGAATAGAAAGACAATCACTATAGCCCACAATTGATATATCTATGTCTCTATATATATAACAATTGTGGCCAATAGAGTGTGTCTATACACATTTTAATATTTCTAATTTTTTTATTTACCTATTATTACTATTCCAAAATATAATTTTATAGCAGTAACAATTTCAAAGTATAATCCACACCGTACATCAAGATATATTTTCTTGAAACTTTTATAATTTTTAAGCAATCACTCTTTTCAATATAATATTATTTTTGTTCATAAAGATATTTAAGTATGAGACTGCCAATATTTAAGTATTGTGACATGAATTTCTAAATAACATATCAAATATGGTGATGCAAGTGAAAATTCAATGGGTAGTCATCTTAAAACCAACAAATTAGATTTTATAAAGTCTAAAAAATAACTGGCTTTAAGTATTTATAAATATAAAATATATCAACAACCAACTGTTGGCAACAAAATTTTTACAAGAAAAGTTACGTTATTTAAATATTTTTAATATGAAAATAAATTAACGGAATTCTATCTATGCATTTCTAGTCAAAAGAAGTATTGCGAATTTCTTTAAAAGTACAACTTAAATATTGCATTATCTCCGGAAGATACCAAAGAATTCTCTTTGCAATGCATTGTCAAGATGACGATGTCCACCAACTCTTGTTAAAACAAAAGGATAGACAGCAAATATATACTCAATAGATTAGGGAAAATTTCTATAGAAAGAAAGAAAACTGAAATATATGAAATTTGAAGATGATTTTTAAGAAATCACTTCTAAATCTCTATAAACTGAGAAGAGCGAATGGAATTTATTCTAATTCTACTCAAATAGCTTGCTCATCTTTTCCACACCAAGTCGATCGCCTAAAGGTGAAGAATCTGACAAATGGAGGAAACTTATCATTATATTTATTTATATTTTTTAACATGCTCGAAATATTACATCTACTCATATTTGATTCAATAAATTAATTTCAGTTTTAGGTCTCATGTTTTCTTTTAATCGGAGGATATAACTGCGTGATAGGCTTTGGATTCATTTTAAGGAAAAATTCTCACATAAACTCTAGTGGAGAATTTGACTAATGTGAATATTTATTTTGTTACAATTTTCTGCATATTATTACTCTCACCGAAATTCATGTTCACCCAGCATCTAGAATCAAATAATATGAACATGTATAATTTCAGAATAGTACAACACATATGCATCTTGCTAAGCTTGAATTAAAATATCTAATTTATATCAAGATTCCACTCCACAAATAGTTTGATGTTGATACCATATCTGAAAATTATTTTTTCCACCATCAATGGAATTAGATAGAAAAGAACAGCATCAGTGAATTTCATATGCAATGGATATCAAGGGAGGAAAAGTATGTGTTTTAGCATTAAACATACGCAGGTACTGACAAGCGCTTCTTAAAAGGTGCAACCTATCGATCTCTTGAACTCAACTCGCCTCTTTTTCTGTTGAAATATATTACATGGAAATGATAGGATCTTACAATTTATGTCAACGCAAAATTGCTAGAGAAATAAATGAGAAATAATAAGGATACCAGAAATTTACGTGGTTCAGTCCGAGTATTGGTACCTACGTCCACAGGAAGAGCCAGCAGCAAATAATCCACTATAATTGGAGAATCGGAATTTACAATCTTTCACACACTCGAGTGTTTCTCACACCAATATTTAACCATAAACTCAAAGTGTTTATAAATAAATAACTTACTTAGATATAAACTCATGGCACAAAAATTACCGCGCATTCAAGCTCAAACGAAACGCTCTACGTACAGCTTCATGTGGCTTCTACGTGCTCCTACGTACAGCTCCTTTTTCAACTTGACGTCATGCGGCAAGTCCTTCCTTCTCTCAGCTTGTACGTGCAACAACCAAAGAAAAAACCTCATTGATCGTCTGCTTTATATATATACACACGTGTGTGCGCGGTGCACCCAAGGCCAAAAGTTTGACCTTGGGCCCCACCAATTTCCATTCTTCACGTGCAGAGAGTATCTAGGCATAGGGGGGCTTTAGTAGCTTCACTCCAAAGGGGAAATTTCCTTTTTTAATTATTTCCTCCTTTGTGCAACTTTAAGGAGTCCAAGAAAATAAGGGCTTCTTCATCCAATTTGAAATCTACTTGGGAAATCTTTATCGAAAAATTCGGTTTAACAAATCGTTATCTGAATTCAAACTCAAGTCATTAATTTAACAATTCTCTACCTTGGCTCAATGTTTGAAACAAAGTTATAGTGTCCATCATCCATGCTGCTCTCCCAACACCCCAACGGGTGTTCACTCTCCACAGACACCAATAGAGCTCAAGCAGAGTTTGAGTTTCGCCAAAGGAATAAACTTAGTCATCATGTCTGCCGGATTATCTGCTGTAACAATCTTTTTGACAATAACATTACCCTTAGTTAAAACATATCGAATGAATTAGATTATACGCCAAATATATCTCACCTTGGTTATCACGGTGTATGTCACCACTTTTCTGTTCTAACCCAAAGTCTGAGAGTAAACTTTGTAACCATGTCGCCTCTTTCACTACAAAGGTTAGTACCATGTACTCTGCCTCAGTCGAAGACAAGGCAATGTGATCTTGTAATGATGCTTTCCAACTAATTGCACCACCCGCTAGCATAAATATATACCCTACTAAAGATCTACAGTCATCCAGGTCACCGGCATGATCCGAATCCACAAAACCAGTGGTCTACCATTACTGTCCCTCCAGTACATTATACCCACGTTTGTTGTCCCCTTCAAATATCTGAGGATCCACTTCACAGCTTCCCAATGAGTTTTACCAAGACGCTTCATGAAGTGACTAACCACATTCACAGCTTGTGAAATATCAGGCCTAATGCACACCATAGCATACATAATACTACCCACGACACTAGAATAAGGAACACAGGACATATACTCCTCCTCCTCCTCAATCTACGGTGATAATTTATCTAAAAGTTTAAAGTGCTTTACTAAAGGTGTACTTATAGTTTTTGCTGACTGCATATTAAAACGTGCCATGATCTTCTCAATATATTTCTTTTGAGATAGATGTAACTCTTGCAGCCCTGTCATGCAAAATCTCCATACCCAATATTTTCTTTGCAACAACTAAATCTTTCATCTCAAATTCAAAATTTAACCACCTCTTCAGTACATCAATATCAGACATATTCTTAGCTGCTATTAGCATATCATAAACATATAAGAGTAGATAAATCAAAGAACCATTCTCCAATCTCCTATAGTAAACATAGCTATCCATCTGACTTTTTGAATAGTCTTGATTAGACATAAAAGCATCAAAACGTTTATACCACTGCCTAGGAGATTGTTTTAGCCCATATAAAGATTTCTTTAACAAGTAAACATAATCTTCTTTACTTGGAATAGCAAATCCCTTTGGTTGCCTCATGTAAATCTACTCCTCCAACTCACTGTGAAGAAATGCAGTTTTCACATCTAGCTGCTCTAACTCAAAATCCTGCGAAGCAACTAAGGCAAGTAAAACACGAATAAAAGTATGTCTTATAACAGAAGAGAACACCTCATTGTAGTCAATGCCCTCACACTGTGTATATCCCTTCGCCACAAGTCTTGCCTTATACCACACTGCCTCGATACCAGGAATGCCCTATTTTCGTTTGAAGGCCCATTTACTTCCGACAATCTTTTGGCTCTTGGGTACTTTGACAAGCTCCCATGTCTAATTTTAATGGAGTGATTCCATTTCTTCACTCATAGCCCCTAGCCATTGCGATGATTCCAAACTAGCCATCGCCTTAGAGTAAGACGAAGGCTCATCTATCTCCACCTCATCACCTACAGTCAATGCATAAGCAATATCTATATAATCATAACGTACCGGTGATTTAATTTGTCTTCTCTGTCTATCTGCGGCTATAGTGTGTTGTGGCTTTGCTGCTTGTTCACTATCACCAACTTCAGGAACTGCAGCTTCATTTGCAATCTCAACTTTAGTTACCATCGAGGTCTCCGGAGTCTCCACCTGAAGCTCCACCTCACTAATGACACAATGATCTATCTTCTCTGTTGATTGTGTCTCAGAAATCCTTTATTGAAGCATTGCAGTCTCGTCGAAGATCACATCTCTGCTTATTAGAAAATCGGGTGATTTGGGATCAGTGCACCACAGCCGGTAGCCTTTCACCCCATGTGCATAACCTAGAAATTTGTACTTCTTCACCCTTGGCTCAAGCTTACCATCACTCGCATGAGCATACGCATGACATCTGAATATACGTAATCCGGAGTAATCAATAGGGTTTCTCCAACCATAGCTCCTCAGGAGTCTTCCACTCGATAGCAGATAATAGAGATCGATTAACCAGGTAACATGCCATGTTCACTACTTTGGCCCAAAATTCATTATCAAGTCCTATATGCAAAAGCATGCATCGAGCTCGCTCAAGCAAACTTCTATTCTTCCGTTCTGCCACGCCATTTTGCTGTGGTGTCCCAAGTACCGTGCGGTGTCTCACAATACTTTCTTTCTTGCAGAACTCGGTAAAATCTTTACCACAGAACTCCATGCCATTATCGGTTCTCGGGTACTTGATTTGTTTATCTGACTGCTTCTTAATCGATGCCTTAAATTTCTTGAACCGATCAAACACTTCATATTTGTGCTTCATAAAGTATACACATACCTTCCTCGAATAATCGTTGATAAATGTCAGCATATATCGAGCACCTCCTTTTGAAGGAACCGAAGACGGGCCCCAGATGTCTGAGTGAATATATTCAACTGGTCGCTTGGTCGAATGAATAGCTGTAGTAAACTTAACTTGGTGTTGCTTCCCAAAGATGCAGTGCTCACATAAGTTCAGCTTCCTCGTTTTCTGACCCTTCAACAACCCCCTTTCACTCAGTATTGTCATACTTACCTCACTCATGTACCCTAAACGCATATGCCATGATTGAGTCAAGTTAGAGTTTGACTCACCTGATGAAATTACAGCGGTTCTGGTCACGGTCTCTCCTAGTAGATGATAGAGAGTATTCACTTTTTTTCCCTTCATCACTGTCATGGCACCTTGAGAGATCTTCAGTACTCCACCTTAAGCAATATACCTACACCTGATGTCATCGAGTGTCCCTAAAGAAATAAGGTTCTTCTTGAACTCTGGTACATGTCTTATATCTATCAATGTGCGCACCACCCCATCATGCATCTGAATCTGAATTGTCCCTATACCCACAGCCTTACAAACTGCATTATTCCCCAAAAGAACTCTACCACCATCTGCAGTCTGGTAAGTAGTAAATGTGTCATATGATAAAAACATCCCGAATCTAGCACCCATTCGTCTCCTGACGAAACAGTAGTCACGCATAAAACAACTTCTGCATTACTAGTGCTCCCCTCGGCAATGTTTGCCACACTATTTGTGTTATTCTATCTTTCAGCTTTATTCCTCCGCTTTGGACAATCTCTCCTGATGTTCCCCTCCTCGTAACATTCAAAGCACTTCACGCGTCCCATGGACTTTTTATGGCGTGATTCTGACATGCTTTTACCTCTACTACTACTAGGCCATTGATGTTGTTCTCTACCCCGAATTGTCAGTGCTTGCGCTACTCCTTGCATTAGACCGTCATCTCGCAACTTTCTCTGCCACTCCTTAGAGAATAAGGCGGACTTTACCTCTTCTGAGATAATTGTAGTACGCCCCTACAACAGTGAATCGGTAAAGTACTCCCATGACTTTGGTAAAGAGGCTAACAACATCATGCCCTGCTCTTCATCATCAAGTATCTTACCGACGTTCTTCAGATCCATCATGAGTTTAATAAATTCATCTAGATGGGTTCTGATAGACGTGCCTTCAGTATATCTAAATTGAAACATCTTCTTCAACATGTACAAGCGATTGTTCAAACCTTTCTTCACATAGAGTGCTTGAAGTTTTGCCCATAATGCTGCAGCATCCTTCTACTCAGCAACCTTTATTAAGACCTCATCCGACAAATTTAACAGGATTGTACTTTTTGCTTTTTCCATTACATCTACCCTCTCAGAGACTTTCATTATAATAGACAACTCATCTCCACCATCCAATGCCTTGGCCAAACCTTGAGTTGTCAATAAAGCCCGCATATTGATGTTCCATAACACAAAGTTGTTACTTCCGTTAAACTTCCCAATTTCAGATTTCCTCACAGACATAATTGCAATAACCGAATTTCCAGATAATAATCAAACAAGCAAAAGTTTCAAATCACAATCAAGAAATCTTACCCCAAGCTCTGATATCAATTGTTGGAATATATTACATGGAATAAGATTTTGCAATTTACGTTGACGCGAAGTCGCTAGAGAAATAAACGAGAAATAACAAGGACACCATAAATTTACGTGATTTGGTTCGAATATCGATACCTACGTCCACGGGAAGAGCCAGCAGCAAATAATCCACTATAATCGGAGAATCAGATTTTATAATCTCTCACACGCTCGAGCGTTTCCCACATTTAGATTTAACCCCAAACTCAAAGTGTTTATAAATAAATAACTCACTTGAATATAAACTCACGGCACAAAAATTACCGTGCGTTCAAGCTCAAACGAAACGCTCTACGTACGGCTTCGCGTGGCTTCTACGTGCTCCTTCGTGCGGCTCCTTTTTTAGCTTGACGTCATGCAACGGCTCCTTCCTTCTCTTGGCTTGTACATGCAGCAACCCAAGAAAAAACCTCACTGATTGTCTGCTTTATATATATATAGACACACACACACACACACACACACACACACACACACACACACACACACACACACACACACACACACACACACACACGTGTGTATGCCCAAGGTCAAAAGCTTCACCCTCTTTCTCAAAGAGGGTGCTCGGATCCTAGGCTCCCAGGTTGGTCAAACTTCTCCCCGTTCTCCTTCTTTCTTTCATCCTAGTTTTGACCGAACCATTGTGTCCTGTCCAACTTCAGAACTTTCGTCCCGACGAACCTACAAGACACACGTACACCGATATGACATGTACAACGGAAATCGTTGTTGTTTTCGCTGTTGCTATTGTTGTGGGGATTGTGCTGATTGATGGGTTTTGGGAGGTACAGTGATGGTGCATGATGACTGGCCATGCCAAGTTCCCATCTTTTACCTTTTTCCTTTCATGGGCAAGTCACGTTTTGTTCTCGATCTCCTGCTTTAATCTAGAAAGCGACTCGATGATTCTTCACTGTGCCGATCCATCACCTTGTCCCGACAATGGGTGGTCCGGCACCAGATGAAATTCTACAGAGAAGCCCAGTTTCATGGACGTGCGGACCCCTGGAGTGCCTTAACTTTGCACAAAGGGACACTTAAGTGCCATAACTTACGAAAGGTACACTTAAGTGCCAAAATCGGAGTAAAAGGGATCACTTGAGTGCCAATCCGGCCAAAGTCCGGTCAAAATGCCGACGTGGCATTTTTCCGGCGAAACGAGCCCAAAACGACGCCGTTTTGTTCGCTGACGTGGCCAAATAATGCAAAAACGGCGTCGTTTTGGGTTGACATGGTAAAAAAATATAAAAATTAATTAAATTAATTTAAATTTAAATTTAGTTAAAATATTTAAAAAATAATAATTTTAAAATTAAATTTAGTTAAAATATTTAAAAATAATTATTTTAAAATTAGAAAAATTTTAAAAAATTTTATAAATTTAAAAAAAAAAAAAAAGGAAAGGGGGAGGCGGGTGAGGGATCGACCCCGCTCGGCGCTGCCTCGCCGCCGCCGGGAAGGGCGGCGACGAGGGGGAGGGTCGGCCGGGGTCGCCGGGCCTTGGCTAGGGCCGACGACCCCGGCCGGCCGGTGGCGAGGGCTCGCGAGCCCTCACCCCGGATCGGGCGAGGGCCGCGAGCCCTCGCCCCTGGCCGGATCGGGCGAGGGTCGCGGCCCTCGCCTAGATCCGGCGAGGGCTCGCAAGCCCTCGCCGTCGGTCGCCCTAGGTTGCCGAGCCCGGCCGGGGCTCGACGACCCGGTGACCCTCCCCGCCGTCGCCGGCCCTTCCGCCGGTGGCGGGGGCGGCGGCAATGGCGGGCGAGGGCGATCCTCGGCGCCGCCCCCCTTTTTTTTCTAATGTTAAAAATAATTATTTTTTTAATATTTTAACTAAATTTAATTTTAAAATTATTATTTTTAAATATTTTAACTAATTTTAATTTTAAATTTAATTTAATTAATTTTTATATTTTTTTAATCATGTTAGCCCAAAACGACGCCGTTTTTGCATTATTTGGCCACGTTAGCGAGCAAAACGGCGTCGTTTGGGGCTCGCTTCGCTGGAAAATTGCCACGTCGGCATTTTGGCCAGACTTTGGCCGGAGTGGCACTTAAGTGATCCGTTTTTCTTCGAATATGGCACTTAAATGTACCTTTCCTAAGTTATGGCACTTAAGTGTTCCTTTGTGCAAAGTTACGCATGAAACTAGGCATGCGTAATTCAAGTGTTAAACTTGACAAAATAAGGAAGAAAAACGTAGTTCGCTCAACTGTCATTCCATCCCTTCTGTAGCTTCCTCATCTTTTTTTCTTTCTTTTTTTTACACTTTCATGCACAAAGGCTGAAGAAGATGCGTGAGTCTCTGCTGCTGCAGAGCAAAGGGTCCCACCGCTCACGAATTTTCTCCCTTTTATCTTTTTTTTTTAGTTTTTATTTATTTAGAAAGGTAACTTATGCGATGCCAATTTATCATATTATAAGCTCCATAAAATTCTTGCTAATCAGTGTGATTACGCGCGGACAGAGTCAGAGGTGGTGAACAAACGTGTTGCGCCAGTTTGAACAAGTGAAACGTGTTACGACAGAGTCGTAGGGAAAGGTGACTTTCAACCCACTTAAACAAGTAAGAGTCTCTCTTGGGTGCATCTAAAATTATTTCGGTGGTCCTGAAATAACTGCATCTACTTGATAAACCAAGTTTATCTGAGATTTAGTAGGACTGACTAGTTGACTACTAAAAGACAGAGTAGGTAATGGTATTGATGCTGCACAAGTCTGAGCAATAATGGAGGATTCCGTCTATCTTTTAAGAATAGTCATGTAGTTGAAGAGTTAATGTATGAAGTATTGATATAACTTGTGTTCCAAATGCAATGTAAGCTTAAGATGATAAGACCAAACAGTTGAGCAGGAAACAATGGGACAATAGACGGTCAGGGGAAGATGTGGTGGGAACTATGGTGGAACAGAACGTTGGAGCACACACGAGGCCATTTGGTCGAACTCATGAACTCACATAACGTTCTCATCTCAAATCTTACCTTCAGAAATTCACCCTTTTGGACGATTCATCCCGTTTTCTACAGGTTTGGCAATTGCTTTCTTACACTGGTTCGTGGATTCTGCATTAATCTCTTGAAAAGTAGCTCTATCGTGAAACCGAGTGAATGCTTTCGATGTTTTCAACACAAGTTCCGCACAAACATTCTCATCTACCCATGTTTTAAACGAGTGTTTGACAAATATTTCACAAGGGAATTGTACTTATTTGAAAGGACACCGGTTCCAGGCCTTTTTGGGCCAATTATTTCGTTGCCTAATTGCAGAATACTATTTTTTTGGGTGTGGTTCAGTAACGTTATTATAAAAGACATGACAATCTTGGCTCCCTCAATGCCCCAAATATGGATGGTATTGATCCAGGTATGTCACCGGTGATAATGTTAGTACGCACACCTAGAGAGGGGTGAATAGGTGTTCAAGAAACTTTTTCGCAGGACTTAGAAGAATATGTTTGATGGATAGTAAAGTAAGATTCAACTATTAAATAGATGAATAACACGAAAGCATAAATAGGAAGTTCAGGGATTAGAGAAGATGAACACAGAATTTATAGTGGTTCAGCTTATTCCAAGCCTACGTCCACTCTCCCGCACTAACAGCCTACCGGCTGGATTTCACTATGAATCAAAAGAGTCGTTACAGTTTCACGTCCTTGATTCCACAATGTAGAAACTCAGCTACACTTCCTCCAGGTCTCACAAGTATTTAATCTCTCTTTTGAATACAAGTTTCGCTCAACAATTGAATCAACGAAGAACAAGAAGCTTCAGACTTTGGAATTTATATACCGCACACTCTCTCGAATAACTAGAGCTTCTCCTTTTTATACCCCTCCATGCCTTCATACCCGTTGGCAATTTCCAAAAGAGTTCCTCCATCAAACCGTTGGACAGAATCAATTAAGGAGATCTTCGAGTTACTTAAGGAAAGAGATGATAGCCCATCAATCCTGCTCGCCCATACAATCAGGATCTAAGTTTCCATAAGCAGAACCTTCCAAGTATACCTTGTCAATCAATCAATCCAACTTATTCGAGTCAAGATTAAAACGAATAAGAAGATCTTTAAATGCTATCTCCAGCCGTAAGGGACTTCTTTAACCGCTTGAAATAAATCTTTAAATAAATCCTTGATACTAGATAGATCTTCTTCAACGGTCTAGATACTGTCAATGAGAGTAGACTTTAAATCTTGAATCTGGTGGTCTTCAGACTTTGACGATAGAGTCTTCAAGTCTTCAGACTAGACTGATGAAAACGTTTTGTCAACATCGAAACATATAAGGAAGTTTTCTCCAACAATCTCCCCCTTTTTATGGTGACAAAACTTTCCGGCAGATTTGGAAAAATTTAACCTACAAAACAATACTCAAGCAAGCAAGAATATGATATCTCATAAACAATAATTGAGTTGAAGATAGTATCAAATCTGCATCCACAGGAAATTGGTTAGTCCTGTACAAACAACTATCTCATACCAATATCGTATCAGGTATGCTTAGGATACTGTAAAGCAATCACATAAACAAACATAATCTGCAATTCAAAAGTCAAGCCAGTTAAAAGTTTCAAGTCAGAGAAATAAGTCTGTTCAAACAGAACAAAACAAATCTGCAAATCTTTAAATCACATAAACAAACATAATCTGAAATTCAAAAGTCAAGCCGGATAAAAGTTTAAAGTCAGAGAAATAAGTCTGTTCAAATAGAACAAAACAAATTTGCAAATCTCTCCCCCTTTTTGTCAGCATTAAAAAGGTAGAGACAAAACAAGAATTGATTTAAAATGAATTAAGATGATTTGGGAACGCGAATAAGCTGGAAATATTCCATTGACTTGACTGTTTCCTCCAGCTTCCTCAGATCCTCCTTCAGATGAGCTAAATCTTCATCCTTGGCAGTTGCTTGAATTTGAAGATTAAGGGCCTGAACTTGATTGATCAACGATTCTAAAGAGGCTTTATAAGCATTCTGCATGTTTTGAAATTCGCATCCCAACGCATAAATCTGACCTTTCAACTCCATGAGAATATCAACTAGTCTTCAAAAGTCTGTGGAGTTGTCTGTTTGAGTGCTTGCCTCGGCATGGTCAGATAAAGGCACATCCAAATTCGGAGAAGATACCTCATGACTTTCTTCAAAAGAGTGAGAGGCATACACATCTTCTGGATTGGCAGGAGAACGACTAATGTTTATTTAATTTCCTTGTTTCTAAATAGAATAAAAAAATATAGTTGATTTTGAAATGGATTTTTTTCAATAGGAAATTCCTAATAAGAATAATACTGATTAGAATCAGGGACCAAGTTTCATCTCAATTGGAGAATACTTCGTTTGTTGTAACACTCTCTAAAAAAAAAAGAGTTTCCTTTGCTAAGAACGGGAAGGAAGAAAGCGAATCGGTATGCTAATTTCTCATCCTATAACAAGTACAAAACAAAGGAATAGATTGATATTTGGTAATGGATCAAAATAAAGTGAAAGCAAGAGAAGGAGTACCACTTTTCTCTGCAGCTCCCCCTGTGTCTGTGCCTTCAGGTGGAGAAAAGTACTCTTCCTGCTCAACTTCCTCTGTAGTGACAGAACGATCTTGTTCTCCTTGATTCTCCTGATTATCGTCTTCTTTTTCCTCTGTCTCCTTCCTCCTTGTTTCCCTCTCTTCACTCCTCTCCTCGGTCTCTTCTAGTCTTTGTCTAAACTCTGTTTCTAGAACAGAACGCTGCAAATTTCTCAAAGCAAGAGCAGAGATGGTAACATCATCATCATCATCATCTTCTTCGTCCTACAAGATGATTGCTCTTCTTCTTTTAGTTGGAGCTGTCACCTGCTCCTTTCCTTTTCGTTTTGCAGCAATAGAGTCTTGACGAATTTGTTGAGGAGTCTTCTCTTTGAACTTCTCCAGAGCCTTGTTCAGCTCTTTCAGACACATTTTAGAAACCATCTTCAGCCCTACCACCATTTGTTCGCACGATTGAACACACAGAATTCTTGGAGGCCGGATGTTGAAATGTCTGAAAAGCTTTGTAACAAGTGCTGAGTAGGGAAGCTGGCCCTTGTCTTTCATCATCGATCTGTACATGTGAAACATGATAATATGTGGCAGAGAGAATTTTTTACCAGCATTGATGGCGTACATTAGTGTTGCTTCTGAATTGGAGACATCAGTCTTCGATGTGGACTTGGGTCTAAGACAATTGATCAAAATTTTGTGAAGCAAGATATTCGAAGCATTCATCCTTGAATAAGAAATCCGTCTTTCTGCCATTCCATCTCGAACAAGCTCCACTGTCGCACGGTCAGTAGATACACTAATTGATTGAAATGAACCTCTCTCAACTCCAATCACATCAGCTAATATATCCATATCCACCACAAAGTCCTTATCTTTAACACTGAATGAGAAACTGTTCGCATTCAGAAAGCTTAGATTTGAATAAAAATAAGCAGTGAGTTCTAAATGGGCTACTGTCGAATCAGAATAGAAACGATCAAGCTGAAGTAAAGTGAACTTCTCTCGCAACTTCACATTCAAGGAGTCAAGAATATCAAAATCCACACTCCTTGGATTCATCACTCCTCGTTTCAATAACTTAGAATAAATCTGCTTATGTTCTTCAAAACGAAACAGATCTGAACTTGGTTGACGTACATCTGTAGCAATTCCATTCTCGGCTTGAAATTAGTAAACAGTTTTTCATCATCATTGCTCTCAGGCTGACTAACTCCTCCGAAATGAGGATCACTTGGGAAATTTGCAAAGGCCCTATCTGCAGAGCCAGCAGGAGTAATTCCCAAACGTTCCATTGTTTGCAAAAAGTGGGTTTCATTTCTATAATCATTCTCTTTCAAAAATTCATCGATAATAGTCATTAGAGAGCCTCCATCCTTTAAAGCTGAATAAAGTTTGAAATTAAAGGCAGGCTTTTGAGTTCTTACAGGTTCAGCATCTTCGATAACTTCCTCCGTTCGTTTCTAAACATTCTGAGGTCTAGCTTGAGGAGATTGACGCGGTTGAGAATGTTGTGGGCTCTGTTGTTCCCTTGGAGAATCTTCTTGCTCAGTAAGGTCAAAATGCGTAGGACCCTCACCCATATGCTATGGTCCCCTGCTTGCGATCCTTGAAGACTTTCTTTGGAAAGACATTGTCACAGTCTTAGAGGATTTCCAAGCTCGATTCGCGAGAAAGATGAAAACTTTGAGGATTAAAGTAGAGAGTAAAAGTGAGAAGATGGAGTTTTGTGCTTTTAGGGTTTGCGAGTAAAAAGAAGAAGAAGAAGAATAGTATATATAAGGCAATTGAATCGGGGGAATACGAATCATCACAATAAAAAAATTGCCTTTTCAAAAAATAACTGTCTTTTTGAAAACAAATAACTGCTATGAGAAATAACTTCTTTTTTCAAAGAAAATTTAGAAAGATAAAGACAATCAATTACGGATATATAGGCTTACCTTTCTAAAGATAAATTAAATCAACTTACAGTCGTGATCCAAGATCATCTAGGTCTGAGCGTCTTTTAGGTATCTTTATCTCTGAGTCTGAGCTTCTTCAAACTTTATAACATTAAGCTTGTACCAAATAGACTCAAATTGACTTTTCTCCAGAGGTTTTGTAAAGATGTCCGCCAGTTGATTTTTTGAATCGATAAATTGAATCAGTATCTCTCCATTTTGAACATGATCTCTTATAAAGTGATGTCGAATCTCTATATGCTTTGCTCTTGAATGAAGTACTGGATTCTTGGTGAGGTTGATTGCGCTTGTATTATCACATTTAATCTCAGTACATGAGTCTTCAATTCCAAAGTCTCTTAACTGTAGTTTTATCAATAGAATTTGAGAACAACAGCTTCCAAGAGCTACATATTCTGCTTCTGCTGTTGAAAGAGCAACCATACTTTGCTTTCTAGAGAACTAGGATACCGTCCTGTTTCCAAGTAGCTGACAAGTGCCTGAGGTGCTTTTTCTATCAATTCTGCATCCAACAAGATCTGCATCTGAGTATCCAAGAAGAGTAAAGTCTCCCATTTTTGGATACCATAGACCTAACGACGAGGTTGTTGCAACGTATTTGATGATGCGTTTTGCAGCACTCAAATGAGATTCTCTGGGATCTGATTGAAATCTGGCACACATATAAACATTAAACAAAATGTCAGGTTTTGAAGCAGTAAGATAGAGAAGTGATCCAATAATACTTCTGTATCGCTTCTGATCAACTTTCTTTCCTCCTTCATCCTTGTCCAGCTTCGAGGAACTTGACATTGGTACATCAGTTTTCTTGCAGTTCTCCAAACCGAACTTCTTAACAAGTTCCTTAGCATATTTTTCTTGATGAATAAAGATTCCTTCCTTCAATTGTTTCACTTGTAGTCCAAGAAAGAAATATAATTCACCCATCATGCTCATCTCGAATTCTTCCTGCATAGACTTAGAAAATTTCTTACATAAATTTTGATTAGTAGATCCAAAACAATGTCATCAACATATATTTGAACGAGTAGAAAATCTTTACCTTCTCTTTTAATGAAGAGAGTAGTGTCTATTTTACCTTTCACAAAACCACTCTGGTTTAGGAATTTGCTTAACCTTTCATACTAAGCTCGAGGTGCTTGCTTTAATCCATATAGAGCTTTCTTCAGTTTGAATACATAGTCTGATCTTCTTGAGTCTTCAAAACCAGGCGGTTGTTCCACATAAACTTCTTCTTGAATAAATCCATTCAAGAATGCACTTTTAACGTCCATTTGAAACAGTCTGAAATTTTAATAGCAAGCAAAAGCAAGTAATAAACGAATTGCTTCTAACCTTGCCACTGGTGCGTAAGTCTCATCATAGTCTATCCCTTCTTCTTGCGTATATCCTTTGGCCACGAGTCTTGCTTTGTTTCTTATGACTTTCCCTTTTTCGTCCATCTTGTTCCTGAAAACCCATTTAGCACCGATAATAGATTTACCTTTTGGTTTAGGAGTTAATTCCCAAACATCATTGATACTGAACTGTCTGAGCTCTTCCTGCATAGCTTCAATCCAGCTTTCATATGATAAAGCGTCCTCTATACTTTTGGGTTCTATTTCAGAAATAAGAGTGACATCGCTAGACTCTTCATGCCTTTTAGATCTTGTACACATTCCTTCATCAATGTTGCCAATGATGAGTTCTTTGGGATGACTAGACTTGTGTTTCCAATTGCTGGTAGGTCGAACAATTTGTTCATCTTTTTCTTCATTTGAGTCTTCAAGATTCGTTCGTTGTTGACCTTCTATAGTATGAGCTACTCCAGAGGAATTGGAATTTGTAGAGTATGGATTGAGCTCAAATTCTTCAGGTTGAGTCGGAACCAATTGATTTGTGTAAAGTCTTGGAATTTGACATTCATTGACTCTTCCACAAATTGAGTTTTCTTGTTGTATACTTTGTAGGCTTTGCTGGTTGTTGAATATCCAAGGAAAATTCCTTCATCTAACTTTTCTTCAAACTTACCAACACGATCATTTGCATTTTTCAAGATAAAACATTTGCAGCCAAACACATGAAAATATGACACAATTGGCTTTTTTCTATTGAACATCTCATAAGGAGTTTTCTCCAGAATAAGCCTTAAGAATACTCTGTTAATGATATAACATGCTGTAGACACAGCTTCAGCCCAAAAACGAGATGAAATGTTACTTTATATTAAAAGAGTTCTTGCCATTTATTGCAAAGATCTATTTTTTCTTTCCACTACTCCATTTTGTTCTGGAGTGTATGGCGAAGAAAAAACATGCTTTAAACCACATTCATCACAGAAATTTGCAAAGTCTTGATTTTCGAACTCACCTCCATGGTCTATCCGAATGCTTGTGATAGTGTATCATTTCTCATTTTGAATTTTCTTAGCAAGTTTTGAGAAGTGAGAGAAAGTTTCAGACTTACTTGATAAGAAGAACACCCAAGTATAGCGAGAATAGTCATCTACAATTACCAAGCAGTATTTCTTCCCACCAATGCTTTGTGTTCTAGTTGGTCCAAAGAGATCCATATGCAGAAGCAGCAAAACATGATTAGTTGAAACTTGATTTACAGGTTTAAAGGAATTTCTTACCTGTTTGCCCTAAACACATGGTGTACATAATTTTGTCTTTTGAAATCTTAGGTTGGGCAGTCCACGAACAAGCTTTTTGGAAGAGATCTTGGCTATCTGATTCATATTGGCATGGCCAAGTTTTCTGTACCATAGATTCTCTTCATCTTGAATGGAGATTAGACACCGAGAGCTTTCTGATTTGATATCAAGCAAATAGATGTTTCCATGCCTTCGACCAGTAAAGGATTGAGACAAATCCTTACTAATTCCTAAACATATGCCTTCTTGAAAGTTGATTTTGAAACCAGTGTCACACAGTTGGCTTATACTTAGAAGATTGTAGTTTAAGCCTTCCACCAAGGAAACATTGTTGATTGTTAGACTCCCAATCTTGAAAGTTCCAAGACCAGTGATTCTTCCTTTGCCATTTCCTCCAAAGGAAACTCTTCCACCATCTATTTGGGTAAGTTTTATGAAGTAATTTGAATCTCCTATCATATGTCTCGAGCAGCCACTATCCAAGTATCACTTAATCTTTTTCTTGATAATGACCTGCAATTATGCAAAAATTTCAAGTTTTCTTTGGTACCCACACTTTCTTGGGTCCAGGGGAGTTAGTTCCAAAAGTAGTCTTTGCCCAGTTTCTCTTAACAGGTTTCCAGACTTTAGGACAATCCTTCTCAAAATGTTCCGAGCTGTTACACTTTGAACATTTAAGAGCACTTCGACCAACATATTTTACAAATACTTTTTGAAAATGATTTATGTAAAAAGCTTTAGCATGTCTTTGTTTAATTCTTTCTTTTACCTTTGGAAAATCAATTAAATTAACGATTTCTGATGTCATTCCCAAACCTGATTTATGAAAATAAGGTTTTTGAATTGAAAGAATTTTATCAAGTTTTTCAGATCCATTTGAAAACCTTTTTGAAATATCTGTAATATCCTTTTTCAAGAGAATATTTTCTTTTGAAAGAAACTCTTCATTTTCTTTTGAATTTTTAAACTTGTTGTTCATATTCTCAATTCTTCTTTCAGAGAAGTTTCCTGTTGTCTTAGTATTGAATTTTCCTTTTTAAGTTCAGAAATCCTTTTAAGAGATACCTTTAGGCTAAGACAAAGTTCATCAATGTACTTTGAAACCTTAATGGGAATTTTAAAGTTACTTACCTCAATTTCCTTATCGAATCTCGAGTCCGAGTTTGTCTCAGAGTCTGAGTCTGATTCTGAGTTCGCCATCAGACAAATGTTGGCATACTCTTCATCACTCTCTTCACATTCTATGTCGCTCCAAGTCTATGCTTTGAGAGCTTTCTTGAGTTTCTCTATATTTCCTTTCTTTTTCTTCAATGGGAAGTGAGAGTGCTTATCATGAAGCCCGTGAGCTTCTGGGCCAATTTCCTAATTTAATTTTGGCCCACCACAATAGAAAGACAATCACTATAGCTCACAATTGATATATCTATGTCTATATATATAACAATTGTGGCCAATAGAGTTTGTCTATACACATTTTAATATTTCTAATTTTTTTATTTACCTATTATTACTATTCCAAAATATAATTTTATAGCAGTAACAATTTCAAAGTATAATCTACACCGTACATCAAGATATATTTTCTTGAAACTTTTATAATTTTTAAGCAATCACTCTTTTCAATATAATATTAGTTTTGTTCATAAAGATATTTAAGTATGAGACCGCCAATATATATCAACAACCAACTGTTGGCAACAAAATTTGTACAAGAAAAGTTAGGTTATTTAAATATTTTTAATATGAAAATAAATCAACGGAATTCTATCTATGCATTTCTAGTCAAAAGAAGTATTGCGAATTTCTTTAAAAGTACAACTTAAATATTGCATTATCTCCGGAAGATACCAAAGAATTCTCTTTGCAATGCATTGTCAAGATGACGATGTCCACCAACTCTTGTTAAAACAAAAGGATAGACAGTAAATATATACTCAATAGATTAGGGAAAATTTCTATAGAAAGAAAGAAAACTGAAATATATGGAATTGGAAGATGATTTTTAAGAAATCACTTCTAAATCTCTATAAACTGAGAAGAGCGAATGGAATTTATTCTAATTCTACTCAAATAGCTTGCTCACCTTTTCCACACCAAGTCGATCGCCTAAAGGTGAAGAATCTGACAAATGGAGGAAACTTATCATTATATTTATTTCTATTTTTTTACATGCTCGAAAGATTACATCTACTCATATTTGATTCAATAAATTAATTTCAGTTTTGGGTCTCATGTTTTCTTTTAAACGGTGGATATAACTGCGTGATAGGCTTTGGATTCATTTTAAGGAAAAATTCTCACGTAAACTCTAGTGGAGAATTTGACTAATGTGAATATTTATTTTGTTACAATTTTCTGCATATTATTACTCTCACCGAAATTCATGTTCACCCAGCATCTAGAATCAAATAATATGAACATGTATAATTTCAGCATCGTACAACACATATGCATCTTGCTAAGCTTGAATTAAAATATCTAATTTATATCAAGGTTGAACTCCACAAATAGTCTGATGTTGATACCATATCTGAAAATTATTTTTTCCACCATCAATGGAATTAGATAGAAAAGAACAGCACCAGTGAATTTCAGATGCAATGGATATCAAGGGAGGAAAAGTATGTGTTTTAGCATTAAACACACGCAGGTACTTGCAAGCGAGTCTTAAAAGGTGCAATCTATCGATCTCTTGAACAACAGGTATGAATCAAAAGGTACTAATTAACCCCTCAAGATCAGAGCATAAAAAAGAATTAGCGCACCCTGAAATTTTTACTTAGGTGAGCCACTCGGAGTTAAGTTCGCCCTCTCATCTTATCCTTGAAATTAGCGAGATATTTCATAGATTCAGCATATCTATCTAAGTAGACTTTTTCATCCTTTAAAAAGAACAAGAATCCCTAATATAAACCATTTTCAACTCATGTAGCACTTTTCATTTATTAACATGTTCTGCTTCTAATTAAAAAATGTATCATGCACATTGAGAAGCTACCGGCTCAGATCAAGCCCCAGGCTGGGTGGCCCTCTTGCCACCGCTAGTCAACTCTCTCTCTCTCTCTCTCTCTCTCTCTCTCTCTCTCTCTCTCTCTCTCTCTCAAGGTGCAACTTAGGCTCCATGCTTTTTCCTTGTCTGCCTCAGGATTGCAAAAGGGCTTATTTGAGTAACAGGGAAGTCGCATGGCCATAGATAGTTCTGAAGATGAATTTACATTCTTCAGGTACTTCCAAGTTTACTTTGCAACAGGACCCTTTCGAGGATACCTTTATATTATGAGGAGGATGGGGTCAATTTGTTGTATCAATATAGGTTGTCCTCGGATTCAATACGATTGATTGGTAATCAAAAGACTCTTCCCAAGCTCGGTGGCACGAGCTTTTTAACCAAGTGGGGTTTTAAAGTTCTTGCCTCCTTTCTCCGGTCTTAGACAACCGGCATAATGTAGAGGATTGAATTTGACTTAACACTTTTTTGAATGACACAAGTATCCCTTGGTTTATAGATTCGCTCAACCAAAGAAGCAATTTCAAATTGATGTTTGACCGACCTTAGCCATAATCGTCTTCATTTTTTTACCACCTAACTTGTTAATAGAGACACCGTGGGTCAAAAAACCTAATGCGGGCATTGACCAATCTCCGGACCACTTTGGATTATAAGTTGTTCTAAGGGGAGGGGGAACTCCAACGTGGAACAAGAATTCCAAATATCAGTGTCCCCTTCACTATCCAACTTTTGTGATCATACACTGTTACGAATTATTCCACGCCTCCCAAAAAGGGAAAAAGAACAAAAAGAAAAAGGACACAACCTCTAGCTCTAAAGAGCTAATGTTATTGTGATTTATGCATACATACAAAAGGAGGAGAAGATGACATTCAATATCCACCATTATTTTATTGCCATGTCCAAAAGGTTGATCTTCCATTCTTTAGAGCTTCAGCACTATTGTGCCCACATGAATATAATGATCCTACCTACCCAAACATAATCATAACATTTATTGGATGATTGATAAATGGTATGACTCAGCTTTATCTATCTCAAAAAAGAAAGATCTTTCCTAACTAGCCCCAACAACTTTTATGCTAGAGTCACCAAGATTCTCATTGATATGGGAAATAAAGCTTCAAGTGGCAAAAGATAAAGCCTTGCCATGTTTAGCATTAGTAGCATTTCCCAGCCCAACAGCATAAAATAAAATAAAAGGGCCAGTAATTTGAATTTATAGAGTTAATTAAAAGATCTCGCATCATCACTTGTAGTTTCTAATTTTGCACTAATGAAGATAATTTACAAGTAGTTGATGATCGATCTTTCTATATTTAAAATGATTATAGGTCTCGTCTTCTTCTTTTTTTTTTTTTTTTTTTTTTATGATAATTGAGATTATATTATAAATGATCGACATCTTCGCATTTTGTTTCATGTTTTCTGTTTAATATCTTTTTCATTATTTTTTCCGCACACGCAACGTTGCATTTCTTTGTTAGCTGTCGGAAGAGAAACACAGGCCTACATTCTTGACTGCATTCCACTTTCTTTTTCCTTTTTTTTTTTTAATTTCAATTCATAACTATAGTTGTAAAATAAATTTTTGATAATACTTCTAATTTTAGTAGGATTGTGCATTGGTCCCAGTCCGACCTGAAAACCAAACCAGACTAGCCGTTCTATGTTCCCTAAATGGATGGGTCCGGTTTGGGGTTCTAAAAATTTGGAACCAAGAGTAACTGTCTAGTTCTCAATTCCATATAAGGAATTGGACCAGTTGGTCAAGATTAATCAAAAAAAAAAAAAAAAAAAGGAAATTTTTGCCCTATCCTTTCCATTTGGCACGTAATTAATGATTTTACCAAATAAATAAGAAAAGAGCCAGTAAAAGGTATTAGAAAAATCTGGGTCATACCCTCTCTTGTGGCCTGTAATTAATAATTTTACCAAGTAAATAAGAAAAGAGCCAAAAAAAGCTATTGTCAAAATCTTGGTCCTATCCTCTCCATTTGGCCTGTAGTTAATAATTTTATGGGAAAAGACCACCAAAAACCCCAAACTCTGCCCAAAATGACAGATTTACCCCAAACTTTTTTTGTGGCGTGAAAAATCCGAACTTTGCAACCGTGACACATTTACCCCATCAATGGCACTTTTGTCTTATTTTTTTCTTTTTTTCCTTTTTTTTTCTTCTTCTTCCCTCCGCCGGCGAAGGGAAGAGAGAAGAAAAAAAATTAAAAAAAAATTTAAAAAAATTAAAATTTAAAAATTTAAAAATAATTTAAAAATAAAAAGACCAAAATGCCCTCTAATTTTGGGGTAAATGTGTCACACGACAGAAGTTCATGATTTTTTGTGTCACAAAAAAATTTTGGGTAAGTGTGTCACGGTTCGCAAAATTCAGGATTTTTTACTTCACAAAAAAAGAAAGTTTGGGATAAATTTGTCACTTTAGACAAAATTTGGGGTTTTTCGTGATTTTTTCCCTAATTTTACCAAATAAATAAGAAAAGAGCCAAAAGAAAGGTATTGTAGCGTAGGAACCTCAACCCTATCCTCTCCATATGGTCTGTAATTAATAATTTTACCAATAAACAAAAAAACCAAAAAAAGACATTGTGAAAGTCGTAAATAAACCCTAATTTATAAAATATTTTTTTAATGTTGAAAAACTCATACTTCTAAGATATAGAAGAAGCCAAAAAAAAAAAGGAATTACCCAAACTCTGCAACTTAATAATTTTCACCTAGGCAAGATTTAGATCGATCCTAGAATCGGATGGAATCAGCTAGTTTGATTCCAGATCAGGTGAATTGTGTTTCCTAATTCCATAAATGTAAAATTGATCTTCCGGTTTTCGGGTTTTACGAGAGGAATCGACTCATCCAAAAACTGATTACCGTAAGATTTCAATTTTTATTTTTTTTTCGTTGGTCCAAAAAGAGAAGCGTGATCACCCCATAAAAGTCAACTTTTCTCACAGGATCCCGTGAATGGCGCCTTCCTTTCCCCTCCACCTTCCCATGTGAATATGCGCCTGCTTGGCTCGCCCTCCCTACATCCGACCACCACCGAACGAGACTCCCCCCCGTCAAATAGCCTTCCAACACGTCATCCACATGGGGACAGCCGCCTCCGCAGCGACGCATGGCGGCACCGCGAGACGCGCGCAGGGTGGGGTCGCCCACAGAGGATCGCGGACCCCCAAATCTCGACCGTCGCCGTCGATACCGAATAAACCGGATCTTCGATGTTTCAGAACCGGGGCCCACCCGCCCGCCCCAGTTTTTTACAAACCATCCCACGACAAGCTTCCTCTCCTCTTCTTACACGCCTGAAAAACAATAAATAATTTATATCCAGAAGATAAATATTCTCATGCCTTCGTTCAGTGAAAAATTGAGAGAAGTCTTTGCTTGTTCCCGAACAAATGCCTTCTTGGAAATTTATTTTGAATCCAGTATCGCAAAGTTGACTTATGCTAAGTAGATTGTAATTCAGACCTTCCACCAAGGAAACATTATTGATAGTCAAGCTTCCAATCTTCACGGTTCCACAACCAACAATTTTTCTTTTGCTGTTTCCACTAGAGGAAACTTTTCCACCATTTACTTGAACAAGTTTTATAAAACAATTTGAATCTCCTGTCATATGTCTCGAATATCCACTATCCAAATACCATTTGATCTTCCTCTTGATAGTGATCTGCTATCACAAGAGAAATTCAAATTTTATTTGGTACCTAGATTTTCTTGGGTCCAGAAGGGTTAGTAAAAACAGTCTTAGCTCAATCCTTCTTAACTGGTCTCCAAACCTTGAGACATTCCTTCTCAAAATATTCTGAGCTGTTACACTTTAAAGATTTGAGAGCACTTCGGCCAACAGGTTTTACAAAAACCTTTTGAAAGTGATTTTTGTAAAATGCCCTTGTGGGTCTTTGTTCAATTCTTTATTTAATTTTGGGAAAATCAATTAAATGAATAGTTTCTGAAGTCATACCCAAACTAGATTTGTTAAAATAAGGTCTTTGTACATAAAGAATTTTCTCCAACTTTTCACATCCTTTTGAAAATCTTTTTGTGATATTTGAAATATCTTCCTTCAAAAGTCATTTTCCTTCGAAAGAGAATTAGAATTTACTTTCAAATCAATAAAACTTTTATCCAGATTTTCAAACTCAATTTAAAATTCTATAGCCTCAATTTAAAATTCTCCCTTTTTAGTTCGGAAATTCTTTTAAGAGAAGTTTCGAGACTGAGACAAAGTTCATCTATATACTTTGAGACTTTTATAGGAATTTTTAAAGTGCTAACCTCAACTTCTTGATCTGAATCTGAATCAGAGTTTGTTTCTGATTCTAAGTCTAAATTGGAATGAGCCATTAGACATGTATTAGCATATTCCTCTTCACTTTCCTCGCACTCAGTATCACTCCAAGTTTCTGCTTTGAAAGTCTTTTTGTATTTCTCCGTTCTTCCATTCTTTTTCTTCAAGAGAGGACAGTTAGGTTTGATATGCCCATTTTTCTTACATTCGAAGCATATTACATCTTTGCTGGTTTCATTGTCCTCTGTTGATCTCTTCTGGAAGTTTTGAGTACTATGTTTCTTCTAGTTGAATATTATTCCCTTCCTATTCAACTTTCTGAATTTTTTAATCATAAGTGCTAGCTTCTCATCGTCCATGTCATCTTTTGAATATGTATCATCAAAATTATCATTAGATTTTAAAGCAATTGACTTCTTACCTCCAAGATCTTCTTCCTCATTGATTTGCTCCACTTCATATGATTGAAGTGTGCCTACTAGTTCGTCTACTGAAAGAGGCATGATCCTCTAGGTTTCTCTGATTGACGTCTTCACGTGATTCCGGTCTTTGGAGAGTCCACGCAGCAGTTTATTAACCTTCATTGGTCCTGAGATTAGCTGTCCTTGGTATGTCAGGCCATTTACAATCTTTGTGAAGCGACTAAACATATCAGTGATGGATTCTCCAAGCTTCATCTTGAAGGCTTCATACTGTCCGAGTAGAATATTAATTTTTGTTTCCTTTACTCGATCAATCCCTTCGTAAGTAACATGCAACCTGTCCCAAACTTTTTTTCACTGTTTCACAAGAAGAAATTCGGTTATACTCAGTGGGAGATAAAGCATAGTATAAAGAGTATATGACTTTAGCATCAAGAGCTTGTCTCTTGGTTATTTCTGCTTGTGTTAATTCGCCAACATCTACAGCTTCCTTTCCTCTCTGAGGTTGATGTAGCTATGGGATTGATCCATTTTTCTACCACATCCCATTCCAAGGGATCTTTCGATCTTAGGAATGCATTCATCTTGTTTTTCCATACATTGTACTCATTCCCATCAAAGTAAGGAGGTCTGGTGTTGCTTTGGCCTTCAACCAAACCTAGAGCCAAAATACTAGTCATAGATCTTTAGCTTTAGAAATAAAAATACAAAATAAAATAAGCACACAAGCTCTTATACCAATTGAAAGGGTTAGTTGCAACACCTAGAGGGGGGTGAATAGGTGTGAAAATAATTTTCGCAAGGTTCAGAAGTAATAGTTTGCTTTTTAGAAAACAACAGACTATGAACGAATTCAGATTATAGCAGTTAGATAAAACTATTAATAGAATAAAAAGAGTTCAAGGAAGAGAATAAGAACACAAGATTTATAGTGGTTCATCTTAGATCAAGCCTACGTCTACTCTCCCATGTTGACAGCCCACTGGCTAGATTCCACTAAGAAACAAAAGAGATTTTACAATATTGTAATCTCGACTTCACAGTGAAGTCTCTACTGGTCTCTCACAAAGTCTCACTATGAGTTTCTCTCTTTTGTATACAACTTTGAGTTCAGTATTTGGATTAACAAGGAAATGAAAAGCTTCAGACTTTCAAATTTCTCTTTCACACACACTCTCAAACAACTAGAGAGTTCGCCTTAAATACTCCTTCATGCCTTTACGACCGTTGGCACTTTCCAAAAGAATTCTTCCAATCTACCCGTTGGACAGAATCAATCAAGGGGATCTCGAGTTGGTTGATTAATTGTGATGAAAGTCCGTCAATCCTGTTCACCCATACAATCGGGATCTTGGTTTCCATAAGTAAAACTTTCCAAGTTTGCTTGCCTTCCAAAAGATTTGATTATCAAAATTGATTCCATTAAGGATAATCAATCATGTAGGTGCTATATCCAACTAGAGAATCATCCATAAGCCATACGAATCGAATCCTTGAAGAAATAAAGATAATCTCGCATCTAGATAAATCTTCATTCTTCAGTAGCATTCAGTCTGAAATCTGTTAGTGTGAACAAATTTTGAACCTAAAATCTGGCGGTCTTCAAACTTGAACCTAAAATTTGTCAGGGGAAGATGTGGTGGGAACTATGGCGGAACAGAACATTGGAGCACACACAAGGCCATTTGGTCGAACTCATGAACTCACATAACGTTCTCATCTCCAATCTTACCTTCAGAAATTCACCCTTTTGGACGATTCATCCTGTTTACTGCAGGTTTGGCAATTGCTTTCTTATGCTGGTTTGTGGATTCTGCATTAATCTCTTGAGAAAAGTAGCTCTATCGTGAAACCGAGTGATTGCTTTTGATATTTTCAACACAAGTTCCGCACAAACATTCTCATCTACCCATAATTTAAACGAGTGTTTGACAAATATTTCACAAGGGAATTGTACTTATTTGAAAGGACACTGGTTCCACGCCTTTTTGGGCCAATTATTTTGTTGCCTAATTGCAGAATACTATTTTTTTTTTGGGTGTGGTTCAGTAACGTTGTTATAAAAGACATGACGATCTTGGCTCCCCTCAATGCCCCAAATTCAGATGGTATTGATCCAGGTATGTCACTGTTTCCCTTCGCATTTCTCTTTCTCCTTGGAGTATCGAAGTTTCTTATCATACTTAGCACAATACTAGGGAATTGTAACACCAAAATGGATAGAGGATATTAAATAGATTGATTCAGATATCTGTTTTATGGAAGGGACAGAAGTCGCAAGAAAGGAATGAAAATTTATCTTCTTGACATTTTTCAGTCTCTCTGTGACTGGAGATTGTAGAGGGATAAGTGGTAGATTAAAAGAATCACCCTTTATTCCATCTGAAAATCCCAAGTGGCAGAAAATGAATTGATTTTATTCATAAGACAAAAGATGTCCGTGTCTTGATTCACCTTTCTTTTCCTCCCAAGAACCTGTACAAGTGGAGTATGCACTAGCACCCGTTAAGTTTATTCATGTCTTCCTGTCCTTTCAAATATCCAGACTCGTGTAGCAAAGTGTGCATCGAAGACTGTTACATTGAGAGCGGGGACGATCTTGTCGTGGTAAAGAGTGGATGGGACCAATATGGAATTGCAACAGCGCATCCTAGTTCGGATATTATTGTTAGGAGAGTATCAGGAACCACTCCCACTTGCTCTGGGGTCGGGATCGGTAGCGAGATGTCGGGAGGGATTTTAAACGTGACTATAGAAGATCTGCATGTCTGGGACTCTGCCGCAGGAATCCGTATCAAGACAGATATTGGTCGAGGAGGTTATATAGCTAATATCAATATAATTAACGTGATCATGGAACGGGTCAAAATTCCCATAAGATTTAGCAGAGGTTCTAATGATCACCCAGATGAGGGATGGGACCCGAAAGCCATTCCTAGAGTGAAGGGTGTATTCATAAGCAACGTGGTGAGCATGAATTCTACAAAAGGCCCTGTCTTAGATGGCATGAAGGTTTCACCATTCGAACAGATATGCATGAAAAATATCAGCTTATTTGGATTGCCTCCTCCTGTGAAGTGGCACTGTGAATTTCTTTCACGAGCTTTACTTAGCAATTTGTTTTTCTACGGTGACTTTAGCAAATCTTTAATTCTTATGCATATATTTCTTATTGTGTTCTATTTCAATTCTTATGAAAATATATAAATAATTAGATGAAAGAAAAATATTTCATGATCATACATATCTTGATAATGCATGCTTCAAATTAGTTGTTTATATGTACGTAGATCTTATTTTTAAATGTCTATGAAAAAGTAAGGCTGAAATTATTTCAACAAAAAAAAGGCTTTCCTACACCTAGGAAAAGGAAAAATTAAAGAGAAATTTTTACTATTTAAAACGTTTGTTACATATATTTAGCGAATAATTTATATATGGATTATTGATTCTGAAAATCCAGTTCTTACGCATATACCACATTCTACTTGTAATATATATAATTATGGAATATAAATTTTTTCACCTAATTATACATAGATATCTCCAAATAAGATGAAAAATTATGCATTCCATAATTGCACGTATTTTGATAATAAATGTACATATGGATTCTATTTTCAAATGCCTATATAAAAAGAAGGCTAAAAGTTATATTTCATGGTTGCGCCTATTTTATAACACGAACATTAGGAAATTACTAACTTATTGACATAAATATTTAACTGCAGAAAACAACTACTTTAAAAGGTTCCTATGATATGATAGTGCATATTTCATCACTATATAATGTTAGAGGGTCATTGAAAAGCTATATAACATGAGAACCTTTTTATGATAAATAGACGAATCAATAAAAAAAATTCCATCACATCAAACTTGAATTACAGCTCGTCTCTTACAAGTAAATGAAAATTACAAATCAGAATACATTTAATATTTTAAAAAAAAAATTTAAAGAACCCATTAGACTTGAAGTTGCTCAAGCTGGACAGCCTTTTGGCCTTCAGAGGGACAGTCTCCTCCAAGACAGCCCTCGAGATGATCAGACAAGCAGGAGCCGTCGATGTTCTCGTGGTGGTGGGACTTGCAGACGAAGTAGATCACTGTCTGCACGACCAAATCGAACAGCACCAGCATCGACAGCAACAGCAAGCAGATCAGCCCAACCCCAATCCTGATTCCAATAGGAACAAAGTCCAAGACCACGAAGAATTCAAACAGTGCCTGAACCAGTACGGAGCACACCAAGACACCAAGAAAACACCAAACCGATAGGCCTATCTTGCCCTTTATCAGTCTCTTGCTCTTCGCCATCGCCTTCCTTCCATACGCATCTTCAAGAACCGAGATCACGCTCGCCAATTGCCAAATCATTGTGATATAAACAAACCCAACGATGTACAAGATCAAGAGAATTACCGCCACGGCAATCCCAAGTGCAGGGCCAACCGAAAATTGCCTCACCACGACAAGCCATACGATCAGAAGCCCCACAGCCACAACGTTGTACACCAAGAAGAGTGCAAAGCACCAGAAAAAAGTGACCATGAGCCTCTTCCACACTCTGGGCAGGATGCTCATGATCTTCTTGAAACTAATCTGCTTGGCCGCGCGAACGCAGGCTACTGTATAGACAACAGCTGCGGTTGAAAGGAGAGAGAAGATGAAGATGAAGATGAAGTAGCCGACTCTGACGAGCCAGAAAGCAACCCACTCCTTCTTGAGCGTGCGGGACAGGTCCCTGTACTCCGGGTCATCCTTCCAGGTGTCGTTTCGGGTGATCTCGTGGTCGAGGATCTTGAAGGAGAGGAGCTGCGAGACCAAGGAGTGGGCGAGGAAGATGACGCAGAAAGGGAGGATGAGAGCGAGCGTGATCTGGGCGAATATCTTCCTCCATTTGAGGATGATCTTGGATGTCTCCCTGTAGATGCCGAGGAACCCTAGGAATTGCAGCTCGTTCTGGTCTCTGTCCATCGTCTCTTTCGCACAGAGAAATCAAGAACGAGCGAAACGACCGATGTTTAGAGCGACTGAGATATTTCTTGAAGCAGAACTAGCGAAGAGATTCAGACACTCGGGTACTTATAAAGGGTCTTGAGAAGAACAGCCACCGAGTGAATTGATAAAGGAAGATAGTGATGCCGTCAACAGTGGGGGTAGGATGAGGTAAGACTTTGAAATTTGAACAGGTCAAACCTTTTTCTTCAGAGTCGTACTTCTTCATGCAATTTGTTGCCGTCATTATTGAATTTGCTCGAAGAAGAGGATAAAGATTTTGGCACCCACCCACGCATGGTTGTGCTGGTTGAGACGTACCTCTGATTTGGCACCACATTAGGGGTTCGACGACTCCTTGAGTCGTCACAATTTTCAGAGTAATTCCGTTATTTAAGCGGGGGTTCCGGCAATGGATTACTAGATCAATCTCTCCCAAGATATGGTCAGTGCTGTGCTCTTGAAAATGAGCGAGGCTAGTGAGCTAGGCCGGATCCTCGGCGCATATAAAAAAAAAAAAAAAAAAAAAAAAAAGGATTTTGACTCCCTTTCTTTGGTCTTGGCTTGAAGGTGTCGAGGTTTCCTGATTAAGCATAATTGTTGGCCGAAACGCGTGGATGGGTTTTGGCCCTTTCCTCGATTCGGGTGGCGGCCACGGAAATTCAGCCGAGCCGACGCGATTTGGTCTCCGCGCCGCGTCGAAGGGGTGCAATAACGTGGAAAGTGGGGGCGCTTGTTTGACCTGGCTAGGAAATTTCCTTGAGAAGTTCACGTCCATACATGCGAAGCAGAGATTTGTTTAAAATAATTGGGTCGCCTAGACACAGTCGCGTTTCGTGTTGGGGTGTGCGGTTCATACTCCCATCGATAGGAAGGCACAGGGACTCCCACTCCTCAGTGAGGGGGAGGTGGTCTAAGGGACCCGACCCGATAGGATTGTAAAAAGATGGTCTTCATAGTTTGGGTCCGTTTTTTATTAGTAGTTTAAGTTTGGACTTATGAATAATTACTAAGTATATATAATCCATTTGTCTTATAAATGAGAATTGTAACAAATAGGTAGGAGGTGCCAATTATAGTGGAATCTTCTACTAGATGTGGCCACAATTTAAAGGTGAATTAGGTGGGATAAACTTTACATCTTGGTTTCTCTTACTCACTTTTACTCCATATTTCATTGTGTTTGTATGTTTAATCCTAACATTTCTTATAGGCACCAAGTGTCGTATGCTACGATTTACTATTTCATGTTGGGATGTGGTTTACACTCTCCATCGACAGTAAGGCACGAGAATCCCACTCCCTAATGAGTGAGTGGGGGTCCCGGGGGCCTGTTCTAGTGGGGTCGTAGGGGTAGGGTTTTTATAGTTTGGGCCGTATGAACTTGGGTCAATCACGGGATTAATTTCTTGTGTTTGTCGAGATGCGACCTGAAAGCTTCTTGATGGATTCGCCAAATGAGCGCTAGTTTTCTCGGCGATTCAAGCTGAAACCCTAGCTTTTGTTGGAGCTCTAAAATTTTCTCTCTCTAAATGACATGAACTCGTTAAGACGGAGTCAGACAGTTCGGCTTTAGTTCAGACAATGAAAAGCGCAGATCAATGGGAAGTGAGAGTGCAGATCAATAGAGTGTGTCTATACACATTTTCATTTTTTTATTTTTTTATTTACCTATCATTACTATTCCAAATATACCTTTATAGCAGTAACAATTTCAAAGTATAATCTACACCGTACATCAAGATATATTTTCTTGAAACTTATATAATTTTTAAGCAATCACTCTTTTCAATAGAATATTAGTTTTGCTCATAAAGATATTTAAGTATGAGACCGCCAATATTTCGTTATTATGACATGAATTTGTAAATAACATATCAAATATGGTGATGCAAGTGAAAATTCAATGGGTAGTCATCTTAAAACCAACAAATTAGATTTTATAAAGTCTAAAAAATAACTGGCTTGAAGTATTTATAAATATAAAATATATCAGCAACCAACTGTTGGCAACAAAATTTGTACAAGAAAAGTTAGGTTATTTAAATATTTTTAATATGAAAATAAATCAACGGAATTCTATCTATGCATTTCTAGTCAAAAGAAGTATTGCGAATTTCTTTAAAAGTACAACTTAAATATTGCATTATCTCCGGAAGATACCAAAGAATTCTCTTTGCAATGCATTGTCAAGATGACGATGTCCACCAACTCTTGTTAAAACAAAAGGATAGACAGAAAATATTTACTCAATAGATAAGGGAAATTTTCTATAGAAAGAAAGAAAACTGAAATATATGGAATTGGAAGATGATTTTGAAGAAATAACTTCTAAATCTCTATAAACTGAGAGGAGCGAATGGAAATTATTCTAATTCTACTCAAATAGCTTGCTCACCTTTTCCACACCAAGTCGATCGCCTAAAGGTGAAGAATCTGACAAATGGAGGAAACTTATCATTATATTTAAATTATATTTTTTTTACATGCTCGAAATATTACATCTACTCATATTTGATTCAATAAATTAATTTCAGTTTTAGGTCTCATGTTTTCTTTTAATCGGAGGATATAACTACGTGATAGGCTTTGGATTCATTTTAAGGAAAAATTCTCACGTAAACTCTAGTGGAGAATTTAACTAATGTGAATATTTATTTTGTTACAATTTTCTGCATATTATTACTCTCACCGAAATTCATGTTCACCCAGCATCTAGAATCAAATAATATGAACATGTATAATTTCAGAATCGTACAACATATATGCATCTTGCTAAGCTTGAATTAAAATATCTAAATTATATCAAGGTTGAACTCCACAAATAGTCTGATGTTGATACCATATCTGAAAATTATTTTTTTCACCATCAATGGAATTAGATAGAAAAGAACAGCACCAGTGAATTTCAGATGCAATGGATATCAAGGGAGGAAAAGTATGTGTTTTAGCATTAAACACACGCAGGTACTCGCAAGCGCGTCTTAAAAGGTGCAACCTATCGATCTCTTGATCTCAACTCGCCTCTTTTTCTTCACAACAGGTATGAATCAAAAGGTGCTAATTAACCCCTCAAGATCAAAGCATAAAAAAGAATTAGCGCAACCTGAAATTTTTACTTAGGTGAGCCACTCGGAATTAAGTTCGCCCTCTCATCTTATCCTTGAAATTAGCAGGATATTTCATAGATTCAGCATATCTATCTAATTTGACTTTTTCATCCTTTAAAAAGAACAAGCATCCCTAATATAAACCATTTTCAACTCATGTGGCACTTTTCATTTATTAACATGTTCTGCTTCTGATTAAAAAATGCATCATGCACATTGAGAAGCTACCGATTCAGGTCAAGCCCCAGGCTGGGTGGCCCTCTTGCCACCGCTAGTCAACTCTCTCTCTCTCTCTCTCTCTCTCTCTCTCTCTCTCTCTCTCTCTCTCATGGTGCAACTTAGGCTCCATGCTTTTTCCTTGTCTGCCTCAGGATTGCAAAAGGGCTTATTTGAGTAACAGGGAAGTCACATGGCCATAGATAGTTCTGGAGATGAATTTACATTTTTCAGGTACTTCCAAGTTTACTTGGCAACAAGACCCTTTCAAGGATACCTTTATATTCTGGGGAGGATGGGGTCAATTTGTTGTATCAATATAGGTTGTCCTCGGATTCAATACGATTGATTGGTAATCAAAAGACTCTTCCCAAGCTCGGCGGCACGAGCTTTTTAACCAAGTGGGGTTTTAAAGTTCTTGCCTCCTTTCTCCGGTCTTAGACAACTAGCATAATGTAGAGGATTGAATTTGACTTAACACTTTTTGAATGACACAAGTATCCCTTGGTTTATAGATCCACTCAACCAAAGAAGCAATTTCAAACTGATGTTTGACCGTCCTTAGCCATAATTGTCTTCATTTTTTTACCACCTAACTTGTTAATAGAGAAACCGTGGGTCAAAAAACCTAATGTGGGCATTGACCAATCTCCGGACCACTTTGGATTATAAGTTGTTCTAAGGGGAGGGGAACTCCAACATGGGACAAGAATTCCAAATATCAGTGTCCCCTTCACTACCCAACTTTTGTGATCATACACTGTCACCAATTATTCCACGCCTCCCAAAAAGGGAAAAAGAAGAAAAAGAAAGAAAAGAAAAAGGGCACAACCTCTAGCTCTAAAGAGCTAATGTTATTGTGATTTATGCATACATACAAAAGGAGGAGAAGATGACAATCAATATCCACCATTATTTTATTGCCATGTCCAAAAGGTTGATCTTCCATTCTTTAGAGCTTCAGCACTATTGTGCCCACATGAATATAATGATCCTACCTACCCAAACATAATCATAACGTTTATTAGATGATTGATAAATGGTATGACTCAGCTTTATCTATCTCAAAAAAGAAAGATCTTTCCTAACTAGCCCCAACAACTTTTATGCTAGAGTCACCAAGATTCTCATTGATATGGGAAATAAAGCTTCAAGTGGCAAAAGATAAAGCCTTGCCATGTTTAGCATTAGTAGCATTTCCCAGCCCAACAGCATAAAATAAAATAAAAGGGCCAGTAATTTGAATTTATAGAGTTAATTAAAAGATCTTGCATCATCACTTGTAGTTTCTAATTTTGCAATAATGAAGATAATTTACAAGTAGTTGATGATCGATCTTTCTATATTTAAAATGATTATAGGTCTCGCGTCTTCTTCTTCTTTTTTTTTTTATGATAATTGAGATTATATTACAAATGATCGACATCTTCGCATTTTGTTTCATGTTGTCTGTTTAATATCTTTTTCATTATTTTTTCCGCACACGTAACGTTGCATTTCTTTGTTAGCTGTCGGAAGAGAAACACGGGCCTACATTCTTGACTGTATTCCACTTTCTTTTTCCTTTTTTTTTTTTTTTTTTTTTTTTAATTTCAATTCACAAACTATAGTTGGAAAATAAATTTGATAATACTTCTAATTTTAGTACGATTGTGCATTGGTCCCGGTCCGACTTGAAAACCAAACCGGACTAGCTGTTCTATGTTCCCTAAATGGATGGGTCCGGTTTGGGGTTCTAAAAATTTGGAACCAGGAATAACTGTCTAGTTCTCAATTCCATATAAGGAATTGGACCGACTAGTCAAGATTAATAAAAAAAAATGGAAATTTTTTCCCTATCCTTTCCATTTGGCACGTAATTAATGATTTTACCAAATAAGTAAGAAAAGAGCCAGTAAAAGGTATTAGAAAAATCTGGGTCATACCCTCTCTTGTAATAATTTTATCAAGTAAATAAGAAAAAGAAAAAAAAAAAAAAAAAAAGCTATTGTCAAAATCTCGATCATGTCCTCTCCATTTGACCTATAGTTAATAATTTTACCAAATAAATAAGAAAAGAGCCAAAAAGAAAGGTATTGTAGCCGTAGGAACCTCAGCCCTATCCTCTCCATATGGTCTGTAATTAATAATTTTACCAATAAACAAAAAAGCCAAAAAAAAGATATTGTGAAAATCGTAAATAAACCCTAATTTATAAATTAGTTTTTAAATGTTGAAAAACTCCTACCTATAGGATATAGAAGAAACCAAAAGGAGAAAAAAGAAGATGAATTACCCAAACTCTGCAACTTAGTAATTTTCATCTAGGCAAGATTTAGATCGATCTTAGAATCGGATGGAATCAGCTAGTTTGATTCCAGATCAGGTGAATTGTGATTCCTAATTCCATAAATGTGAAATTGATCTTCGGGTTTTCGGGTTTTATGATAGGAATCGACTCATACAAAAACTGATCGCCGTAAGATTTTAATTTTTTTTTTTTTTCGGTGGTCCAAAAAGAAAATTGTGATCACCCCATAAAAGTCAACTTTTCTCACAGGATCCCGTGAATGGCGCCTTCCTTTCCCCTCCACCTTCCCATGTGAATATGCGCCTGCCTGGCTCGCCCTCCCTACATCCGACCACCACCGAACGAGACTTCCCCCCCGTCAAATGGCCTTCCAACACGTCATCCACATGGGGACAGCCGCCGCCGCGGCGACGCGTGGCGGCACCGCGAGACGCGCGCAGGGTGGGGTCGCCCGCAGAGGATCGCGGACCCCCCCCAAATCTCGACCGTCGCCGTCGACACCGAACAAAACGGATCTTCGATGTTTCCGGAACCGGGGCCCACCCGCCCGCCCCGGTTTTTACGAACCATCCCACGACAAGCTTTCTCTCCTCTTCTTACACGCCCGAAAAACAATAAATAATTTAAAATAGGGAAAAAAATTAATAAGTAATTAATAGATAAAATAGGAAATTAAATAAATATTCTTCTTTTTTTCTTGTGTGTGAGAGAGAGAGAGAGAGAGAATAAAATAAAATAATAATTGCGTGCTCGTTCTTTCTTCACCTTCGCTTGTTTCGCGCACTGTTGCATCCTCCTTCCCTTTTAATGTCTGCATGCATGTGAGCGACCACCACCACCACCACGACGGCGGCGACGACGACCGACCATGGAGCCCGAGAAACCCGCCTTCGGGTTCGGATCCGCCGCCGCCCACCTGGCCCGACCCGCGTGGACGCCCTTCCTCCTCCTCCTCCTCTCCTTCCTCGCCGTCCTCTCCGTCCAGATCGCCACCAAGCCGTTCTCCCCCCGCCGCCTCCCCCCGCCGCCGCTGCCGGCCGACCCCCGGCCGCCCGGGTGGCGCCTCCGCCCGGGAGCTGCGCCGGGTTCTTCCCCGGGGATCCGCGCCGGAGAGGAAGGTGGTGATGTCGATGCGGGACTTCGGCGGGGTCGGCGACGGCGCGAGGCCGGAGACGGAGACGTTCCGGCGGGCGGTGCGCCACCTGCGGCGGTTCGGGGGCCGGGGCGGGTCGCAGCTGAACGTGCCCAGGGGGACGTGGGTCACGGGTAGCTTCAACCTCACCAGCAATTTCACCCTCTTTCTCGAAGAGGGCGCTCGGATCCTAGGCTCCCAGGTTGGTCAAACTTCTCCCCGTTCTCCTTCTTTCTTTCGTCCTAGTTTTGACCGAACCATCGTGTCCTGTCCAACATCGGAACTTTCGTCCCGACGAATCTACAAGACACACGTACACCGGTACGACATGTACAGCGGAAACCGTTGTTGCTTTCGCTGTTGCTGTTGTTGTGGGGATTGTGCTGATTGATGGGTTTTGGGAGGTACAATGATGGTGCATGATGACTGGCCATGGCCAAGTTCCCATCTTTTCCCTTTTTCCTTTCGTGGGCAAGTCACGTTTTGTTCTCGATCTCCTGCTCTAATCCAGAAAACGACTCGATGATTCTTCACTGTGCCGATCCATCACCTTGTCCGAACAGTGGGTGGTCCGGCACCAGATGAAATTCTACAGAGAAGCCCAGTTTCATGCGTAATTCAAGTTTCAAACTTGAGAAAATAAGGAAGAAAAACGCAGTTCGCTCAACTGTCACTCCGTCCCTTCTGTAGCTTCCTCATCTTTTTTTCGTTTCTTTTTTTCTTTTTGACATTCATGCACAAAGGCTGAAGAAGATGCGTGAGTCTCTGCTGCTGCAGAGCAAAGGGTCCCACTGCTCACGAATTCTCTCCCTTTTATCTTTTTTTTTTTTAGTTCTTATTTATTTAGAAAGGTAACTTATGCGATGCCAGTTTATCATATTATAAGCTCCATAAGATTCTTGCTAATCAGTGTTATCACGCGTGGACAGAGTCAAGAGGTGGTGAACGAACTTGTTGCGCCAGTTTGAAAAGCTGATCTTTGTGTCCGTTCTTTTGACATTTTGGCCGACGCTTTTGGCTTTTTGTTTGATTCCTCTTCTATTATACAGAGTTACCATGAAAAAAAAAATATACAGAGTTACCGTCAGGCCTATAGCATCTGTGGAATTTAAATAATAGATAAAATTAGAAGTCGCATCCTTCCCTCTGGTTTAACTCTTTGTTTGCTTGTTTCCGTGTATATGAGCAGTGTTCATACATTTTCGATTCAAATTTGAGTAGTGAAATTGAGCAGAAATGTCTGTGAACTGGGTATTTTGGGAGTTTCGGTGAAATTAGTTTCTGAACATTTGTAAACTGGTTAATACCCCTTTCCAAGGCATTTCAAATGGACTTTCAGCTGAATTTTTCCTATGTGGCATTGCCGTCTATCATTATCAACCACTCATAGACTAAGGCAATCGCAGGTTTAACTGAAAGAATCGGGGGTTTGTGGAAAATTTTCCCATAAATTATTGGCCTTATTCCAATAGACGCAGTCAAGAATAGCAAGAGAAAGTGAGTCCTATGTAAGAAGATAGATATAGACTCCATATGTTAGACAAGTCGAGAATAGGCAGACAACGCGAATCCTGTGTAGAAGGATAGATATGGACTCCACATGTTAGTTTTTTCTATGGTAGAAATATGTTGGAGATTTTCATTGCTTGAAATGCTTGCGATTGCAAAATCTTGACACATCTACATATTTTGCAAGGATAGGATCCAAATGATTGGCCCATCATAGAGCCTTTACCATCTTATGGAAGAGGAAGAGAGAGATTAGGAGGGAGGCACATAAGCCTCATCCATGGGAATGGCCTCACTGATGTTGTCATCACAGGTACCGATTCATTCTGCCACTCATAAATGTTGGCAATTTTCAAAAGATACGCAAATTGAATGGACTTGGTTGAAGTATACCCTTCTTGGAGTGCCAATGAAGAGATAATGGAATTTCACATTAATGTGATGTTGAAATACATCTTTGTCTTCCTTCAATAGCTTGTCTTTTCTAAAATTTGTTGTCTTCTATTATATCTTGTCTTCTTGTTGTAGCTGCAGCTTTGCCCATGTGGAATCCTTGAGTATGCATTTGTTAGTCGACGAAATATCACTGCCTTTGCTTTGCCTGTCAAAGTTTCCAAGTTTGATTTTCTGTGAATTACTGGTCCAAAATGGTTTTGTAGGGAAACGTGACTTTCAACCCAGTTAAACAAGTGAGAGTCTCTCTTGGGTTCATCTAAAATTATTGCGGTGGTCCGGAAATAATTGCATCTACTTGATAAACCAAGTTTATCTGACATTTAGTAGGACTGACCAGTTGACTACTAAAAGACAGAGTAGGTAATGGTATTGATGCCGCACAAGTCCAAGCAATAATGGAGGATTCCATCTATCTTTTAAGAATAGCCATGTAGTTGAAGAGTTAATGTATGAAGTATTGATATAACTTGTGTTCCAGATGCAATGTAAGCTAAGATGATAAGACCAAACTGTTGAACAGGAAACAATGGGACAATAGACGGTCAGGGGAAGATGTGGTGGGAACTATGGTGGAACAGAACATTGGAGCACACACGAGGCCATTTGGTCGAACTCATGAACTCACATAACGTTCTCATCTCCAATCTTACCTTCAGAAATTCACCCTTTTGGACGATTCATCCTGTTTACTGCAGGTTTGGCAATTGCTTTCTTATGCTGGTTTGTGGATTCTGCATTAATCTCTTGAGAAAAGTAGCTCTATCGTGAAAGCGAGTGAATGCTTTTGATATTTTCAACACAAGTTCCACACAAGCATTCTCATCTACCCATAATTTAAACGAGTGTTTGACAAATATTTCACAAGGGAATTGTACTTATTTGAAAGGACACTGGTTCCACGCCTTTTTGGGCCAATTATTCTGTTGCCTAATTGCAGAATACTATTTGTTTTTGGGTGTGGTTCAGTAATGTTGTTATAAAAGACATGACGATCTTGGCTCCCCTCAATGCCCCAAATACAGATGGTATTGATCCAGGTATGTCACTGTTTCCCTCTGCATTTCTCTTTCTCCTTGAAGTATCGAAGTTTCTTATCATACTTAGCACAATACTAGGGAATTGTAACACCAAAATGGATAGAGAATATTAAATAGATTGATTCAGATATCTGTTTTATGGAAGGGACAGAAGTCGCAAGAAAGGAATGAAAATTTATCTTCTTGACATTTTTCAGTCTCTGTGACTGGAGATTGTAGAGGGATAAGTGGTAGATTAAAAGAATCACCCTTCATTCCATCTGAAAATCCCAAGTGGCGGAAAATGAATTGATTTTATTCATAAGACAAAAGATGTCCGTGTCTTGATTCACCTTTCTTTTCCTCCCAAGAACCTGTACAAGTGGAGTATGCACTAGCACCCGTTAAGTTTATTCATGTCTTCCTGTCCTTTCAAATATCCAGACTCGTGTAGCAAAGTGTGCATCGAAGACTGTTACATTGAGAGCGGAGATGATCTTGTGGCGGTAAAGAGTGGATGGGACCAATATGGAATTGCAACAGCGCATCCTAGTTCGGATATTATTGTTAGGAGAGTATCAGGAACCACTCCCACTTGCTCTGGGGTCGGGATCGGTAGCGAGATGTCGGGAGGGATTTTAAACGTGACTATAGAAGATCTGCATGTCTGGGACTCTGCCGCAGGAATCCGTATCAAGACAGATATTGGTCGAGGAGGTTATATAGCTAATATCAGTATAAGTAACGTGATCATGGAACGGGTCAAAATTCCCATAAGATTTAGCAGAGGTTCTAATGATCACCCAGATGAGGGTTGGGACCCGAAAGCCATTCCTAGAGTGAAGGGTGTATTCATAAGCAACATGGTGAGCGTGAATTCTACAAAAGGCCCCGTCTTAGATGGCATGAAGGTTTCACCATTCGAACAGATTTGCATGAAAAATATCAGCTTATTTGGATTACCTCCTCCTGTGAAGTGGCACTGTGAATTTCTTTCAGGATTCGCTGATGACGTCTCTCCAGTGCCGTGTCCTGAGTTGCAGAACAATAGTTCAACATTATCTTGTCCATAAACACTGTAGGAAATATGTTTGTAGAGCAATATGAAAAGGATATTCATGATACTACTGCAGCAATGAAAGACATTTCCGGAGAAAAGGGCTCGAAATATGGGAGTCTTGTGATTCTGTTTACATGACAGAAAGGCCGAGATGTTGAGATTCCTGTCATGTGAATTAAAGGAGGCATTCTGGCCTCAGCAAGAGCCCCCAGTTTAGGAGAGAATGACCGGTTCTCGTTACTTGTGTTGGCGTGAGGAAGAGATGCTTCTGGCATGATTGACAGTTACTGGATTTATACACAAAGCAACATTCATTGATTCAAATGATTTTTCTGCATTCTTTGATATTGTGGATATACACAGCAAGAGGAGAGATCAGGTTGTACAGAAGATGGTGGATACTGTGACGTAGCATGTGAAGATCCAAGTCTTACAGATTGATGCTAAAGTTGATATTGATTACTCAGAAGTAACATTTTTTACTTGATTTGTGTGTCATAGAGTTTCATGCTAATGCAATGAATTTAATTTAGCTTGCTGCATGATTCCATTTACATTTTCCTAAAGAAGTCTCAGTTAGACTTGCTGTTATAACTAAGGACTTCATGTGAGATTTGAATTCCATTGTCAATCCTGTTGAGTGTCCAACTTGCTTATATAGGGAACCACACAAGTCTGTCCATAGTTAATAAATTGACAACGCTAGTGAAATTTTCTTCAATTCCTTGAGTAGGATCTACCCCATGAAGCCCTTTGTTATCTCTCTGTTTTGGTGTTTGCCACTAACAATTTGGTGCTTACAACACAAAAGGCCTCTCAAATATGAACTAACAAAATTCAAATATTGATACAACCGACCTTACACATACTAGAATCGTAAAAATCGAAATACTGATATGACCTTACCGAGATATGTGCTCCAGCGAAATATAACTGGAGTTCACTTGTCTCGAGTTAATCTTTCTCCGATGATTTGAGGGTAAACATGTTATGAAATAACATTCTCCGGCAGAGATTGCCAAAAGCTGATTTCTGGAATTCAAATCTAAATTTTTCGTTCTGTCGACTAGCGATTCTTTTTTTAATCGACCAGTTTTTCTAACCTACGAAAAACTCCGAAATATGAGGAGACTAAGCACTGCCATGACTCAAGTTTCGCTTCAAATCTGTTTCGATCCAGAAGAGGGTTATCGAACGATAAAAGAAAGAACGCGATGTCAGATGTATTTACCCAACTAAACACAGGTTCCCTTGCTTGTAGGATGAGACATGTAGACCATGGTGAACGAAACCTTAAATAGAAAATATGAACAAAGGACAGATGAACAAAAAGAAGAGAACAAATTCGGCTCAAGTTTTATCCAAGGAAGATCAGGTACATGTTGAGTTTACATAGTTGCTTTCACGAGGCTAAGGAAAACATCAAGGTTTTCACCATTTCCAGAAGACATTTGAGCCACACTTGTACTTGTCCTTCCCTTCGCATTCCAACGCCAAATCATCAGAAATGAAGGGCACTTTCTGCAGCACACATGACAAAGAATATCATGATCAACAAGAGAAAGTCCTCATGGGGACAAAATTGTTCCGTAACTCTTTGATTTAGCAACGACCATCATTGAGTTCGTCATTGATGTTTCGCTCAGAGATACCACGCCGGTTGTATTAGGACAACAGGAGATATGAACAAATTTTTCAATTGTGTCGAACCCCTAGGAAAACTTAAATAAGAGATTAATTGAACCTTTTGCTTGGCAAGATCCTGGCAGCCAGTGAAGTTCTCGGGGAACTTGCAGGTACCAAACTCGACCGTGTACGCTCTCGCAAAGTTCGCTCCGCTCGTGGCCAATCTCTTCTTATCATTCAGTTCCTACAATCAGATCATTAATCATCAGCTGAAATGAACTCAGTTCAGGTTGGAACCTATTCACCAAACAGAGAGTCCGCATCGAACAATACCTTGTTGGCCTTGCTCTTCTCAAGATACTCCTCAATGACACCGGCATCGGCAGAGGAGGTGGAGGCGACAGCAGTGGCGAACACAGTGGCCGCCAAGCAGGCGAGCGCTGCTCTTCTTCCTTCACCCGCTTTCGACTCAGGAAGTCTGACTTGTTGGGCCCTGATCACAGGCAACTTCTGACCAGGCACACCAGGAGTTGCAACTGAACCAAGCTTTGAGCTGAGTTCAGATGACCCAGTTCCTGAAATGGCATACTTGCAAGCCAGCACACTGGAGTTCATGGTTGCCATTTAGCAAATTTGGGTATGAATTTTTCTGGGCAACCCCCGTTTTTTTTCCTTGGAAAATTCTGAAGAGCAATGAGGGGTTCAATTAGTACTGCTTTTGAAGTTATTGGGTGTGCTTAGATATGGTGGAGAGTGATGTGGAGGAAAAGGATGAGGGAGGCAACAAAAGATTGTGGTGGGAGTGTGGATAAGGTGAGATTGCCTCACTCCTATTGGCAATCTGCATATTTCTTTTCCTTCCTGGGACCAGTGGTGGGACAAGCTAGGCTCGTGTGGCGAGCTCGAGTCCTGGACCCACTTGGGAATCCAAGGTTCATGCTTCATATATCTTGGACTGAGTCTCGATAGGAGTTTCAATTATTCTTACATTGAGGAGACATTCTGAAAGAAACATGTCCGACTATCAATCTGGAATATGTTTGGCAATATGCCAATAGGTTCAACCCAATACAGAGACCATGCAAAACAGATGAGCAAAACATCAACGACCACATCTCAAACTTCTTATTTTGGTCACAATCCAATGTCGCCACAGGGCTTCATCAATGAATCTGTAATCGACAATTGTGTGGCAGTAGAAAGAGCGCTCTGTTCAAGATGACATGCTTGTTCATTTGCTCAAATCTTGAAGGAACAAACTAATTGACACATAAGGAAAAAAAAAACGCAATTGATACATCGAGCCTGAATGTGTCGAAATCAAAATAAAGAGAGCTTAGGAGACCAATGACCCACAAAACATAGAGAGACAGAAAGATTATGAAGTTCAACATTTTCTCAGAAATTCCTTCAAGTTCAGCATTTTCATGGTCGAGCTCCAAACAATCAAGATGCCGGACCAAAATCAAACGAATATGTGCTTACCAAGTTTGAAATTTCACATGCCATCAAAATAACTTCAACATATTTCACATGAAAAATACAATAATCTATCTGTACATCAATCAAAAGGGTATCTACCAATAGACATGAATACACATGTTGGCAAACAGCCTCCAGAATAGACAGTTTACCATCAGGATCGAAGATTAGTCAGCATGTTGTTTATCATGCTTAAAAAGAAAAGAATTTAATTCTCTACCAGCTGAGAAGAAAACAAAAAGCATATTACAGAAGCAAGGCGAATGAAGAGAAAAGGAACCAAAATGTGAATGTCCAAAATGCTTCCAAGTAAAAAAGTGATTCACAAGGGGCTAGAAGGCAAGCAGCTCAAGCTATATCCAAGCATGCACCAAAGCTTGGACATTGGATCATCTCTTCATTTTCTAAATGGCACACCTCCAGAAACATAGATTGCAACCAATTTGTTCTGAAGTGAGATCAAATGAAAGAATCAGTCCACCAAAAACAAATTGAACATTTTTTACTATGCTGGAAAGGCCACTTTGCGTTAATTGTCATCTCAGTCGAGACAATCTCTTTCTCTTACGGTTCTTTTTTAAAGCAACAGCCATTCTTGTGGAGTCCTTGGAACTTGATGGCAAACCTAAGGTGGCTGATGGTATGCAAACAGATGTTCTGGTTTTCTTGGACGACCATTGGATTGGCAGTCTTTTCACTATAGTACCAATATCATTAGTGCTATTCAACTCGACTAGTTTCTGTATCTGATCAAGCATCTGATAGGTCCAAGCCATTGACTGATCTAATGCTAGCGAATCATCCAAAGGCATTCTCCAGATATTCAGCAATATCTCCCTGAATGACTGCATAGACATGGAAGATTGGCAACCTCGACGATTTTCACATATCATGTTGACTTTTAAGACATGCTTGCAAAGGTTTGCTTGCATCGACCATGGGCAATCACAAAAAGCAAACTCCGATCCCGGGTTCCACACTAAGTGTGTCACACTGCTGTCTTTTTGGCCTTGCACTTTGGCATAGAGGTGATCTTTCTCGTCAAAGGTGACGGCAGAATCAGGAATTTGCAAAGCTCGGTGCCACGATGTAGAAGTGATATATTCCTCTCTAACATTTTGAAAGGAATCACTTTCATCTGCATATCTGTCAAGCCAATAACTGGAATGAAGCTCTGTAGTCAATTTATGCACAAGCCAGTCTACTCTCCATAGTGCGTTAAGGTGTGAATCATCGAACAATTTTGTTTTTAGCTTCGCATGGTAGGCTTCTATGGCACTCGATGCTTCCTGGCTTGCAAGAGGAAGGGCTTTCATTGTTGAAAGCCACATCTCTGTGCCCAAAGAAAAACCAAACCATAATGAGACAGATTCCAAGAAATACAGTGAAAATCAACAGAGCAAAACACGTGTAGGGATAAGGAAGGCTTACCAATCTTGGGTACCCAAAATGCCTTGAAATACTCCATGAAAACAGTTTGATCAGCAAAATCAAGTACTAACTCTTCCAGCGCAGCCAAAATTTCAGACCCATCCCAGATACTGTAAACAATTTGTCCCAAACGTTTGAAAAGCTCACGTTGGACTTCAGGATTAGAGCACTTCTTCACCACATTCCTTAACCATGTTCTACGAATTCGCCAAAGAGAAAAGAGGACAGGACAGCTAAATATATCCCTGAAAATTATAGTACTAGGTTAAGGAATTAAATTATAGGGCGTAATATATCGAATCTTCAAATTTATTTTAGCTTAGAAGGAAAGATCAATAGAAAGAGATACGTGCCTTATGGGATCAATTTCTGCAGCAGCATCATCGATCAGAAAACCACTAACCTTCCACCCAGGCTCAACACTCCTAGCTCGATCAAGAAGTGCTTTCATCCACTTGGAGACATCGGGCTTCGAAAAGCTACGAGTAATTACCCAAGCGACAGGAAGTGCATGCTGTCTAGAATCAAAGACGAGTAACGTGCACAATGGGTACTGCCAATGAAGTGAGCATTAACTTACCAGCCATCGGATAATTCTTAATCAACTGGACAATTAACTCACAGATTGGGGTTACCTTCAATCTCTTAATGCCAAAGGTCGAATCTGCTGCTATGAGACTGCGGTGTCCAAAACGAATCATTTGTTGCAACTGCCATTCTGTTTGAATGCCCAGTATGAAAGCATCTGTTTCTGAAGTATCCTGATAGAAGAATATAGATTTCTTATTTCGTTCAACCCACATCCGGATACTGGCTTGATCATCTAGATCCAGCTCATGAGTGGATCTTCTGATGATCATCCCAAGTTTGTGGACGTATTGTGAAGCAAGGCTATTGACCTTTGCATCTGAACCACAATAGCGTTGAATCCCTTCAATATGCTTCTCCAGCACATTCTCTTCAGGAATTCCAAGATATATCATGGACATAGTTTGTTGCTGAATCTCACTACAGATATATGGAATGTTCTTGGCACCAGGGCCAATAGCATCTCTATCTAGTGGCCCATGGCAGACAAAGCCAGCCTTGTTTACATGACGCCTATCATTATATATAAGAAGTGCAAGTGATGGACGGGCATAAAGGCGCTTCACTACAAAATGACAAGTGCAGCCTCGCATGGATTGAGGTCTGGCGGCACGATTTCTCGTGTTTAACCGATATCTTCGACTAGGTAATATGCCACCGCCTTCCCCATAGTTTTCAGGACCGAATGAGCACCAATACCTGCATAAAAAGCAAAAGAAAAATAACATCATTTTCATTTAACTGCCAAGTGCATGTTTTTAATCCCTTCACCGGGTATCATATCCTATGGCTCTTTTGGCATAGTAATCAGCTGGATAAGAAGCAACTATCTTTCTGACAGTTGTAATAATGCTAAGGATATCCATACATAGACCTGATCGTGGTCAAAATTCTCCAGAGTATTTAGAAGCTCATAATTTCTACTAAAGAGAGAAAGAAACGGAAATCACCTAGGGAGAAGAAATACTCCAAAGCAATTGTACGGCACTACCTTAGCTCCAGAGCAACTTGGTCGATGCTAGACAAAGTCTAAACTTGTCTAACACACAATGGGGCAAAACATAGATAATCATAACAATGTACAAGATGACAGGAGTTTAGAATACTGTTATCATTTAACAATATTAATGAAACTTACGATGTTTTGAAAGTGAGATCCAACATGAACTAGAAACTTGAGCATGACATTTTTACAAGATTTTTCTTCCCATTAACAAGTAAACAGACAATTAGCAATCAGACAAAATTAATTTCAAGAACAACAATAACTTGAAAACGTTTGCAACCTAAGAGTACAACACTTATGCTGAGAAACCAATCAACAGCATATCCTTGAGACACGTTCATTAGCAGAACCAACAAAAGTATACCATTCAGCTTTCTATATATTGATGCGTTAAACATCCAGAATTTCAAGGGCAAGCAAGAGAAACGACACTGCTGTTCGAACACAAAGTGCGTAGAAATTATCTTCATCCATACCGAAACCCACTTGTTACAAGGATATTTTAGGTAGTTATCAGATATCAAGAGAACATGGCTCATGATAAAACCCGCCTACTAAAGCATATCTTGAAAAGATAGCTGTGAATCACATTTGTAGAGCTAACTTCCCAAAGACAAATGAATACTATATAGCCCAAGAAAGAGAATCATAAAGAATGTTACGTCTGGGTAGGCCACACACTTACATCTTATACTCCAGATATTCATCACTCTTGTACTCCTTCAAGCTCCCTTTCGATCGTTTTCTTCCCCTTTCAATGTGAAACCTCGTCGGACATTCTACATTTGAGCACTCACCAATTATGAAGGCATCAACACTCGAATAGGGGATTAAAGCGACGTCGTCATGGTGCTCGGAAGTCCCAAACTTGGTCCAAGTCAAATCAGCAGCAGAGAAATCCTCATCCTGTGGATCTTGCACAGGGATATCGAGTATGGATTCCACAATATCCATCAGCTGCACAACTTATCAAATCGCAAGTTTTACACAAATCCCCACATCCTGCAAAAAATTGCAGAGACAACCAAACTCAGGTTTTACTCTAGCAGTAAGTATGGACAACACTTGCTAATCAAGATTCAGGAAGAAACCCAACAACAAATTCTAACCATAAACAGTTCAAAAATTGCTGCTTGTCCACCAATTCCTCACAAGATTACACATTTCTGCTTCAATGCTCCTTGTCCAACGGATATGAGACAAAAACGCAGACTACTAAGTATGGAAAATGCGTCCTAATCAAGATTCGGGAAGAAACCCAACGACAAATCCTAACCATGAACAGTTCAAAAAATGCCGCTTGTCCGCCAATTCCTTACAAGATTACACATTTCTGCTTCAACGCTCCTTGCCAAACGGATATGAGCCAAGAAAACGCAGTCCACTTACCTTTTCTCCAAGCTAGAGAGAGAGAGAGAGAGAGAGAGAGAGAGAGAGAGAGAGACTACACTCGCCCAATCTTTCCGAGGAACTGAACCACGAGAACTAACGGAACAAACCCCCAAATTCGCACCCAAGGAGGCGAAAAGAAGAAGAAGAGAATCCTACCGAGCAACAACACAACACCGCCGCTCACTCCGACCAACCCTTTGTCGATGCCAATTCACAATCAAGCAAGAACAACTCGGCGAACGGACGGGAGCCGGCGGGCGGAAAAGGAATCGACGGAACCGCCGTGCCTCGGCGGCGAATCGATCGTCGCGGTCGCCGGCGGACGGAGCCGGCGGGCGGTGGCGGGCCGGCGGCGGAACCTGCGTATCTCCGTCGCTGGGAACTCGCGGGGCGGAGGCGAGCTCGGTGAAGGAGCGTTGTATTCTGAGGAGGCGAAGCAGAGGAGGAGGAGGAGGAGGGAGAGTGAGGAGGAAGAAGGAGATTGAAATATCTCAGGGTTTTTCACGGGTTTTCACCTTGTTTTTTTTTTTTTTTATAACTTCATATCTAATTAATTAATTTTTAAAAATTATATTTCAAATTATTTATTTTCGACGAGACAAAACATACTAAAGTTTAAAAGATTTTGCTAGAAAGAGGCGACCAAATCCATCTCTACCAGTCCTCGAATTCTTGGAAAATCTAGGACTCAATTACAAACATTCAAGAGATTTTATTATAATGAATGAAGGCTTTATCAATGGTTTATTGCGGATGAGAGGGATAATAGCACAAATAATTGTTCGCTTTTAATTTGATGTGCAATATCGCCCCCAAATTTTTAGTTTGTGTAATATCATCTCTAAATTTTGACTCATGTATAATATCGTCCTCAAAATTTTAACTTATTCAATTTGATCTCTAAATTATTGTTAAACATTCAATACAATCCGTAAATTATATGAAAACATTTAAAGGTTTATCTACCACATTTAACATTAGATAAAAGTTCGGAAATAACATTAAATAAATTTAAAAATCAAGAACAATGTTGTAAAAATCATAAATCATTTATGTCATTTCCCTCTATAAGAATTAGGAATTCTCTTAATTCATTTTTGCGATGCCATCCTTTCCATTTATGATGCTCGAAAGACCTATTGATCTGGACTCGATGCCGGACTCTGCTTCTGATCGTCCTCAGGATTGTAGTCCTCTTTCTATTCAGTCACTTTGATGAGGATAAAAGTCTCACAAGATACAAAGAACATCGATTTCATTCAGCTAAATTGAGCGGGATGTGATTCAAGAACTTAAACGGGATGCGTGATCGATAGGCCCCTGCCTACCGGCTCCGGCAAAGCAGAACGGCCCCGACAACATTCATCGAACTACTCGCACACATGCGCGAGCTCAGGCTCGAGAAATTATCTACAAACTGCATCAGTGGAAACTGCTAAAGAGCGGACAACGGTCTGTTCCCAAAGAGAAATTAGCACAAAAGTAGGGTTGAACACATGAAGCTTCTATAAGGTCATCAGGGTGGTGACTAATCCCAACCAGTCAAACCCCATTTATCTGCAAGATTGTACATCACCAGTTGGTTCCAAACAGAGCCAAAGAGACCCTCTCCTCCGATTGCAAATGTCAAAGCCCATGCACACAGAACTGCGCTAAACACCGAAAATCCAATGGCTGATCTGAAAACATCTGCAAAAGAGAAGATTCCCAGTGAATTAGCAGCATGTGGACGCGGATGGAAGAACGGAAAGGACAAAAGCAGAGACATGGAAAATGAAGAAAAGACGATTTCGATGAGCTGTGGAATGCAGAATAGGTGCATTTGTCACTGATTGCCGCAGCCTCATTGAAAAAATGCACATGTATCCAACAGAACAGAAAAAAAAAATGAGGACTTGAAATCTCAATCTCCTACCATGTTCCAGCAAGCATAAGATTCCATGAAAAGACGGTCTATGCTAACATCCCAGGGTGCGAGCTGAGTAATTAACTCAACAAAATTTAACATTTGAATCAAAGATAAGAGGAGGCACCCTCAAATGCAGCTTCAACACAACACACCCATCTTCAACAAATATCATCCTCTGGAAATTGCCATCTTTAATGATCTGTTATGGTGTAATAGGAAGATAGCTGCAATTTATTAGCCAATTGGTTCACAGGTTCCAACTCATTAATGAAGTAAAGACATACACCTCAGCCTCAAGAGGAGTCCTGATATGGTTCAACTAGTCCTAAGTCTGAATTATTTGAGAAGGATAAGTCAAAGTACCCTTGCATTATTTACTAGTGCCACATACAGAGTAACATAATCAAGCAATTTGATCTTTTATTTGCCAGAGGTTTTTTCATGACTTCAAAAGGAATGTCCAAATAATTATTCAAACTCTGTCGCAGATGCTTAAACTTGATAGTTGCTATCTGATCCTATTTTTAAGAAAACTAAATATCTATCAGCACAGCACAGAAGACTGCTATGGTCCTGCAAAGGCCATCTCCAGGTCAGTTGTCAGAATCTGAGACTTATATGTGCATCATTTTTGGTTAGGGAAGGGAATTCCCAGGTACAAAGTCACCATGCCAATATTGACGAGAATGACTCCGTATATCACAAGACATCTAAGCGTGCATTATTTTCTGAGCCAATGTTAACAACCAGAAACCAACAGTATGTGGACTTGATAAAGCTCTTCCATTTCTCTCCCTTCAAAACAACCTGCAGTCAGATTGTTCGTTCGTTCTTCTTTACCTATGCTCTTTCAGAGTGTCTAGCAAGCCAAGGATTTTACAATTTTCTACTTATATCCAAGAAAAGATAAGTTTGAAGAACATATTCAGCAATTTGCTCATCGAAGGACAGTAAAATGACAAGTGACTAACAAATTCTACACTTGGTATAGCACAAATTTGGTAAAATCTTCGCCCTCTTCTGCATATTTTTTTGCAAGGATACTTGCTCCATCAAGGCCAAAGACTATATGAACCATCTCCACATAGCATGATTTCTTCCCTCCTCTTCTATGTTCAACGAACATCCAGCAAAAAGATTTTGCTGAAAATATCCCACTGCTGAGTGCCACCCCATCATATCAGCACCATCTGTTCCGAATCTGCCTTATTTAAAGTCAAAAGTCTCATGGCCCTTGCTATAAGGTCTTGTTTGGATACACTAGAGAACACTCTGAACATGTCTGACAGCCTATTCTAATTTCTAATTTTGAAAACTACTTCTGCACAGAAGCCTGCTTCAAGAAGCACAAAACAAATTATTTCATTAAAATCTCTCAAACATACTTTCATTTAAAAAAGGCAGAAAATGGTGTCCCTTTACTCTCAGAAACACTTTCAAACAATTGTTAAGAAGATTGCCAACCAAAGTATTAAAATCCTCAAGACCTAAACAAAAGTTGGAGATCTCAGTTACTTATCTGTCTCTAGCAATTTAGAGATCCCAAAATTAGGTCCCTAATTGTGTTATGCTTTCTGACTCCAGCTACTACATTTAGAAAAGTAAATTTCATAAATCCCTCACCAACAACAATCTTAAATGTGGTTCAGTGCGATAAGACGGCATGAGGCCATCATCAGGAAGTAATTAAAAAATCCCCATGTTCGCTAAATATGATTAAATAGTTTCACTTCTCTCTATATGTGCTTTGTGATGAATAGATTGAAGAACAATGTAATGAATCCGTATAGAAACTCTGTGAGCTCAAATATCGGCCACATGACATTTTCTGATTTTGCAACAATCATTTCGACAAGTCACCATTTCTACAACGAAATTGCCGAGCATATGAGAGAAGGAATCCAGTAGGTACCAAGTTCTTAATCTTCACAAGTTCACTCTCTAAATTCCCCCCGACAATTCATCACGGGTCACTTGATTGTCCTCTCAAACATATTGCCACAACCCCAGAAAACAGTCAACTCATTACGGGTCAAGCAATTCCTTAATAGACTCCAAACCGACAACTCGTTCTTGAAAATAGCTTGCGAAAAGAAGCAAGCTTTCGACACCAGACAATCCAATCATCGAATAAGCTCAGCAAATTGGGAACCCAAAAGACCAAATAGAACCGAGATACCAACCTGCCCATCAAATTAACTTCCTTCGAAATCAATCAACGTCGGAACTTCTTTTCCCACACATTCTAAGCACAAGAATCAAAATCTAAAGCAGCGTTCGCGCTTCGATTCCTCCAAGAACATGATCATACAGCTACAACAGCGCATCATCGCGAAGAACACCCCCACGATCCGAATCGACACGCAATCGCACGCAAACCACAACATCAAAAAGCGGCGAGAGATACAGCGATGAGTCCTTACAGCGGCGAATCTGAGGGAAGGAGCGCTTGTGGGCGAGGACGGGCCAGAAGTAGAAGCAGTTGACCGCCCAGAGCCACGGCAGGAGGGCGAACCCGAACTGGTAGAACCGCCGGGCGTAGCCGACGGCGTCCTCCTCCGACAGCCCCAGCGGGCCGTCGATCGTCGGCCAGACCGGCAGCGACGACGCGATGGAGTTGGGATTCGGGCTCGGGTTCGGATTCGGGTCGTGATTGGGGCTGGGGCCGCCGGCCGGCGAGCGCGACGCCTCCATTTTCCACCGCTCCGGCGAGTCGTTGGCTTTCTTGCTTTGTGCGCCTCCTTCAATTCCAAGTCCGTTTTAACGCAAATCACCAAACGACTCCTGTGAAATTTTCTTTATAAAGAAAAATATTTTTCATAAAAAAAATTTTAATAAATAATTAATTCTCATTTATTTGATATTTTTTGAAAAAGTGTTTCTGAAAACATTTCAAGGCAGTTGGATTAATGGGTATTGAAGGAGGTGGAAAATGATTTCTTCTATTAAAAAACGAGAATTGGTTCTTTTGGAAGTGTGGGTGTTTTCTTTGTCCGTAAGTATTTTCCATTAATTGGGTAAGACACACCCATGAAAAATTCATTACATCCAGCTCTATTGCAAGGCAACATATTTGGAAATTAATACCAATGTAAATTTCAAATTGATACACCCATTCCATGTTTATTCTAAACTAAATTCATGTCATAAAAACCTCATATTAGTACACGAGCAATAAATCTACCAAAATCTTAAGGTAAAATTGAGGCAACATTAGGGAGAAGGGAAGTCTAGGGCAAAAACAACATATTTCCCAATCTTGATTCATTTTCTTCAAAATTGGCTTCCCAAAATGAGTTGTTGACCCATATATGTTGAATTTCCACATTTTGAGCATCTGAGTTATTTGTCACGCGTATTCTCATGCCTAGTGATTCAATGGACATACATATTAGACATAAAAGCAAATCATAAGTGAACTCGTTATGGATGTACCAATTTGAAATTTTTTATAACACGAAAATCAATATGAGATAGATGTAGTTTGAATATACCAGTTTAAGATTTTTAGTCATATTATGTGATGGCAGGTAATATTAACTTTATTCATTGCTAAGCAAACGATAGTCGTCTTACCAATCGAACAAACAAAAGCGAGAGTTAAAATGGCAATGAGGCCCATGAAACACAACACTAGAGGTGTTAAACGGGTGGATTGGGTCAAGTTTGGGTCGGGTCATTAATGCGTCGACCCAAATTGACCCATTAACCCATTTATAACCCATTTATATCTAATGTAAATTTTTCAACCCATACCCGACCCGACCCATATTAATAAAATATTTTCATATTTAACCAAATTTAGGAAAACTTATTATTATGTTTTTTTTTTAAAGATTATATTACTAAAAACTTCCAAGCAATACAAATCCAATAATAATTTTTCAAAAAAAATATTTCTTATATATATATATATATATATTTTTAAAAACTAAAATAGTTTTATACATTGGACAATTTTTAAAATAAATATTTTAAAAATCGAATTTTAATTATTTTTATTTTTTAAATATAATTTTTAATTTTTAATTTTCTTTTTCTTTTTCTTTTTTGTTCTTCTTCTTTGGCCGACCGTCGACCACGATGACGGCAAGCGGCTAGCCACGGGTGAGCCTCAAGCTCACCGGCTCGCCGACGCCGGCGAGCTCGCGGCTCGCAGATCCGACGAGCTCGAGCTCGCCCGACGTCGATGAGCTCGAGTCTCGCGGATCCGACGAGCTCGAGCTCGCCCCTCGTCGAATCCGGTGAGGCTCGAGCCTCACCAAATGTCGGCGAGGCCTTCGCCTCGCCAGATCCGGTGAGCTCGAGGCTCGTCGCATTGGGCGAGCTCGAGCTCACCCCGGGCCCAATCCGGCGAGGCTCAAGCCTCGCCCGACACCGGCGAGTTCAAGTCTTGCCGGATCGGTGAGGCTCGAGCCTCGCGGACGTCGGCGAGGCCTTCACCTCACCAAATCCAGCGAGCTCGAGCTCGCTCGACGTCGAGCGAGCTCGAGGCTCACCCAGCGCCGCCGCGGCCATCACCATGCCAAGAACCTAGGAGGAAGAAGAAAGAAAAAAAAAAATTATAATTTCGATTTTTATAAATAAAAAAATGTAAAGTTAAAGAGAGGAGAGAGAGAGATGGTGAGGTTTTGAGTGAAAATAAATGAGTTCATTTTTAATGGGTTGATAAACGGGTCATAAATGAGTCAGCTCTTTAACCCATTTAAAATCCATATATCTTAGTCTTGACCCATTAAAAGCCATTATGGGTGCTTTATGAAATAAAGCTTGACCCATTAACGACCCATTTAACCATAAATGGATTGCACAACCCATTTAACACCTCTACGCAACACAAACAGAAGAATATCATATAAGCCCAAGGCCCAATGGCTTCCCTTGGTAATGGCAAAATTAATATTTATTTGAATTTTAAGCCATTTGATAGATTGAGAATGCATTTAGTTTAGCATTCTCAATAAGTTTTGAAGACTCCAGGGAGCTTTGGAGGCCCAAAGGAGCTTTGCCCTTTAAAGAAAAGGTAGACCATTTGGTAACTATTTTAAACTAGCTTTCAAGGAAAAGTGGAATGTTTAAAACCTAATGTTAATAGAGACTACCATTAAGCTTTCAGCATTTAGCCAAATGTTAGAAACTCATTTTTTCTTTCAAAACCACCATCACCCATACTTTAAATTTTCCAATTTGCCTTGTTATTATTTTTTTAAATGCTAAAAAAATCAAATATATATTTAAAAGAAAAAAAAAAGACCAACCCTTCGTTGGTCCAACAAAAGGCTACGGTCGTTAGCGAGCTAGATCTGGTACCTACAACCGTTGGTCGAGGTCGCGTGATACTCGTCGAAGGTCACTCGACCTCGAGCAACCCAGGTGGCATGCGACCCTCACCGAGGGTCGCACCAAGTCGAGTGACCTCTACTAATGGCTGCTAATGTTAGATCTAGTTTGCTGGCGGCCATAGCCCTTCGTCGGATCGATAAAGGGTTTGATATTTTTTTTTTGTAAATTATATATATTTGTTTTTTTGGCATTATTGTCAAATTTTATATTTAAAAAGTAGCATATATTATTTTTTCAATTTTACAAATAAAAATTTAAAAAACTAATATTTCTCATTGAAATGGCTTTTTAAATGTGTTTTCTACTAAACGACATTTCTCTCAAAATTGGTTCTCAAAACATAATTTACCAAATGGCATTTGCATTTATCCAAAATCCTTTAGGCTAAACTATTTTGCATTTTTCTAATGAGCTTTTCCTTACCGTTCAATTTTAACCAGTCAAGTCCTCAACATTCAAACCGATACTTCAATCGAGTCTCAAGCTCACCTTAGTAGGTTTTCAATACCAAGAATCCCTATTTCATCTCCCACTAGACCAAGTGTTGCGTGAACATGCTTATCGATATGTTTTGATCCATGTCATTGTTAATAGCAATTATTTCATTTTTAATGGACGAAAAATTGAGACAACGATGCAAATTGGCGATATACTACTGTATAGGATTTATAGGAACTCGAATTGGGACACTAAATGGACAAAAAATTAGGTGTTTAAAAATTAAGGTTTGTGAACACACACTCTTTCTCTCTACATAATATCCCGTGAATGATTTAAGCTTGCACCTCGTACCATTCGAAAGATGACGCCATGAACAAGGACACTACAACCTCCTCCCTTAGGGTTTGTGTTGAGTTGGTGCAACGTTAGAAACTTCAGTGACTACAATGATTGAGTTTCAAATGGAGTGAACCGTGAAATCAAACCAATTTTGAAAATCAGTAGTGATAATTTATCCACGACAAAAAAACGAAAATTGTGCAAAACGGGATTTCTTCAAAGAATGTGTGATGTTTATGTAGGAATAACTCCCCTCACATAGGAAATTTTTTGTTTTTTTCCCCCTTATTTTTCGTAATTTTACCGTGAATCAAATAGTGACCTAACTTTAAAGCCACTGACGACAACTTTACCAAATTTAAGATTGATAAACGTCAAAGACTCCAAGTCCGACATTTTTCTTAAAGCTTGCTGTTTTAATCCATTTTCCTTATATTTAAAATTGCTTCAATCCAAAGCAATATTTGAGGAAAATGAGTGAGGCATTTGTGGATCAGAAGACGAACTATCCTTTCTCATCAAGCAAAGGATCCTATGCTTCCCAAAACTTAATTTACCTTTGAAAGTAATTGCTAAATCGAAATCCAACAAATACCCCCCAAAAAAAAAAAAAAACTTCAAAATGATCTTCAAACTGAGATAAGTGTGCCAAGTAAAAAAAAAAGAACAGAAGAGAAAAGATAAGTGTGCAAAGGAGGTAAGTGGGGTATCTAAGTTAACGAGAGTAAGTATCAAATCTAGCATTAATTCAGGTTCAGTACTATTTGTCTAAGTTTTGGGATTGATGGGTAAATGGAAGTCAAAGATTAGTAATCTTTCCTAAGATATTTACAATCAGTTTAGAGATTCAATTCCTAGCATTATTTCATGCGAGCATTAGGCATCTTCATGGGTTTGTCTAAGAATTTCAATACTAGTAATGTTGTGGTGATCTTGCACTAATTTAATTTCATAAAGTTAAGTCAAACGGCATTATTTCAAGTAAATTTGTCCAAATTAAATCGGTGGTGTGCCACATAAGACAATCTCTAATGACTGAACCGTCACATCAATAATTTTAATTGAGTTTTCATTGGGAGGATTGATTGGAATTTCACTAGAAGATTTTAAACTACATTGCAACAATAAAAAGGTATTAGGATCAAACTGAAATCTATAAATAAGTTTAGAATTGAAATAGATTCCTTTAATTCAAAATGACTCTAATTCCAAATGAATCAAACCTAAGGATTCCTCTGCAATGTTCATCCACGAAGAGTGGCTCTTTCCAAAGGCATGAGTGCAAATAAAAAAAATCTCCTGCATTGTGAATGCCCCCCATCAATGCAATGGGATGTCTTCTCATCCTTCCATAACTCGAGCTTGAAGAAGGAAGAGATAAGAGGGCCCTATAGGTTGTTTTCCATGGAGGTTAAAAAATTCGCTTTACCCCATCACATGAATCCCATGAGCCTCTTAGGGCCTGTTTGTTTTCATTCTTTTTTTCTGTTTTTGAACAACTTTTCTGTTTTTTTTATTCATGGGAACAAAAAGGAATAAACGCGTTTGGGTGCGTTTTGTTCCAAAATTATTTTTGTTCCCTTAAACACATCTGGAACGTAAAACAAAAAAAAAAAAAAAAAAATTGTTTTGTTTTAACAAAATTCGTAAACACTTTCTTTTTTCTTTTTCTTTCTTCTTCTTTTTTTCTTTCTTTTTCTTTCTTTGGTCGCCGTCGCCGCCCGGCGAGGCCGAGCGTCGCCGCCCCGGCGAGGCCGCCGGCCCTCGTCGGCCGGTCGCCGGCCATGGCCGAGGCCGGCGACCGGCCAAAAGAAGAAAAAAAGAAAAAATAAAAAATAAAGAAAATAAAAATAAAAATATTAAAAAATTAAAAGAAATAAAAAAAATACAAATTTACCAAACTTGTTTTCGTTTTCATTTTTTATTCCTAGAAAAGTTTTTACCAAACCCCTTTTTTATTCAAAAATTGTTCCCTTAACATAAACACTTTTTTTCTATTTTCGTTCCCCTAACAATTTTTAAACAGAAATGTTACCAAACGCACTATTATCTTGGATGTTTAGGGTAGTCTAATGCTAGGCATAACGAGTATAAGGATCTTTAAAAATTCTCTTTCCTCCTTATGCCATATGCTTTGGAAAAAGCTTGTATAGTTTGGGAAGAGGCCCCTTCTCCCATATCTGTATAAATGGAATTTTTCTGGAAACCAAGGAAACGCAATGTTCATAATTAATAGGTACATTAATACTATAATGTCATTTTTTAACAAGACTGACCCAGATAGATATATTCCATGTAGGCTATCAATATAGAGCAAACCTGAAAAATTATCACCAGTGACTAAGCAATGGAACTTTAATGATAGGAAAATAATTCATATCCTATTCTACGATCTAAATGAAAAAAAGGTTCTTAGAAAAGTAAGGAAAACATCCACCACAAAAGATCTAGGAACACTTTTTGTACTTAAAATTCATAGGGGAAAAAAGAAAGGAGAAACCCTTTTCTAGATTTACCAAGAAGACATCATATCAAAATCACTTTCGACTTTCCAATTGATTAATTTCAGTGACCACATGATGGACGACTAAGAAAAGGTAGGCACAAACGGCATAGAGACATTGGAGATGGGGTCATCTTTGTGAAAACCAACGAAAGTAGTGGCCGGCTAATGGCGCTTGCTTTGTTTGGGGTAGAAAAAAGGTGAGCCTTTCGCTTATGAAAATCTTTATCATCATAAACAAATACACAGATATTGTTTTGAGCCCATGGCATGAGTGATTTCTAACTTTGCATTGTAAGGAAAAAAAAACTTATCATGTAAAAAAAATCCATATTTTTTAGCGTCGCATATTTGGCATCTTTCCGTTTATGTCTTATGAAACTTCATAATTGCTACAGTTTGGTAGATAATCATTGGCGTTTTTAGATGCCAAATTAGGAACCCAATCTCTACTTTTACTTGAATATAGATTAATGCTTTCTACCACCAAGAGTGCATCAAATATGCATATTAGCTTAAGGGTTTAACTCGATAATCATCACACCAATTTAGGAAAAATTACCTAATCAGTCCCAAACTTATTATACTGGTGTCAAGTTAGTCATAAACTTTTTAATTTTTTCAAATTAGCCATAAACCTTTGCTGATCAATTTTAAATTGTAGATTATTGACTTGACAATCCAGTTATCGATAGTTGTCTGCATTGTTAGCAATTTTCATTACGTTGCAAAATGTTTATAATTAAATTGACAAAATTAGAAACTTTGGGATTGAATCGACGTACCTAAGTTAGGTTTGGGAATGATCGGATAATTCCTTTCCCACCCGTTCCAAGTACAGGAATCAAAATCTAAAGCGGCGTTTGCTTCAATTCCTCCAAGAGCATAATCATACAGCTACAACAGCGCATCATCGCGAAGAACACCGCGCGATCCGAATCGACACGCAAACGCGCGCAAATCACAACATCAAAAAGCGGCGAGAGATACAGCGACGAGTCCTTACAGCGGCGAATCTGAGGGAAGGAGCGCTTGTGGGCGAGGAAGGGCCGGAAGTAGAAGCAGTTGACCGCCCAGAGCCGCGGCAGGAGGGCGAACCCGAACTGGTAGAACCGCCGCGCGTAGCCGACGGCGTCCTCCTCCGACAGCCCCGGCGGGCCGTCGATCGTCGGCCAGACCGGCAGCGACGAGGCGATGGAGTTGGGATCCGGGTTCGGGTCCGGGTCCGGGTTGCGATTGGGGCTGGGGCCGCCGGCCGGCGAGCGCGACGCCTCCATTTTTGCACCGCTCCGGCGAGTCTTTGGCTTTCTTTGCTTCGTGCGCCCTTCTTCAATTCCAAGTCCGTTTTAACGCAAATCGCCAAACGACTCCCGTGAAATTTTCATTTTAAAGAAAAATATTTTTTTATAAAAATTGCTTTTTAATAAATAAATAATTCTCATTTATTTGATATTTTTTGAAAAAGTGTTTCTGAAAACATTTCAAGGCAGTTGGATTTTATTTAGAATAATGGGTATAGAAGGAGGTGAATAAGTAAACGTTTAGAAACGATTTGTCAAGCTTGGGAAAATGATTTCTTCTATATAAAAACGAGAATTGGTTTCTTTTGGAAGTGTGGGTGTTTTCTTTGTCCGTAAATGTTTTCCATTAATCGGGCAAGACACACTCATGATAAATTCATTACACCCAGCTCTATTATAAGGTAACATATTTGGAGATTAATATCAGTGCAAATTTCAAATGGATACATTCGTATGGTGTTTATTCTAAACAAAATTTCATGTCATAAAAGTCTCGAATTCGTACATGAACAACAAATCTACCAAAATCTTAGGGCAAAATTGAGGCAAAATTAAGGATTTAACAAGTTATTGAATGAAAGAGAAGTCTCAAGGCAAAATCAACAGATTTCCCAATCTCGATTCATTTTCTTCTAAATTGGCTTCCCGAAATGAGTTGCTGACCCATATACATTGAATTTACATGTTTCTAGCATCCAAGTTATTCGTCATGCGTATTTTTATGTCTAGTGATCAATGGACATACATATTAGATGGAAAGTCAATTATAAGTGAATTTGTTGTAGGTGTACCAATTTAAAGTCTTTTATAACATGAAAATTAATATGAGATAAATATAGCTCGAATATACCAATTTATGATTCTTAATTGTATTATGTAATGAGCAGGTAATATTAACTTTACTCGTTGCTAAGCAAACGATAGCCATCTTCGTAATCGAACAAACAAAAGCGGGAGCTAAAATGGCAATGAGGCCCATGAAATGCAACACAAACAGAAGCATGTCACATAAGCCCAAGGCTCAATGGCTTCCCTTTTTCTTTTTTTTTTTTTTTTTTTGGTCTACTCTACTCTATTCCTATTCTACACACTCTCTACTTTTGCCCGCTTTTGCGCGCGTGAGTCGAAACCCACTCTTAAAACTTACACATCCCCACCCCATCCCCCGGAAGGTGGGGATTCAACCCTTTCACCTCCCCCTTCCATGTTGGAAGGGTGCCCACTGGGGCGAACCCCCAGTGGTTAATGGCTTCCCTTAGTAATGGCGAAATCAATCTTCATTTGAGTTTTGTTTCGTTTGATAGATTGAGTCCTTACCATTCAATTTTAACTAGTTAGGTCCTCAGCATTTAAACCGATATTTCAATGAAGTCTCGAGCTCGCCGTTGGCGGATTTCTGATACCCGAAATCCCTAATTTATCTCCCACTCGATCTTCTTTCTAGTGTCACGTGATCATGATGGAAGAACAAGTTTTTTATACAACGATGGTGAATGCAAATCACAGATCATGCTTGTCGATATGGTTTGATCCATGTCATTGTTAATTGCAATTTTTTTTTTTTATTGTAAAGGACCAAAAATTGAGACAAGGATACAAATTGGTGATATACTAATGTATAGGATTTATAGGAACTTGAATTGAGACACTAAATGGAAAATAAAATAAAAATTAGGGGTTTGAAATTTAGGGTTTATGACAAGACACTCTTTCTCTCAACATAATATCCCTTGAATGATTAAGCTTGCACCTTGGACCATTTGGAAGATGACGCCATGAACAACGACACTACAACCTCCTTGTTTAGGATTTGTGTTGAGTTGGTGCTACGTTAGAAACTTCAGCGACTGCAATGATTGAGTTTCAAACGGAGTGAACCATGAAATCGAGCCAATTTTGGAAGCTAGTAGTGATATTTTATCGACAATGAAAGAACGAAGACTGTGCAAAATGGGATTTCTTCATAGAATGTATGATGTTTATGAAGGAATAAGGCTGCATTTGGGAGTGACATTTCCAAAGATATTTGGGTGTTCAAAACCTCTTGGGGCAAATTTGTAGTGTTTGGCAAAATTTTTTGAAAGCCCATTGTACAAATTTCAGCCTTTTGAAGGGTGAAAGCCTAAGGCAGCTAAGGGCTATCTAGGGTTCTCAGTAAGTTACAGTGCACCTTAAAAAAAATAATTCATTATTCTTTTGTTACCCTCAAAATTTTATTAAAATTCCAAATTTGACCATTTTTAAATAAAAACCCTAATTTTCTACTCTTGTTTTCCAAGCACATACGCCATGTCATGCTGCTTCCCTTCCCTTCCCTTCTGCTCTTCTCGACTCTTCTTGAGATCTCGCTCTTGCCACTTCAAAGCTTACCTCTCTAGTCGCCAAAGCTCGCCTCTCCTCTCTGGTCACCAAAGTCGCCTATCCCCTCGTATAGGGAATTTTTGTTTTTTGTTTTCCCTTATTTTTCTTAACTTTACCATGAATCAAATTGTGACCTATCCTCAAAGCCACTGACCACAACTTTACCAAATTTAAGATTGATAAACATCAAAGAGTCCAAGTCCGACATTTTTCTTAAAGTTTGCTCTTTTAATCCATTTTCCTTATATTTTAAATTGCGTCAATCCAAAGCAATGTTTGAGGAAAGTGAGTGAGGCATTTGTAGATCAGAAGACGAACTATCCTTTCTCATCAAGCAAAGGATCCTATGCTTCCCAAAACTTAATTTACTTTTGAAAGTAATTGCTACATCGAAATTCAACAAATGCCACCAGAAAAAGCCCCACGGCAAACTTCAAAATGATCTTCAAACCGAGACATGTGTGCCAAGAAAAAAGAAAAAGAAAAAGAAAAAAAGCAGAAGGGAAAAGATAAGCGTACAAAGGACGTAAGTGGGGCATCTGAGCTAACGAGGGTAAGTACCAAATCTAGCATTGATTCAGGTACAATACTATTTGTCTAAGTTTTGAGATTGATGGGCAAATGGAAATCAAAGATTGGTAATCTTTCCTAAGATATTTACAAGCAGTTCAGAGACTCAATTCCTAGCATTATTTCATGCGAGCATTAGGCATCATTATAAGTTTGTCTAAGAATTTCAATACTAGTAATGTTGTGGTGATCTTGCACTGGTTTTATTTCATAAAATTAAGTAAAACGCCATTAATTCAAGTAAATTTGTCCATATCAAATTGGTGATATACCACATAAGACGATCGATAATGATGGGACCATCACATCAATAATTTTAGTTGAGTTTTTGTTGGGAGGATTGATTAGAATTTCACTCAAAGATTTTAAACTACATTGCAACAATAAAAAGGCATTAGGACCAAATTGAAATCTATAAATAACTTTAGGATTGAAAGCATAATCTTTAATGCCAAATGAATCAAACCTAAGGGTTCCTCTGCAAGGTTTGTTCACGGAGGGTGGCTCTTTCCAAAGGCATAATTGCAAATAAAAAAATCTCCTACGATATGAACGCTCCTGATCAGTGCAATTATGAATGCCCCTGATCAGTGCAAGGGGATGTCTTCTCATTCTTCCATAACCCAAGCTTGGTGAAGGAAGAGATAAGAGGGCCCTATGGGTGCTTTTCCGTGGAGGTGGAAAATTCGTCTTCGCCCATCACATCAATCCCATGAGACCCTTATCTTTGATGTTTAGAGTAATATGATGCTAGGCATAATGAGTACAAGGATGTCTAAAAATTCTCTTTTCTCCCTATGTCGTATGCTTCGGAAGAAGCTTATACAATTTGGGAAGGGCCCCTTCTCCCATATCTGTATAAATGGAATGTCCTTGGAAATCAATGAAACGTAATGTTCATAATTAACATGTGCATTAATACTATAATGTTATCTTTTAACAAGAACTGACCTAGATAAATATCTTCCATGTAGGCTATCGATAAAGAGCAACCCTGAAAAATTATCACCAGTGACTAAGCAATGGAACTTTACAACCCCATGATAGGAAAATTATTCATATCCTCTGCTACAATTTAAATAAAAAAAAGGTTCTTAGAAAAGTAAGGAAAACATCTACCACAAAAGATCTTGGAACGCTTTTTGTACTTAAAATTCATAAAGGAAAAAAAGAAAGGAGAAACCCTTTTCTAGATTCACTAAGAAGACATCATATCAAAATCTCTTTCAACTTTCCAATTGATTAATTTCAGTGACCACATGATGGACAACTAAGAAAAGGTAGGCACAAACGGCATGGAGACATTGGAGATGGGGTCATCTTTGTGAAAACCAACAAAAGTAGTGGCCGGCTAACAAGGCTTGCTTTGTTGGGGGAGAAAAAAAGGTGATCCTTTCGCTTACGAAACATCTTTATCATTATAAACAAATACAAGGATATTATTTTGTGCCCATGACATGAGTGATTTCTAACTTTGCATTGTAAGTCGTGTAAAAAAAATCCGTATTTTTTAGCATACCATGTTGCATATTTGGCATCTTTCCCATTTATGTCTTATGGAACTTTAGAATAGTTACAGTTTGGTAGAGAATTATTGGCGTATGTACACGCTAAATTAGGAATCCAATCTCTTGTTTTACTTGAATATAGATTAATGCTTTCCACTACCAAGAGCGCATCATAATAGCATATGAACTTAAGGGTTTAACCCAATAGTCATAACACCAATATAGGAAAAATTACCCAATCAATCCTAAACCCATTGTACCAATATTAAATTAGTCCTAAATTTTCTAATTTTTTTCAAATTAGCCATAAACATTTGCCAATCAATTGTAGCTATAAATTATTGACTTGACAATCCAATTATCAATAGTCGTCATACATGATACACTGCAATGTTAGTGATTTCCACTACGCTGCAAAGGTTTATAATTAAATTAGCAAAATTAGAAAGTTTGGGATTGAATCGACGTGCTCACATTACGTTTGGGAATGATTGGATAACTCCCATTAACTTATATAACAAACTAAAATCGGTATTCTAGAAACACTAGGGTTGCAGCAAGTGGACCACATTAGATTGACTTATGAGATATATCCAATATTTTTTGGTATGCATAGTTGCTTTAGAGTTTAGTTTATAAAGGGTCTCTTAAATGCACCTCCAAAATAGCTCATGCCTCTAACAAAACCACGCGGATAACTTATGTAAAATCAGAGGCTTCACAAAGGGTTACACATAAAAATCAACCATGGCATGGTTCATGACTTATGAAAGATCCTATGATCACTTAGAAAAATGAGTGCACAACCCATACAAAAGTCATAAAAGCTTTATGGCATTTATTGGTTTCTTTCAACTTTCCACGTGGGTTGGGTACGAAATTAACATCACCATCATCATCATCAACCATATCTTTTTTTTCATTGATTGATGGGACTCTTTGGTTTGGTGCACCGGGAGACACTAAGATTGACCAACATCTACCGTCTCCAATGTTTAATATGAGCCTAATTACTCAACACCACTCAACACATGTGGATTGGGTCCTCCACCCTAGATACCAGCGCTCGAACTTTTCTTCTGTTTGCTCAGATAACACTTCAACTTAATGGCACCATGAAAGATCGAGATCCAGACATAATCGCAAGCCAATCGTGCCCGGTGGCGCGTCAAACCTCTTGTGGGTTTAGTTAGTGGCATGACGTGCACAGATGGGACCTCCACTTCAAATAAGAACGTGTCGGTCCAATGTTTATTCACCTATCATACTTTGGAATCATCACCAGGCAAGACTATCATGTTCGGCCACCCGTGTCCTCTTAGGTCCATCCCATGATTCAAGCGAAGAGGGACAATGTCTCTCCTTGAGTCTGAAGTTTTGGCTTTCGACCCACTTCACCAGCTGCTGCCGTCATTGACATGGGACAACAACAATAACAATACAAGAGGGAGAATTACAAAAAAAAAAAAAAAAAAAAAAAATTGCACCAAAAATAGGGAATTGTTGAAAATAAGACAATAATATATGCGCGAATGATAATGAGTGGAAGGGTCTAGACCAATATATTAGATTGAGGTATGACGTCTTAAATGCTGATGTACATTAATGGTGCTAATCAAATGATGTGCTTTCGCCAAGTGAAGCTAACTATTTCTGAAGTCTTATCTAATAAATACACGTGGGTCCTTTCGATTGGGAAAAGTGGACATTAAATACTCCACCGTCGGCACAATAGACAGCTCAAAAAAGCAACACGAAGACTATGACAAATTACACCAGAGGGAAGGAAATCCATTTAATTTTGGGGAAAAAAATGGCGATGTTTGATGAAAGTGGTCACTGAACTTACCGTATGCCAAATCAAGATGTTCAACTCGTACATGCTTTTCGATCAAGACCGTCTTATACACAATTCCAATGAATTGAAGTTGACATGCCATCGACCTTATTCAAAAGTCTGATATGAAGATTTCAACCTGCTGCAAATTTGAAATTATGCCCCGTGTGTATAATCTATATATAAAGATACCATAAGAAAATCGATATGCTCGTAGACATTTCACACCTAAATCTAAGGGAAGTGTATGATCTTATACCCAGTTTCACCATTTTGAATGACATTCTCCAAATTTGTTAGGAATAAATGCCATTGAATTCGATCGCGAGCACCCTATATATTCAAGAGCTCGATTACATAAAATACAGATTCGAGTATACCCACTAAAGAAATGAGGTAAACTCGAGGACCAAATGTATACCTTTTTCGTCTTTATTCATAGTGTTATTACTATTAGAAAATCTCAAATTGGTTCCCTTACAAAACATATACTCCAATAATTTAAAATTCCAAACTAGATATCCCATAATATATTTCTTTCAAACTAATTCTCATTCCATGAAAATTCCAAACCGACCCAAAATCTACCCACCTTGTTATTTTCAATGGCATGATACCTTCATCTGTATTTATAAATTAGAAAGTGAAAAAAAGGGTGAAATGCTCCTCTTCCTTTCATGTGATGTTTCTAAGTAATGCCCAAGCATTGTGGTGGAGGCCCCACACCCTTTGAAAAATCAACCTAGAAATAAGGATTATCAATCCACATAAATGAAAAGCAAAATAAAACCAAAAAAATAAAATATAAAATAGTGAAATTATTTGAAGTGGGTGGTTGAAACGTCCCTCCAATAAAAACCCAAAAAATGCTTTTGTTTCTTTGGTGGTGGATGCCGCTGAAAGAATTGCATGGCGGGTGGGAGGGACTCTCTCTCTCTCTCTCTCCCTGTAAAAACCCTGCGTTACCATCATCACCATCATCATCATCATCTTCTCTGATCCTCCATTGAAGAAACGAAACGACTCCGCAGCAGCAACGACGAAGGGAGGAGAGGAAGACGGAAAGCTCCACCCGCCAACTCCCTCCTCTCCGGTACAGAAACGAAGGAGGGTCACCACATGCCGCTGTCCTTGCGTTCTTGGTCCGTGGCGGGTCGCGGTCGGAGCTCGGCGGGAGCAGAGAGCTCGATCACCGTCGAGTGTTGATCGGCGGTGGCGGCGGCGGCGGGGGCGGCGAGGATCGTCGGGATCGGGCGGGGCGGCGGAGGGGCGACCGGAGGCTTGACTTTTCGCCACCTCCCTCTCTCTTTCTTGCTCTCGAACAGGTATGATGAGTTCACTTCCGATTGCGACGTGTCGATTCCTTCTTTGATTATAATTTCTCAGAGAGAGAGAGATGTGCTGCGATGATTCAGTCGCGATCGAGTCCGGACTGCGGTGGTTGAAATACGGTGGTTCAGGGGATGAGCCTGGCGGCGCGTGGCGCTCACGCTCGGCGGTACCTGCAGAGCCGCCGCGGCCGCCGACACTTTAAATTCTTTTTGTTTTTTCCTGTTTTACTTCATCATTTTCGGACTTTGTTCTTTTTTTTTTTTTTTCTAATTTTTAAAGTTGTACGCTATTTTTGGAAAATTAGGAGAGCAACGGTTGCAATAGATTTTTTTTTTTAAATTTTATTTTTACGGAAAGAAATCGGTTAGTTACAAAACGAAAGTGGACATGGTTTTTCTTTTCGGAAATGTACTTGAATGTTGTCCTTCTTTTTGTCTTTTAAAAGTAAGAAAGAAAAGCGTTGGTTACTGAATTTTGCAATTAGTTTTATCACTTTAGTTAAATTTTAAAAATTTGAAAATATTGTATGTGACGAGAGTTACGAATTTTGAAATGTCTTAGTAATTTCATGTTGAATTGGAGTTAAATTGTAAATGCTGCTAAATTCGAAAAAAGGATAATGTTGAAATATGAGTTACAAAAGATTCGGAGTGTCTTTCTCTTATTTTTCGCATTATGATGTCTCTGGGAAATTAAGAAAAATAGGGAGAATGAAAAATTCGGGTGGAAAATGATGGGAAATTTGAAAATTTCGTGAGTGGTGATAGAAGAGAAAAATCATTAAAATTGCGCTGTTGGAGAGTGCCATACCCATGTTGTGAGATGCCTGAAAAACGACATTCCCTTTTATCGAATTCAATAGCAAATCGCAATTGTGGGCATCTTACAAACAATTTGTTGCACATGATTTATGAAATTTTAGCATTTTAGTACTCTAACAGGAAAGGAAAAAAAAAAAGTGAGGGGAAAATGAACCGGGAATCATGTTATGACAAGTGGCGGAATAAGATGGAGTGAGGTGGAAGGTTAGATTTGGTGGGTTAAGATGCAGAGAATAATGTCAAGAAGGCCCCGCTGGCTGGGTGATGCAGCAGCAGACATCAGCTTCCACTTGAAGCCTTGTCAGTAGTGAGCTTTTTCCTGGTTTTGACGTGTAAATCTTGCTACATGCTGGTTCTTGGGGAAAGGAAGAACTTTTTACTTGATCTTCATGCATACTTTCGGCCCTGAATTTGCCCTCGGATCTTCAACCTCTTGAAAGCTCTCCTCCCTCTCTCTGAAATGCTTGTTTGACCCTGTGACCCTTTCGTCCTGCCGAAAGAAAAGGAGCTCTTGCTGTTTCACTTCTTTTGGTGAAGGAGTGATAGCTGATCGAGAGCTGGAAGTCACATATCATTGTGTTACTATTTTCCTTCTTGAGATGAGTGAAGGGATCTGCTTTCTGGGTCTTTCCTCTTATCTGATGCTCTCCCCATTTGTGTCATCTTCATGAACTGGTTTTGAGAGGTGAGCTCTTGCCATTTGTCTCTGCTTGATTTGAGAACAACTGTTTTTGGTTCGTGTGTGGGTTGAAGGATCTGTTCTTACATCTTACGGCGAGTTTCTTTCGTGGGAAACCAGCCACTTGGAAAACATTTTCTGCAGACATGGTTTGATTGGTTGCAAGAATGAATGAACGGAGAACATCTTCGTCATTGCCGAAAATAGTCAGGCAAAGATGGTCATTCGTGACAAAAACATTTTCCGTTGACTAATTCTTCTAAGCGATATAGGCGATCATGTTTTTTAGGAGAATGTTGTCCGGATTAGTTGGGTCTTTAGTACCTACTTTAATGGTTTGTGAATTGGATAGTCCTCGTTTTCTGTGAGAAAGATCATGAAATCTCGATATCCCTGACACCAAAACTGCTCGAGGGCATGCTCTGCTGTGTGGCTACTCGACTACAAAAGGGAAGTGGTTTCTTATGTTAAATGAGAAAATACACTGCAGGAAAGCTGCCATACTGGGGTAAGCAGTAGTGAGATTCATGGGTTGGTTGAGCAAGATCCTCGGAGGTTCTAGCCATCGGAAGCATTATCATGGGAGATACGGGGGTTATAGAAGTGGGGAGGAGACGCATAATTCCGAGGTGACAAAAACTCCTTTTCTATTCTGTCCGTCGGTCTGTCTGTCATATGTGCTTGGTACTTATCATATGAGCATACATGGATTCTGAACTGGGTACATCCGACATTTTGGTATGGAAGAAGACAGTGAACTGATTGGTAAATCTAACTTCTTGATTCTGAATGTAGGATGAATTGGCAAATCAAGAAAGAGAAGAGGTTGACTATGCGATTGCACTCTCTCTCGAAGAATACGATCTAAAGGGGAAAAAGGTGGTCGGTAAGTTTGCTGATTCGTAAGACCTACGTATTCCCATGATTGCTTGATTGCAAATTATATTTATCCTCTGAACTCTTTCGATCAATTTACTTGGACTAAGAATTTAAGAATAATTAGTTTCTTCTCAGCAGATTTGGTGATTGGCGCTAGACTGTATTTAGAAAATAAACATTGATTGAATGGACATTGGACATTATTGCTATGTGATCACAAACTTGTCCGTGTGTTGGCCTTGTTATATGAACAATTTGACGAGGATGGATAATGACGCCTTTGGATGAAGAATGTTTTGTTGTTTCCCAGTTGCTGGTGTCATGTGAATTTGGAGATTTTAGTCTTCATCTGTTTGCTTAGTGCTATGTTATTTCATTTTTCTTCAGAAGCTGATGAAGATGACCGCTCAGAGGAAGAAGAACCACCTACTCATGTAGAATCAGAAGACGATGAACAAGATGAAGCTCCGAAAGTGGAAGAGAAGCATAATGAATCTCAATTGGAGGAAGATGAACAACTCGCCAAGGCTCTCCAAGAAAGCCTGAGTGTTGAATCACCCCATCAATATGAAAGTGGAAACATGTTTCCCCCTTACCCGTTCCTCTTTCCTTCTGGGTATAGGTAGGTTGTTTAGTAACACGATTGCTTTAGTTTCCATGAGTGGTGACAAATCAAATGAGTAACCACGTTCCTTGTTTTTTTGGCAATGAGAATTTGTCAGATTCTCTGTTGATTTTGTTAACCCTAATTCAATCATATTTACGTCCTTTTAGGATGCATATACGTGTATGCCTAAACGATGGTTGTCTTTGTAAAATCCAATGTGTCTTGGCATTAGTAACTTTACCTCATGTTCAGGTCATCAGATGGACAAGTGACTTTCGTATTGAGTTACCTATGACTCCAGGCATCTAAATTCCTGATCTGGTTGTGTCATCTAAAGCCAAGATCTGGGTTAGTGTCCGTAACAGAATAACAAATGCCAATCATCTAATCTAGCAACTGCTGTTCGGGGGCTAATTCAGGGAAATATCAATATCATGGTCTAAGATACCCTACTAGCAATAACCATGGATTTATGTTCCTGTTGCTGAACCATTTACTTCCTGCAGGATTCATCTGATCTGCATATTGAATGTTTATTTCTTGTAGAATTTGTGCTGGTTGCAATGCCGAGATCGGGAGTGGGCGATACTTGAATTGCATGGATTCATTTTGGCATCCAGAATGCTTTCGCTGTCATGCTTGCAATCATCCGATTGCTGATGCTGAGGTCTGTTTCTTATCCCAGATCAAAACTCTGTTTAAGTAAAACCTAAAGGATTTCTAAATCCTCATAATTTGCAGCAGTATTGATTGTATCTCGTAATGACTTTTAAATTTTTCTCGGTGTAAGTTCTCGGTTTGGGGGAATCGCCCGTATCACAAGTCCTGCTACAGGCAACAGCATCATCCAAGGTGTGATGTTTGCAACAGCTATGTAAGTACATTTCTTTGACTGCAAGACTTACGCTCCATCTAAAAATTGGCGCTATCAACATATTTGCTCCCTCTGTCCTCATTGTCCAGTATTGAGAAGCTTGACTCTTAATCTCTGTTGTATTCACTATTTTATTGAAGTAATCACCCTTTCAACGACCTTCTCATCTCTTTGCAGATTCCAACAAATGCAGCAGGCCTTATTGAGTATAGGGCGCATCCATTTTGGCAACAGAAGTATTGCCCCTCACACGAGCAGGACGGAACTCCTCGATGTTGTAGTTGTGAAAGAATGGAAGTGAGTTCTCCTGTTGCCACAAATGGCCAAATCCATGTTTTGCCTCAACTAAAAATTGTAATATTTCTTGTTTCTTAGTCTGTTCTTGATATAAAGGCTTCAAACTTTTCTGCAGCCAAGAGACACAAAATATTTGTCACTTGATGACGGTCGAAAGTTATGTTTGGAGTGTTTAGACTCGGCAATCATGGACACGGACGAATGCCAACCGCTTTACCTAGAGATACGAGAGTTTTATGAGGGTTTGAATATGAAAGTGGAGCAACAGATTCCATTGCTGCTGGTCGAAAGGCCGGCACTAAATGAGGCCAGGGAGGGAGAAAAGAATGTGAGTGCTTACGTCTTTCAGTTTCTTTAGTTAAAATAACTTACTGCTTGCTCAGCAAGATCGACTTTCTTCTTCACAATGATAGGGTAACCATCACATGCCTGAGACCAGAGGACTCTGCTTGTCTGAAGAACAATGCATTACCACGGTAAAGACTCTCTTCCTTTGACATTTTCACTGCTTGAAAAACAGGGCTATTGCGAAGTAGATTGAAAGGCTTATGAACTTCTTCCTGATTCATCAGATTATAAAGAGGCCGACAATTGGGCCGGGCTATCTCTTCGGGATGAGGACTGAGCCTTATAGACTAGTTCGGCAATGTGAAGTGACAGCAATTCTCATTTTATATGGTCTTCCAAGGTATGTTTTATATCTTGCTAAACTTCATTTTTGGTTATTTACAAGCGAACTGCTACTTTTGAGTGGCTGAACGATTTTAAAACTCAGGCTGCTGACGGGGTCAATCCTTGCTCATGAGATGATGCACGCTTGGCTCCGGCTTAAAGGTTTTCTCTTTGCCCTTTCCTATCCAGTAGTCTTATAAGGTGTACTTGATGTGCATCAAGGATACATGACAGCTGAAGCTTCTGCAAAAATTGTTGATTGCTGTTTGGCAGGTTATCCCAATTTAAGTCCAGAAGTTGAAGAAGGCATATGCCAGGTTTTGGCTCACATGTGGCTGGACTCTGAGACCTATTCTAGCTCTGGAAGTGAAGTCGCATCCTCATCTTCCTCCTCATCCTCACCGTCATCATCTTCATCAACGTTCACTTCATCGAAGAAAGGTCTGCGGTCCGACTTTGAGAAAAAGTTCGGCGAGTTTGTCAAGCACCAAATAGAGGCAGATAGTTCGGCAGCGTATGGAGAAGGGTTTAGGTCAGGCAACCGGGCCGTGCTCAAGTACGGCCTCCGAAGTACACTTGACCATATCAGGATTACCGGAACCTTCCCTTTGTGAATAATTTTCATAGAAAAATTGAATCAAGTGTTGGAAAACACATTGAGAAGATATAGTTCAACAGGCAAAAGAAGATACAAAGAAGAGACGATCACGAGACTGAATAGGAGATGGAATGCTGATGAGACATTGGATGAATGTAAATTAGTACAGGATGTAATCCAAACGCACAAAATTATCGCCTTCCTCTGTAATGGCGTGTGCACTTGACAATGTTCTTGTTGTGGTTCTGGACTTAATTTTCAGTACGCTGTGTTCATCTGTCGTAGAAAGAATTTTGGTTTTGTCATGCTTGAAGCTGTTTTAGAGAGTCTTGAACATGTGAGCTCCGAGTTGGAATCGTTAGGAAGGTTCACTGGAAGGTCGGTCTTTTAAAGAATTTGAGAATCCCTTGACACGGAGCGAAACTCAAAAGAGAAATGGGAAACTCGATCTACCAATTCTTGACCAACAAAGCAGCTATGAGCAAAGCGACTTTCACAAAGACGTGCATAATATGTGGAAGAGCAGCACACGATACCGTGACTGCTTGAGAATGTGACAAGATGGCGGTGACGGTCGAGCCAAGATGAGGAGCAGCTCGAGGGCGACAAATGGAAGAGGAGATAATCGTCGAAGCAGAGTACAAGTACAGAGAGCTGAGGAGAAGAAGAAGAAGACGCGCACATCCGATGCCAAAAACTCTGCTTGTATCCTTCCACTGTTGCAGTCTCGTTTCGTTTCCTTTAGAGTCCGTAGGTTTTGTTTGTGTTCTTTATTTCTATCTATGAACAGATTTTCTGTTTTTTTGTTTCCGGGAAAAAAAAAAGAACAGAAACATGTTTATTTGCGTTTTTGTTCCAAATCTGTTTTTTTGTTCCCGTGGCTGGGCGAGGCCGCCGGCCCTCGTCGGCTGGTCGCCGGCCATGGCTGAGGCCGGCGACCGGCCAAAGCAAGAAAAAAAGAAAAAGAAAAAGAAAGAAAAAAATGAAAAATAAAAAATTAACAGAAACAAAAAAAGAACATAAATTTACTAAACATGTTTCTGTTCTTTTTTTATTTCAAGAACAAGTTTACCAAATGTGTTCTTTTGTTCAAAAACTGTTACCGGAATAGAAATAGTTTTTTCTATTTCTGTTCCCTGGAACAAAAAAAGAACAGAAACACAAACAAACGCACCCTTAGTGTTTAGCGTCTTTGTTTGCAAAGTTGACTTTTAAAGTCTTTGCATTTACATTTTCAGCACTTCAATTTCAGAGCACTTTGATTTCCTTCCGAATGCATTTTCGAGCGGTTTCATCATCGCTCTCAGGAGCTCGCCAGCCCTTTTTTTTTTAATAGGTAAATTTACTTGTATTTTTCTAAACCTCAGTCAAATGTGGGTGGACAACATCCACTGCATGTCCTTATGAGTTTATATAAAATAGCATATTCAAGAACCTTAAGATTCCCAAGTAAATCCCAAATGTTCCCAAAGGAATTTAAGAAAACATAGTGATGATGACCCAATTGTCCTAGAATTAAGAGAAGTCATATGTCAGCACGCCTTTTAACTTAAGAAACACACCATTCTGGACAAGTTTAGCGCTATTTCAAGGCTCGAACGCTTTGTATCGAGTCAGAACTAGAGTTAGATTTCGAGTGTGCACGTTTCCAATTGCCTATAATCAGATTTTATGCAATTAATTAGCACTGTCTCATATCTTGAACACTTTGTATTGAGTTTGGACTAGCGTGTTCAAATTCCCAAATTTTGTCGGAATTAGATTCCATCGAGTCTGCGCCAGTTTCACCATTTTGGATGACATTCTCAAAATTTGTTGGAAATAGATACCATTGAATTCGACTGTGAGCACCTTGTATATTTAAGAGCTTGATTGCATAAAAAATAGGTTCAAGTGTGCCCACTAAAAAAATGAGGTAAATTGGAGGACCAAATGTATACCCTTTTCCTCTTTATTTGTAGCGTTATTACTATTAGAAAATCATTATCGGCGATGTATGTGAATGTTAAGAGGCAGAATGCAGCCCCTCCAGAAATAATATAGTGTTGTTTGCTATGAATCCCTAAAGCTTCTCTCCTCTCTTCTTTTCTACCTGGTATGATTCTTTAAAACTAAGAATGTATTGATCAATTTTGAAAGTATGCTCTGCATTTGCCACAATGTGGAACCTATACATCAGATTTTTACTATCCTAAAATTTTGTATGATGAGTCAAAAATTGAAAAAGGAATTTGGTGGCTAACAGGCAATCTCTATTTTGACGCCGACGAAGGGTCGTGCATGTGGAATAACATACCTACCACAAATTTTGTTTTCGTTTTCCCTAACTTGTATCATAGGCAAATTTGCTAGTATAATAACCATGGCATTTTTTAGCACATTTTTGGTTAGCAGTTGAATATCCAATGCAGGAAGGGAGATTTTTCATACCATGATAGAATCCTCTGAAATTGCCACACCTTCCAATATAAATGCTTCTGTTTCTCTTAGTCCTCCTCTTGAACTCCATACTTCCAATGTCTCTAAAACTAACTATCTTCATTAGGTCTCCTACCTCAATAAAGATAGCAAAATTTCCGAGACTCACATTTCACTTACAAATCCATAGTTTGCTTTTGTCAAACCATCCTTTTTTCACCTATCCGTTCTATTAAGCATACTCCTAAAGAAGTTAAAGAATATGTCTAGTTCTCAAAATTCATGAGCATCCTATCCCAGCTACTCAACAAGAACACTTTGTCACCTTTCAAATCCCTTCTGACTTTCCAAGATAATGGATACAGTAGGGATATAAACACCTTCACTTTGGTGCCATTAGACTTGCTTTATCATTTCATGAAAGCAAAGTGTTACTTGTAGTTGCACAAATGACCCTTCTAAACACCCATTTTTAGGACTACCAACATGCTTGCGCTGGCACCATCCAAACTACCCTCAATGCATGAACAATGTTTGTTAAACCATTTCCTAATTTCAATATAGTCTCTTGGATCCACGACTTTGTTCATCTCTTAAGGTTCACCTATAGATTACCAGAACATCTCAAACTCTAGATTCTATTGTTGCTACCTTACATTACCAAATGGTTTATTAGGTCTATAATCATATCATTGACCTCAACTTCCTTCATTTTGAAGATACTTTGTTCATTTTGGTGGACAATGATCAAACTTCTTTTATCCATGTGCCTAGACAGATTCCTTGAGATTAGCTAGTTAAGTTACTCCTAGGCAAGTGGGTAACTATGAAAAAATCCACCAAAACTCCAAGCCCATCAAATCCATAGAGTCTCAATTTACCAAGAAGAAAAATGACACATTAATCATTAAATTTAGTAAGGAAAAGGAAGAGACCACTTCTTCTATGTTTCCTACTATTCTTATGATGCAACCTTGTGTAGCTCATGGTCCAACTGACGACGGCCATCCAGATCCAAAATCCATGATTGAGTCTTTTGACAAGGAAGGATGTCCTATTCATCACTACAAAGATTCCCATACAGGACACTGTTTTTGGGATCTTGATTGCTAGTGTTCCATTTGTACAAATCCTCCGAATGAAGAAGAAGATGATAGGCCATTCAAAAGAAAGAAGTGATCAAAAGATAAACTTTACTAAAGGTACCTTTATGGAGACCCCATTGTCGGACCTCTTGGTGAAGATAGAGGAAAATATCAATTTATGGTCTTGCATAGACCATCTTGATCACACCCTCCTCCCAAAATCCCTAAACCATGTGAACCTCCTCCACCTCCTCAGTCACCATTCAAAAAGAAACCTTCACCCCTAAAGCCGGTTGTCTTACCCTTCTATAAACCCATCTACAAATAGGTAAAAAGGAACTCTTTTCCTCTAGAAGTACCCCAAACACCTCAGCCCTCATGTTACCCAAAACCTGTCCTTCCATTTGTTTATATGTTTTAACCTTGAGACTTTCCACCTTTAGAAAAATCTAACTTTATTGCCCAAATACTAACATTAGAAACCGAAATTAGAAGAGTTTATAGGTGTTCACAATTGATTTCGTCATACTCCTAAGGTCTTGAATCCGATAAATATTGACGACCATCGAAGACAAACAAAGGTCACGACTATTGAAGTTGTCAGAGAATGTCTTGGCCCAGAATAATATTCTCAAGACAATTAACACCAAGCTTTCAATTGTTCAAGCTCAGAATAATATGCTAGTGGAGATCTGCACTTGACTAGGATTAGATGACATTTTTACTCCAAATAGATTTCCATCAAACAATCTGTGTGATCCACCACTTCATTGTTGGTAAACTAGAGGATCTTCTTGAGCCTAAAAAAAAAGAATTTTTTGAAAAAAAAATGCTTTTTTTTTTTTTTTTTTATGAAGAAAGCATCTCAATAGGTATTTCCAAGAAATGCTTAAACTATTTTATGATCTTGGAGTTGATCCTAACCCAAAGTAGGTATTTTTGGCCTCCATTCCAAAAGAGATTGGCCAGACTATGGAAAGATCCATACAAAATAAGCTGAAGATTGTTGCTAATGTTCCTCTTGGGGAACTCCAGTGGAGATACATCTTGCTCTTAATAATCTTTGCATCCGAAAGAAGGGTTTTAGAAGTTACCTTATAAGCAACAAAGAACTTGACCAGACTTGTCAAAAGCCTCAGTTAAGAATTAAGTGTTCAAAGAAAGACTTCTGTGATAATCCTTCTTATGGAGATCGATGCAAAAAATGAAGATGCTTCAAAAGATTCTCTTCAGGACATAGGAATAAAAGGTGCAATTGGTGATTCTTATGAGAAAGATGTTGTAGATGAAGCTCTTTTGGACGATGAAGAAAATTCGACAGATGTTATATTTGCAACAAAAAAGCCCATTTGCCAAGAATTGTTCAAAGACCAAAGCAAGAAATTCCTATCTAATTCAAAAGATTGAGAAGCAACTGAGTACAGGATGATTATGTTGAATCAGTCTTTTCTTGAAAGATGAACCAACCAAACACACTATGTGTCATCTAGACGTGATCACAGACTAGTGAACTTGTGACATTGAAAGTTTATCCAAAGAACCTAAAGAAGAGGTATTCTTCTTTTCTAAACCACCCACAATCCAAGATCTCTATGCATATATTCCTTCTATTCTTTCATATTTCCCTATAAAAATATACATATTCAGGTATGATAAGCCTATTTCTCTTAGTGGCCCCATCGACACTAGGACCAGTGATACAAAGATACTTCCAAAAAGTACTAGACATCATACATTTGGTATTTTAACTCTACTTCCGGAGGGGCTGCCTTTTGCTCCTTAACGTTTACATACACCACCTTATATAGGCATGAGACAACATACTATTTAAAACAACGAATGAACTTTTTCAAGGCCAAAAGGGAGCATCGTCCATTGAAAATTAGCTTTGTATCTGTTTTCAAGGTGGATTCCCAACTACCAAAATCTAGTTTTAAGGTCAAACTTAGAGTACACTTTAACTTGGGTGAGGCTGGAGAATAAGGAATTCCGACGTGGCAGAGGAAATTTATTATCTGGTAAAAATTGGTTAAGAAGCTGATAATTGATAACCAATCTTATCCTTCCTCTATTTTTCTTCGTTTGCTTGTTGACATAAAATGCTTCACAAGCCCATTGAGAATCTAGTGGCTCAATTAATCCTTGATGAAGTAAATCCAAGCATTCCTTTTGTGCTAAAAATAAATGTTCTGAATTAGTTATAGAGTGACTGGCTTTGATAGAATTGACATCCTCATTTTTCTTGAAAGGAAAATTGATGAAAAAAAGTAAGATTTTTCCACAAAGGGTTGAAGCATTTTTGAATAAAGTCTAAGTGAGAATTTGCACATGCCCAAGAAGAGTTTGCGAAATTGGATTCAAAATGCTCATCTAAATAGTGAAAAGCCTTTGGATATCTATAAATTCCTGAAATTGCCCTTTGAATCGAAATCCATTAGACATAACTCCAAGTTTAGGAATTGGTTCCCTTATGCTACATTGGCTCCAATAATTCACAGTTCCAAACTGGGTACCCCATAATATATTTTCTTCAAACTAATTTTCGTTTCACAAAAATCCCAAACTGACCCATAATCTGCCCACCTTGTTACCTCCATCTGTAATTATAATCACACGAGCGACCTTGAGAATACAAAAACCAGAAAGTGAAAAAGGAAGAAATGCGCCCCTCCTTTCATGTGATGTTTCTAACTAATGCCCAAGCATAGTGGGGGAGGCGCCCACCTCCCTTTCCCAAATCAACTTGGAAAAGAGGATTATCAATTCCAAATAATTCAAAAGCAAAGATAATTAAAATAAAATAAGATTACGTGAAGCGGGTACCCAAAATGCTTTTTTTCTTGGGCGCTGGATGCTGCTGCAAAAATTGCATGGGGGGAACCTCTCTCTCCCTATGAAATCCCTGCGTTGCCGTCATCATCATCTCTGATCCCCCATTGACGAAACACGACTCCGCAGCAGAAACGACGAAGGAAGGAGAGAGAGACGGAAAGCTCCACCCGCCAACTTCCTCCGCTCCAGCTCCGTGCAGTTCGCATCGCGTTCTCGGTCCGTGGTGGGTCGCGGTCGGGGCTCGATCACCGCCGGGTGGTGTCCGCCGCCGGCGGTGGCGGCGGCTGCGGCTGCGGCGGCGGCGGGTGGTCGAAGATCGTTCGGATCGCGCGGGGCGGCGGAGAGACGACCGGGGCTTGACTTTTCGCCACCTCACTCTGTCTTTCCTGCTCTCGACCAGGTATGGCGAGTTCGCTTCTGATTGCGACGTGTTGGTTTCTTCTTTGATTATAATTTCTGTGAGAGAGAGAGAGAGAGAGAGAGGGAGTGTTGCGGTGATTCAGTCGCGATCTAGTCCGGACTGCGGTGGTTCAGTGGATGAGCACGGCGGCGCGTGGCGCTCACGCACGGCGGTGCCTTGGAGAGCCGTCGCCGCTGCCGCTGCCGCTGCCGCCGCCACTTTAAATTGATTTTGTTTTGCCCTGTTTTACTTCATCATTTTCGGGCCTTTATTTTTTTTTTTAATTTATATTTGTCCGCTATTTTCGGAACATTTGGATTGCAGCGTTTCGCAATAGATTTTTTTTTTTTTTTTTTTTTTAATTTACTCGTTTCGGAAAGAAATCGGTTAGTTACAAAATGATAGTGGACATGGTTTTTCCTTTCGGAAATGTACTTGAATCTTGTTCTTCTTTTGGCTTTTAAAAGTAAGAAATAAAAGCGTTGGTTGCTGAATTTTGCTATACAATTTGTCATTTTATTGAAACTTTAAAAATCTGATAGGCGAGTTTAAATATATATGTATGATTGTATATTTACGCAATTTGAAATGTCTTAGTAATTCTGTGTTGAATCAGAGTTAAATTGTAAGAATTGCAAGATTAAAAAAAAAGGGTAATGTTGAAATATGAGTTACAAAAGATTTCATGTGTCTTTCGCTTATTTTTAGCATTATGCTGTGTTTGGGAAATTAAGAAAAATAGGGAGAACGCAAATTTGGGTGGAAAATGACGAGAAATTTGAAAGTTTTGTGAACGGTGGTTGGAGAGAAAAATCATTATATTCTCGAGCATTTTCTTCTGTATTTCCCCTCCTCCCGAGCATCTTCCAAACATCGATTAGAATGCAGAGTCGAGTTGCACGAGGAAGGCAATCTCCGCTGTCCGAGAGCAGCAAAATGCAATTTTGTGCATCTCGCAGACAATCTGTTAGATATGATTGAAGAAATTTAGTATTTTCCTACCTAACAGGCAAAAAAAAAAAAAAAAAAAGTTAGAGGAAAATGAACCAGGAGTCATGTTACGACAAGTGGTGTAATAAGATGGAGTGAGGTGGAAGGTTAGATTGGGTGGGTTAATAATAAGATGCAGAAAATAATGTCAAGAAGGCCTCGCTGGCTGGCTGATGCAGCAGCAGGCATCATCTTCCACTTGAAGCCTTGTCAGCAGTGAGCTTTTTCTGGGTTTTGACGTGTGAATCTTGTTATATGCCGGTTCTTGGGGAAAGGAAGAACTTTTAACTTGATCTTCATGCATACTTTTGGCCCTGAATTCGCCCTCGGATACCTGTTGAAAGCTCTCCTCTCTCTCTGAAATGCTTGTTTGACCCGGTGACCCTTTTGTCCTGCCGAAAGAAAAGGAGCTCTTGCTGTTTCACTTCTTTTTTTGGTGAAAGAGTGATAGCTGATCGAGAGTTCGAAGTCACATATCATTGTGTTACTTTTCCTTCTTGGATGAGAGAAGGGATCTACTTTCTGGGTCTTTTCTCTTACCTGATGCTCTCCCCCTTTGTGACATCTTCATGAACTGGTTTTGAGAGGTGAGCTCTTGCCATGGTCTTCGCTTGATTTGAAAACGACCGTTTTTGGTTTGTGTGTGGGTTGAAGGATTTGTTCTTACATCTCATGGTGAGTTTCTTTCGTGGGAACCAGCCACTTGGAAAACATTTTCTGCAGACATGGCTTGATTGGTTGCAAGAATGAATGAACGGAGAACATCTTTGTCATTGCTGAAAATAGTCAGGCAAAGATGGTCGTTCGTGATGTAAACATTTTCTGTCAACTAATTCTTCTAAACGATACAGGCAATCATGGTTTTTAGGAGAATGTTGTCCAGATTAGTTGTGTTTTTAGTACCTAGTTTAATGGTTTGTGAATTGGATAGTCCTTGGCACTTCGTTTTCTGTGAGAAAGATCATGAAATCTTGATATTCCTGACGCCAAAACTGCTTGAGGGCATGCTCTGCTATGTGGCTACTCAACTTCAAAAGGGAAGTGGTTTCTTATGTTAACTGAGAAAATACACTCCAGGAAAGGTGCCATACTGGGGTAAGCAGTATTGAGATTCATGGGTTGGCTGAGCAAGATCCTTGCAAGTTCTAGCCATCGGGAGCATCATCATGGGAGATACGGAGGTTGTAGAAGCGGGGAGGAGACGCGTAATTTCCAGGTAACAAAAACTTTTTTTCTGTTCTGTCCATCTGTCATATATGCTTGGTACTTATGGCTGAGCATACATGGATTCTGACCTGATTACATCCGACATTGGTATGGAAGAAGGCAGTGGACCGATTGGTAAATCTAACTTCTTGATTCTGAATGCAGGATGAATTGGCAGATCAAGAAAGAGAAGATATTGACTATGCGATCGCACTTTCTCTCTCAGAAGATGATCTAAAGGGGCAAAAGGTGGTCGGTAAGTTTGCTGATTCGTAAGACCTAAGTGTTCCCATGATTGCTTGACTGAAAAGGTTATATTTATCCTCTGAACTGGTTCGACTGATTTACTTGGACTAAGAATTGAAGCATAACTAGTTTCTTCTCAACAGATTTGGCTATTGGCATTAGACTTTATTTAGAAAATAAACATTGATTGATGGACATTGGACAATATTACTACGTGAACACAAACTTGACTGTCTGTTGGCCTTGTTAGATGAACAATTTGAAGAGGATGGATAGTGATGCCTTTGGATGAAGAATGTTTTGTTGTATCCCAGTTGCTGGTGTCACATGGATCTGGAGATTTTAGCCTTCATCTGTTTTGCTTAGTGCCATGTTATTTCATTTTTCTTCAGAAGCTGATGAAGATGGTCACTCAGAGGAAGAACCACCTACCTATGTGGAATCAGAAGATGATGAACAAATTGGCCAAGAAGAATATGAACTTGTTGAAGCTCCAAAAGTGGAAGAGAAGCACATCGAATCTCAGATGGAGGAAGATCAACAACTTGCCAAGGCTCTCCAAGAAAGCCTGAGTGTTGAATTGCCCCCTCGATATGAAAGTGGAAACATGTTTCGCCCTTACCCGTTCTTGTTCCCTTCCATGTTCTTTCTTTTTTTGGCAAGGAGGCTTTGTCAGATTCTCTGTTGATTTTTTTTTTTTTAAGCCTAATTCAATCATATTTACGTCTCTTTAGGATGCATATACGTGTATGTCTAAATGATGGTTGTCTTTGTAAAATCCAATGTGTCTTGGCATTAGTAACTATACCTTATGTTCAGGTCATCAGAGGGACAAGTGACTTTCGTATTGAGTTACCTCTGACACTGGGCATCTAAATTCTAGATCTGGTTGTGTCATCTAAAGTCAAGATCTGGGTTAGTGTCGTAACAGAATAACAAATGCCAATCATTTAATCTGGCAACCGCTGTTCGGGGGCTAATTCAGGGAAATATCAATATCATGGACTAAGATACCCTACTAATAATAACCATTGATTTATGTTCCTGGTTCCGAACCATTTACTTCCTGCAGGATTCATCTGATCTGCATATTGAATGTTTATTTCTTGTAGAATTTGCGCTGGTTGCAATGCTGAGATCGGGAGTGGGCCATAATTGAGTGGCATGGATTTAGTTTGGCATCCAGAATGCTTTCGCTGTCATGGTTGCAATCATCCAATAGCTGATCGCGAGGTCTGTTTCTAATCCAAGATCAAAACTCTGTTTAAGTAAAACCTAAAGGATCTCTAAATCCTCATAATTTGCAGCAGTGTTGATTGTTTGTCGTACTGACTTTTACATTTTCCTTGGTGAAAGTTCTTGGATTGGGGGAATTGCTCGTATCACAAGTCCTGCTTCAAGGAACAGCATCATCCAAAGTGTGATGTTTGCAACAGCTATGTAAGTACATTTCTTTGACTGCAAGATGTATGCTCCATCTAATTTGGCACTATCAACTTATTTGCTCTCTCTGTATTCATTGCCCTGTATTGAGAAGCTCGGCTATTAATCTCCGTTGTATCCACTATTTTATTGAAGTAATCACCATTTGAATGACCTTCTCATCTCTTTGCAGATTCCAACAAATGCAGACAGACGTATTGAGTATAGGGCACATCCTTTTTGGCAACGGAAGTATTGCCCCTCACACGAGCGGGATAAGACTCCTCGATGTTGTAGTTGTGAAAGATTGGAAGTGAGTCCTCTGTTGCCTCAAAGGGCCAAATCCATGTTTCGCCTCAAACTAAAAAATTTAATATTCTTGTTTCTTACTCTGTTCTTGATATAAAGGCTTCAAACTTTTCTGCAGCCAAGAGACCCAAAATACTTGTCACTCGATGATGGTCGAAAGTTATGTTTGGACTGTCTAGACTCGGCGATCATGGACACGGCTGAATGCCAACTGCTTTACCTTGAGATACAAGAGTTTTACGAGGGTTTGAATATGAAAGTGGAGCAACAGATTCCGTTGCTGCTGGTCGAAAGGCAGGCATTAAACGAGGCTAGGGAGGGAGAAAAGAGTGTAAGTGCTTACGTTTTTCAGTTTCTTTAGTTAAAATAACTTAATGTTTGGTCAGCAAGATTGACTTTCTTCTTCACAATGATAGGGTAACCATCACATGCCTGAGACCAGAGGACTCTGCTTGTCCGAAGAACAATGTGTTACCACGGTAAAGACTCTCTTCCTTTAACATTTCACTGCTTGAGAAACAGGGCTTTTGAGAAGTAGATCGAAAGGCTTATAAACTCCTTCTGATTTATCAGATTATAAAGAGGCCAATAATTGGGCCGGGCTTTGTCTTTGGGATGAGGACCGAGCCTTGTAGACTAGTTCGGAAATGTGAAGTGACGGCAATTCTCATTTTATATGGTCTTCCAAGGTATGTTTTTTATCTTGCTAAACTTCATTTTCGGTTATTTACAAGCGAATTGCTATTTTGCATGGCTGAACGCTTCCAAAACTCAGGCTGCTTACGGGGTCAATCCTTGCTCATGAGATGATGCACGCTTGGCTCCGGCTTAAAGGTTTTCTCTTTGCCCTCTTTCATCCAGTAGTCTTATAAGATGTACTTGATGTGCATCGAGGACACGTATCTGACAGCTGAAGCTTCTGCGAAAAATTGTTGATTGTTGTCTGGCAGGCTATCCCAATTTAAGTCCAGAAGTTGAAGAAGGCATATGCCAGGTTTTGGCTCACATGTGGTTGGACTCTGAGATCTATTCTAGCTCTGGAAGTGAAGTCGCATCCTTGTCTTCTTCCTCATCCTCGCCGTCATTGTCTTCATCAACGTCCACTTCGTCGAAGAAAGGTCCGTGGTCTGACTTCGAGAAAAAGCTTGGCGATTTCATCAAGCACCAAATAGAGTCAGATAGTTCGGCAGCCTACGGAGACGGGTTTAGGTCAGGCAACCGGGCCGTGCTCAAGTACAGCCTTAGAAGGACACTTGACCATATGAGGATGACAGGAACCTTCCCTGTGTGAATAATTTACATAGAAAAATTGAATTGAGTGTCAGGAAAACACATTGAGAAGAAATCGTTTTACAGGCAAAAGAAGATACAAAGAAGAGATAATGATGAGACTGAATAAGAGGTGGAATGCTGATGAATGGTTTTCCAGACATTGGATGAATGTAAATTAGTACAGGATATCATCCAAACACAAAATTATCTCTTTCTTCTGTAATGGCGAAATCATGTTGTATGGTGTGCACTTGACAATGTTCTTCTTGTTGTTCTGGACTTAATTTTCAGTATGCTGTGTTCGTCTGTTGTTGAAAGAATTTCAGTTTTGTCATGCTTGAAGCTGTTTTAGAGTCTTGAACATGTAAGCTCCAAGCAGGGTTCGTTAGGAATGTTCACTGGAAGGCCAGTCTTTTAAAGAGTTTGAGAATCCTCGACATGGAGCGATACTCAATAAAGGAGAAATGGGAAACTAACGCATTCCCGACTAACAAAGCAGCTATGAGTGACGTGATTTTCATACATGTTGACATGTGCAGCACACGACACAGTAACCACTAGAGAGTGTGACAAGACGGTGGTGACAGAGCCAAGACAAGGAGCTGAGGAGAAGAAGGGGAAGTTACCGTTGAAGCAGAGTACAAGTACAGAGAGCTGAGGAGAAGAAGAAGACGCGCACATCCAATGCCAAAAACTCTGCTCGTGTCCTTCTACTTTTGCAGTCTCATTTCGTTTTTCTTCTGTGTCTGTAGGTTTTGTTTCCAGTACCGGTCAATCAGTTTTCCCTTATGTCTATAGTTTGGTCCGTAGATTTAGGGCCTGTTTGTTTGTGTTCTTTTTTTATTCACTGGAACACGATTTCTGTTTTTTTGTTCCGGGGAACAAAAAAAGAATAAACGCTTTTGTTTGGGTTTTTGGTCTCGAAAATAAATTTGGAACAGAAACAAGAAACAAGAAAAATTGTTTTTGTTCTCGGGAACACTTCCAAGAAACAATTTTTCTCTCTCCTATTTTTTCCTTGTCTTTCTTTTTTCTTCTTCTTTTTTTCTTTGGCTGTCGAGGGATGGCGAGCTTGCCGGAGCGTCGCCGGCCCCCGGTGAGGCCGAGCTCGCCCAACCAAGCCAAGATCGAGCCTTGCCATGGCCGGGCAAGGCTGCCGGCCCTCGTCGGCCGGTCGTCGGCCATGGCCGAGGCCGGCGACTAGGCAAAAGGAAAAACAGAAAAAGGAAGAAAAAAAAAGGAAAAATAAAATAAAAATATTAAAAAATTAAAATAAACAAAAAAATTATACAAGTTTACCAAACGTGTTTATGTTCTTTTCTACTCCAGGAACAGAAATTTTGTACAGTTACCAAACACGTTTTCCGATTAAAAATTGTTAAAGGAACGTAAATAGCATGAATAATTTTTAAATAGAAACGTTACCATTAGTGTTATGGCGTCTTTGTTTGCAAAGTTGACTTTTCAGCCTTTGCATTTACATTTTCAGCACATCAATTTCAGAGCACTTTGATTTCCTTCCAAAAGCATTTTCGAGCGCTTTCATCATTGCTCTCAGGACCTCGCATGCTTTTTTTTTTTTTTTTTTCCTGATATAGTAACTAAGCTATATCAAAAGACAAAGTAGCACCTAAAGAACGGCAATGAACCAGTTAAAGTGAGAAGCAACGGCAGATAACCCAGCAACAAAACAGCAGCGCAGCAACAACTGTTTAGGACTATATCTAGGCAATTCGACCATTAAAAACAGCATTAGTTCTCAGTTTGCTGCATAGAACTCTCGTCATGAGGTAGCATCTTTCTCCCATCTTGAAGTAATGTCTCAAAATCAACTTTTGCCGGGGACTTGATCACAGCAATCATTTCATCAAGCTGCGGCAGAATTTTCTCATGAATAACCCTGCCTTCGCCTCCATGTATATATGATAAGTGGTTGGATTCCAAGCAAGTTTTATCAAGATCACTTTTGAACTACTTTTCTCCTTCTCTGTAGAGCCCGAGCAATCTCCAAATTCACAGTCCCCTGCAGGTCTATTACAATCGATCAAATCGACTATTCTTTCCCAAAATCAGTTTCGAGAAAGAGCACTGAAAAATAAGTGATCTCTTCTTGCTTCTTACACAGCAAATGACGCCCATCAACTGAGCACCATTTCCCCATTCTATCTCTAGTTTGAAGCCTAATGAGCGGAGACCAGTCTGTGTATCCGTGTCTAGGAAAACAAGGCTTGAACCGGAGGAGTCTGTGCCAAGGCACCTTTGTCTTCCACACATCCCATGAAGCCTACTCTATCAGGAATAGTGGAATTTGGAACAAATTGCTCCACATATGACTGTTTGAACATCAACTCGTGTATCAGATCTAAGGATTGGCCATCTCCATTCATTGTCGACGATGACATCAGCTAAAGTATTATCTTTTCTCGAAGTAGAGCCATAGATGGCCCTCTCAAGATCTTTGTCCAGAACTCCATGGGGACACCAATGATCAAACCACGATGAAATGGACTGTGCCATCACCAACAAGTCAACAACATACTGCACATGGCTGCCATCTCAACTTGAGTGACTTCCTCCAAGCATGACCACTATCAGATCTAGGCTCAACATGTCATATGCCGGCGTGCCTTTTAACTTAAAGAACCAACCGTTTTGACAAGTGCTGTTTCAAGACTCGAACACTTTGTATCGAGTCCGGACTAGAGTAATAATTCGAGTGTGCACATTTCCAATTGCCTATAATTAGATTCTACGCAATTAATTAGTGTTGTCTCAAGTCTTGAACACTTTATATTGAGTCTGGACTAGAGTACGAATTCAAGTGTTCACATTCCCAATTGCCTGTAAACTGGATGCCAAAATCGAAAAAAATAGTAAAAATACAGTAATTCTAGGGTTAATTAGTGCAATCATGTACTGTGCGATATCTTTGAAGCATCTCCATATACTTTGGTATTTGTAAGGTAGGTCCTGAAATTTCAGAATTCCAAAGAGAGGCCTCTCTCCCTTAATATTTTTCAGCCATATCCTATCAGAATCACTATTCACAATACAGTTGCGGCCTTCTTTTGATGTAAACTTCTTGATAGATCGCCACCAGGATTCTCATAAAAAGATGAAATATCATTTCGCCTCGTTTACGTTTGGTACTTACTATTTTAGCACATAATATGTTTTGCAACTAAAATCATCGTGTGGGGGCTTTTCACTTTTTCACATCTTTACTTTTTGCAGAATTGAAACAGTTGAATTGGAAAGTGTCCCCATAATCTAGTGCTTTCGTCTAACTGTCTGCATTTCTGATTGCTTGAACAATCATAGGTCTTGGATATACGGATCTTTGAGACTGGAGAATATGCACTTGTAAGTTTATACTTGTCAATGTCGGTTTTGTTAATTGAATAAATTTTGTTGTTGGACTTTGAGTAGAAGTTTCCCTCCGTTCTTCCCACTTGAGTTTACTTTCCTCTGTAAGTTCAAAAGCATTTTGACCTTGGGAAGAATCACAGAGAATTTTTTTTTTTTTTTAAATAAAAAGTATGAGCAACAATTAGATTTAATTTGGCAAAAGATTGGTTAAATGTCACTGCAGCTTTGAGATTAGTACTCTCACTCACCGGTATTCATTTTGAGCCATCAGAAACTGGGAAATCTTATATTTTGACATTACCTATATTCTGGATAAACTATAAACAGCAAACTTATATCTTCAGCTTGTTAATGCTGTTTGTATCTGCAAAAGATTTTGAAGCAAAACTAGAGCTGTCTCCTGTAATTTAGCTGGTACACGGGCTACTTATGGTTAACACTGATAATGCGTTTTCACAGATTGCATGGGTAGGTATTCCTACTGCACCAGCATGGCTTCCAACCGACATGTTAATCAAGGTACCCTGTCCTAACAACTATTCATTAATTGTGGAACTCAATTATACTACCCCGTAGTTTGCACTTCGCTTGTCTTAAAGAGTCTCTCCATTGGGCCATCGACGGCGGCTCGGCGGGGCTAATGGGCGAGCCTCGAGGAGCGGCGAGTGGCGGCGAGAGGCGGCGGAACGAACCGAGCTGCGAGTGAGGTGAGGAAGCAGGGAATTCGTTTGCTGAAAAGAGAGAAGAAGAAGAAGCAGAATAAATTAATGAAATGGACTTTAGGGTTTCTTTATTCCCACTTAGATTTTCAGAACTAATAGTACAATCATTTTCATTTTCATTTTCATATCATATTTTCGGACGTCGCTATTTTCACTCCCAACCAAATCTCTATCGACCCAATTTGGTAAAATTGTCATCAATCATTTAATTGCGTCTTCAAGTGATAACCTCAGATTTAATCACTTCCCTTCTTCTTTAAATTTTCCTAATTTCTTTCCACGATATAATTGTCATAATTAAAAATTTCATATATTTTGGTTTTTATTTTATTTTATTATTATCGTGGCAATTCCATGTTCATTAGAAATACTATGCATTTCCTTTTTATTGCTAGGTTTTTCTTCCGCAGACCTAATTCTTTTTATGCTTGGTAACAAATTTATGGTTTAATCGTTAATTACGATATAAATTTTTCAACATAAATATTTTTTTTTTTAACAAAATAGCATGTTTAATTCTGTTGTACATATCATCACCCAACCATTTCTTATTAGTTGTCTTTTATATACACATGTAACATGGTTACAATCTTTAACGTGAAAGTTTAAAAGACGAAATGTAATTATATTTAAACATTGCATAAAAAAGAGTTTTTTTTTAAGCTAGTGATATCTCATTAATTTGGATTAACAAAAATTAGCATAATCCAAGAACTGTTTATAAAAAGAAAATAAAAAAATAATAATAAAGGATTTAATGAGGATATGCGCAACAAAAATAAGAGTTTACAAACATGTGATTGCGTTGAAAATTTGTTTATGTTAATATTTTTCTAAATTCTATTTGATAATTAAATCATTAATTTGCTCGACAAGGTAGAGTCTAAACATAAATTTATACTTAAATTTAGTTTTGTGGTCATTTGGGATAAATTTGTCACAAGTATACCGGTTTGAGATTTTTCATGGTAAAAAAAATTAGTTTTTGGTAAATTTGTCATAAGTTTACCAGTTTAGGATTTTTCGTGATATTAATTCTTTTAGATATTAATATAAGCTGTGTCATTGTAATTTATTGTATCCTTAGTATCAATGAAAAATTGAGAGGTCTTCCTTGTGCCATTTGGATTGTGTCATTGTAATTAATTATATTCTTCTTTATGTTTTCTAATACCAACAGATGCAATGAAAACAAATCACCGTTCTAATTAGGTAGAGAACTAGGGTGTGAATGGTAATATTTCTATTTCGGAGAATAATTTTTATTTTAGAAATAACTCTTTTTTATTTATACTCCTAGAATAATTTCTAAGTAAAACAACGCGTTTGATAATATATAAAATTTATATTTTCAAAATAGAAAAAAGAATAAGAAGGTGTTTGGTACGATCCATAAAAAGAATATGAATGCGTTTGACCGTCGGCCGACGATCAACAACCGGCCGGTGGATGGCAGCTTGTAGAAAGTGGTAAGAAAGAAGAAGAAAAGAAAAAGAGAAAATAAAAAAAATGATTTATTTTTAAAAATTGTTCTCGAGAAAAAGAAACTATATTTTCCGTTTCTTATTTTTGTTGCCGGCTATTTTTCTATTTTGGATAATAGAAAAATTAGTTGATGTTACTAAATGGATTTTTTTTTTTTTTTTTTTTTTCGTTCTGATGATTAAAAGAACAAAAGAAGAGACGAACATAAATGTTCCCATGCGCTATACCCTAATCTCCTAGGCCACGCAAACCAGTTTGGTCTATTAAAGGGGGAAACGACTAACATTTGCAGGTTATGCGACAATTTGACGTTGCTGCATGGCCATCTAGCTACAAAATGCTAATGTGACTGTTGACATGGTAGACATAGGGATGACAAGTTGACATGGCTAGTTGACGTCATCATCGGATGAGACGAACAATATTAAAGAGCAATGTCTAGAGAGAGATATTAGCAGTAATTGAAAACCGGAACCACACTAGATGCGAGGTAATCTTCCAATCTGAAAAAAGAGGCGATGTCCAATAAGTTAGTTTTGGAATCCTTGAAAGTTCAATACCCAAAATTGAATTAAAATTCATAGTTAAGATCGATCAAATGCAATTTTAGTATGACCTAAATTCTTGGATGGCTTTTAGGGGTTTTTGTGCGGTTAACCCGTGAGCAATAATTCTCGATCCATATTTTGCCTCTTCAATCGTGGATGACTATTAGTTGTCATGTGATCGCAAGGAATCTATGAGTAACCCTAAGTACAAGATCAATAGAAAATCGATTTACTTTCGTTTTGTAGTGAATATCAAAATTGTGTGGAATCACTCGCAAACCAATTAAATACTCATGCCAAATCGATTTATATCCATTTTCTAATTGACTTATAATAGTGTTGTATTTTCTCTTGTCGATCCTTGTAGTCAAGCGATCTATCCCTGATTGAATTCTCCAATCTTTCACTTTTTAACCCTTCATGGCCTCTCCCAATAGATTAGTTAACTCATGAGTGATTAGTTCAAAGTAAATTACTATTAGTAAATTGATTATATAACTATTTCATAAATTTCAAAACGAGTCGAATTTGAGGATATCACAATATGCATGCTTGATGTATTGCTATGGGCACATATTAATTAATAACATGTAGAGGTGTGCCAAAGTGAGGTAAGAATGCACGTGGGACTATTGGATGTTCTACATATGTAGGTTGCACCAGAGACAAATTAACATCCTAATCAAGGCTTAAGTAGTTGACTTACTGAGATTTTATCTCACCTATTGTTGTTTATTGTTTTCAGGCCCGTTGTATGGAGAACCGTCACGTTCGATTCAGGGTCCCAATGGATCAAGATACGGTCTTGACCTCACACCCTATCCCGGGATCCGATCAGGTGTACGAACTTTTTATCACGATGGTTTGGGTAGATGAGAGGTTGGCCCACTAGGTGACCCAGATAAACCATGCCTTATCTAGAGACCGACCCTAATGTGGAGTTTGATCTTGAGACACCCATCTTGAGACACCACTTGGATATCGCGGCTGGTCCCGACGTTAGTAAAGTTTAGGTCAATCCTGACCCCTGCTGGTTTTTATTGATGGTTGATAGGAACTTGCCGTCGTGGGAAAGGCTTGTAAATATTTAACTTCTTAGAGTTAATAAGTACATAAATAAAAGTAGTGCTTTTGGAAATTTTTGTTGTTGTGTTTATACTATCCCCACTAATAAATTTGACTTTGTGTTTATAATATGCTATTGTTTTTCATTTAATCGAAAGAATAATAGTATGGGTCGGCGACGCGTCCTGAAACGTCACAACTAAACCATCATGGAGGGATGTTTATGTGATCGGGGTTCGGGGCATGACACATACTGCCATGGATGTGTCCAGATTCACTCACCATGATTTCATGGCCAGCATTATTTCCTTAATTCTTTCCCTTAATTTCCGCTTCGCTCAATCTTTCTATTCGGCTTTTCTTGTTTGCATTGCCTCGTGCATGAACGCCCAATATTCGGCTGAGTGAGGGTCAATTCCGTCCATATTGCCGGATAAATCCCACTGATTCTTTCCCTAAATTTGCTCACTCTCCTTTGCCGTTTCATGGCTCGCTAATCTCAGGAGCACCAACTTTTGCAAATATCTGGATTCTTTCCCTCATTTCATCTCTTCATACATTCTTTTCTTTTCTTCCCATTCCTAACTCAGTATCTTGCTTTCAAGCCTTTGTGCTTCATCTTATTAATGACATTTACATATTTATACCGGAAAAAAAATATCTATCTTGCCCCTTTGCTAGCCATTTTTCAAATATGTGAATCATTTTATTGTGGAAGAAATTCCACTGATTCCTCCTCTGGCTTCGAGCACGCCTTCCAATCACGATCCTTTCAAAATTGTCATGTGTATCCCTTTTCTTAAGCCACCATTCTAACCGTCATGCATCATCCTTCATTCCACATTGGCCAAATTTAGACTCCAATCCGGGTTACCATGTAGAAAATCCTAATTCAAATTGCGACCTTGATCCATTCAACGAATCCAATATTTTCGCTCAAAATATGTCAATTTCAATTGGTGCCAATCAATAAGAAAGATTCCGCATGTAATACTTTACGGTATTTTGCACGCCACTGATGAGAATGCAAATGGGAACTATGCAATATTGATTTTTTTTTTTTTTTTGAGGGATTGAACTCGATCCCTAATTTTTCATGTGATAAATGACTAAAGAAAAATCAAAATTTAGGTGTCAACATTGACCGAAAAATGTTAGGGCTCGTGAAATACCTTAGTAATCTCGCTGCCTACATAAAATGTGAGCCAAAGCTCCAGTGAAATAGTCATGAGACGGGAAACTTTAACGCCATCTTCATTAAGACGACATAATTTATCCTACGAAGTCAAAAATATATAGGCCTCATCTTAGTAATTCATCGACATTTAAAATCCAAGCCGGCGATGATTCCTCATGTAAAAATAACATCTTAGTTTGACTTTTGCCAAAAAAAAAAAAAAACACGAAGGATACTCGCATAGGTACTATCCTTCCCCCTAATGTCATTTACTCCAAATTAATCTAATTTACAATATGTAACTCAAAGCCGGCTCATTCTTTGAACTCGTACCTATGTACTTTGTCTCATGCTATTTTTTCATCTATAAATAGAAAGGTACGCAAGGCATATCTCTCACAAACTCAGTACCGAAAGCAGCTAAGATATTCAAAAAGCATGGCTGAGATCACCTGTCACAAGTACACCGTCTTCTTCAACTTGGTTTTGATACTCTTCTTCGTCCTCATGGTCACTCGGGTCGAGAGCCGAGTAAGATGTAAGTAATGGATTACTAATCTCCATTTTAATTGATAATATATATTTTCCTTCCCCACCTTCAAAATCTTGTTGCAACTTCATTGTACGTTGAGGATCTGCTTTCTATTTCAAAACCTCGGCCAACCACAAGTTACATCCCTAATGCCAGTACTTTTGACCGGTTTTGAAACAAAATCTGTTTTAATGCTGCATTAATAGCTGGAAGTTTTTCTTTCCTATGGGAGGATGAGCAGCTTGACATTACCCATGTTTTGCAATAATATTGAAGTAGTTCTCATGCATGAGTTAAGCACGATTCTTTTAATTGCAATTAAAAAAAAATTATTCATTTCTTTCCTACATAATTATGTTGCAAAAACGATGTAAATAAAGTCTCCAAGAAATAAGATACAAAAGGCAATTGAATAACAAATATTCCCTAAATATTTGTTGACTTACTAACTCTAAGATGCAAAAGGTAACATAATAACAAAAATTCCCTAAATATTTGCTGAATATTTTCTTCCCTTAACAATTGCTAATGTAAATTACACAATTAGTGTTTCACTTAGTCATCAATCAAGTCGTTCCGTGGGGACTCAAGTCTTTCTCTGGTTTATGCATGGTGCTTTACAGGGCATTTTGTGTGCCTCCAAGATTTGCAAGTGAACAGTGGAGACACTTGCTATGCAATAGCACAGCAGTATGGCTTGACTTTGGACACCTTCTATTCCTACAATCCAAAAGTAAATTGCGATGATCTCTCCATTGGTCAATATCTTTGCGTCGACATGGCGTGGCTCTAAGCGACAAAGATGTCTAGTTTACACTTGTATGAATAAAGGAGTGGATAAGTGCAACGCACTCATCACCCAATTGTTGGTAATGCAAGCGCAGGATCTGGTCATCATGTTTTGCTTCAGTGTCATCAAGCAATGTAGTTTGAGCATTGTGACTAAATGGTGTCGATAAAGTTAGTACGCATGCTTTATTTCAGTTTTTTGGTGAATAGTTGAAGTATATTTGTTATTTAGAAGAAAATATTGGGCGCAGCAAGGGTGGTGCATTAGTCCATTTCACGAGCAACATGTATAACTTCGGGTCCATCTTTAAGAAAACCTGCAAGTCCCTCTCACCCATTAGTTTCTCTCTCTTCTACATTGTTGCTTTCTTCGTTTTCTTTTTGCCCTTCCAAGGCCATGGACAAACCACTCACAAGCATGCTGACACTTATCAATGCTCGTCGTCGGCATCATTCGGGCATACTATTGATCCCCAAGCATCTATCTTTCCCATTTAGCCATGGCCGACACTCACGGCCAACCATGGACGACCGGCGAGTGTCAAACACCCCAAGTTGAAAATATGAAATGGGCATTTCGTCAACATGCCTATGGTAATTTTACTCTGACCTGGCCCCTCACGAGTTAACTAATCTATTAGGTGAAGCCGTTATGGGATATAAACATGACAGACTTGAGAATTCGATCGAAAATCAACTGCTCGACCATAATGATCGGTAAGGGTCAATATGGCACTGTTATTATGACATCCTGATTTTCAACTCCGCTTTCGACTAAATGAAATGGGCTTTTCATCGATGTGCCTATAGTCTTTTTCTCCGAGTTGATCACTCACGAGATAACTAATCCATCAGGTGAAGCCGTTAAGGAATCTAAACACGATTGGTTTGAGAATTCGATCAGAAATCGACTACTCGATCGTGCTAATCTGCAAGGGTCAATACGACACCGTTAAAATTGATTAGAAACCGGATATAGGTTGATACCTGATTGCAAAATTCTTGTCGAACGGCACTAAATCAATTTTTCTGTCAATTATGTACCTTGTACCCATAATTGAAACATTGAGATTTTTACAACAACCGATGATAGCCAATGAGTCGAAGATGTACAATGTAGATCGAAAATAATCGTCCACGGGTCAAATATACTAAAAATTCCTAAAAGCTACCCGGTAGGTTAGGTTATGCTAAAATCGCGTTCGGTTGAAATTAACCACGAAATTGAACCCGGTTTCAGGAATCGAAAGTTCTAGCATGTCACGATTTATTTTAGGAATATCGATTCATCTTTCGAAGAATTTTCGGCAAGCCCGTGATTTTCAGCGAAAAATCAAGATTCGGCGAAATTGATTCAAGAATTCGGACGGACTAAATTCAGTGCATTTTTGGCCTTCAATTTGGATCAATTGGTGATGGGAATGCAAGATTTTGGTGTGGGTTTCTACCTTGACATTATTGGCCATTGAATTGGATTGAATTGGAGAGTTTTGGTGTGAAATTGGTGAGGGAACATATGAAATTCGTATGCCAATTGTTGGTAATGCAAGTGCAGGATCTGGTCATCATGTTTTGCTTCAGTGTCATCAAGCAATGCAGTTTGAGCATTGTGACTAAAGGGTGTCAATAAAGTTAGTACGCATGCTTTATTTCAGTTTTTTGGTGAATAGTTGAAGTATATTTGTTATTCAGAAGAAAATATTGGGCGCAGCAAGGGTGGTGCATTAGTCCATTTCACGAGCAACATTTATAACTCCGGGTCCATCTTTAAGAAAACCTGCTAGTCCTTCTCACCCATTAGTTTCTCTCTCTTCTACATTGTTGCTTTCTTCGTTTTCTTTTTGCCCTTCCAAGGCCATGGACAAACCACTCACGAGCATGCTGACACTTATCCATGCTTGTCGTTGGCATCATTCGGGCATACTATTGATCCCCAGGCATCCATCTTTCCCATTTAGCCATGGCCAACACTCACGGCCAATCATGGACGACCGATGAGTGTTAAACACCCCAAGTTGAATACATGAAATGGGCATTTCGTCGAAGCGCCTATGGTCATTTTACTCTGAGCTGGCCTCTCATGAGTTAACTAATCTATTAGGTGAAGCCGTTATGGGATATAAACGTGACAGACTCGAGAATTCGATCGAAAATCAACTGCTCGACCATAATAATCGGTAAGGGTCAATACGACATTATTATTGTGACATCCTGATTTTCAACTCCGCTTTCGACTAAATGAAATGGGCTTTTCATCGACGTGCATATAGTCTTTTTCTCTGAGCTGATCACTCATGAGATAACTAATCCATCAGGTGAAGCCGTTAAGGAATCTAAACACGACTTGTTTGAGAATTCGATCATAAATCGACTACTCGACCATGTTAATCTGCAATGGTCAATACGACACCGTTAAAATCGATTAGAAACCGGATATAGGTTGATACCTGATTGCAAAATTCTTATCGAATGTCACTAAATCAATTTTTCTGTCAATTATATACCTTGTACTCGTAATTGAAACATTGAGATTTTTATGACAACCGAGGGTAGCCAATGAGTTAAAGATGTACAATGTGGATCGAAAATAATCGACCACGAATCAAATATGCTAAAAATTCCTAAAAGCTACCCGGTAGGTTAGGTTATGCTAAAATCGCGTTCGGTTGAAATTAACCACGAAATTGAACCCGGTTTCAGGAATCGAAAGTTCTAGCATGTCACGATTTATTTTAGGAACATCGATTCATCTTTCGAAGAATTTTCGGCAAGCCGGTGATTTTCAGCGAAAAATCAAGATTCGGCGAAATTGATTCAAGAATTCAGACGGACTAAATTGAGTGCATTTTTGGCCTTCAAGTTGGATCAATTGGTGATGGGAATGCAAGATTTTGGTGTGGGTTCCTACCTTGACATTATTGGCCATTGAATTGGATTGAATTGGAGAGTTTTGGTGTGAAATTGGTGAGGGAACATATGAAATTCGTATGCCATGGGGGGCTGCAACATTTGGACCCCAAGAGTGGCTTGTTGGAGAAGATTGGACAGGGAAGATGAGTTGTGGATGAGGCTGAAGCTAGTGGGGGCAGCACTCGAGTGTTTTAGATCTTTTGGGAGCATTGAAGGCCTTGTCCCCCTCCTTTTCAGTTGCGGCAGCTTCTTCCTCTTCTTCTTCAGCCATTCTTCTCCATTGTTGCTGTTGTAGAACCAGAGAACCAGCAGAGAAGACTAGCCAAGCTAGCAGCAGCTAAGCCAGCCATCGCCATACCACCCCACGCTCGTCCAAGTCGCACCTGAGCCCGCCGGTCGCTTGCGAACTGTCTACCAGCCTCATGCGTTGTCCCATGTGTCCGTCGCATCCTGCGCTAGTTCGCCGTCCCTACCGTTCTGTCGAGCCACCTCCGCTGCTTGTCCGCCGCCCCAACGCGTCCTTAAGGCCACCTGGTTCCTCTGAGCCGTTCTTGTGCCGTCCTAGCTCCCTCGATTGACCCTTCTAGCTAGCCATAGAACCGAAGTTCTAGCTTGGGCTATGGGCCGTGTGGGCCTTTTTCGGACCTCCTCAGGTGTCACCGTAGGCCCGAATCTCGCTCACCTCCGCGTCACCGTCGCCGTGAACTCTTCGGCTCGTTAAACCGGTGAGTTTACTTGCTAAACCTTACTTAGGAGGTTAATTATGCTTAGAGGAGGATTAATTTAGGCTAAGATTGGGTTATGAGGATTAGTTAGTGTAATTAGTGATTTAGTTAGTTAATTAGACCAACTAGGTGGTTAGATTAGTTTAATTAGAGGTTAATTAGATTATGTGATTTAGTTAGTTTAATACATTATTTATTTAAGTCTAGTTATGTGGTTAGATTAGTGTATACAGCTTAATTAGTGATTTATTTAATTATTTTGTAATTTATTTAATTATTTATTTATTTCCAGAAATTATACCAGGATAGCCGGTTGTTAGAATTCTGTGCTGATCGTCGTTGTGTAATTAGTTTGTGCAATTGAGTATTAAATTATGTAATTGAATGCTGATTAAGGATTTTTGATTTACTGTCAAAATTATGGATTTTTGGTATTTGATTAGAAAAATACCGGGTGTCGGTTTTTGACGCAAAAAATGTTTTTAAGTACTATATCAAATAGTGGAATTTTTAAAAATGAGAATATCACATTTTATGGCTCAAGCTGACTGTGTACTCACACACTATTATTTTATCGGGTGTTTTTAATATGAAGAAAATAAGCCAAGTACATTATTTAAATTGTGACATTTGAGTGCAAAGCACGATGTCCTTGGCTAGGATTGGATGTGCGTGTAATCATTATGAGAACCCATCACCAGCTTTTACGCCGGACGATACTTCTTTGGGAATGTCCCACGTCAACGGATGCTGGTCGCAGTGGAGGCTGGATCGATGCTCATTTGGGAATGCCATTTAGAGGTAGACGTTGTCATGTTCGATGGGGCAAGACGATACTTGGCTATGCTGGATGACCGTTTAGAGGTAGACGTTGTCAGATTCTCTGTTGATTTTTCTAACCCTACTTCAATTATATTTACGTCTCTTTAGGATGCATATACGTGTGTCTAGATGGTGCTTGTCTTTGTAAAATCCAACGTATCTCAGCATTAGTAACTATACCTCACGTTCAGGTAATCAGATGGACAAGTGACCTTTCTTCGTATTGAGTTGCCTATGACTCCGGGCATCTAAATTCCAGATCTGGTTGTGTCATCTAAAGTCAAGATCTGGTTTAGTGTCTTTGTAAAATGCAACCGATGTTCAGGGGCTCATTCAGGCGAACATCAATTTGATGGACCAAGATACCCCACTAATAGTAACCATGGATTTATGTTCCTGTTGCTGAACCATTTACTTGCAATGCCGAGATCGGGAGTGGGCGATACTTGAATTGCATGGATTCATTTTGGCATCCAGAATGCTTTCGCTGTCATGCTTGCAATCATCCGATTGCTGATGCTGAGGTCTGTTTCTTATCCCAGATCAAAACTCTGTTTAAGTAAAACCTAAAGGATTTCTAAATCCTCATAATTTGCAGCAGTATTGATTGTATCTCGTAATGACTTTTAAATTTTCCTCGGTGTAAGTTCTCGGTTTGGGGGAATCGCCCCTATCACAAGTCCTGCTACAGGCAACAGCATCATCCAAGGTGTGATGTTTGCAACAGCTATGTAAGTACATTTCTTTGACTGCAAGACATACGCTCCATCTAAAAATTGGCGCTATCAACATATTTGCTCCCTCTGTCCTCATTGTCCAGTATTGAGAAGCTTGACTATTAATCTCTGTTGTATTCACTATTTTATTGAAGTAATCACCCTTTGAACGACCTTCTCATCTCTTTGCAGATTCCAACAAATGTAGCAGGCCTTATTGAGCATAGGGCGCATCCATTTTGGCAACAGAAGTATTGCCCCTCACACGAGCGGGACGGAACTCCTCGATGTTGTAGTTGTGAAAGAATGGAAGTGAGTTCTCCTGTTGCCACAAATGGCCAAATCCATGTTTTGCCTCAACTGAAAATTGTAATATTTCTTGTTTCTTACTCTGTTCTTGATATAAAGCCTTCAAACTTTTCTGCAGCCAAGAGACACAAAATACTTGTCACTTGATGACGGTCGAAAGTTATGTTTGGAGTGTTTAGACTCGGCGATCATGGACACGGACGAATGCCAACCGCTTTACCTTGATATACGAGAGTTTTATGAGGGTTGAATATGAAAGTGGAGCAACAGATTCCATTGCTGCTGGTCGAAAGGCAGGCACTAAATGAGGCCAGGTGGGAGAAAAGAGTGTGAGTGCTTACGTCTTTCAGTTTCTTTAGTTAAAATAACTTACTGTTTGCTCAGCAAGATCGACTTTCTTCTTCACCATGATAGGGTAACCATCACATGCCTGAGACCAGAGGACTCTGCTTGTCTGAAGAAAAATGCGTTACCACGGTAAAGACTCTTCCTTTGACATTTCACTGCTTGAAAAACAGGGCTATTGCGAAGTAGATTGGAAGGCTTATGAACTTCTTCCTGATTTATCAGATTATAAAGAGGCCGATAATTGGGCCGGGCTATGTCTTCGGGATGAGGACTGAGCCTTATAGACTAGTTCGGCAATGTGAAGTGACAGCAATTCTCATTTCATATGGTCTTCCAAGGTAAGTTTTATATCTTGCTAAACTTCATTTTTGGTTATTTACAAGCGAACTGCTACTTTGAGTGGCTGAACGCTTTTAAAACTCAGGCTGCTGACAGGGTCAATCCTTGCTCATGAGATGATGCACGCTTGGCTCCGGCTTAAAGGTTTTCTCTTTGCCCTTTCCCGTCCAGTAGTCTTATAAGGTGTACTTGATGTGCATCGAGGATACATATCTGACAGCTGAAGCTTCTGCAAAAATTGTTGATTGCTGTTTGGCAGGTTATCCCAATTTAAGTCCAGAAGTTGAAGAAGGCATATGCCAGGTTTTGGTTCACATGTGGCTGGACTCTGAGACCTATTCTAGCTCTGGAAGTGAAGTCGCATCCTCATCTTCCTCCTCATCCTCACCGTCATCGTCTTCATCAGCGTCCACTTCATCGAAGAAAGGTCTGCGGTCCGACTTTGAGAAAAAGCTTGGCGAGTTTGTCAAGCACCAAATAGAGGCAGATAGTTCGGCAGCCTATGGAGAAGGGTTTAGGTCAGGCAACCGGGCCGTGCTCAAGTACGGCCTCCGAAGTACACTTGACCATATCAGGATTACCGGAACCTTCCCTTTGTGAATAATTTTCATAGAAAAATTGAATCAAGTGTTGGAAAAACACATTGAGAAGATATAGTTCAACAGGCAAAAGAAGATACAAAGAAGAGACGATCACGAGACTGAATAGGAGATGGAATGCTGATGAGACATTGGATGAATGTAAATTAGTACAGGATGTAATACAAACGCACAAAATTATCTCCTCCCTCTGTAATGGCGTGTGCACTTGACAATGTTCTTGTTGTGGTTCTGGACTTAATTTTCAGTACGCTGTGCTCATCCGTCGTTGAAAGAATTTTGGTTTTGTCATGCTTGAAGCTGTTTTAGAGAGTCTTGAACATGTGAGCTGAGCTCCGAGTTGGAATCGTTAGGAAGGTTCACTGGAAGGCCAGTCTTTTATAGAATTTGAGAATCCTCAACACGGAGCAAAACTCAAAAGAGAAATGCGAAACTCGATCTACTATTCTTGACCAACAAAGCAGCTATGAGCAAAGCGACTTTCACAAAAACGTGCATAATATGTGGAAGAGCAGCACACGATACCGTGACTGCTTGAGAATGTGACAAGATGGCGGTGACAGGAGATAACCGTCGAAGCAGAGTACAAGTACAGAGAGCTGAGGAGAAGAAGAAGACTCGCACATCCGATGCCAAAAACTCTGCTTGTATCCTTCCACTGTTGCAGTCTCGTTTCGTTTCCTTCAGAGTCTATAGTTTGGTCTGTAGAATTAGTGTTTAGCGTCTTTGTTTGCAAAGTTGACTTTTAAAGTCTCTGCATTTACATTTTCAGCACTTCAATTTCAGAGCACTTTGATTTCCTTCCGAATGCATTTTCGAGCGGTTTCATCATCGCTCTCAGGAGCTCGCCAGCCTTTTTTTTTTAATAGGTAAATTTACTTGTATTTTTCTAAACCTCAGTCAAATGTGGGTGGACAACATCCACTGCATGTCCTTACGAGTTTATATAAAATAGCATATTCAAGAACCTTAAGATTCCCAAGTAAATCCCAAATGTTCCCAAAGGAATTTAAGAAAACATAGTGGTGATGACCCAATTGTCCTAGAATTAAGAGAAGTCATATGTCGGCACGCCTTTTAACTTAAGAAACACACCATTCCGGACAAGTTTAGCGCTATTTCAAGGCTCGAACGCTTTGTATCGAGTCAGAACTAGAGTTAGATTTCGAGTGTGCACATTCCCAATTGCCTATAACCAGATTTTATGCAATTAATTAGCACTGTCTCATATCTTGAACACTTTGTATTGAGTTTGGACTAGCGTGTTCAAATTCCCAAAATTTTGTCGGAATTAGATTCCATCGAGTCTGCGCCAGTTTCACCATTTCGGATGACATTCTCAAAATTTGTTGGAAATAGACACCATTGAATTCGACTGTGAGCACCTTGTATATTTAAGAGCTTGATTGCATAAAAAATAGGTTCAAGTGTGCCCACTAAAAAAATGAGGTAAACTCGAGGACCAAATGTATACCCTTTTCCTCTTTATTTGTAGCGTTATTACTATTAGAAAATCATTATCGGCGATGTATGTAAATGTTAAGAGGCAAAATGCAGTCCCTCCAGAAATAATATAGTGTTGTTTGCTATGAATCCCTAAAGCTTCTCTCCTCTCTTCTTTTCTACCTGGTATGATTCTTTAAAACTAAGAATGTATTGATCAATTTTGAAAGTATGCTCTGCATTTTGCCACAATGTGGAACCTATAGATCAGATTTTTACTATCCTAAAATTTTGTATGATATGAGTCAAAAATTGAAAAAGGAATTTGGTGGCTAACATGCAATCTCTATTTTGAGGCCGAGGAAGGGTCATGCATGTGGAATAACATACCTACCACAAATTCTGTTTTCGTTTTCTCTAACTTGTATCATAGGCAAATTTGCTAGTATAATAACCATGGCATTTTTTAGCACATTTTTGGTTAGAAGTTGAATATCCAATGTAGGAAGGGAGATTTTTCATACCATGATAGAATCCTTTGAAATTGCCACACCTTCCACTATAAATGCTTTTGTTTCTCCTAGTCCTCCTCTTGAACTCCATACTTCCAATGTCTCAAAACTGACTATCTTCGTTAGGTCTCCTACCTCAATAAAGATAGCAAAATTTCCGAGACTCACATTTCACTTACAAATCCATATTTTGCTTTTGTCAAACCATCCTTTTTTCACCTATCCGTTCTATTAAGCAGCTTATGAAGCATACTCCTAAAGAAGTTAAAGAATATGTCTAGTTCTCAAAATTCATGAGCATCCTATCCGAGCTACTCAACAAGAACACTTTGTCACCTTTCAAATCCCTTCTGACTTTCCAAGATAATGGATACAGTAGGGACATACACACCTTCACTTTGGTGCTATTAGACTTGCTTTATCATTTCATGAAAGGAAAGTGTTACTTATAGTTGCACAAATGACCCTTCTAAACACCCCTTTTTAGGACTACCAACATGCTTGCGCTGGCACCATCCAAACTACCCTCAATGCATGAACAATGTTTGTTAAACCGTTTCCTAATTTCAATATAGTCTCTTGGATCCACGACTTCTCTCAGCTCTTAAGGTTCACCTATAGATTACCAGAACATCTCAAACTCTAGATTCTATTGTTGCTACCTTACATTACCAAATGGTTTATTAGGTCTATAATCATATCATTGACCTCAACTTCCTTCATTTTGAAGATACTTTGTTCATTTTGGTGGACAATGATCAAACTTCTTTTATCCATGTGCCTAGACAGATTCCTTGAGATTAGCTAGTTAAGTTACTCCTAGGCAAGTGGGTAACTATGAAAAAATCCACCAAAACTCCAAGCCCATCAAATCCATAGAGTCTCAATTTACCAAGAAGAAAAATGACACTAATCATTAAATTTAGTAAGGAAAATGAAGAGACCACTTCTTCTATGTTTCCTACTATTCTTATGATGCAACCTTGTGCAGCTCATGGTCCAACTGATGACGGCCATCCAGATCCAAAATCCATGATTGAGTCTTTTGACAAGGAAGGATGTCCTATTCATCACTACAAAGATTCCCATACAGGACACTGTTTTTGGGATCTTGATTGCCAGTGTTCCCTTTGTACAAATCCTCCGGATGAAGAAGAAGAAGATGATAGGCCATTCAAAAGAAAGAAGTGATCAAAAGATAAACTTTACTAAAGGTACCTTTATGGAGACCCCATTGTCAGACCTCTTGGTGAAGATAGAGGAAAATATCAATTTATGGTCCTGTATAGACCATCTTGATGACACCCTCCTCCCAAAATCCCTAAACCATGTGAACCTCCTCCACCTCCTCAGTCACCATTCAAAAAGAAACCTTCACCCCAAAAGCTGATTGTCTTACCCTTCTATAAACCCATCTACAAATAGGTAAAAAGGAACTCTTTTCCTCTAGAAGTACCCCAAACACCTCAGCCCTCATGTTACCTAAAACCTGTCCTTCCATTTGTTTATATGTTTGAACCTTGAGACTTTCCACCTTTAGAAAAATCTAACTTTATTGCCCAAATACTACCATTAGAAACCGACATTAGAAGAGTTTATAGGTGTTCACAATTGATTTCATCATATTCCTAAGGTCTCAAATCCAATAAATATTGATGACCATGGAAGACAAACAAAGGTCACGACTATTGAAGTTGTTAGATAATGTCTTGGCCCAGAATAATATTCTCAAGACAATTAACACCAAGCTTTCAATTGTTCAAGGTCATCTTGATCATGTTGACCAAAAGGTTGATCAAACAGCTTGGGTCACAAATAATTTTTCTCGAGACATTCAAGAAGAAACTCAAGCAAATGGAATTTAGAACATATGTTTCTCATCATTAATTGAAAGACCGGACGGCTGAAATGGAAAAATTGAGGAGACAAATCAAACTCCTGCATGATGGAAAATTTGTTCCTTTTCTAGATCCATTTTCCTACCCTTAGCAAAGGATTTCAATAGAGGTGGGCCCCTTTGTGCTACATCAATTACCTCAATTGTTGGTGAAACACGAAAGTAAGATCAAAGGGATATGTTTACACTTGGCAACGGTATCAAAGAAATGGAAAATCAAAAAAAGATTAGTGAAGGGAAGAAAATAGCTCCTGAACCCTTTCTAAAGCCTCCCTCTGCTCATATGGTCTCAAACCTACTTGAAGCACTCTTGCAAGATCAAAGCAAACAAAAGATACCAACTATTGCTACATTTGACTCCACCAAGCAAAATATCTCTGAATCAACCTTAGAATCAGACTCTCTTTCCTCCAAAAATACTTCAATCTTTGAGCCACAAATACCAATATCCCGTGTAACTGCTATCTTTATGGTTGGTCCCCTTAAAGTAGAAATGGAATCAAGTCCATTCGAGCCAGAAGTAGTACACTTTCATGACTTAAACCCTGAAAGAAGTCTTCAACTTCAAAATATTAACTCACATTCGATGATATCCCCTATTCTAAATAACTGGATAGATTACAAGAGTTTCATGCTTGGCTCAACACCAAGGCACTTTCTGTTGAAAGTCGGTATGAAATACAGATTGAGTTTTTGAGTAGATTTACTGAAAGCCTAAAAGACTAGTGGAGATCTGCACTTGACTAGGATTAGATGACATTTTTACTCCAAATAGATTTCCATCAAACAATCTGTGTGATCCACCACTTCATTATTGGTAAACTAGAGGATTTTCTTGAGCCTTAAAAAAAAAAAGAATTTTTTGAAAAAAAAGTTTTTTTTTTTTTTTGAAGAAAGCATCTCAATAGGTATTTCCAAGAAATGCTTAAACTATTTTATGATCTCGGAGCTGATCCTAACCTAAAGTAGGTATTTTTGGCCTCCATTCCAAAAGAGATTGGCCAGAATTATGGAAAGATCCATACGAAATAAGCTGAAGATTGTTGCTAATGTTCCTCTTGGGGAACTCCAGTGGGAGATACATCTTGCTCTTAATAATCTTTGCATCCGAAAGAAGGCTTTTAGAAGTTACCTTATAAGCAACAAAGAACTTGACTAGACTTGTCAAAAGCCTCAGTTAAGAATTAAGTGTTCAAAGAAAGACTCCTATGATAATCCTTCTTATGGAGATTGATGCAAAAAATGAAGATGCTTCAAAAGATTCTCTTCAGGACATAGGAATAAAAGGCGCAACTAGTGATTCTTATGAGAAAGATGTTGTAGATGAAGCTCTTTCGGAAGATGAAGAAAATTCAACAGATGTTATATTTGCAACAAAAAAGCCCATTTGCCAAGAATTGTTCAAAGACCAAAGCAAGAAATTCCTATCTAATTCAGAAGATTGAGAAGCAAACTGGAGTACAGGATGATTATGTTGAATCAGTCTTTTCCTGAAAGATGAACCAACCAAACACACTATGTGTCATCTAGACGTGATCACAGACTAGTGAACTAGTGACATTGAAAGTTTATCCAAAGAACCTAAAGAAGAGGTATTCTTCTTTTCTGAACCACCCACAATCCAAGATCTCTATGCATATATTCCTTCTATTCTTTCATATTTCCCTCTAAAAATATACATATTCAAGTATGATAAGTCTCTGACAAAAAAAAAAAAGTATGATAAGCCTATTTCTCTTAATGGCCCCATCGACACTGGGACCAGTGATTCTATTCTTGATACAAAGATACTTCCAAAAAGTACTAGACATCATACACTCGGTATTTTAACTCTACTTCCGGAGGGGCTGCCTTTTGCTCCTTAACGTTTACATACACCACCTTATATAGGCATGAGACAACATACTATTTAAAACAGCGAATGAACCTTTTCAAGGCCAAAAGGGAGCATCGTCCACTGAAAATAAGCTTTTTATCTGTTTTCAGGGTGGATTCCCAACTACCAAAATCTAGTTATAAGGTCAAACTTAGAGTATACTTTAACTTGGGTGAGGCTAGAGAATAAGGAATTCCGACGTGGCAGAGGAAATTTATTATCTGGTAAAAATTAGTTAAGAAGCTGATAATTGATAACCAGTCTCATCCTTCCTCTATTTTGCTTCGCTTGCTTGTTGACATAAAATGCTTCATAAGCCCATTGAGAATCTAGTGGCTCAATTAATCCTTGATGAAGTAAATCCAAGCATTCCTTTTGTGATAAAAATAAATGTTCTGAATTAGTTATAGAGTGATTGGCTTTAATAGAATTGACATCCTCATTTTTCTTGAAAGGAAAATTGATGAAAAGAAGTAAGATTTTTCCACAAAGGGTTGAAGCATTTTTGAATAAAGTCTAAGTGAGAATTTGCACATGCCCAAGAAGAGTTTGCGAAATTGGGTCCAAAATGCTCATCTAAATAGTGAAAAACCTTTGGATATCTATAAATTCCTGAAATTGCCCTTTGAATCGAAATCCATTAGACATAACTCCAAGTTTAGGAATTGGTTCCTTATGCTACATTGGCTCCAATAATTCACAATTCCAAACTGGGTACCCCATAATATATTTTCTTCAAACTAATTTTCGTTTCACAAAAATCCCAAACTGACCCATAATCTGCCCACCTTGTTACCTCCATCTGTAATTATAATCACACGAGCGACCTTGCGAATACAAAAACCAGAAAGTGAAAAAGGGAGAAATGCGCCCCTCCTTTCATGTGATGTTTCTAACTAATGCCCAAGCATAGTGGGGAGGCGCCCACCTCCCTTTCCAAAATCAACTTGGAAAAGAGGATTATCAATTCCAAATAATTCAAAAGCAAAAATAATTAAAATAAAATAAGATTACGTGAAGCGGGTACCCAAAATGCTTTTTTTCTTGGGTGCTCGATGCTGCTGCAAAAATTGCATGGGGGAACCTCTCTCTCCCTGTGAAATCCCTGCGTTGCCGTCATCATCATCTCTGATCCCCCATTGACGAAACACGACTCCGCAGCAGAAACGACGAAGGAAGGAGAGAGAGACGGAAAGCTCCACCCGCCAACTTCCTCCGCTCCAGCTCCGTGCAGTTCGCATCGCGTTCTCGGTCCGTGGTGGGTCGCGGTCGGAGCTCGATCGCCGCCGGGTGGTGAACGCAGCCGGCGGTGGCGGCGGCGGCGGGTGGTCGAAGATCGTTTGGATCGCGCGGGGCGGCGGAGAGACGACCGGGGCTTGACTTTTCGCCACCTCACTCTCTCTTTCCTGCTCTCGACCAGGTACGGCGAGTTCGCTTCGGATTGCGACGTGTTGGTTTCTTCTTTGATTATAATTTCTGTGAGAGAGAGAGAGAGAGAGAGAGAGAGAGAGAGAGAGAGAGAGAGAGGGGAGTGTTGCGGTGATTCCGTTGCGATCCAGTCTGGACTGCGGTGGTTCAGTGGATGAGCCCGGCGGCGCGTGGCGCTCACGCACGGCGGTGCCTTGGAGAGCCGCCGCCGCCGCTGCCGCTGCCGCCGCCACTTTAAATTGTTTTTGTTTTCCCCTGTTTTACTTCATCATTTTCGGGCCTTTATTTTTTAGTTTTATTTATATTTGTCCGCTATTTTCGGAACATTTGGATTGCAGAGTTTCGCAATAGATTTTTATTTTTTAATTTACTCGTTTCGGAAAGAAATCGGTTAGTCACAAAACAATAGTGGACATGGTTTTTCTTTTCGGAAATGTAATTGAATCTTGTTCTTCTTTTGGCTTTTAAAAGTAAGAAATAAAAGCGTTGGTTGCTGAATTTTGCTATACTATTTGTCATTTTATTTAAACTTTAAAAATCTGATAGGCAAGTTTAAATATATATGTATGATTGTATATTTACGCAATTTGAAATGTCTTAGTAATTCTGTGTTGAATCAGAGTTAAATTGTAAGAATTGCAAGATTAAAAAAAAAAGGGTAATGTTGAAATATGAGTTACAAAAGATTTCATGTGTCTTTCGCTTATTTTTAGCATTATGCTGCGTTTGGGAAATTAAGAAAAATAGGGAGAACGCAAATTTGGGTGGAAAATGACGAGAAATTTGAAAGTTTTGTGAACGGTGGTTGGAGAGAAAAATCATTATATTCTCGAGCATTTTCTTCTTATTTCCCCTCCTCCCGAGCATCTCCCAAACATCGATTAGAATGCAGAGTCGAGTTGCATGTGGAAGGCAATCTACACTGTCCGAGAGCAGCAAAACGCAATTTCGTGCATCTTGCTGACAATCTGTTAGATATGATTGAAGAAATTTACTATTTTCACTTCTCTAACAGGAAAAAAAAGAAAAAGAAAAAAGTGAGGAAAATGAACCAGGAGTCATGTTACGACAAGTGGCGTAATAAAATGGAGTGAGGTGGAAGGTTAGATTGGGTGGGCTAAGATGCAGAAAATAATGTCAAGAAGTCCTTGCTGGCTGGCTGATGCAGCAGCAGGCATCATCTTCCACTTGAAGCCTTGTCAGCAGTGTGCTTTTTCTGGGTTTTGACGTGTGAATTTTGTTATATGCCGGTTCTTGGGGAAAGGAAGAACTTTTAACTTGATCTTCATGGATACTTTTGGCCCTGAATTCGCCCTCGGATCTTCAACCTGTTGAAAGGTCTCCTCTCTCTCTGAAATGCTTGTTTGACCCTATGACCCTTTTGTCCTGCCGAAAGAAAAGGAGCTCTTGCATTTTCACTTCCTTTAGTGAGAGAGTGAGAACTAACTGATCGAGAGCTGGAGGTCACATATCATTGTGTTACTTTTTTCCTTCTTGGGATGAGTGAAGGGATCTGCCTTCTGGGTCTTTTCTCTTATCTGATGCTCTCCCCCTTTGTGACATCTCGTGAACTGGTTTTGAGAGGTGAACTCTTGCCATGGTCTTTGCTTGATTTGAAAATGACCGTTTTTGGTTTGTGTGTGGGTTGAAGGATTTGTTCTTACATCGTACGGCGAGTTTCTTTCGTGGGAAACCAGCCACTTGGAAAGCATTTTCTACAGACATGGCTTGATTGGTTGCAAGAATGGATGAATGGAGAACATCTTCGTTGTCGCCCAATATAGTCAGGCAAAGATGGTCGCTCATGACTTAACCATTTTCCGTCGACTAATTTTTCTAAGCAATAAAGGTGATCATGTTTTTTAGGAGAATGTTGTCCAGATTAGCTGTGTTTTTAGTACCTAGTTTAATGGTTTGTGAATTGGATAGTCCTTGGCCCTTCGTGTTCTGTGAGAAAGATCAAGAAATCTCGATATCCCTGATGCCAAAACTGCTTGAGGGCATGCTCTGCTATGTGGCTACTCAACTACAAAAGGGAAGTGGTTTCTTGTGTTAACTGAGAAAATACACTGCAGGAAAGCTGCCATACTGTAGTAAGCAGTATCGAAATTCATGAATTGGCTGAGCAAGATCCTCAAAGGTTCTAGCCATCAGAAGCATCATCAGGGGAGATACAGAGGTTATAGAAGCGGGAAGGAGACGCATAATTCCGAGGTAACAAAAACTTCTTTTCTGTTCTGTCTGTCTGTCTGTCATATATGCTTGGTACTTATCGACTGAGCATACGTGGATTCTGACCTGATTACATCTGACATTGGTATGGAAGAAGGCAGTGGACTGATTGGTAAATCTAACTTCTTGATTCTGAATGCAGGATGAATTGGCAGATCAAGAAAGAGAAGATATTGACTACGCGATCGCACTTTCTCTCTCAGAAGATGATCTAAAGGGGAAAAAGGTGGTCGGTAAGTTTGCTGATTTGTAAGACCTAAGTGTTCCCATGATTGCTTGACTGAAAAGGTTATATTTATCCTCTGAACTGTTTCAACTGATTTACTTGGACTAAGAATTGAAGCATAATTAGTTTCTTCTCAACAGATATTTGGCTATTGGCACTAGACTTTATTTAGAAAATAAACATTGATTGATGGACATTGGACAATATTGCTACGTGATCACAAACTTGACCGTCTGTTAGCCTTGTTAGATGAACAATTTGAAGAGGATTGATAATGATGCCTTTGGATGAAGAATGTTTTGTTGTTTCCCAGTTGCTGGTGTCACATGAATTTGGCGATTTTAGCCTTCATCTCTTTTGCTTAGTGCCGTGTTATTTCATTTTTCTTCAGAAGCTGATGAAGATGGTCACTCAGAGGAAGAACCAGCTACTTATGTGGAATCAGAAGATGATGAACAAATTGGCCAAGAAGAATATGAACTTGTTGAAGCTCCAAAAGTGGAAGAGAAGCATATCGAATCTCAGTTGGAGGAAGATGAACAACTCGCCAAGGCTCTCCAAGAGAGCCTGAGTGTTGAATCACCCCCTCGATATGACAGTGGAAACATGTTTTGCCCTTACCCATTCTTCTTCCCTTCCACGTTCCTTCTGTTTTTGGCAAGGAGGCTTTGTCAGATTCTCTGTTGATTTTTTTTAACCCTAATTCAATCATATTTACATCTCTTTAGGATGCATATACGTGTATGTCTAAAATGATGGTTATCTTTGTAAAATCCAATGTGTCTCGGCATCAGTAACTATACCTCATGTTCAGGTCATCAGATGGACAAGTGACCTTCGTATTGAGTTACCTATGACTCTGGGCATCTAAATTCCAGATCTGGTTGTGTCATCTAAAGTCAAGATCTGGGTTAGTGTCCGTAACAGAATAACAAATGCCTATCATCTAATCTGGCAATCGCTGTTCGGGGCTAATTCAGGGAAATATCAATATCATGGACTAGGATACCCTACTAATAATAACCATTGATTTATGTTCCTGTTGCTGAACCATTTACTTCCTGCAGGATTCATCTGATCTGCATATTGAATGTTTATTTCCTGTAGAATTTGCGCTGGTTGCAATGCTGAGATTGGGAGTGGGCCATACTTGAGAGGCATGGATTTAGTTTGGCATCCAGGATGCTTTCTCTGTCATGCTTGCAATCATCCGATTGCTGATCGTGAGGTCTGTTTCTAATCCAAGATTAAAACTCTGTTTAAGTAAAACCTAAAGGATCTCTAATTCCTCATAATTTGAAGAGTGTTGATTGTATGTCATACTGACTTTTAAATTTTCCTCGGTGAAAGTTCTTGGATCAGGGGAATCGCTCATATCACAAGTCCTGCTTCAAGGAACAGCATCATCCAAGGTGTGATGTTTGCAACAGCTATGTAAGTACATTTCTTTGACTGCAAGATGTACGCTCCATCTAATTTGGCGCTATCAACATATTTGCTCTCTCTGTTCTCATTGCCCTGTATTGAGAAGCTTGGCTATTGATCTCCGTTTTATCCACTATTTTATTGAAGTAATCACCATTTGAATGACCTTCTCATCTCTTTGCAGATTCCAACAAATGCAGATGGATGTATTGAGTATAGGGCGCATCCTTTTTGGCAACGGAAGTATTGCCCCTCACATGAGCGGGATGGAACTCCTCGATGTTGTAGTTGTGAAAGACTGGAAGTGAGTTTTCTGTTGCCTCAAAGGGCCAAATCCATATTTTGCCTCAAACTAAAAATTGTAATATTTCTTGTTTCTTACTCTGTTCTTGATATAAAGGCTTCAAACTTTTCTGCAGCCAAGAGACCCAAAATACTTGTCACTCGATGACGGTCGAAAGTTATGTTTGGACTGTCTAAACTCGGCGATCATGGACACGGATGAATGCCAACTGCTATACCTTGAGATACGAGAGTTTTACAAGGGTTTGAATATGAAAGTGGAGCAACAGATTCCATTGCTGCTGGTCGAAAGGCAGGCACTAAACGAGGCTAGGGAGGGAGAAAAGAGTGTAAGTGCTTACGTCTTTCAGTTTCTTTAGTTAAAATAACTTACTGTTTGGTCAGCAAGATCGACTTTCTTCTTCACAATGATAGGGTAACCATCACATGCCTGAGACGAGAGGACTCTGCTTGTCCAAAGAACAATGCGTTACCACAGTAAAGACCCTCTTCCTTTAACATTTCACTGCTTGAAAAACAGGGCTTTTGCGAAGTAGATCAAAAGGCTTATGAACTTCTTCCTGATTTATCAGATTATAAAGAGGCCGATAATTGGGCCAGGCTATGTCTTCGGGATGAGGACCGAGCCTTGTAGACTAGTTCGCCAATGTGAAGTGACGGCAATTCTCATTTTATATGGTCTTCCAAGGTATGTTTTATATCTTGCTAAACTTCATTTTCAGTTATTTACAAGCAAACTGCTATTTTGTATGGCTGAACGCTTCCAAAACTCAGGCTGCTGACGGGGTCAATCCTTGCTCATGAGATGATGCACGCTTGGCTCCGGCTTAAAGGTTCTCTTTGCCCTCTTTCATCCAGTACTCTTATAAGATGTACTTGATGCGCATCGAGACACCAAAAGCTTCTGCAAAAAATTGTTGATTGTTGTCTGGCAGGTTATCCCAATTTAAGTCCAGAAGTTGAAGAAGGCATATGCCAGGTTTTGGCTCACTTGTGGTTGGACTCTGAGATCTATTCTAGCTCTGGACGTGAAGTTGCATCCTTGTCTTCTTCCTCATCCTCGTCGTTGTTGTCTTCATCAGAGAAAGGTCCGTGGTCTGACTTCGAGAAAAAGCTTGGCGCTTTTGTCAAGCACCAAATAGAGTCAGATAGTTCGGCAGCCTATGGAGACGGGTTTAGGTCAGGCAACCAGGCCGTGCTCAAATACAGCCTTCGAAGGACACTTGACCATATGAGGATGACAAGAACCTTCCCTGTGTGAATAATTTACATAGAAAAATTGAATGAGTGTCAGAAAAACACTTTGAGAAGATATGGTTTCATAGGCAAAAGAAGATACAAAGAAGAGATAAGGATGAGAATGAATAAGTGGTGGAATGCTGATGAATGGTTTTCCAGACATTGGATGAATGTAAATTAGTACAGGATATCATCCAAACACACAAATTCTCTCTTTCCTCTATAATGGCGACACCATGTTGTATGGTGTGCACTTGACAATGTTCTTGTTGTAGTTCTGGACTTAATTTTCAGTACGCTGTGTTCGTCCGTTGTTGAAAGAATTTCGGTTTTGTCATGCTTGAAGCTGTTTAGAGTCTTGAACATGTAAGCTCCGAGCAGGGTTCGGTGGGAATGTTCATTGGAAGGCCAGTCTTTTAAAGAGTTTGAGAATCCTCGACGTGGAGCGATATTCAATAAAGTAGAAATGGGAAACTGACCCATTCTCGACCAACAAAGCAGCTACGAGCGATGTGATTTTCGTGTTGAATGCGTAATACGTGGAAGAGCAGCACACGACACCGTAACCACTAGAGAGCGTGACAAGATGGTGGTGACAGTCGAGCCAAGACGAGGAGCGGCTCGTGGGTGAAACTTGGAAGAGGAAGTAACTGTCAAAGCAGAGTATAGGTACAGAGAGCTGAGGAGGAGAAGACGAAACGCACAACGTCCACTGCATGTCCTTATAAGTTCATGCAAAATAGCATATTCAAGTACCTTAAAATTCCCTTGTAAATGCCAAATGTTCCCAAAGGAATTTAAGAAAACACAGTGATGATTACCCAATTGTCCCAGAATTAAGAACAGTCATATGTCGGCACCCCTTTTAACTTAAGAAACACACCATTCCGACCAGTTTAGCACTATTTCAAGGCTTGAACACTTTGTATCGAGTCCGGACTAGAGTTAGATTTCGGGTGTGCACATTCCCATTTGCCTATAATTAGATTTTTTGCAATTAATTAGTGCTGTCTCAAATCTCAAACACTTTGTATTGAGTCTAGACTAGAGTAACAGTTCGAGCGTCCACATTCCCAAAAGTTGTCGGAAATAGATACCATCGAGTCTATGCCCAGTTTCACCATTTTGGACGACATACTCAAAATTTGTCAGAAATAGATACCATTGAATTTGATTGTGAGCTCCTTGTATTTTCAAGTGCTTGATTGCATAAAATACGGTTCGAGTACACCCACTAAAAAAATGAGGTAAACTCGAGGACCAAATGTATACCTTTTTCCTCTTTATTTGTAGCGTTATTACTATCAGAAAATCATTATTGGCGGTGTATATAAATGTTCGGGGCATAATGCACCCCCTCCAGAAATAATATTGTGTGGTTCGCTATGAATCTCTAAAGCCTATCTCCTCTCTTCTTTTCTTCCTGGTATGATTTTTTAAAGTTAGAAATGTTCTAATCAATCCAGGAAGTATGGTCTGCACTTGGCACAATGTGAAACCCGTGCATCAGAATTGTGTTACCTAAAATTTTTTATGATATGATTCAAAAAATGAGAAGGAATTTGGTGGCTAATAGACAGTTCTATTCTAAGGCCAAGGAAGGGCCGTGTGTGTGGGATAGCATACTTGTTACAAATTCTGTTTCATTTTGCCTGTCTTGTATCATAGGCAAATTTTCTTGTATAAGAGCCATGGCAATTTTTAGCACATTTTTAGTTAGAAGTTGAACATCCAGTGCAAGAAGGGAATTTTTTCATACCATAATAGAATCCTCCAAAATTTCCACACTTTCCACTGTAATTGCTCATGTTTCTTTTGGTTCTCCTCTTGAACTCCGAACCTCCAATGTCTCTAAAATTGACTATCTTTATGAGGTTTCCTATCTCAATGAAGATGACAAAATTTCCGAGACTCACCTTCCACTTATAAATCCATATTCTAATTTTACTAAACCATCCTCTTTTTCATCTATCCGTTCTATTAAGCATATTCCTAAAGAAGTTAAAGAATATGTCCAGCATCCCAGCTATTTAGCAAGAACACTTTGTCATCCTTCAAATCCCCTTTGGCTTTCCAAGACAATGGATACAATAGGGATATACACACCTTCACTTTGGTGCTATTAGACTTTATCCTTTCATGTAAGGAAAAGGTTACTTGTAGTTGCACAAATGGCCCTTCTAAACACCCATTTTATCAACATGCTTGCATTGACACTATCCAAACTACTCTCATTGCAGGAATAGTGTTTGTTACATTGTTTCTTGATTTCAATATGGCTCTCTTGGATCCACGACATCTCTCAGCTCTTAAGGTTTAGCTACAAATTATTGGAACATCTTAGACTCAAGATTCTATTGTTGCCACCTTGCGTTAATCAAATGGTTTATCGGGTCCAAAATCATGTCATTGACCTCAACTTCCCTAGTTCTAAAGATGCTTTGTTCATTTCGGTGGATAATTATCAAACTTCTTGTAACCATGTGCCCAAACAGATTCCTTGAGATCAGTAGTTAAGTTACTCCTAGATATGTGGGAAACTAACTATGAAAAAATCACAAGAACTCTAGGTCCATCCAATCCATAGAGTCTTAGTTTACTTAGAAGAAAGATGGCATGGTTGCCATTAAATTTAGTAAGGAATGGGAAGAGACCACTTCTTCTATCTTTCCTACTATTCTTATGATGCAACCCTATGTAGCTCAACTTCCAACTAACGATAGCCATCCAGATTCGAAATTCATGATTGAGTTTCTTGACCAAAAGGGACATCCTATTCATTTTGACAAAGATCACCTTACAGAATATTGTTTTTGGGATCTTGATTGCCAGTGTTCCCTTTGTACAAATCCTCCGCATGAAGAAGAAGATGATAGACCATCTAGAAGAAAGAAACAGTCAAAAGATAAACTTTACCAGATGTATCTTGATGGAGACTCCACCGTCAGACTTCTTGGTGAAGATGGAGGAAAATATCAATTCATGGTCTCGTATGGACCACCTCGATCACACCCTCCTCCCAAAATCCATGAACCATGTGAACCTCCTCCACCTCCTTGTCCACCACTCAGAAAGAGACTTTCACCCAAAAGCTAGTTATCTCACCCTTCTATAAACCCATCTACAAATGGATTAAGAAGAACTCTTTTCCTCTAAAAGTACCACAGGCACCTCAACCTTCATGTTTCCCAAAATCAGAACCATCATTTGTCCTTTCTAATAAATAACAATACACTAGGTTGAATGGACCCAAATGGGAGGAAATCAGCAAGCACCAACACCCCTCCCCCCCTCAAGAGCATTGAAAGGACTAGCATTTTATCAGCTTCCCAGTTGGCCTGGGACATGTTGAGTGATTCCTTGGGGACTCCCTGAAATCGAGAGGTCAAAGAAGAAGCTTCAGCTCCTAATTCGAAACACGAAGGGCCTCCTGTCGCTCGAGCTCCTCCTTTGCTTGCGGCGTTGCGTATCTATATTATGAACGAGAGAGAGAGAGAGAGTAGGTCTTGTAAGAGAGCAAAAGAAGAGAATAGATAGAGACATAAGGTGTTGGGGTTCGACGACGATAGATAGGGGTTAGGTTTGGAGAAGGATTGACCAGACCTGCCTTCCTGGTCTCACCTATGGCAACCCTTCTCCGACCAATTGAAGTGGCCTAAGCACGTGTATAGGCGTAGGAATTGCTTTTTCTCTACTTTGAACACTGGAGTATTCTTGTAGCTATATCTTAGCACTAGATTTGATAACACAACCCATATCATCCACAGGGATAAATATAGGTCCTTTAATGAATCCCCTAGAGAAGGATAGGGGAATACCTTTACTCTTTCCAATTCTTAGCCTATGAAAGGAACCTCTTCCCTCGAGAGCAAGTCCTGACAAATGATGATTGAGACGAGATTCGGCATTTTTGAACCACGAAACGCTCGGTTTCCATTTCGGTTGTAGGTGTAACCAACCTGCTATTAAGGATATGGCAGAAAGAAATAATAGAAAAAGGGCTCCCGTATAAAGATCTTCATTAGTACGTAAACCAATTGTATACTTATTAATTTATTCACTTAATTCATTCAGAAGTAATTTGCGGGATCATGCATCTTTTACTTTTTACTAGTTATAATGAAAAAAAGTGCAGCTGGTTTAGTCCAGCCAATTCTTGAAATAAACAACTCGCACACACTCCCTTTCCAAAAAAGATCAATACACCAAGGACTACACTTAGATTTATTGGATTTGTTGCTAAAATATGAATCTCTCTTGTGAGGGAATAGAAGTGATGGATCTAGCATTGTTGGTGAGGGTGCATCGGATTGGGCTTATGCTTGTCGTGTATAGAGGATTCCGTGTGCTTAGGTTTTCTTTTTTAAACAAGCACTAAAAATCGGTTCTAAAACCGATTCGATTCTTGGTGGGTTTTCACTTGTTTCAACCAGTTCCCAAAAATTGGAAGCGGTTCCCAAACCAGTTTAATTAGGAACCGGTTCTTGGACTTGTTTTTCGGATGGTCCAGTCTGATTCCAAGGTAAACTCGGTCCGATTGTACACCCCTAGTTGAAGCAATGGACTTTCTTTGTTAAGACCTAGTTTGAGTGCAAGCTGCAATTCATCATGATCAAATGGATCCTGTGATAGTGATTCTCCCCATGGGTCTTGTGATGATGAAGCCAGATCCCATGAATTTGTTGGTGACTCAAAATTGTTCAGTACAACCATTCCATAATATTTTCTTTGGCAAGCATCAATTGCTGGACGGATTGCGCGATAATCATCCCGATGATCCTAAGGAACGGGATCATCTTATTGTTGGCCATGCTTCTAATGGAATAACTTGATTGTGTTGGCATAATATCCTCCACAATTCTCGATACTATTGAGAATAAGCTGAGATTCTACAATGAAGTATTGTAAAAATCTCGCTTGGAATAGGTTGGGGTTTATATGTGGATACACCAACATCTATTGGAGTTTTACACACATTTCCACCGGCTTGGACAAATATTCAAGGCCGGAAAAATAAAGTTAGACCTGGAAAATACTTTGTGATGTACTTAATGGTTTGAACGAACTAAGCATTTCCCTAAAATATTTATACTTGGCTTCTCCCTAGATAACTCTATTGATGAAAAGAAGCATCTTGTCTGTCGGAAACTCGATAGCAATGGTATAAAGAATAAACAAATACTAATAAAACTATTTGAGCTTTTCTAGAAATTCCTCTCTTGGGAAGAATGTGAGAGGATGAATAAATAGATATTATGGATGCAGCCTATTTGGTCTGAGGAGAAGACCTCCATATTCACTAAAAATTTGGAAATGATATTGCCACATGAGTCTTGCCAGACTTTCAACAAGAATATTGTATTGGACTAGCTCCGGGATTTCTAATGGGTATGAGTACAAAGGCCATTTGGGCTTTATTTCTTGGGTCTTGAAACCGCATCTTGGATTTCTTACCACATACATATTTCTGGATGTGGTAGCAACAAATTATTTTGGTTTGGACAGAAAATCAGCAAGTGTATTCTTTTTTCTCGCAATATGTTTGGTCTCAAAGAAATACTTTGAAAAACATTATGCCTATCTAAGAAGTTGTGGATGCAAAATTTGCTTTTGCTTGAACTTTAGCATTTGAGAGAATGGACATGTGTATCTCCACAAGGAAATGATGTCCTATAAGATGGAATTCGAACATTTTAATGCCATATTTTATCGCCAAGATTTTTTTGAACGTTGAGTGGTAATGCATTTCCATTTGTGCGAATCTCCCCCTGTTATATCCACAAACTTGTCATTTCCCATTAATTTCTTCAAAAAGAACAGCTATCCAATATTCATTACTGGCATCTATTTGCAATACTCTTTCACTCGTAGAAAGGATATGTGAAGGAGGAAGATGCTGTAGGTTTTCCTTAAGCCTGCGTTTAGACTTAGTTTGTTGTGGTCCCCGTGGAAGAGCATTTTTCTTGAGCATTTGTTGTAGTGAACTTACAAACTTTGTGATTTTTATGACAAAATCCCAAAGAACAAAATCCTAGAGATAAGTTACAATCCCAGGGAATTGTTGAACCTACTTGTGGGAAAGATTTTCATTAGGAAAATTTTGCAATTTGTTAGCAATATGAGGATTAGGGTAGCAAGTTCCATTTTTGAGATGTATCCCAAGAAATTCAACTTCTTTTTCGGCAATGGTCATCTTCTTCTGGGATAATATAATGCATACTTTCGCATTAGGTCTCTAAATTGGTCTAATAATTTACAATGAGAATCCTCATCTGGATTATAAAAAAAGATATTGTCAATGTAAATTTGAGTATTTGCTAGAATATATTAACAAATTTTGTACATAGCTTTTGAAATAGCAAATGAGCGATTTTGAGGCCAAAAGGGAGCATTGTCCATTGAAAATATTGAATTGAAATAGAAAATCTAGTTTTCTACCTGTCTTTAGGGTGGATTCCCAATTGTCAAAATCAGGTTTAAGGTCAAACTTGAAATATACTTTAGCTTGGGTGAGGTTGGAGAATCAAAAAATTCCGATGTGGCGGAAGAAATTTATCATTTTGTAAAAATCGATGAGGTTAATAATTCATAACCAATATCATCTTTCCTCTGTTTTGCTCCGCTCGCTTTTTGACATAAAATGCTCTACAAGTCCATTGAAAATCTATGGGCTCAATTAATATTTGATGAAGCAAATTTGAATGTTCCTTTTGTGCTAAAAGTAAATGCTTTGATTCATTCCAGAGTGACTGGCTTTGATTGGATTGGCATCCTCGTTTTTTTTTTTCTTGAAAGGAAAATTGATGAAGAAATTAGAGTTTTTCCACAAAAGATTGAAGCATTTTAAGACAAAGTCTAAGTGAGAGTTTGCACATGTCCCAAGAAGAGTTTGCAAATTTGGATCCAAAATTTTCATCTAAATAGTGAAAAATCTTTTTGACTGTTTATAAATTCTTGGAATTGTCTAAATTGGTTCCTTTACGATATATTTGCTCTAATAATTCAAAATTCCAAACTGGGTACCCATTACATATTTCCTTCAAACTAATTTTTTTCATAAAAATCCCAAACTGATCCATAATCTACCTACCTTGTTATTTTTAATGGCATAAAACCTCCATCTGTATTTATAATCACATGAGCATCATTGAGCTTGAGAATACAAAAACCAGAAAGTGAAAAAGGGAGAAATGCTCCTCTCCTTTCATGTGATGTTTCTAAGTAATGCCCAAGCATGGTAGGGGAGGGCCTCCACCCCCTTTGAAAAATCACCTTGAAACGTCCCTCTTATAAAAAACCAAATTGCCTTTTTTCTCTTTGGGGGTGGTGGTGGCTTATGAAAAATTGCATGGGGGACTCTCCCCTGTGATCTTGGATCCTCCATTGACGACCGACTCCACAGCAGAAACGACGAGGGCAGGAGAAGACGGAAAGCTCCACACCCCCAAACTCCCTCCGCTCCGGTAAAGGAACGAAGGAGGAGGACCCCCATGCAGTTCGCCTCCCGTTGTCAGTCCGTGGCGGGTCGCGGTCGGAGCTTGATCACCGTCGGGTGGTGATCGGCGGCGGCGGCGGCGGCGGCGGCGGGGAGTCGAAGATCGTCGGGATAGCGTGAGGCGACGGAGAGACGACCGGGGCTTGACTTTTCGCCACCTCACTCTCTCTTTCTTGCTCTCGACCGGGTACGGCGAGTTCGCTTCGGATTGCGACGTGTTGATTTCTTCTTTGATTATAATTTCTTGAAGAGAGAGAGAGAGACAGGGAGAGAGGGGAGTGTTGCGGTGATTCACTTGCGATCGAGTCCCGACTGCAGTGGTTCAGTGGATGAGCCCGGCGGCGCGTGGCGCTCACACACGGCGGTGCCTTGGAGAGCCGCCGCCGCCGCCGTCACTATGAATTCTTTTTGCTTTTTCCTGTTTTACTTCATCATTTTCGAGCTCTTTTATTTTATTTAAAATTTTCCGCTATTTTCAGACTTTTTAAAAAAAAAAATGTTTTATTTAAATTTGTCCGCTATTTTCGAAAAATTAGGATAGCAGCATTTTGCAAGGGATTATTTATTTATTTATTTACTCGTTATAGAAAGAAATCGATTAGTTACAAAACAATGGTTTACATGGTTTTTCTATTCGGGAATGTACTTGAATCTTATCCTTCTTTTGGCTTTTAAAAGTAAGAAATAAAAGTGTCGGTTGCTGAACTTTCCTATACAATTTGTCATTTTATTTAAACTTCAAAAATTTGATAAGCGAATTTAAATATATATGTATGATTGTAGATATGTACAATTTGAAAGTTTTGTGAATGGTGGTAGGAGAGAGAAATCATTATATTTTCAAGCATTTTCCTCCGTATTTCCCTCTCCCGAGCATCTTCCAAACATCGACTGGGATGTAGAGTGGAGTTGCACATGGAAGGCGATCTACACTGTCGGAGAGCAGCAAATCGCAATTTCATGCATCTTACAAACAATTTGTTACATATGATTGAAGAAATTTAGTATTTTCACTACTCTAATAGAAAAAAAAAAAAGTGAGGGGAAAATGAACTGGGAGTCATGTTACGAAAAGTGGCGGAATAAGATGGAGTGAGGTGGAAGATTAGATTTGGTGGGTTAAGATGCAGAGAATAATGTCAAGAAGACCCCGCTGGCTGGCTGATGCAGCAGCATATATCATCTTCCACTTGAAGCCTTGTCAGTAGTGAGCTTTTTCTGGGTTTTGACGTGTGAATCTTGTTACATGCTGGCTCTTGGGGAAAGGAAGAACTTTTTAACTTGATCTTCATGCATACTTTCGGCCCTGAATTCGCCCTCGGATCTTGAACCTGTCGAAAGCTCTCCTCCCTCTCTCTGAAATGCTTGTTTTACCCGGTGACCCTTTTGTCTTGCGGAAAGAAAAGGAGCTCTTGCTGTTTCACTTCTTTTTTTGGTGAAAGAGTGATAGCTGATTGAGAGTTTGAAGTCACATATCATTGTGTTACGTTTCCTTCTTGGGATGAGTGAAGGGATCTGCTTTCTGTGTCTTTTCTCTTACCTGATTCTCTCCCCTTTTGTGACATCTTCGTGAACTGGTTTTGAGAGGTGAGCTCTTGCTATGGTCTTTGCTTGATTTGAAAACGACCATTTTTGGTTTGTGTGTGGGTTGAAGGATTTGTTCTTACATCTTATGGTGAGTTTCTTTCGTGGGAAACCAGCCACTTGGAAAACATTTTCTGCAGACATGGCTTGATTGGTTGCAAGAATGAATGAATGGAGAACATCTTTGTTGTCGCCCAAAATAGTCAGGCAAAGATGGCTGTTCGTGAAGAAAACATTTTCCATCGATTAATTTTTCTAGGCAATACAGGTGATCATGTTTTTTAGGAGAATGTTGTCCAGATTAGTTGTGTTTTTAGTACCTAGTTTAATTGTTTGTGAATTGGATAGTCTTGGCCCTTCGTTTTCTGTGAGAAAGATCATGAAATCTCGATATCCCTGACGCCAGTAACTGCTCAAGGTTATGCTCTGCTATGTGGCTGCTCAACTACAAAAGGGAAGTGGTTTCTTATGTTAACTGAGAAGATACATTGCAGGAGAGCTGCCTTACTGGGGTAAGCAGTATTGAGATTTATGGATTGGCTGAGCAAGATCCTCGGAGGTTCCGGCCATCGGAAACATCATTATGGAGATATGGAGGTTATAGAAGCGAGGAGGAGATGCATCCGAGGTCAAAAACTCCTTTTCTGTTCTGTCTGTCTGTCATATATGCTTGGTACTTATCGGCTGGGTATACATGGATTCTCACCTTATTACATCCGACATTGGTATGGAAGAAGACAGTGAACTGATTGGTAAATCTAACTTCTCGATTCTGAATGCAGGATGAATTGGCAGATCAAGAAAGAGAAGACATTGACTACTCGATTGCACATCTCTCACAATCTTTGTATCCCAAGAATTTATAGGCTTGAAAAGCATGGCTAGAATCGCCAGCCACAAGTCCACCATCTTCTTCAACTTGGTTTCCATATTCTTTTTTTGTCCTCATGGTCTCTATGACCGAGAGCAGAGTCGTTGGAAGTATGTAATGCATTACTTATATCCATTTAATGATAACACACTTCTCTCATATCTTCTATTCATCTTCGTGACATTGCTAACTCTCTTTTATATTTTAGATAGTTGATGGAATGATTATTGCTGTATCTTGTTCTTGTTTCGTGGTGCCCGGTACTTCACGGGGGTGGCGACGAGGAACCCTGTCGTGGTGTGCGACAAAGTGGTGGGAGTGAACAGTGGAGACACTTGCTTTGCAATAGCACAGCAGTCCCATTTGAGTTCTGAATCCTTCAGTGCCATCAATCCGAATCTGAACTGCGATGCTCTCTTCGTTGGTCAATGGCTTTGCATCTCCGGGAGGTCAACCTAAGCCACAAACATTTTCACACTTTTCTGAAGCTATAGTAATGGGAATGATAAGCGGGTGAATAAAGTAAGAGTTCAAATGCCATGCACTCATCACCTAGTTGTTGGTAATGCAACTGTGGTGGTCATCATGTTTTGTTTCAGTGTCATCAAGCAATGCAGTTCGAGTGCTTTGATTAAAGGTGTCAATAAATCTCGTACGCATATTGTTTTCGTATTTTTGCCGGACAAACCGAGATAGCTAGCATTTTGAATACTTAAAGTCGGTGGAGATTTTCGTCAAAGAGATAAATATTCTGGCCAAGAAACAAACCTAGGAAAAGTAAAAACAAAGCGATCGAACATTACATCGGACACCTTTCTTATGTGTTTCGGATGGTGGGGCCTACTTCACAAGGAGAACCACATAGGATTCTATTATTAGTCCAGCAAAGCAAATGAGATTATAACTACAATTGAGTCACTTAAACCCTCTCAATACTTTCCAGCCCCCAATACATCCAATAACCCGCACGGTATTAACCCTCCAACTTCTTCACATTAGACATGAAGACCCACTCTTGTATAAGTAATATTCTGATCCAAAATGGGAAATGCCTTTTGTGTGAGTTGTTAGCGTTTCACCTTCAATTTACTTCCGTCATTTTATACGTGTTAATCTTGAGTGTAAAAAGGCAATAAAATATCGTGGAGCGGTGAAGATAATGCTTGATGGCCTCATGCATGAACGCCCAATATTCGACCGAGTGAGGGTCAATTTTGTCCATGTTACCGGAAAAATCCCACTAATTCTTTCCCTAAATTTGCTCACTCTCCTTGCCGTTTCACAGCTCGTTAATTTCAGGAGCACCAACTTATCTGGATTCTTTCCCTCATTTCATCTCTTCATACATTCCTTTCTTTTCTTCCCATTCCTAACTCAGTATCCTGCTTTCAAGCCTCTATGCTTCATCTTATTAATGACATTCTACATTTAGTTGTTCGGATTTTTAATCGGGAGAGGACTTGATAGGACTAAATATGAAATCCTGGGATTTTTTTTTATATCCTGTCTATTGTTTGGTGAATTGTAGTATTAAAGTCAGATATATTCATATCATATCATATCATATCATGTACATTTTTTGATATAAATGGCATGTCATTATAAATGAACCTAAATGTTCATAAACGAAGATGGTGAAAATATCTCGTAACACTATTCCTTAAATTATCCATCTTGCCCCTTGCCGGCCATATTTCAAATATGTGAATCATTTAATTGTGGAAGAAATTCTACCGATTCCTCCTCTGGCTTCGAGCACGCCCCCCAAAATCATGGTCCTTTCAAAATTGTGATGTGATCCCTTTTCTTAAGCCACCATTCTAGCCGTCATGCATCATCCTTCATTCCTCATTGGCCAAATGTAGACTCCAATCCGGGTTACCATGTAGAAAATCCCAATTCAAATTGCAACCTTGATCCATTCAATGAATCCAAGATTTTCGCTCAAAATATGTCAATTTCAATTGGTGTTAGTCAATAAGAAAGATTCCGCATGTGATACTCCATGTATTTTGCACGCCACTGATGAGAATGCAAGTGGGAATTATGCAATATTGATTTTTATTTTATTTTATTTTATTTTTGTTTAGGGATTGAACTCGATTCCTAATTTTTCATGCAATAAATGACTAAAGAAAAACCAAAATTTTATGTGTCAACATTGACTGAAAAATGTTAAGGCCCGTGAAATACCTTAGTAATCTCGCTGCCTACATAAAATGTGAGCCAAAGCTCCAGTGAAACGGTCATGAGATGGGAAATTTTAACATTATCTTCATTAAGATGACATAATTTATCCTATGAAGTCAAAAATATGCATGCCTCATCCTCATAAATTCATCGACATTTAAAATCCAAGCCGGCAATGATTCCTCATATAAAAATAACATCTTAGTTTGACTTTTGCCAAAAAAAAAAAAAAACACGAAGGATACTCGCATACGTACTATCCTTCCCCCTCATGTCATATGCTCCAAATTAATCTGATTTACAATATGTAACTTAAAGCCGGCTCATTCTTTTAACTCGTAACTATGTACTTTGTCTCATGCTCTATTTTCATCTATATATATAAAGGTATGCAAGGCATATCTCTTACAAACTTAGTACCGAAAGAAGCTCATATATTCAAAAAGCATGGCTAAGATCACCAGTCACAAGTACACCGTCTTCTTCAACTTGGTTTCGATACTCTTCTTCATCCTCATGGTCACCCGGGTCGAGAGTCGATACATTACAGGTAAGTAATGAGTTACTAATCTCCATTAATTGATAATATATATTTTCCACCCGCATACTTCAAAATCTTGTTGCAACTTAATTATACGTTGAGGATCCGTTTTCTATTTCAAAGCCTTGGCCAACCACAAGTTACATCCCTAGTGCCAGTACTTTCGACTGGTTTTGAAAGAAAATATGTTTTAATGTTGCATTAATAGCTGGAAATTTTTCTTTCCTACGAGAGGATGAGCAGCTTGACATTACCCATGTTTTCCCATAATATTAAAGTAGTTTGCATGCATGAGCTAAGCACAATTCTTTTAATTGCAATTAAAAAAAATTATTCATTTTTTTTTTTTTTGTACATAATTGTGTTGCAAATACAATGTATATAAAGGACTCCAAGAGATAAGATACCGCTATGATACCAAATCAAAAAAATTATTCATTTTTTTCCCTACATAATTATATTGCAAAAACAATGTAAATAAAGGACTCTAAGAAATAAGATACAAAAGGCAACTGAATAACAAATATTTCCTAAATATTTGTTGACTTACTAATTCTAAGAGATAAGATGCAAAAGGTAACATAATAACAAAAATTCCATAAATATTTGCTGAATATTTTCTTCCCTTAACAATTGCTAATGTAAATTACGCAATTAGTGTTTCACTTAGTCATCAATCAAGTCGTTCCATTGGGACTCAAGTCTTTCTTTGGTTTATGCATGGTGCTTTACAGGGCATTTTTTTTGCCGCCAATATGTGCAAGTGAACAGTGGAGACACGTGCTATGCAATAGCACAGCAGTACGGCTTGACTCTGGACACCTTCTATTCCTACAATCCAAACATAAACTGCGATGATCTCTCCATTGGTCAAGATCTTTGCGTCTTTGGGGTGTTGTTCTAAGCCACAAAGATGTCTAGTTCACACTTGTATGAATAAAGGAGTGGATAAGTGCAATGCGGTCATCACGCAATTGCTGGTAATGCAAGCGCAGCTGGTCATCATGTTTTGTTTCAGTGTCATCAAGCAATGCAGTTTGAGCATTGTGACTAGAGGGTGTCGATAAAGTTAGTACGCATGCTTTATTTCAGTTTTTTGGTGAATAATTAAAGTATATTTGTTATACATAAGAAAATATTGGGCGCAGCAAGGATAGCCACCTCAGCAATGCATTAGTCCATTTCAGGAGCAACATGTATATGGGTCCACCTTTAAGAAAACCCAAGAGTCCCTCTCACTCCTTTGTTTCTCTCTTTTCTACACCGTTGCTTTCTTCGTTTTCTTTTTGCCCTCCCAAGGCCATAGACGACGCTCGATTGCAACGGCTAGCCATGGATAAACCACTCACGAGCATGCCGACACTTACCCATGCTCGTCGTCGGCATCATTCGGGCATGCTATTGATCCCCAGTCATCCATCTTTCCCATCTAGCCATGGACAACGCTCGCAGCCAACCATGGATGACTGGCGAGTGTGAAATACCCCGAGTGCCAAGACTTGACACGTTTAAACACTTAAGTACCAAAATCAAAGAAAAAAAATGAACATTTGAGTGCCAACGGTGAGAATTTCCTGCTAAATTGCTAACTTAGCATTTTCTCACACGATTTTTAAATGATGTAGCAATTCTTTTGAAAAAAAATTATCAACGTGGCATTAACATGGCTAGATAAACCCAAAATGATGTTGCTTTGGTCCAAATTTGATTTTAATATAAATATTAATTTAATTTAATTTAAACATCTAAAAAGAAAAGATCAGATACGGGGCCGTTAAGGCCCTTGCTGCCACCTCTCTCACCATCGTCGAAAAGGGCCAGCAACGGTGGGGTAAGGGTTAGTTGGAGCCCCAGATTTGGGCGAAGGCTTGTAGGCCACAAGCCTTTCGGATGCTATGAAAATAACAATTTGTTGTAGCGCACAAATTTTAAAAAAAAGCGGGTCCCACAACATTTTATAATTATTTATGATTTAATTTTTTGTGGTCTAAAATGAACTGTTATTCTCACACTAGATTAAAAATTAGCACGCAATGTCGTCCACTTTTTACTAATAACAAGATGGGTGTTCTAAATAGTTTATACCCAAAGGGGGATTTTGCCTCGAACATTTAGGTTGAATATAAAACTAAAAAGTTACCTATTCATTATATATGGATTCATCTTACGCTCAATGGCAGCTCTTTTCAAACATCCTAGTTTTAGAGCAACTACAATATTACACCAAGTATTAAGTTGTAATTAACCTCCACTTCAAATAAACACTCCTAACTTTCTCAGCAAACAGTATGATGTTAGAGACAAACACGGATGAGATCCTCTTCTTAACATCAGATAGCACCAGATTAGAAAGTCTTATTAACACAAGGAGAAGCCTTGCCGCATATCCCATCATTTCAATCTTGCCAAATACAATATAAAGCGGAATTCCAAATCTACATTAGTATGATTTATCTTTGATTAAATGGTATTGATTAGTACCACACAAATGGCGACCCGCTGGATGAAAATCTCCATCACTTGAACCTGAGAGTATAATTTTACCAAAGCAGCTGAATTGGGAAAAAGAGTGCCTTCCAAAGCAGCTCGATTGCTCTCCCGCTTCATCTCCGCATCCCAAAAACTCTAATCTTTTTATGTACGATTTTTTATATTTTGTTAACTTATGTGTATAGCTTTTTATAATCTAACCATACATTACAATAAGGTTATACTCATGTTTGAGCACTTTCATACTTCATTTTAGTTATATTTTGTACGACAATAGATCCTAGGGCTATGTCTAGTGGCATACGAATCGAAATGCTAAGTAGAAATCAAGTGTTCAGCTACAAAGAAAATTTCAGAATCCACTTCTCTTTTTCATTCCCCAATATGTGCAGATTAGGATATGTTCGATACACATTGTTGAACGACAAATTCGGGGGGAGACAACCTCAGAAATCAGAGGAATGTTACAAAACGGCATCGAAGAGCTTGAGTCCCACATTGTCTCACTGTGTGAGTGACATGCAAACCCTAAGTTGCCACATCCTCTCAGCGATCGACGGTTGGAGGCTGGAGTTTCCATGGCATTTTGTGATTGGAATAAATGGAAGAGCCAAACGGATGTTTCTTCTTCCCCTCTATTTCTCTCTCTTCTTATTATGTTCCCTGTACTGTTTCAGTCTCGCAGTTGTCCTGGAATGGCGACGGAGGCCAAAGAATTCACGGGAAACTTGCCCACCAGAATGAAATACCGCTGGTGCGAAACTGAGAGCTCTATATTCTGGTGATCAAGCGATGGGGCTGGTCGCACGTCGGGACTGGCCAATGACAGACGCAAGAACTTGTTGGTGCACTTGTGGCGGTTGGAGAGAATCGCTCGGTGGCTGGCATTCGTCGGGAAGATCACGAGCAGGCGAGCTTGAATGGCTGAATGGACTCCAGGAAGGGACGAACTCTAAAACTTTTGGATCTCTTCGGATGTGATTCTTCTTTCAATAAATCAATGATGGTGATGCTATGAAGAAGTCCACTCTGCTCTCTCTCTCTCTCTCTCGTTTCGCTTAGAGCATCTCTGTATATTTTCATGATCGACTCCTCTATCTCACTCTCTGCTTGTGCGTACTCCCAGTGAAGATTTAGAGATGGACAGGATACATCGTGAAGGATGAGGTGATGGGCGTGAAATGGTGGGGATGGCAAATAATGATGAAGGTTTCCCCTGTTCTCTCCTTTTTTCACTTTGCTTGCATTACCTCCTACAAGTTTCCCATTCTCTTTTCTCTTTGCAAAAGTGAGCATGGAAACTGAGAAACGTGATCGTGTGTAGCTGCCATCTTGTGATCACTTCTTGTGAACATGCTGATTGTTATCAAGAGAGGAGATTGCGGGAGTGCTTGCTGAATGAAACGGAGATGTGAACCCTCGGAGTTTAATCTGGACAAGAAAACAGAACACCATTGCAACAATTTGATTAGTAAAATGGAATCGCGCACGACCAAACTGAAAAAAAAGATGCTTGAAATGATTGTTGTCAACGTCCATTAAGTAAGATGAACACTGGATGTCAAGAGAACCTGCAAAAGAGTGAATAGATCGCTGGGCTTGGTAGGAAGTGATGGAGAAGCGCAGGGATCACTAATCGTGCATAGCAAAGACCAACGTGGTGTGACAGTGAAGGGGGAGGGAAGAACACTAGAAATACCAAAACTTGTGTTTGTGTTACTTTATTGTCAAAAGTTTTCGCCAAATTGCTTGAATGCTAAAATCGGAGAAACAACGGTTACTGAAGTACCACAGTGAGAAATTCCAGCCAAAAATAATCCATAACTTTCATGATGAAAAAATTTATGACTTGGCATATTATTTAAAAATCCAGTCCAAGTGGCATTTCCACATGGTGTGTTTGATATTGAAATGATCATTTTTTTAATGACGATTGGCACTAAAATAATTACTTTAAACACAATTTAGCACTCAAACTATCATTATTTATAACTTTTAAACAACGTCATTCAAGGATTATATGTTGACTGGGCGCACTTACAAGCCATACATAACTGAGAAATTAATAAAACACATATTGAAGTTGGCACTTAAGTTGTGGTTTTTTAAATGAAAGTGGCACTTAAATTATCCGAAAAAGACTTTTTACACTAGAGTGAGTGTATACACAACTTTTGACGCTTTTAGTGTCCTTATCCCATGAAAAAGGAAATGATTTCATGGCCAGCATTTTCCTTAATTCTTTCCCTTAATATTCTCTTCGCTCAATCTTTCCATTCGGCTTTTCTTGTTTGTATTGTGTCGCGCATGAACGCCCAATGTTCGGCCGAGTGAGCGTCCATTCTGTCCATAGTGCCGGATAAATCCCACTGATTCTTTCCCTAAGTTTGCTCACCATCCTTGCCGTTTCACGGCTTGCTAATGTCAGGAGCACTAACTTCTGAAAATATCTTGATTCTTTCCCTCATTTCATCTCTTCATACGTTATTTTCTTTTCTTCCCATTCCTCACTCAGTATCTTGCTTTCAAGCCTTTGTACTTCATCTTATTAATGACATTTACATATTTTTGCCAGCCGTACTTTCAATATGTGGATAATGTAATTGTGGAAGAATTCCACCAATTCCTCCTCTTGGCTTTGAGCACGCCCCCACAATCACAGTCCTTTCGAGATCGTGATGTGCGATCCCCATTTCTAAACCACTATTCTAGCAGTTATGCATCATCCTCCATTCCTTATTGGCCAAATTTAGACTCCAATTCGCGTTGCCATGTCAAAAGATCCTAATTCAAATTGCAACCTTGATCCATTCAATGAATCCATGACTTTCGGCTAATATATGTCAATTTCAATCAATGCCAGTCAATAAAAAAGATTCCACACGTAATACTCCATGGTATTTCACGCACCACTGATGAGAATGCAAGTAGGAACTATGCTATATTGATTTTTCGGTTTTAGATTGAATTCGATCCCTAATTCTTCAAGTGATAGATGACTAAAGAAAAATCAAAATTTAGATGTCAATACCAATCAAAAAAGAAGCTACAAACCCATGAAATACCTTAGTAATCTCACAGCCTACATCAAATGGGAGCCAAAGCTCCAGTGAAACGGCCATAAGATGGGAAACTTTAACACTATCTTTCTTAAGACGTAATTCATCCTACATAGTCAAAAACATGCGGGCCTCATCTTAACAATTCATCCACATTTAAAATCCAAGCCGGCGATGATTCTTTATGTGAAAGGAATGTTCTTAGTTTGACTTTTGCAATTAACAAAAAAACGAAAGATACTTGCATAGGTACTATCCTTCCGCCTCATGGAATAAACTCCAAATTAATCTTATTTATAATATGTAACCCAAAGCATCAACACGAAGCAGGCTCAAGAATATGAACATGTTGAAGCTCCGAAAGTGGAAGAGAAGCATATCGAATCTCAGTTGAAGGAAGATGAACAACTTGCCAAGGCTCTCCGAGAAAGCCTGAGTGTTGAATCGCCCTCTCAGTATGAAAGTGGAAATATGTTTTGCCCTTACCCGTTCTTCTTCCCTTCTGGGTATAGTTAGGTTGTTTAGTAAGGCAATTGCTTTAGTTTCCATGAGTAGTGACAATTCAAAGGAGCAATCACGTTCCTTCTTTTTTTTTTGGCAAGGAGGCTTTTTCAGATTCTCTGTTGATTTTTTTTAACCCTAATTCAATCATATTTACGTCTCTTTAGGATGCATATACCGGTGTGTCTAAACGATGGTCGTCTTTGTAAAATCCAATGTGTCTTGGCATTAGTAACTATACCTCATGTTCAGGTCATCAGATGGACAAGTGACCTTCGTAGTGAGTTACCTATGACTCCGGGCATCTAAATTCCAGGTCTGGTTGGGTCATTTAAAGTCAAGATCTGGGTTAGTGTCCGTAACGAAATAACAGATGCCAATCATTTAATCTAGCAACTGCTGTTGGGGGGCTAATTCAGGGAAATATCAATATCATGGACTAAGATACCCTACCAATAATAACCATGGATATATGTTCCTGTTGCCGAACCATTTACTTCCTGCAGGATTCATCTGATCTGCATATTGAATGCTTATTTCCTGTAGAATTTGCACTGGTTGCACTGCTGAGATCGGGAGTGGGCGATACTTGAGTGCCATGAATTCAGTTTGGCATCCAGAATGCTTTCGCTGTCATGCTTGCAATCACCCGATTGCTGATGCTGAGGTCTGTTTCTAATCCAAGATCAAAACTCTGTTTAAGTAAAACCTAAAGGATATCTAAATCCTCTTAAGTTGCAGCAGTGTTGATTGTATGTTGTACTGACTTTTAAATTTTCCTCGTTGAAGGTTCACGGACTGGGGGAATTGCCCGTATCACAGGTCCTGCTTCAAGGAACAGCATCATCCAAGGTGTGATGTTTGCAATAGCTATGTAGGTACATTTCTTTGACTGCAAGACATACACTCCATCTAAAAAATTGGCACTAACATATTTGCTCCCTCTGTTCTCATTGCCCTGTATTGAGAAGCTCGACTATTAATCTCTGTTGTATCCACTATTTTATTGAAGTAATCACCATTTGAATGACCTTCTCATCTCTTTGCTGCTTCCAACAAATGCAGCAGACCTTATTGAGTATAGGGCGCATCCTTTTTGGCAACAGAAGTATTGCCCCTTGCACGAGCAGGACGGCTGCAGCCAAGAGGCTCAAAATACTTGTCACTCAATGATGTCGAAAGTTATGTTTGGGGTGTCTAGACTCGGCAATCATGGACACTGACGAATGCCAACTGCTTTACCTCGAGATATGAGAGTTTGATGAGGGTTTGAATATGAAAGTGGAGCAGCAGATTCCGTTGGTGCTGGCCGAATGGCAGGCTAAACGAGGCCAGGGAGGGAGAAAAGAGTGTAAGTGCTTACGTTTTTCAGTTTCTTTAGTTAAAATAACTGTCTTATTGTTTGGTCAGCAAGATTGACTTTCTTATTCACAATGCTAGGGTAACCATCACATGCCTGAGACCAGAGACCGTGCTTGTTCGAAGAACAATGCGTTACCACGGTAGAGACTCTTCCTTTAACATTTCACTGCTTGAAAAACAGGGTAGATTGAGAGGCTTATGAACTTTGTCCTGATTTATCAGATTATAAGGAGGGCGAGAATTGGGTCGGGCTACCAGGTCTTCGGGATGATATCTGAGCCTTGTAGACTAGTTCGCCAGTGTGAAGTGACAGCAATTCTCATTTTATATGGTCTTCCAAGGTATGTTCTATATCTTGCTAAACTTCATTTTCTGGTCAATTTAGAAGTGAACTGCTACTTTGCATGGCTGAACACTTCCAAAACTCAGGCTGCTGACGGGGTCAATCCTTGCTCATGAGATGACGCACACGCTTGGCTCCGGCTTAGAGGTTTTCTCTTTACCCTCTCTCAGCCAGTAGTCTTATAAGGTGTACCTGATGTGCATCGAGGACACATATCTGACAGCGGAAGCTTCTGCGAAAAATTGTTGATTGTTGTTTGGCAGGTTATCCCAATTTAAGTCCAGAAGTTGAAGAAGGCATATGCCAGGTTTTGGCTCACATGTGGTTGGACTCTGAGATCCATTCCAGCTCTGCAAGTGAATTCATATCCTCGTCTTCTTCCTCATCCTCACCGTCATCGTCTTCATCAACGTCCACTTCGTCAAAGAAAGGTCTGTGGTTCGACTTCGAGAAAAAGCTTGGCGAGTTCGTCAAGCACCAAATAGAGATGGGTTTATTCGGCATCCTACAGAGATGGGTTTAGGTCACGCAATGGGGCTGTGTTCAAGTACGGCCTTCGAAGTACACTTGACCATACCAGGATGACAGGAGCCTTCCCTGTGTGAAAAACACATTGAGAATACAAAGAAGAGATAATGATGAGACTGAATAAGAGGTGGAATGCTGATGAATGGTTTTCCAGACATTGGATGAATGTAAATTAGTACAGGATATCATCCAAACACACAAAATTATCTTCTTCCTCTGTAATGGCGACACCATGTTATATGGTGTGCACTCAGACGATATTCTTGTTTTAGTTCTGGACTTTGTTTTCAGTACACTGTGTTCATCCATTGTTGAAAGAATTTTGGTTTTGTCATGCTTGAAGCTGTCTTAGAGTCTTGAACATATAAGCTCCAAGCAGGGTTCGTTAGGAATGTTCACTGGAAGGCCAGTCTTTTAATGAGTTTGAGAATCCTTGACATGGAGCGATGCTCAATAAAGGAGAAATGGGAAACTAACCCATTCTCGACTAACAAAGCAGCTATGAGTGACGTGACTTTCGTGTTGACATGTTGACATGTGCAGCACACGACACAGTAACCACTAGAGAGTGTGACAAGACGGTGGTGACAGAGCCAAGACAAGGAGCTGAGGAGAAGAAGGGGAAGTAACCATTGAAGCAGAGTACAAGTACAGAGAGCTGAGGAGAAGAAGAAGACGTGCACATCCGATGCCAAAAACTCTGCTCGTATCCTTCTACTTTTGCAGTCTCATTTCGTTTTTCTTCAGTGTCCGTAGGTTTTGTTTCCAGTACCGGTCAATCAGTTTTCCCTGATGTCTATGGTCTGTAGAATTAGTGTTTAGGCATCTTTGTTTTGCAAAGTTGACTTTTTCAGCCTTTGCATTTACATTTTCAGCACATCAATTTCAGAGCACTTTGATTTCCTTCCAAAAGCATTTTCGAGCGCTTTCATCATTGCTCTCAGGACCTCACATGCCTTTTTTTCCTGATATAGTAACTAAGCTATATCAAAAGACAAAGTAGCACCTAAAGAACGGCAATGAACCAGACAAAGTGAGAAGCAATGGCAGATAACCCAGCAACAAAACAGCAGCATCAGCAACAACAGTTTAGGACTACATCTAGGCAATTCGACTGTTAACAACAGCATTTGTTCTCAGTTTGCTGCATAGAACTCTCGTCATGAGGTAGCATCTTTCTCCCATCTTGAAGTAATGTCTCAAAAGCAACTTTTGCTGGGGACTTGATCACAGCAATCATTTCATCAAGCTGTGGCAGTATTTCTTCATGAAGAACCCTGCCTTCGCCTCCATGTATATATGATAAGTGGTTGGATTCCAAGCGAGTTTCATCAAGATCACTTTTGAACTACTCCTCTCCTTCTCTGCAGAGCCCAAGCAATCTCCAAACTCACAGTCCCCTGGAGGTCTATTACAATCGAGCAAATTGACTATTCTTTCCCATAATCAGTTTCGAGAAAGAGCACTGGAAAAATAAGTGATCTCTTCTTGCTTCTTACACAGCAAACGACGCCCATCAACTGAGCACCATTTCCCCATTCTATCTCTAGTTTGAAGCCTAATGAGCAGAGACCAGGCTGTGTATCCGTGTCTAGGAACACAAGGCTTGAACCAGAGGAGTCTGTGCCAAGGCACTTTGGTCTTCCACACATCCCATGAAGCCTACTCTATCAGGAATAGTGGAATTTGGAACAAATTGCTCCACATATGACTGTTTGAACATCAACTCGTTTATCAGATCTAAGCATTGGCCATCTCCATTCATTGTCAACGATGACATCAGCTAAAGTATTATCTTTTCTCAAAGTAGAGTCATAGATGGCCCTCTCAAGATCTTTGTCGAGAACTCCATGGGGACACCAATGATCAAACCACGATGAAATGGACTTTGCCATCACCAACAAGTCAACAACATACTGCACATGGCTGCCATCTCAACTTGAGTGACTTCCTGCAAGCATGACCACTATCAGATCTAGGCTCAACATGTCATATGCCGGCGTGCCTTTTAACTTAGAGAACCAACCGTTTTGACAAGTGCTGTTTCAAGACTCGAACACTTTGTATCGAGTCCGGACTAGAGTAATAATTCGAGTGTGCACATTTCCAATTGCCTGTAATCAGATTCTACACAATTAATTAGCGTTGTCTCAAGTCTTGAACACTTTATATTGAGTTTGGACTAGAGTACAAATTCAAGTGTTCACATTCCCCATTGCTTGTAAACTGGATGCCAAAATCGAAAAAAATAGTAAAAATACAGTAATTCTAGGGTTAATTAGTGCAATCATGTACTGTTTAATATCTATGAAGCATCTCCATATACTTTGGTATTTGTAAGGTAGGTCCTGAAATTTCAGAATTCCCAAGAAGCCTCTTTCCCTTAATATTTTTCACCCATATCCTATCAGAATCACTATTCACAATATAGTTGCGGCCTTCTTTTGATGTAAACTCATCGACAAATCGCCGCCAGGATTCTCATAAAAAGATGAAATATCATTTTGCCTCGTTTACATTTGGTGCTTACTACTTTAGCACATAATATGTTTTGCAACTAAAATCATCGTGCGGGAGGCTTTTCACTTTTTCACATCTTTATTTTTCATTAATTTGTCTCTTTAAATTTTAATTTAGTGTTGAACACCTTACATATATATGGTTATATACAAAATATTGACCGGTTAGAACAGTTGAATTTTCTTTATTGCTTTTGAAACTTGAAGTATTTATATTTTTTATAACTAACTTTATCTCAAGTTTTAGGACAAAGGCAAAGCGGCCGTTAAAAACGTTGAGAAAGAGGAGATAAACGACAGTTTTCTTATCTTCCACTTCACACCATCCTCCCTGCTTCACTGGACCAAAAGCCAAGCTGCTTCAAGAACAGCTTAACCAAGGTCCCTGCACTTCCAATCCTCTTCCCATGGCTTTCTCCGCCGTCTTCTCGCGCAACACCTTCCCTTGCATCTCGCCGCCGCACCCTCAACCCATTCCCAGAAACCACCCGCTCCTTCGTCCGCCGTCGGTCAGGGTGTCGACGGCGAAAGTGAGAGCTTCTGCTGCTGCGCCAGAACCGGATGAAGGGACGCCCGCGCAGACGAAGACCGAAGACGCCCCGAGCGCGAACGCTCAGCCTTCGACCGCGGCTCCTAAACGGCCCAAGAAGCCGGTTTACTCCAGTGAGTCGCTCTCCTCCGGGGTTAATCTCATTCTTGGGTTGCTATGAATTGAGGGTGATGGAACAGAGGTGGCTGACTGATTGTGCGCTGTTTGTTGTTTTTTCCCAGTGAAGAAGGGCCAGATCGTGAGGGTGGATAAGGAGAAGTACCTCGACAGTGTCAATGTGAGGGCAATCCTCTCTTTCCATTTCTTTTTAATGGGTAACTGGATTCTTGTGCTTGGTTGGTGTTCATCAAGGAATGTGTATCCATGAGTCCCAATTATGTATGAATTTGCGCGTAAAGAAGACATTTTCATCAATCTTATTAGTTTCTTGCTTTTAGAAAGTGGCTCTAACTTGCCAGATTGTTTATTCTTCGCCCTCTTGATTTCCTTGAAATGTTTAATAATGTGATTGTTTGGGGTAATTGACTATGGTGCCATATGGATATCCCATTTCAGTATTTATCAGTTGGACATCCACCTTATTATAAAGGTCTGGACTACATCTATGAGGATCGTGGTGAGGTAGATTGTTTCTTTTCTGCGGAATTCAAACAGTTGAATTGGAAAGTGTCCCCATAATCTAGTGCTTTCGTCTAACTGTCTGCATTTCTGATTGCTTGAACAATCATAGGTCTTGGATATACGGATCTTTGAGACTGGAGAATATGCACTTGTAAGTGTCGGTTTTGTTAATTGAATAAATTTTGTTGTTGGACTTTGAGTAGAAGTTTCCCTCCGTTCTTCCCACTTGAGTTTACTTTCCCTGTAAGTTCAAAAGCATTTTGACCTTGGGAAGAATCACAGAGAATTTTTTTTTTTTTTTAAATAAAAAGTATGAGCAACAATTAGATTTAATTTGGCAAAAGATTGGTTAAATGTCACTGCAGCTTTGAGATTAGTACTCTCACTCACCGGTATTCATTTTGAGCCATCAGAAACTGGGAAATCTTATATTTTGACATTACCTATATTCTGGATAAACTATAAACAGTAAACTTATATCCTTGGCTTGTTTATGCTGTTTGTATCTGCAAAAGATTTTGAAGCAAAACTAGAGCAGTCTCCTGTAATTTAGCTGTTACGCAGGCTACTTATGGTTAACACTGATAATGCATTTTCACAGATTGCATGGGTAGGTATTCCTACTGCACCAGCATGGCTTCCAACCGACATGTTAATCAAGGTACCCTGTCCTAACAACTATTCATTAATTGTGGAACTCAATTATACTACCCCGTATTTTGCACTTCGCTTGTCTTAAAGATTTTGCTATTTTACTATATTCTTAATCTAGCCTAATCTGGACTGTATTACTGCATTTATGTTTGGCTCATCTGTTCGGACCAAAGAGAAAAGGAAAACAAAAACAAAGAAAAGTTTTGACGTGTCTCGTGCTGCTAAGACTAGCTTAATCTTGCTTCAGGACCTTGAATGAAATTATTACTCTAACTAGCCTGCTCCGGCATTATGTAAATATTGATCTGTGGCTAATACACAAGTCGCTTGTAGCAACAGTTCAGCTGATTGTGGTTTAATACTTCTCCAGCCAACCTCAATAAAGTCCATTGCTGCTCAAGACTAAACATTGACTCATTTTTAGAGAACTTTGAGATTTGATCTTCAACTACTAGATTGGCCCTGAAAGTTTGAAGTTCTTATTTCATTTATATTTGCTCAGCCATTCCAGTCACCTAACTCAGGTTCATATTTCTTGCAGTCAGAAAAACTTGACTATGAGAGATTGTGACATTCCTGGTGCACCATTGCAGATCTCTATACTTGTAAACATTGATCATGTCTTAATTGGAGCTATGCCATATTGAGAGAAATAGTTAAGTTTATCCTTCGTACTAGTTTGTGTATTTTAACCATGTCAAGATCAGTTTTGACAACATTCTAATTCCAATTCAAATTCAAATCCTTTGATTGTGTCACTAATCTCCCCATGGCAGATGAAAACTGTTACGCACATTTTTAATAGAAAAATAGTGAGATGTGGAAGTTCAAGAGGGTGAAACATTTTGATGCAAACATCCTATTGAACTCCTTTTTTAGGTTTTCTTTTTCTATGGGGTCAAAGGATTTACGAGAGGAAGCGATATGCTTAACAGCGGAAGAAACTTCTACATTTCCTGGAGATATCAGTGGCTTATTCGACTCCCGATAATTACATATGAAGACAGAATAGAGGTACAAACGCACAGCACCTGATAAGTTTGAGTGTGGTGCGTGTTTAGCTGTTTAGTGTATGAGTCGCCTTTTACGAAAGATCGGTCGGACAAATTGACACCCTCTCTCTGTTTAGCAAATTCTTAATCTTGCATTACTCTGTTTTTAGACGTTTCTATATACACCTCGAGTCTATTTCAAGAACTACATTATTGTATCCCTTTGAGATAAGAAGTTACTAACATGACAACACTGCGTGATAGTGACATGCCATGTTGTTTGATCAATAAAAGGTGAGAAGCATATGAGTACACGGGGATAAATAGGATGAGATTTGTGAAATTGGTAATGGTGGTTGGTGGGTTACATCAAGTCGTCATTGATTCATCGTGTATCTGGCACAAAATACTTTTTCATCCAAGACCAACCATGCCTAGCAGATGTAACATCTTTGTGCTTATAGGTATCAACCCTGAAATCGAAGGTGGCATGTGACTTCTCAATTTGAGTTCGTGTACAAAATCCTAATTTACTCTATTGCATTGTAAAGCTTCACGTTGTCATTATGATCAGTGCAGCTTCTCGTCATAGAGATTTTATAGATTTCTGGCTTTCTACACTCAAAAGTCGTGGCGATCTTGGCCGAGACACTGCAGAAGCAACTGAACGCAAAACCTTGGCAGAATTAACCCTTTGACCTGGGGCATGAAACAGAAAAGGTTTTGGCATCGTTTGACGACACCAAGTTCAATCGGTCGGGAACGTGAACAGAGAAAGATGAAGTTATGATCAGCAAATATAAGATGAATATATCATTCCACATTCAACAGTCTTCAAATTCTTATCATGATAATGATTTCTCTCCTTCATGTCTTAGGAAAATATATACAACGTCTATTAGATGATCTACTATTATAGGTTTGTTTTTCTTTTACATATTCACTTCACACTAACAAAGAAATCTTATATGTCCCGTTATACTAAAGTTGCATTTATCATGGAATATTAAGGAGTCAAATAAATATTTTGCAGTTATGTTACAAAAAGTTTGTAAAGCCTCTAGCTTTTACAATCCAATACCGGATTTCATTTTAATGAGCGCCCTATGATTAAAGGTGAAAAAATGCTGTTTACACTTCGATGCCACTGGCCAAATTCATGACATTACACTGATTATAAACCCTGTTAAACCAAACTTGTTTGTGAGAGAAAAATAATGCTCGCAAAAGCACAAAGCATAAGCCCATTTAGTAGATACAATGGAGTTTGACAAGAGAGGAGAACAGTGCAGGAAAAAGTACACAAGATCTGAAGGGTAATGGTCATAGTTGATGATTAGGGAAAGAAATGCTCAACAAGATGTTACCATCAACCATCACTTACATCAACAAAAACTCCTCAGTACGCAAAATTTGAAGGTGATCTCACCTCTGAGTATTGTCAACTTTAAAAATATGAGGATCACAGCTGCTACAAAACAACATAAACTGAGACACCTCCTCCAACACTGTTTTAACTCTTTAACCATTTTCAGCACACTCCATTCTCCTGCCTCGCTATCATTCCCATGGCCAGGTCTGAAGAATGTAGATACAGCGGTCAGCTTAGAAATGAATTCGAATGCCATATAAGTAAATCATGGCAAAATACGAGACAGCTCCAGAAATGGAATAAATTATGAGAAACATTATCTAAGATAGCACTGTGCATAATCCAAATTGCACTAAGATCAGATAGGTGGAAAGGCAAATAGAACCCTATTGATGCAGGTATTTAAAATGACTGCCAATGCCAAGTAAGAATCACAATGACTGATATGCGAAGTAATAATCACAAAGACTGATACCTAGAACGAGGTACTGGTGCTCAGGTTGTATCAAACAAATCTTGCAAATGGACAGCAATTTTAAGCTTTGTCTGCAAAAAGAAACAGTAGATTGATGAATGAGCAACTAAAAGGGAGTGCACCATTAAAGGTCCAGTTTATAACAAAATATTGTATACAGGGGAAGAAAATAAATTCAAGCACTCAAAAGTTAAAGAGCGTGAGAAGGCAACATTTGGCTATACCAGTTGTCTCGAGGCACCATGCCTTGCATTCTGAAACATACGCAACCATGGGCTGGGTCCTTTCTTCTCCACATCCCAATGCTTTGGGTACCAGGGGAATTGCCACATCAAAAAGCAACGCTCGGGATGAGGCATCATTGCTAGGTGTCTTCCATCAGGAGAACATATAGCAGCCACTCCTAAAGGTGAGCCATTCACATTGAAAGGATAGGCTTCAGTTGGATTTCCATCATCATCACAGTATCTCAGCGGCACCAGCTGTGAATGTAGCACACGATCAAGGACACCATCATCTGGGAAATATGCCCTTCCCTCACCATGAGCAGCCCATACTCCCAATGTACTACCCTCCATTCCTTTGAACATTATCGCAGGTGAATCCTTTATTGTTACACTAGTGAAGCGACACTCAAAACGGCCAGATTCATTATGGATGAACCGTGGCTGTGATGGGTCCCCACCCGCTCCAAGAACTCCCCCAACCTGTGGACCCGGAACCCACCCCAGCAAAGCCATGAGCTGACATCCATTGCAGACACCGAGACTGAATGTATCAGGCCGCCTGTAGAACTCCTGAAACTGAGCGAGAAGAGGTTTGTTGAATCGTATAGAAGCTGACCAACCTTTGGCTGAATCGAGCACATCAGCATAGCTGAACCCTCCAACAAAGACCATTCCACGAAATTCATTCAGAGAGACGGATCCATTAAGAAGGTCCGACATTGTGACATCCCATGGTTCAAACCCAGCAGCATAAAATGCAGCAGACATTTCTCGGTCTCCATTGCTGCCTTCTTCTCGAATAACAGCTACTTTGGGCTTCAAAGAGGTATTTATGTACTTTTGATCAGTGAATGAAGGAATGAAGGACAAATTCCAAGAAGGTTCACGTCTGGACTTCAATCCTTCCTTCTCTTGATCTACACAAGAAGCCAATCTTTGGAGTTTCTCCAGATTAAAGCTGGTTTCTTCCCACAAGTCTCGAAGGAGAGCAGTGTGCTCATTCAGGTGTGTTACCCCATCAACCTTTAAATCTATCACGGGAGTGGAAGTAACTTGGCCAATGATTTGGGAAGAAACACCCACCTCAGAGAGCTTTTCCAACACACTATCCAAGTTCTTCTTGCTGACCTCAAGGATAAGTCCAAGCTCTTCTGCAAATAATGTTTGGAATAGGCTATTTCCACAAGAATCCAGACTTAGGGTAAAGCCACAGTTACCTGCAAATGCCATCTCAAGAACCGAAACCAACAGCCCTCCATCACTAATATCATGACCGGCTGATATCATTTCATCATCAATGAGATTCTGAACACCATCAAATACCCTCTTAAGGTAAGAAACGTCCTCAAGATCAGGACACTCATCCCCAATTTGGTCAAAAACATGTGCCAGAGCAGATCCACCTAACCTTCGCTTCCCCTTTGCCAAATCAATGTGGAGCAGGAAACCATCATCGCCAAGTTTGAGATCTGGCGTCACTGTTTTAGTGACATCAGGGCATGTGACATATACACTGATTACAAGATTTCCAGGGGCCTTGACCACCTCCCCTGCAGCATGGGCTGCCATGGACAAACTGTCCTTTCCACCATCAATAGCAATTCCAAGCTCTATCATTGCTTCAGAAAGAGCTGTCGCAGCATCGTACATGGCTGCTCCTTCCCCATCAAGCTTGGCAGCATACATCCAGTTGCCACTAGCCTTGACATCAGAAAGAGAAGTAACTTTGGCCCATACTAGGTTTGTGAGTGCCTCTCCAACAGCCAACCGAGCCATTGCTTTTGGGTCCAAAAGACCTTTGATTGGCTGCTCTCCTATTGCACATGCACCTCCTGTCAGGTTGTCATAAGTCTGAGCAATAACTGCAACATCTGCTAGTGTGATCTGCAAGGGGCCCACAGTCTGTTGCTGTGCTACCAGGCCTGTGACACAACGATCCACCTTCGTTGTCAAGAACCGTTTCGAAAAAACAGATGGAAGTCTGAGAACCCTCTTCAGAGAATCCATCACTGTGATTCCAGGAGCAATATCAAGTGGCTCTAGTGGATGGACCACACGCTGGAACTCAAAGCATTTCTGCGGCATGTCACCAAGCACTTTCTCAAGCTCGAGATCCACGGCAGGAGGAGGGGGCGGGAGTCCACTTGCTTTGGATTTTTTAGTAAGGTGACTATCAACCAAAACTACTCGTCCTTGACCATTTATACTTCCTATAATGGCCATGGAAACCCTCTCTCTTTCACATATCGACTGCAACAGTTCACGGCTTCCAGGCTCCACCAAGATTGCATCTTGCTCCTGATATTCTGCACCCCATATCTCCAGAACAGACATGGTGTGGTCGCCGACTACAATAGCTCGGATGTCGATCTCAGCACCTTTGGGGTATATAATCTCCTTGACAACGTTACAGTTTCCACCCGCTCCCTGATCATGAATGCTGATGATTGGGTTCTTCTCCCCCATTTCAATGCAAGCACGAACAACACGATATAACTTCTGAGCCATCTCAGCATCTCCACGCTGAACAGCATTAAAGTCAAGCTCAGCATCATTTTGCCCACTAACCATGCTTGATGCCGCCCCGCCTCCCATTCCAATTCGATAAGCAGGCCCTCCAATCTTGACAACCAACATCCCTATGTCAGGCTCCCCTTTTACTATATGAGTGTGATCAATCTGTCCAATGCCTGCACTGAACATTATAGGCTTCAACCACTCACGCCTCTCCCCATTGGGAAGTCTCATGCCAAAAGTCCTAGTGTACCCCTGAATCAGTGGCTCCCCGAATTTGTTCCCATAATCCGAGGCACCATTGCTAGCGTCAATGAGGATCTGCAGAGGTGAAGCCAGATTCGGTGGATATGAGAAGGACAGATCCTCCCAAGGAGCATAAGACCCCTCCAGGTTTAAGTTCCCAACACAGTAACCGGCTGTAGCTGCGACAACAAAAGACCCCCTACCAGTGGCATGGGTGTCCCTGATTCGACCACCAGCTCCTGTCTCTGCACCAGGATAAGGTGCAACTGCACATGGGAAATTATGGGTCTCGGCTGTAAACAAGATATCCAGTTCCCGACCTGTTTCATTCAATGGACATGTTGAACCTGGCTGAACAGGGCGCAACTGGTTTACAAGGAAGCCCTTGATTGCACTTGAGTTGTCCTTGAACCCAATGACAGAATTATTTGGATTGGCCTGCAAGGTGCTCTTCACAATCTGCATCAGAGTTCTGTTCATGGGCTGTCCATCAATGACCATCTTCCCAGTGAAGAACCAGTGCCTGCTGTGTTCGCTGTTTGACTGTGCAATATCGAACAGCTCCACAGTAGTTGGATCACGCTTAATGTCCTCTCGAAACAACCTAGTGTAATATTGTAAGTCTTGCTCATCAAAAGCCAAGCCCATTTGCTCATTGATCTCCTCCAAAGCCTTTCGACCCTTCTCCATGACAGGTATATAACGCACTTCCTCGGGCACCACACTGGTCTCAAAAGATGTCAGCCTCTGGGCATAAACACACTCTGTCATCCTATCATGAACCATTTGGGCAAACTCATAAATTTGATGATCCTGCAAAGGACCCTTACTGTACAACAAGTACCTTCTCGATCTCTCCAATCTTGTCACTTCACTCAACCCGCAAGCTCGACAAATGGATACTGCATTAGCAGACCAAGCTGTCGTAAAAGATAGTCTCGGCCCAACCTCAACTACAACCATATTTAAGCCTTCCTGCCTCTTCTTCTCGAGAAAGCTTTCAGTCCCCAAATTCTCCGGCTCATACGTTTCTTGAAGGAGCCACTTGAGAACTGAAATTTTTCACTAGAAAGCCTCGATTCAAGCCCGATGTTAAAACACTGCTCCGTCTTCAAACCAACAATCTGATTGGACACTTTGGCCTGAACTGATTTGAGGAGTTCTGAAGTCGCATTCTCTTGAATCAATGGAATGCGGAAGAAATGTATGACTTCTTTGGCAGGTTTTTCACTTAAAGCTGATTCTTCTTCAAGAGCACTGCTCACACCCTCGGAAACCACAGCTTTAGGCTTCGCTTGAGCATGGCATCTCAAAGAAATCCGTCTACCATCTTTCGTGCTCCCCACTAAATTCTGTCTTTGACGCGTACCCCAGAGCAAATGTGTCCGTCGCCTTTGCACATTTCTCTGCAAAAACAAAGTCTGCCTACTAGTGCCCTGCATCAAAGATTTAATGATCGATACTTCAGCATTAAATAAGTGAAAAAATAAATCAACTTGCAATAGTCAAGCTAAAGCATTCCAATTTATGAGCAAATTCAGCAAAAATGAAGAAGCATCCGACATCCATTTATCAATCCAACTTAAACTTGCCAAAATCATAACAACAATAGGATCTTTGTCAGGCCGAAACAGCATGCTGGTGATTTAGACATACCTTCAAGAACTCAGCAGCTGTGATTTCTCGAGCGCAGGCCATTCCCCGAGACCTGTCCAACAAAGGCAAATTCAGGCCAGGCCCCGAAAGAAAAACAACTAACCAAAGGAGGCTCAAACAACCAATATTGATGTATAGAACCGAAAGCTCTAAAACAGGCTTTCAAATGGATGAAATTATATAATAACCAAAACCCAGAAGGCAAGCAACCAATAATGAATTGGTCCCAGAAGTCTAGCAATTGGTTTGAGGAGGAGGTGAACTGATGCCCATAATTTCATCGAAAGAGACGAGATTGATCAACCGGGTCCAGTGGAAATGAAGGGAAAGGAAAAGGCTAAGGGAAAGGGAGCTTCTTGATACATGCAAAGCTTCTTTGCCTGTTGCTCTGCTAGAGGCTACGGCTAGTGAAGCAAGCGAACGCTCACTGCCCAGTAGGGTCTGCCCGGCGGCACGGGCTCTACTACAAAGAGCAACACCGGAAACAGAAATAGACCCGTTGGATTGCAAGGTACCTGAGGCCAGACGGCGGCGGCGACGGGTAGGGCGGAGGCGCGGCGTCGCCGCTTGGGAAGGCGTCGGGGCAAGCCGCCGCCGCGGCGCAACGGAGCGGGGCCGGAGGACGAGGAGCTCGGGCGGCCGTCGACGGCGGCTCGGCGGGGCGACCGGGCGAGCCTCGAGGGGCGGCGAGCGGAGGCGAGAGGCGGCGGGACGAACCGAGCTGCGAGTGAGGTGAGGAAGCAGGGAATTCGTTTGCTGAAAAGAGTGAAGAAGAAGAAGAAGCAGAATAAATTAATGAAATTGACTTTAGGGTTTCTTTATTCCCACTTAGATTTTCAGAACTAATAGCATATCATTTCCATTTCATATTATATTTTCGGCGTCGCTATTTTCACTCCCAACAAAATCTCTATTCACCCAATTTAGTAAAATTGTCATCAATCATTTAATTGCGTCTTAAAGCGAAGCGATAACCTCAAATTTAATCACTTCCCTTCTTCTTTAAATTTTCCTAATTTCTTTGCATGATAAAATTGTCATAATTAAAAATTTCATATTTTTGTTTTTCTTATCATGGTAATTCCATGTTCATTGAAAGTACTATTTGTTTCCTTTTATTGCTAGGTTTTTCTTCCGCAGACCTAAGTCTTTCTATTCTTGGTAACAAATTTATGGTTTAAGTGTTTATTTCGATATAAATTTTTGAACATAAATACTTTTTTTTCAACAAAATAGCGTGTTCGTCACCCAACCATTTCTTATTAGTTATCTTTTATATACACATGTAACATGGTTACAATCTTTGACGTGAAACTTTAAAAGACGAAATTTAATTATATTTAAACATTGCATAAAACAATAGTTTTTTTAAGCTAGTAAAATCTCATTAATTTGGATTAACAAAAATTAGTATAATCCAATAACTGTTTATAAAAAGAAAAATAAAAAAATAAGAAAGGATTTAATGATGATATGTGCAACAAAAATAAGAGTTTTTTTTTTTTGGTCAGAACAAAAATAAGAGTTTACAAACATGTGATTGTTGAAAATTTGTTTATGTTAATATTTTTCTAAATTCTATTTGACAATTAAATCATTAATTTGCTCAACAAGTAGAGTCTAAACATAAATTTATTTTTAAATTTAGTTTTGGATAGATTTGTTATAAGTGTCTTAGAGTTTAGAATTTTTTGTGGTCATTTGGGATAAATTTGTCACAAGTATACCGATTTGAGATTTTTCATAGTAAAAAAATTAGTTTTTAATAAATTTGTCATAAGTATATCAGTTTAGGGTTTTTCGTAATATTAATTCTTTTAGATATTAATATAAGCCGTGTCATTGTAATTTATTTTTTATTTTAATTTTTTTATACCTAGGAATCGCCGTACAACCGGCGACGTAAACCTGGAGCGGGTAAACTTGGAGCGGCGCTAGTGTAGGACCCATCACCATGACGCCGCATTTAAGTCCACTAATGAATGCGCAGTATGTGAACCTTGAGGTTCGAACTCTCGCCCTACCGTGAAGAGGGTCTGAGTGTATGCCAACACAACAACCATTGAAATGGGATGGTGTCATTGTAATTTATTGTATCCTTAGTACCAATGAAAATTGAGAGGTCTTCCTTGTGCCATTTGGACTGTGTCATTGTAATTAATTATATTCTTCTTTATGTTTTCTAATACCAACAGATGCAATAAAAACATATCACCGTTCTAATTAGGTAGAGAACTAGGGTGTGAATGGTAATATTTTATTTCGGAGAATAATTTTTATTTTAGAAATAGTTTTTTTTATTTCTACTCCTAGAATAATTTCTAAGTAAACAATGTGTTTGATAATTATATAAAATTTATATTTTCAAAATAGAAAAAGAATAATAAGGCATTTGATACGATCCACAAAAAGAATATGAATGCATTTGACCGTCAGCTGGCAATTAGCAATCGGCCAATGGATGGCAGCTTGTAGAAAGTGGCAAGAAAGAAGAAGAAAAGAAAAAGAAAAAAAAAAATGATTTATTTCTAAAAATTGTTCTTGAGGATAAGAAACTATTTTCTTTCCGCTTTTTATTTTTATTCTAAATCTATTCCCTAGCTATTTTTCTATTTTGGAGAATAGAAAAATTAGTTATGTTACTAACCGGATTTCTATTCTTTTATTAATTGTGAGTATTCCAAGAATATTCATCGACATTGTGAGTCTAAACGAGAAACATGCAGGCCTCATCCTAAGAATATTCATCCACATTGTGAGTTTAACTGTTGCAATTAACAATAGAAAAAGACACTAGCATTGTATTATGCTCCACCTTATGTCATATATCTTAATGTAGCTTATTTTTAATATGTAATCCCGAGCATTGAAGAGTATGTCAACACCAAGCCGGCTCTTTCTTGTATCACTTCATAACAATGTGATTTGTCTTATGCTCTACTTTCATCTATAAATAGAAAGATACATCAGACACATCTCTCAGAATCTCAGTATTCGTAGAGTTTAAAGAGTTGAAAAGCATGGCTAAGATAACCAGCCACAAGTCCACCATCTTCTTCAACTTGCTTTTGATACTCTTCTTTGTCCTCATGGTCTCCATGGCCGAGAGCAGAGTTGTTGGAGGTAAGTAATGCGTGAGTAATATTCATTACTGATAATACATTTGTCATAAATTTTGTCTTCATAACATTGCTATGTATGATAATCATGCAACTCTTTATTCTATTTGATGTAATGATTATTGTTGTATTTCCCCCTTGTTTGGTGATGCATGGTGCTTCACAGGGGTGGCGACGACGAACCCTGGCCTGGTGTGCGACGAGGTGGTGGGAGTGAACAGTGGAGACACTTGCTTTTCAATAGCACGGCAGTCCCAGTTGAGTTCTGAATCCTTCAGTGCCATCAATCCGAATCTGAATTGCGATGCTCTCTTCGTTGGTCAATGGCTTTGCATCTCCGGGAGGTCAACCTAACCTAACCCACAAGCATGTTTATACTTTTCTGAAGCTATATTGATAAGGAATGATATGCGGGAGAATAAAGTAAGAGTTTAAATGCCATACGGTGATCACTCAGTCGATGGTAATGCAACTGTGGTGATCTGGTCATCATGTTTTGTTTCCGTGTCATCAAGCAATGCAGTTCGAGTATTTTGGTTAAAGGTGTCAATAAATCTGGTACGCATCTTGAATTTGCATTTTTGCTGGACAAACCGAGATAGCTAGCGTGTCGAATACTTAAAGTCGGTGGAAATTTTTGTTAAAGAGAGAAATATTCTGGCCGAGAAACAAACCTAGGAAAAATAAAAATGTTTTACACCAAGTTAATATGTGAGAAAGAGAGGATGGACAGAGCTATATAGTCAACAGTTTTTGTTGCGAAAAATGACCGATTGAGCATCAAATGAACAGAACAATAAAGTACATCGGACAGTGGACTTACATGGTTCAACCTATTTAACATAAGGCAGCATAAGATTTTACCTTAGATCAAGCGAGACAATGAAAGTTACAACCACATTTGAATTACTCAAGTACTCTCAATGCTTTTCAATCTCTAATTACATTAATAACTCACATAGTATTTCACACTCATAATTTCTCAATCTAAAAATAAAATACATTTTTTTACCCACGAGATTTAATCAAGTTCAATACTCTCGGATTGTTTCATGGGATAATTTATGAAGAAGCCACCTCTAACTTCTTCACATGAGGCACGAAGACCCACTCTTGTGTAAAATATGTTGATCCAAAATACGAAATGCCTTCTAGGAAATAACTAAAACTATGAAACCTTACATGGATTGAGTTTCCTTCATAAATTCAAATTCAAGATACTTTTTAACAATTCCCACATTACTTCGACATTTAAGTGAAGTTGTAATAGCTTTATTAAAATATGAACTTCACTACTACTCTCCCTCAGTCTCTCGTAGGCCCAATCGCCATAGAGATATTTCAAGTTTAGGCCATGCATGAACTTCACCATAATTATAGACCTTATCAAATCTCCAACTTCACTTACACTTCTAATTACACTACAAGTGTTAGGACTAGAATTAGCACCTAGAGGGGGGTGAATAGGTGATTAAAGCAATTTAATCCGAATGAATTAAAACCAACAATCGCAGCAAATGAAAGTAATAAAAGATAAAAGGATTAGGGATAGAGAATCAAGACTTCAGATTTATAGTGGTTCGGCTTAGATTAAGCCCACGTCTACTCTCCCGCACGGACAGCCCTTCTGGCTGGATTTCACTAAGAATAAAAAAGAGTGATTACAGTTTCACACTCTTGAGTCTACAGTGTATACACTACACTTCCTCAAGATCTCACACAATATGATCTCTCTTTTGATTACATATAACACTCAACGAATATGATCGCAAAATAGAAAAGGAGATTGGACTTTGGAATTCTTCTATCCGACACCCTTTAACAACTGGAACATCTCTCTTATATACTTCTTCATGCCTTCTATACCGTTAGCACCTTCCAAAGAAGTTCTTCCAATCAACCCGTTGGACAGAATCAATTATAGAGATCTCGAGCTCTTTTAGGTAAGTGTTGATAACCCATCAATCCTGCTCGCCCATACAATCAGGATCTTGGTTTCCATAAGTAGATCATTCCAAATATAAGTTGCGAAATCTTTAGAGAATCTATACAGATTTAAATACGAAAGTAAGATCTTCTAGTGCTTGAATCTAGTAGAAAGATATTCTCTAGCCATTAGAATAAATCCATATAATATCGGAATAAAAGTCGATCGGAGACCGTCCATGAGAGTAGACTTTGTAACATAAGTCTTGTTAGCTTGGACTTTGATCTTCAGACTTTGTCAGTAGAGTCTGTAAGTCTTCAGACTAGACTGAGGAAAATGTTTTGTCATCTTCAAAATACCTGAAGAGAATTTATCCAACAATCTCCCCCTTTTTGATGGTGACAAAACTTTTCTGCATATTTGAATATTATTGCCCTGTAATACAACTTTTAAGCAAGCATTGATATCTCATAAAGATTAAAATAAAAATAGTAGAAGTTATCTTGTACACAGATCTGCATTCACAGAAACCTCATTAGTCATGAACAGACAGTACTATCTTTATCTAATTTAATAGCTTAAAGTAATGCAATAATGAGCATATATTCAAAAACTGCACACATTCAAAAAACTCAAGATAAAGTCAAAATAACAACTCAAAAATGTTTAAAAAATGAAGATAAGAAGATAAGATTTGGTCTGTTTTGAGGATAGAGTCTGAAATTGAAATGTGCTTGAAAATCTGCAAAGTCTTCTCCCCCTTTTTGTCAGCATAAAAAATTAAGGAGCACGAGGAATGCGAACAAGTTGAAAGTCCTCCATAGACTTGACAGTTTCTTCTAGCTTCCTCAAATCTTCCTGTAGTTGGGTAAGAGCAGTGCCTTTCGCAGTAGCCTGAATCTGACGCTGAACATCTTTGAGCTGATCATACATGGTGATGAACATTGCATGATTTTCATTTTGCAGAGTCTGAAATTCATACCCCATAGCATATATTTGGCCTTTGAGTTCCAAGATGATGTCAAGCAACCTTCCAAAATCTCTTGAATTGTCAGTCTGTGTGCTTGCGTCAACTCGGTCTGATGATGGAGTCAAGCCAGTATGAATATCAGCAGGAAGATCAGTGTTTGGAGATGATATCTCTTCCTCAGGGAACTGAGCAGCATAAACATTTTCGGCATCAGGAGGTGATCGACTAACACCTGTTTGTGTATCTTCTTCTGTAAAAGTCAGTAGAAGAGGAGTATGTTCTTTTTGGGAATCTCCCCTGTTTCCATGTCTTCGGAGGAGAAGGATACTTTTCTTTCGAGGAATTTCCTCGGTGATGATCGTTGTTGATCCTCTTTTTCTACCGGAGAAACTGTTTTTGCCGGTTCGTCTCCTTGTTCTTCTTTCTTTTCTTCCTTTTTCTCTTCTTCTTCTTTCTCTTCCTCTTCCTCTTCCTCTTTCTCTTCTTCCTTTTCTTCTCTCTCTCCTCTCTCTTCTTCTTCTTCTTCTTCTTCTGCTGTTTCTGCAAAATGTCGTTCTGGAACAGGTGTAGAAAATTGAGATACAAGAGCAGAGATGGGTAAATCATCCTCATCATCATCTTCCAAGATGATCGCCCTTCTCTTCTTGATGGAACTAGACACCGGTTCCTTCCCTTTTCTTTTTGTTGTAGAAGAGTCTGGTCTGATCTTAATAGGAGTCTTCTCCTTGGCTGCTCCGACTTCTTCTTGAGTTCTTTCAGACGCATTTTTGTTATCATCCTCAATCCGATGACCATTTTATCAATAGTCTTCACGGAGAGAATGTGAGGAGGCTGAATGTTCAGATGTCTGAAAAGTCGAGTTATGAGAGCAGCATAGGGGAGATTTCCCTTATCTTTTGCCATGGACCTATACATGTGAAACATGATAGTGTGTGGCAGAGAGAAATTAAGACCTACCTTGATTGCATACATCAGTTTAGCCTCTAAGATGGATACATCTGTCTTTGATGTTGATTTAGGTCTGAGACAGTTGATCACTATCTTGTGAAGCAAAGTGTTTGTTGCATTCATCCTGGAGTAGAGAGACGACCTTGGCAATTCGGTCTCTTGCAAGTTCTAGAGTCGCATGACTTACGGACACACCAATTGATTGGAAGGCACCTCTTTCCACACCAATTACATCCGCGGAGTGTCCGTATCAACAACGTATTCTTTATCTCTCACACTTGAAAGAGATGCTATTCGCATCTAGGAAGCGAGATTTGAATAGAAATATTTGTCAATTCGAGTAAGCCATATCACAATCAGCACAGAACTTATGAAGTTGAAGTTTCTCAAACTTCTCTCTCAGATTGATATTCAATAAGTCCAGAAAATCAAAGTCCACTGTTCGTGGATTCATCACCCCACGCTTCAGCAATTTCTCATACATCTTTCTGTGTCCATCTGAACGAAACAATTCATCCTTCTTTCCTCGAAGGTTTGCAGCCACACCCATCCAAGGTTTAAAATGTATAAACATTTTCTCATCGTCATCCTTGCCCACTTTGGTTGATTTACACTACTAAACCTAGGGTCTTTGGGAAAGTTTGCAAAAGCTTTTGCAGCCGTTCCAGCAGGAACAACGCCTGATCTTTCCATTATTGTGAGAAAGTGTGTCTCATTCGCATAACCTTTTTCTTTTAGAAATTCATCAAAGAAGGTCATTGCAGAACCTCCTTCCTTCAATGCAGAATATAGCCTATATATAAAAGCAGGCTTAAGTAATCTTACAGGTTTAATGCCTTCAAGCACTTCTTCTGCATCTTGAGAGTGACAATCAAGAGGTCTATTTGAGGGAGTACGCTGTTGAGATCGTTGAGGAGTCGTTCTGTTGAAGTCACTTTCTTTCGTGAGGTCGAAGTGCGTAGGCCCCTCACTAGATCCCCGTGGTCCCCTTTTGCAATTCTTGATGATTTCCTTTGGTAAGACATTGTCGATTTCTTTGGAGAAGCTTTCTTACTTGTGTCGCAAGAAAGTTAAAAGCTTTGAGATGAAGAAGTTTTGGAGAGAAAAATACGAGAAAGTGAAAAGCTTTTGATCTAGGGTTTACGGGTAGAGAAAAAAACGAAGGAGAAGGAGTGTATAAAAGATAATAGATACGGGGAAATCAAGCGTCGCAAATTTTGGAAATCTTAAGAATTTCCTTTTGAAAATAACTGCCTTAATAAATCGATAACCACCATTTTTTAAATAAAACTGCCTTAATAAGCTTAATTAGCGATAGACGGACAATCTTACCTTTTCGAAATGACAGTTTAAGTAAATGAACTTACGGTCTTGTCGATTTGGCATTTTCGAGTCTTCAACCTTTGAGTACGATACTACTGTTAGACTTTAGATTTTGAGTCTGAATTTCAACATTCTTCAAGAGATAAAATGTTGAGTCTTGAGCGAATAGACTCAAACAAGCTTTTCTCCGGTGGCTTTGTGAAGATGTACGCCAATTGATTCTTTGAGTTTATGAATTGTATCAAGACTTCTTTGTTCGAACATGATCTCTTATAAAATGATGTCGAATCTCAATATGTTTTGCTCTTGAATGTAGAATAGGATTCTTTGTAAGATTGATTGCGCTGGTATTGTCACATTTGATCTCTCGTGCGTGGAATCTTCAATACCAAAGTCTTGTAGTTATTATTTTATCCATAGTATTTGAGAATAGCAACTTCCAAGGGCTACGTTACCTTGGTGTTGAAAGAGCCACAAGTTTTTGTTTTCTTGAAAACCAAGATACGCCCTGTTTCCAAGCAATTGACAAGTACCCGAAGTGCTTTTTCTTTCAACTCTACAACCTGCAAGATCTACGTCCGAATAGCCAAGAAGTGTAAAGTCTCATTCTTTGGGATACCAAAGACCGATCTTAAGATAGTAGCAACATATTTAATAATGCGTTTAGTAGCATTTAGATGAGATTCCCTAGGATCAGATTGAAACCTAGCACATATACAAACACTAAATAATATGTCAGGTCTAGATGCAGTAAGATAAAGAAGTGAACCAATGATACTTCTGTATAACTTTTGGTCGATTTTCTTTCTGCTTCATCTTTGTCTATCTTCAAGGAACTTGACATTGGTATGTCGTCTTTTTGCAATTTTCCAGACCGAACTTTTAACAAGTTCTTTTGCATATTTCTCTTGATGAATGAATATTCCTTCCTTCAGTTGTTTTACTTGTAGACCAAGGAAAAATGATAGTTCACCCATCATGCTCATCTCGAATTCATCCTGCATAGTCTTAGAAAATTTCTTGCACAAAGTCTCATTAGATGATCCAAATATAATGTCATCAACATAAATCTGAACAAGTAGAAAATTTTTACCTTCCCTTCTGATAAACAAAGTAGTGTCTACTTTTCCTTTAGAAAAGCCATTATGAATTAAGAAATTACTTAGCCTTTCATACCAAGCTCGAGGAGCTTGTTTCAATCCATATAAAGCTTTCTTCGATCCCAAACACCGAGTCTGGTTTCTTTGAGTCTTCAAATCCAGGAGGTTGTTCCACGTAGACTTCTTCTTGAATAAATCCATTTAGGAATGCGCTTTTGACATCCATTTGAAATAACTGAAATTCTTATAGCAAGCAAAAACAAGTAATAATCGATTGCTTCTAACCTTGCTACCGGAGCGTAAGTCTCATCATAGTCTATCCCTTCTTCTTGCGTGTAGCCTTTAGCCACGAGTCTTGCTTTGTTTCTTATTACTTTGCATTTTTCATCAACTTTGTTCCTGAAGACCCATTTAGCTCCAACAACTGATTTACCTTTTGGTTTGGGAGTCAATTCCCATACGTCGTTAATACTGAATTGTCTGAGTTCTTCTTGCATTACTTCAATCCAACTTTCATCAGCTAAAGCTTCTTCAATGTTTTTGGGTTCTATTTCAGAAATAAAAGCAACAACACTAAATTCTTCTCGCCTTTTGGATCTTGTTCGAATTCCCTCATTAATGTTCCCAATAATGAGTTCTTCAGGATGACTAGATTTGTGCTTCCGGTTGTTAGTCGATCGATAGATTGTTGATCTTCTTCTTGAGTAGATTCTTCATCAGTAGCTTGTTGTACTGATTCTAAATTAGTAACTGCTTCAATAGAGGTAGATCTAGCAGTGTCTGGAACAGATTCTGAATCTTCGGTCGAATTTGTTGAATTTGTGGAGAGTCTTGAAATTTGACATTAATTGATTCTTCCAGTGATCGAGTCTTCTTGTTGAATACTCTAAAGGCTTTGCTTGTAGTTGAGTAACCAAGAAAGAATCATTCATCGATTTTCTTCAAACTTACCAACACGATCATTTGCATTCTTTAGAATAAAACATTTGCAACCAAATACTTGAAAATAAGAAACTATTGGTTTCTTTCATTTAAAAATTTCATAAGGGGTTTTCTCAAGAATTGGTCTTAAAAACACTCGGTTTATAATATAGTAAGCAGTTGAGACAGCTTCAGCCCAAAACCTTGAAGAAATTTGATTTCCAATTAAAAGTGTTCTTGTCATTTCTTGTAAAGATCTATTCTTCCTTTCCACAACCCCATTCTGTTATGGTGTATATGGAGAGGAGAATTTGTGTTGAAAACCAAATTCATCACAAAGTTTAGTAAAGTCTTGATTTTCAAACTCACCTCCATGGTTTGTACGAATACTTGAGATAGTATGACCTTTCTCATTCTACACTTTCTTAGCAAACTTTGAAAAGATAGAGAAAGTCTCTGACTTACTTGAAAGAAAGTAGACCCAAGTAAATTGTGAGTAATCATCTACAATTACTAAAAGGAACCTTTTTCCACCAATGCTTTGCGTTCGGGGTAGGTCCAAACAAATCCATATGCGAAGCTGCAATACATGATTAGTGAAAACTTTATTTATTGATTTGTAAGAGTTTCTAGCCTGTTTACCCAGTACGCACGATGTACATAGATCAGACTTTGAGTAATTGAGAGTAGGCAATCCTCGAACAAGTTTCTTGGTAGAGATCTTGTTGATTTGCTTCATATTGGTATGGCCTAGCTTTTTGTGCCATAGATTAGCTTCATCTTGAACTGATATTAAGCACTGTGATCTTTCTTGATTCACATCTAGAAGATAGATATTTCCATGTCTTCCTCAGTAAATGATTGAGTAGAGTCTCTCCGATTCTAGAGCACGTTTCTTCCGGAAGTTGATCTTGAAACCAAGTATCACACAACCGACTTATGCTAAGCAAGTTGTATTTTAATCCTTCAACTAAGGAAACATTTTTGATTGACAAACTTCCAATCTTTCTTTTGTTCCTTGACCAGTAATTCTTCCTTTGTTGTTACCACCAAAGGAAACTTTTCCTCCGTCTATTTGGACAAGTTTTATGAAGCAACTTGAGTCTCTGTCATATGTCTTGAGTAGCCACTATCAAGATACCATTTAATCTTCTTTTTGATAGTAACTGTAATTAACACGAATTCAAGCTTTTTTTGGTACCCATACCATCTTGGGTCAGAGGTGTTAGAACAATAAACAGTCTTAGCCCGGCTCTTTTAACGGGTCTCCAAACCAAAGGACATTCTTTCTCAAAATGTTCTAAGCTTTTACACTTGGAACATCTCAAAGCATTTCTGCCAAAGGTTTTACAAAAACTTTTTGGAAATAATTCTTACAAACAATTCTAGCTGGTCTCTGTTTAATTCTTTCTTTTACCTTCGGGAAATCAATTAGTGGAATAGTTTCAGAAGTCATACCAAGACCTAACTTATCAAAGTATGGTCTTTGTATCGAAAGAATCTTATCCAACTTTTCAGAACCATTTGAAAATCTTTTTGATATGTTAGTAATATCATTTTTCAAAAGATTATTTTCATTTGAAATAATGTCTGAGTTTTCTTTCACAACAATAAAATCTTTTTCCAGCTTTTCAAACTTTTCTTTCATAAGTTTATCCTGTTGCTTAAATGTAGAATTTTCCCCTTTTAATTCGGAGATCCTCTTAAGAGAGGTTTTCAGACTAAGACAAAGTTCATCAATATATTTAGAAACCTTAACAGGAATTTTCAGGTTACCAACCTCGAGTTCACTGACGAGATACGTGTCTCGAATCAAGGTCTCGAGTTTGAATCTGATTTTGCCATTAAACAGATATTGACATAATCATCATCACTTTCTTCACATTCAGTATCACTCCAAGTCTCTGCTTTGAGTGCCTTCCTGTTTTTCTCAATCTTTCATTTTCTCTTCTTTAACAGAGGACAGTTGGGTCGATGTGTCCCTTTTCTTGCATTCGAAACAGTCACTTCTTTGTTAGAATCATCTTCCTCTGTTGACTTGTTTGAAACCTTTGAGAGCTTTGTTTCTTCCAATAGAACTTCCTTCCTTTTTTGTTCAACTTTCGAATCTCTTTATCATGAGTGCAGTTCTTCATCATCTAGATCTTCTTGATTACGTAGCATCGGAATAGTCATTAGACTTTAAGGCAATAGATTTCTTACCTTTTGAGTCTTTCTCTTCGTTGGTTTGTTCTACTTCATAAGATTGAAGAGTCCCAACCGGTTCGTCTACGAGAGAGTGGAGCAATTCTCTGCGTCTCTCTTATTGAAGTTTTTATGTAATTCCAGTCTTTAGAGAGTCATCGTAGGAGTTTGTTGACCTTCATATGTCCCGAGATTGGATGTCCCCTGATATTCAAGACCATTCACAATTTCAGTAAAGCGACTAAACATGTCAGTTATTGATTCTCCTAATCTCATCTTAAAGACTTCATATTGTCCCAAAAGTATATTAATCCTCGTTTCTTTCACACGATTAGTTCCTTCATAGGTAATGTGGAGCCTATCCCAGACTTCTTTTGCTGTATCACAAGAAGATATTCTATTATACTCAATAGGAGATAAAGCACAATATAAGGAGTAAATAGCTTTGGCATCAAGAGTCTGTCTCTTGGTGATTTCTTCTTGAGTCAAAAGAGTGGGATCAGCAGTTTCTTTTCCTCTCTGAATCGATGCAGCAGCGGGAATGATTCCTTTATCAACCACTTCCCATTCCGGAGGATCTTTCGATCTCGGGAATGCCTTCATCTTATTCTTCCATATGCTGTAATCTTTTCCATCAAAGTATGGAGGTCTGGTATTGCTTTGACCTTCAACCAACCCCGTAGATAACATACTAGCCATAGATCTTTTACTCAGAAGTAAAGACACTTCTTATGAACGAGTACACAAGGCTCTGATACCAATTGTTAGAACTAGAATTAGCACCTAGAGGGGGGTGAATAGGTGATTAAAGCAATTTAATCCGAATGAATTAAAACCAACAATCGCAGCAAATGAAAGTAATAAAAGATAAAAGGATTAGGGATAGAGAATCAAGACTCATTTTTATAGTGGTTCGGCTTAGATTAAACCTACGTCCATTCTCCCGCACGGACAGCCCTTCGGGGATTTCACTAAGAATCAAAAAGAGTGATTACAATTTCACACTCTTGAGTCCACGGTGTATACACTACACTTCCTCAAGATCTCACACAATATGATCTCTCTTTTGATTACATATAACACTCAACGAATATGATCGCAAAATAGAAAAGGAGATTCGGACTTTGGAATTCTTCTATCGACACCCTTTAACAAGCTGGAGCATCTCTCTTATATACTTCTTCATGCCTTCTATACCGTTGGCACCTTCCAAAGAAGTTCTTCCAATCAACCCGTTGGACAGAATCAATTAGAGAGATCTCGAGCTCTTTTAGGTAAGTGTTGATAGCCCATCAATTCTGCTCGCCCATATAATCAGGATCTTGGTTTCCATAAGTAGATCCTTCCAAATATAAGTTGTGAAATCTTTAGAGAATCTATACAGATTTAAATACGAAAGTAAGATCCTCTAGTCTTGAATCCAAAGAGAAAGATGTTCTCTAGCCATTAGAATAAATCCATATAATATCGGAATAAAAGTCGATCTGGAGACTGTCCATGAGAGTAGACTTAGTAACATGAGTCTTGCTAGCTTCAGACTTTGATCTTCAAACTTTGTCAGTAGAGTCTGTAAGTCTTCAGACTAGACTGAGGAAAATGTTTTGTCATCTTCAAAATACCTGAAGAGAATTTATCCAACAACAAGGATTCTCAAACAAAACCTTTACTAATATAGATAAAGCAAAATCACTATTGCATCAAATATTTGTAAGGAGATTGGATATGCATTTGTCAAACTCGGCAACAACAACAATTATCGGCGACAAAAGAACACCCCAAGTGCCAAAACTTGGCATAATGGGACATTTAAGTGCCAAAAGTTAGGAAAGTGTACTTAAGTGCCACTTTTTTTTTTTTTCTTTTAAATGAGATATTTGAGTGCCACATCCGACGAACCTGTCAAAATCCTATGTTTATATATATATAAATATATATATATTTATTAATTTTGCTCGCTTATGTGGCTCGCCAAAAGGCTAACTCAGCAAAGAAACACAAAAATGATATCGTTTTGGCATAATTCGAATTTTAATATAAATTTAATTTTATTTATTTTTTTTTTAAAAGGAGGAAGAAGGTAACCGGAGGCTGAGGGCTTAGCCCTCACCATTGCTGCCTTCCAACTATTATAAAAAAGGTGAGGGATAGCAAGCGACGGTCCTTGGCTTAGTCGAGTGAGGGCTGGCGACCCTCATCGGATTTAGGGGAAGGCTGCGACCCTTGCCCCAAATTTGGGCGAGGGCTTGCAGTCATCTGGGGTCGTCGGCCCTTGGCTAGGGCTCGGCAACCCTAGCCGACCCTCCCTAGCCTTTCCGGCGACGGTGGGGAGGCGACGGCGGTGGCAAGGGCTGAGTGCCTTCTTCCTTTCTCTCTCTTTTTATTTTATTTTAATAATTTTATTTTAAATTTAATTTAATTAATTTTTATATTAATTATTTATCCATGTCAACGTGCAAAACAACATCGTTTTGCACTTTATTTGTCGAAAAATCGTTACGTCAGCGTTTTAGTTGGATTTTCTCGCTGTTGGCACTTAATTAATCCATTTTGCTCTAATTTTGGCACTTAAGTATCTATTGTGCCAAGTTTTGGCACTCCATGTGTCCCAGTGTCAATTATTGGCTATACAAGCTCTACCACGCTACAAGCATAATTTGTGTTGATATCCACACTAGATCCTACCACCTTAGGAGTTTTTCGTAGCAATTTCATTTTTAGCTTAACACTATCCAAACCCACATAAATACTCCCATAATTACTTTCACCCATAAATATTGGATACTCGTCAAATGTAACTTCTTTACTGACAACAAGTGAATTCAACTATAGGCACCACAAGCAATATTCCCGCACCTTGTGCATAGCCTAGAATATGCACTTTCTTAGCCTTCCATCAAACTTATAGTCACTCATTCAAAACTCAAGTAATAAAATATTCTAATAATAAAATAATCAGCAATATTATCTTATTACACTTCTTTAGGAGTCTAGCATCCAATCATAGTCGATGGGATGTGACTTCCCAAAAGGTCATGCACGATACATGTTGTTTCCGATATATAATAGTTAATTATTTTTTGGATGTGTATGAACATGTAGAGATATAATAAAATAAGTAAAGAACATCCCACATAAGATCAACCGCTTTAGTTAATATACAGATGCATACTTACATTAATAGAGGTCCTTGTTATAACATCCAAAAGAAAGCGTAACATGTCACATCAGTCCTGGGAATGAGATTGGGGTTGCTTTGCCCCACTATATAACTTCGGACACCATCAAATCACTTCCATCATGGAAACCGAGAGGACCATCAAATCCCATCGAGGTCCTCCTACCTTGCTATTAATGCTACCGTACCAAGCCACAAATTGATGATGGATAAGCGTCGGTAGCCCTACATCAACCCAAATTGTAGAATTACACTTAATATCCACTATTACTAAACTAGGTATAAGGACCTTCTCAGTCACACTCAAAATATACAAGTGCTCTAATGCGGGAGGAGGATCCGATCTATAGATCCATAAAAAAAAAAATAAAATGAAAAGAGGATGAATAAGAGCCTAATGAATGAAATCTCTAGATTTAAGGTATGAGATTATCTTATCAGTTAACCCCTCAAAGAAAACAACATGAAAGACGAGTATAAATTATTCACATATACAAAATGAAAAAAGTAAATGAGTTATCTTTTATGTAGTGATGTGCAAATGAAAATAACTGAACCAAGTGCCATAATATTATTTACTCAAACACAAGTATATATATTATTTTAGGGATATATGCACTACAAGTTTTAAAATTTATTGTGAAAATGTGATTGAATCTTAAAATTTCAAAAAGTCCAATCAAATCTTAAAATTTGTGAAATTGGTGCAATCGAATTATTCTGTTAATACTATCATTTTGTGTAGCAAAAAATGCCACGTGACATTTTTAAATTCATTTCTTTTTCTTATGTGGCATTTTTTGATTAATTTTTCCTTTAAATTTTATTCAAATAATATCTTAAAAATAATAAAAAAGATAAAATAATTTTTTAAGAAAAAATAAATTGGAAAAAAAGAAGAACAAAAAGGGGTAGGGACTTGCCTGTGTGGTGGGCGTTGCCATGGCCACCCATCACTAGAGGGGCTAGTGAAGGCCGCTCGCAAGGAGGGGGTCGACGAGGCTTGATAGGCTTGGGCAAGGCTTGCCTAAATTTTGGTGATGCCAACCCTCACTTGGGCCTAGCGTTGGCACATGCGAGGGCCCCCATCGGCCAAATTTGGGTGATGTGTGTTGCCCAGATTTGGCAAGCTTCGCTAACCCCAGGCGAGGGCTCATTCGCCCTCCCCTCCTCTATAGTCGGCAAGGCCTCACTTGATTTGGGTGCCCTCAACCTAGCTTGGGACAGCCAAGGGTCGGCCACCCTTGCCCAAGGCCGGCGAAGGTTGCCCACCCCTTCGGCAATGGGCAACGGTGGTAGCACACACTGGCGAGTCCCTGCTCGTTCTTCTTTTCTAGTTTTTTTTTTCTTTTTTAAAAAAAATTAATTTTTTTTTTTAGTTCTTTAATATCATTTGAATAAAATTTAAAGGAAAATTTACTAAAAATGCCACACAAGAGAGAGAAATCAATTTTAAAATGCCAACAATGTTTATAATTAGATAAATTGACAGTGTCAATGGAAGGACTCAATTGCATCAATTTGATAAGTTTTAGAATTTAATTAAACTTTTTGAAAATTTTAGGATTTAATTGCACTTTTGTGATAATTTTTATGATTTGTAGCACACATATCCCATTATTTTATGAAGCATAACCGCCACATAATAGCTCATTGAGATACACATGAGTATTTAGCCCTCCTCATCTCATATTTTGAAAATTACATGATGCCCCAATAAAGTTTCTCATTTTACAAAATTTATCCCAAACTTCCGATGTTCACTTAACAAAGGCATATTAAATAAATTAAATAACAAAAATTATTCATTTGTTATCTAAGGAATATTAAAACTTTATTTACACTATAAACATGCCACAGATTTTACAAAATTGCCGAAACAGCCCACGTTTAAATTAAAATATGCAATAAAGCCTAATTTTGTCAAGTTAAATTATCTAGATTAACCATTATTTCTAGAAATAACTTAGCTACCTGTCGTCATAAGGTTTCCAACTCTGAAATCAGCCCCCATAATTTTCAGTTTTTACATATTATTCTCCTAGCTTGATAAAATTACAGGTTTGCCCTTAATGTTTCGAAACTTGTTATTTTGAACCGGTTTGATTTACTTAAAATGATCTAACTTAATAACCCACTAGTCAACTCATGAAACGACAAAATAAAATTGTTAAAAGAGTCCTCTCATTTCTTCAAATTTACAAAATTGCACCTAGACATGTTGAAAAATATAAAATGCCTCTTTTAGGCATAGTTTGTCATTTTCACATTTTTTCCCATCCAAGATACAAGAAAACGTTTTGGTAGTCATTCAAACACATCCTATGTCACGCCGAACCCCGAGCGCGCGCACATCCCTCGGTGGTCGACTTAAAAATTTTGCAACGTTTCCAGAACGCGTCGTTGACCCTTTTTTTTTTTTTTTATGCACATGCGAAAGCGAAATTAAACATATACCCAAACAACCAACAAACACTGGGATAGTAGAAAGACATGCCAACACTTTTTCACAAAACCCACTTTATATACAAACCAGGTCAGTCCTATAGGTTTGTACATCAAAGGTTTGTCCCAAAAAGAACTACCGAACAACCTATACTCTAGATCCCTTCGACTCTGGCTCGGGACCCTCCATGATACCCTCCGGTATCTCCATACTAAGAACCTGAAAAATTTAAACCATGACGAGGTAAGACAAAATCTCAGCAAGTCAACACCCTTAACCCTGATTAGGATGAGAATTCACTTAGAGGTGTCCTAAACATGCACCACACACATAACTTGCCTCGCTTCGGCACCTCTCTGCACATTAGCTCATCACATATATCATATGCACATAGCAGACATATCTCATAACTGGAACACATTAAATCATCTTTCAAATATTCACATGGGTCCCGATTATAAGGTAAAACCGTTATGACACGTCCCATATCGTGCCACACAATTTTGCCCCATAATCAGGCATGGCTAACTCATCCACTCATGCATGTTCCAGTTCTTACGGCCCATCGGCCATGCCCAACTCCCCAGTTGGCGATCATCGGCATAACCGGGTGTCGTCCCGCTTGGTTGAGCACGTCAACGTTTACATCTAGATGACATTTCCACATAGGAGCATCGGTCCAGCCTCCACTGTGACCGGCATCCGTTGTTAAGGGCATTCCACATAGGAGCATCGCCCACCCGATTTTCATCGGGTGATGGGTTCTCATAGCGATCACATGCACATTCATCTCCGGCCAAGAACATTGTGCTTTGTACTCAAATACTTCCATTTCAAATAATGGACTTGGCCAATTTTCTTCATATTAAAAACACCCGGTAAAATAATTGTGCGTGGTCACACAGTCAAATCAAACCATAAAATGTGATATACTTTCTTTTCAAAATTCCACGATTTTATATAGTACATAAAACATTTTTGGCGTTAAAACTTGACACCCGGTATTTTTCTAATTAAATACCATAAATTTAATTTTTGCAATAATAATTCACAATGGCAATCAAGCACCCAATTGCACAAATACACAATCAATTTCACATAAGTTCAACCATGAGAATCAATATAAAATTTTGAAAAACCGCTAATCCGTTACAAATTACACTAATTATAATTAATTAAATAAATTGTGAGTTATTAAATAAGTTGTGATTAATTAAACTAAACTACTTACGTAACCTAATCATGCAGGCACCTCATCGATCATGTCAACCTTTTTCCTTCCATCATATAGCCAAAACACCGAAATCCCCTTTTAAAAATAAACTTAGTAACTCTTCTTTTTTTTTGTTCAAACCTTCCGAAATAAATTCGTACGGGGTCCCATATTTGAAACTAACCCGCCAAACTTTGCACGCACCTTGTGTAGAACCTCCTCGTTTTATTGAGCACATAAAACTTGACGTTCAAACCCGACACCATATTTCTTTTCTAATTTCTTTTCCAACTACCCTCTTTTGAAAACAAACCTTAGTAACCCATCTTTTTTTTTTTTGTTCAAAATGTTTAGAAATAAATTCATAGGTGCTCACGTACTCAAAATTTATCCGTCAAACTTTGCACGCACCTAATTTAAAACCTCATTGTTTCATTGGGCAAATAAGTTTTGGTGTCCAGACCAAACACCTCATTTATTTTCTATTTAATAGTCCAAAAGGTCATGTTTTGCAATAACAATAAACAACCAACAAAGAGCAATCCATGTCATGATCTCACACATAAGTTCTCAGCATGCCACAAGTCCACCACATCACTAAATACACCTTATTCAACAAGCACAACATCAAGAACAACCACAAAACCATAACCGGTCCTAATTGGTAGAAACCGGGCCACTCGCGCATCTCCAAGTTTAAATCCAAAAACATAATCAAGCAAGCTCAGAAACTTCTCAAATTTGAATATGTTATAAAAGACACCTAAAAAAAAATTATCATGGAGACACCTTAACCTAGATCTTTCTAGATTAAGAGCAGTAATTCGCTCAAACCGTTGCAAAAACTGTAACCGTGTCTAGAAAGTCTGTTTTCCAAAATTAGTTTGGTTCAAGGTCCAAAACATGTTCGTTTGATTTGAAATTTGAGTATATTAAACTAAAAGATGTGACAAAAAACTTTCACGAAGAAAACTTTTGAAAATCGAACCATAAGAGTTGATAAAAATCCTTGCAACACTAAAAGGTCACAAGTTCCAGCATAATCCGAGATTATGTTTTGTCTTTAACAAAGTCGAAATATCATTCTTTTAAATCTCTAAAATCTTGATAAAAATATATGTCATAGCTGAAGATTTCTAAAACATTTCTCAAGAAGAAAGCAACTTCAAAATCATAGCATATTTTCCCCACAAAAATGACAAACGGTGAGGGTCCTGTAAACCGAATATGAAATTAAGCTAATCCACTTAACACTAATCTAACCAGGCTAATTAACAATAATCTAATTAAGCTAATTAACACTAATCTAACCCCCATAAGTGTAATTAACAACCTAAATAATGAATTTGGAAGTTAACCCACTGGAATTTGACGGTAGCGGGCTCACGGTGACGACAACGCGACGACGATGAGAACCCGAGTCTACCATGACTCGAACGGAGTTCAACCAGCGGCCGTGATGGCCTCACTAGCTCACGGCCAAGAGGAAGGGTTCGACTCAGCTTGGTCTTGGTTTGGGTGGACACTGGTGGCTGAGGTGTGGTGGCTGCTCGACGGTGACGGCGCGGCTGTTGGATGGAGCTAGCGGTGGGGACGGGCTGCTGGCCATTGGTGACTACAGGCGTGGAGTTCTGGTGGACAGTTGTTGTGGAGTTGGGCGGTAGGGGATGGATGCTGGCGTGATGGATGGAAGGTGGTGGGATGAGGGCATACAAATGGAGTTGGATGATGAGGCAGTAAACAAGAGGGGAAGTGGAGGTGCTGGTTGATGTGGTAGAGAAGAAAGATGGGGGGAAAGGGAAATGATGGGGTTGGTAGTAGCTGGGAGAGAAGAAGAAATGTGTGAGGTGAAGTGGGAGCATGCGGCAGAAGAAGGAAGAGAAGAGGAAGAGAAGGGGAAAAGAAGATGGGTGGCTGAGAAAGGATGAGCATGCACAGGAGGAAAGGAAATTGAAGAGAGAGAGAGAGAGAGAGAGAGAGAGAGAGAGAGCGGGGGAATGAAAGTCAAGGGAAAAATATCAAAATGATGATGAATAAGCCACAAAAGTCTTCTTATGCTCATCCATTGTCTCCTAAATACTTCCTTAACTTTAATTTCCCAAAATTAAACCAAATAGGGCAGCCAAATAGCACAAATATCCTCCTATCCGAATTTCTATTGATTTTCCAATTTGTTAGAAATTGATTTTCCATAAAAATTTCGGACTCGATGAAAATTCGCTGAAAAATGAGACGACATCCTATAAATGAATCATGACACGCTTGAATGTCCGATTCGCGGAATCGAATTCAATTTCATGGTTAATTTCGATCGGACACGATTTTAGCATGACCTAACCTACCTGGTAGCTTTTAGGAATTTTTAGCGCATTTGACCCGTGGTCAATTATTTTCAATCCACGTTTGTGCATCTCCGACTCGTTGGCAACTCTCAGTTGTCGTAAAAATTGGGTTAGTGCCATTTGATGTGAATTTTGCAATCAGGTGGAATCACCCACAATTCAATTGCATGCTTCCGTTAAATTGACCTATATCCAATCGCTAATCGCTTATAACGGTGCCGTATTGACCTTTACCGATTATCACGGTCGAGCAATCGATTTCTAGTCAAATTCTCAAGTCTATCGCGTTTATATCCTTAACGACTTCACCAGATATATTAGTTATCTCGTGAGTAATCAGCTCAAAGAAAAGGATCATAGGAGCGTCGACAAAAAGCTCATTTCATTTAATCGAAACATGGTCGAATTTTCAGAATGTCACATCTTAGGCATGTAGAGAACTCTTCTATTGAAGCCAAGAAACAACGACATGCCATTCTTGAAGTTCAAATACACTCACTATCAAAAGGTTAACAAAATGAGCAAACATCAACCAATAAAGTTCAAGAGTAGCAAGTAGCTCAATTTAGCTTAGTCTCTTAAAGTTTTTACTTACCTTGAGTGAAACCTTGAACAAAAAAAGTCCTATTCACCGTGAAAACAAAATAAATAATACAACTTAACAACTAACATTCTTCAATAGGAAAATCCTATTGGATAAAAAGAAAATGAAGTCCATGAATTTTATGTTGTAGGACACTTGATGGAGAAACTAAAAACAACACAAAATGGATAACCTTTGGGCTTTGGAGATTTAGTTGGAACCTTTGCTTTTGTAAGAAAAGATTGGAAGGTTAAATTGAAAAGTGGAGTTGGAGCCTTCTAGATGGGAATGTCTTGGCCAAATTTAAAATTGAGGAGGTGTCCCTCTTTCTCGGTTGTTATTTCTGTCATGTCCCGATCCTCGAACGCGTGTCCATCCCTCACCCGGTCGGTTAATAGCAATGTCCTAGGACGCATCGCTGACCCTTTTCATTTTAATATGCGTATGCGGAAGCATATAATAGAATCCCCAGACAATAAAACAATGGGATAGAAAAGTAGGGCTATATTTTTCACAATTGAAAAACCACAACCAAACTTTTATATATAGCAAGCCACATAGTATATAATACAATACTATTCACAAGTCTGATCTACTATACGTCTGATCACAACTCATAGTTTGCAAAACAAGAGTGGGGTTTCAGTCCTCCACTCAGTCTTCATCTAGATTCTTCTCCTGCTCAACGATCCTTCCTCCTTCCATGTTCCCGCCGGAACCTACCGTAGGATACTCAGATGATCCTGGGCCTTCAAGGGCGGGAACCCTGGATCGATCACTTCTCCACCTCTAGGTTATGCAATGCCCTCCCCATACACTACTTCCAAAGCATACATAGGCACCTCAAACTCCGGTATTGGGCCCTCTTCACCTATCACTATAATAGCGATACCATGCTCGGTATTGATGGGGCACCCTTTGGGTTCTACCCACATCCACCCAGATGATGGATTTCACCATTACATACTCTAGGCCTTTAGCGTGCCCAGGCATCGGTGTGTGGAACCTCTCTTCGACGATTTCCTTCGGCAAACCAGAACACATGGGAGGAGGTAGAGGTGCTACCATCTACGGGCCTGAAATGGTTATTTAATAACCAGTGAGACAACGTCTTAGCAAGTTCTATCCCCTAAGACCTGATTAGTAAACCAATACACTATGGCTGCCTAAGCACATCACGAGACAGAAGGCTTACCTTGGCCTCAAATACCACCTGCACATTAGCACAGTTCAAATAGGCACCCAATCACATCACACGGATCGATACCTCGATCAATCGACTTAGTCGATTTCATGTCAATCCGACCCGTCCCGGTCGTCTCACTTATTCAATCTCAAATCTTACTCACGGCTCAACGAGCATGGTCTACCAAATTTCTTGACTATAAATCACGGTCCAAAGGACACAACCTATCTTTAGGTGGTAAATCACGGCCCAATGGGCGCAACCTTTAATAGGTGGCAGATTACGACCTTATTAGGCGTGATCCCAATCGGGTGGCAATTTATGGCCCAACGGGCGCGACCTCTATCAGGTGGCAATTTACGGCATAACGGGCGCGACCTATATCAGGTGGCAATTTACGGCCCAACGGGCGCGACTGACTCGAAATTCGGTGGCAAAACTCGGCCCCACTGGCACAATCATACTTTGGTGGCTTTCGAGGTTCAACTCACAACCTCTTACAGTTAAATTCTAATTGAATACCGACACTGATCAATTTTGGGATAAATCCCCACATACTCATCAACTCACTCAATTTCCACAAACCAGTGCTCAATTAAATAAACAGAAAGCACCACTGCAATCAGCATGAAATTTCGGTCGTCGACCATCTCGGTCTAATTTTCGGAAAATAAATAATTAATTAATTAAATTCGAAAATTAATTAAATAAATACTAAAAATCCAACTTAGGCCCGTATTGCCTAATTGGAAGCCGAGCTGGACCCGGAAAATTTCCGAGACCCGTTCAATAAATACTAGCACATATCTACTAGCTAATGACTATGTCTAATCACCTAACATGCATCGTTAAGTCACTAATTTAATTGATCTAAACTAATATTTAACCCAATGGTTAAATATTTGGGTGACAGGTGGCTCGATTTGGGCAAAAAGATGAAGATGTTAGGGAATTTTGATGTTGTTTTACATTGCGGTAAATAATTAGGAAACTTGGTATCCGTTTAAGTAAAAAAATAAATAAATTAAACTCACTAAACTTATTAGCAAAATCTATCAGATGATAAGGAAATCTCAATTCAGTAATTCATAGTTTTGATAATTATATGATATGTATTTTGGAGTCTATCAATCAGCGCTCCCAATCCTTGCTCACAGTTACCGGGGGATGAGGTTCTCATTGTTACTCCATGCAGTTAATTTATCTATAAATATCAATTAATTTAGGCATGTCCAAATTAGTAAATGGATTTTTATTTTTTTTTAAATTTCCTTAAATTATAACTTCTTGTCACCTACGAAATTGCAATCCGGAAAACCACAGACAGGGAAGGTATGTTCTAAATTTTTCGCACGTCATACATTTAGTGGCCTCATTGAAATTTTCACATATGTCACCCAGTTATCAACTTATTTTGAAATTTTGAAATGTTATAGAATATCCATTTATTAGGTAGCTAGCATACTAAGCGCATCTGCTGAGAATTTCCTCCCATGTCATGTTTAGTAATGTTTTGCTCATCAATTGTCCCACCTGTTGCGGTTCACTTACATTAGTGCGGTCTCTCGTTATGCTTTCAAACAAAATTTGGTTTATAATTCTGAGTAAGACTCCGTTCTATGAGCAATCCGCACATGCTTGATTACCATGCCAGTCTCCTTTCATTGATAAAACATAATTTCCTTTTACAAAATCAAAATAGAAACATGCAAGCGTCACCCTAATATTCATCAGCGTGAAAATCCAAGCGTTGTGACTATTCTTCACGTGAAAAGAACATTCTGTTGCAATTAACAATAAAAAAAAATGACACTGGCATCGTACAATTCTCCACCTTATGTCATACATCATGATTAACCTTTAATATGTGATCCCAAGCATTGACTGTGGTCATATCCCCCCATTCCTATAGTGAAAGAAAGTTAGGTGAAATTAATTCCTGTCGCACTCATATTTCTGTTCAGTACCATAATCTTCCACTTCCTTCAAGGAATCTCATTCCTAAATTCGGCCCAATGAAATACCTTTGTAATCTCACGGCCTACGGGAAACGTGAGACAAAGCTCAGGTGAATTGGCTGAAACATGGGAAACTCGAAAACTTTTATTAATAAGATGTAATTTTTCTGCAGAATCGGAAACATACAGGCCTCATCCTAAGAATATTCATCGACATTGTGAGTTTAACTGTTGCAGTTAAGAATAAAAAAGACACTAGCATTGTATTATCCTCCGACTTACGTCATATGTCATAATGCAGCTTATTTTGATATGCAATACCAAGCACTGAAGAGTATGTCAACACCAAGCCGGCTCTTTCTTGTATCACTTCATAACAATGTTATTTGTCTTGTACTCTAATTTCATCTATAAATAGAAAGATACATCAGGCACAGCTCTCACAATCTCAATATCCAAAGAATTTAAAGGGTTGAAAAGCATGGCTAAGATCGCCAGCCACAAGTCCACCATCTTCTTCAACTTGGTTTCGATACTCTTCTTTGTCCTCATGGTCTCCGTGGCCGAGAGCAGAGTTGTCGAAAGTAAGTGATGCGTTACTAATATCCATTACTGATAATGCATTTCTCGCATAATTTCGTCTTCATACATTGCTATATATGATAATTATGTACCCCTCTATCATATTTCCAGTAGTAGATGTAATGATTATTGCCGCATTTCCCTCTTGTTTCATGATGCATGGTACTTCACAGGGGTTGCAATGACGAACCGAGGCCTGGGGTGCGACAAGGTGGTGGGAGTGAACAGTGGAGACACTTGCTTTTCAATAGCACAGCAATCCCAGTTGAGTTCTGAATCCTTCAGTGCCATCAATCCGAATCTGAACTGCGATGCTCTCTTCGTTGGTCAATGGGTTTGCATCTCCGGGAGGTCTACCTAACCTCACCCGCAGACATTTGTACACTTTTCTGAAGCTATATTAATAAGGAATGATATGCGGATGAATAAAGAGTGTAAATGCTATGCACTCTATCACCCAGTTGTGGGTAATGCAACTGTGGTGGTCATCATGTTTTGTTTCACAGTCATCAAGCAATGCAGTTCAAGTACTTTGAATGAAGGTGTCAATAAATCTGGTGCGCATCTCGTATTTGTTTGCTGGACAAACCGAGATAGCTAACATATTGAATACTTAAAGACGGTGGAAAATTTTGTTGAAGAGAGAAATTTTCTCCCCGATAAAGAAACCTAGGAGAAATAAAAATGTCCTACACCAAGTTAATATTTGAGAAGAAAGGATGGACAAGGTTATATAGTCAGTAGTTTTGTTGAGAAAAAAACAAGCAATTAAACATTAAAATGATCAAAACAAGAAAGTACATCGAATACCATACTTATGTGATTCGGTTGGTAAGACCTACTTCACAAAGAGAGCAGCATATGATTCTATTATAAATCAAGCGATGCAATAAAAATTACAACTGTACTTGAGTTACTCAAACACCTCGAAACTTATAATAGCTCACATGGTATTTAGCTCTCATACTTTATTGTGAAATAATTTTTCAGTCTCAAAAGCGAATACACAACATCTTTATCCACGAGATTAATTGGTTTCAATGCTCTCAGATTGCTTCAACGTATATTTCCAAAGAAGCCGCATCTAACCTTTTCACATGAGGCACGGAGATCCACTCTGTATAAATATTGCTTTGATCCAAAATAGGAAATTTTTTTTCATAAGGTTTCTCAAACTAGAAAACTAATCAAACTAGGAAACCTACATGGATCTAGTTTCCTTTGTAGGCTCGTGCTCGAGATATATTCTAATAATCTCCATCTTAGCTCAATAGTTGAGTCACGTCACAACTGCTTCATTAAAATATGACCTTCACTGCTACCTTCCCTAGTCTCTCATAAGCTTAATCACCATAGGGATATTCCAAGTCCAAGATGTGTTTGAACTTTGTCATAATTGTGGACCTTATTAGAATGCCAATTCCACTTGCACATCTAACTGCTCTACAAGGATTACCAAATAAATTATCCTCTACCACAGATAATGCAAAACCACTATTGTGTCAATATTTGTAAGAGGATCAAACATACATCTTGTCAAACTCAGCAACTACAACAATCATTAGCTCACCTCGCTGCAAGCACTATCTGTTTCAATTACCTTACTGGTACTTGCCACCTTAAGAGTTTTGGATTGCAACTTCATTTTGAGTAATACACTATCTAGATCCATATAAATACTACCCCGATCACTCCTTCTCAGCAGTATTGGATACTCATCAAATGTAACTTCTCTATTAACAACATGTGCATTTAATTATGGGCACCGCAATAAGTAGATATCGATCACCGCACTAGTACTTGCTACCTTAAGAATTTTTTATTGCAACTTCATTTAGAGTGGAACACCATCTAGATCCATATAGACACTACCCTAATCACTCCTTCCCATAAGTATTGGATACTTATCAAATGCAACTTCTCTGCTAAGAACGGATGACTTTAATTATGGGCACCACAATAAATAGCCTTGCACCTTGTGCATAATTTGGAAATATGCACTTTTTGGCCTTCCCATCAAACTTGCCATCACTCTCTCGAACAAAATAAAGGCAATTAGATATTCTAATAATAGAATAATCAATAATGTTATATAAGCACCACTTCTTTGAGAAATTGACATTCAATCATAGTTCATGGGGATGTGACGCTATAGAATGTCGTGTGCAACACACGTCATTTCCAATAAATAATAAATAATTCTTTTTTGGATATTTATGAACATGCAGAAATATATTAAAACATGTAAAGATCATCCCACATCAGATCAACCACTTTAGTTTATATTGTTTTAAGAAGTGCAACAACCGCATCATAGCTCACCAATACACACTTGTAAATAACTTACTCGTCTCTCGCTAGGACTCATCTCAACTAACGAGCCATTGACACCAACAAATGGAGGATGGAATTAGAAATCATCTAGCCATGCATTAGTCCATCCATCATAAGTGTCCTTTTCATTAGTGATGATAAATACGACATTGTACACCCTCAATATGATGCTAATCTAATAACCAACTATTCAAGCCACATCATAAATCACGTAAGAAATCATTGGACCTCACGTTCCCTTAACATTTTGGAGACCCATCTTAGATGGTAGAACATCAAAGTTTATACACAAACTCACACAAGTGAATCTGCTCTCTGGTGAAAGGGCCATGGTACAGATATTCGGTATATGTGTAAATACAATGACGATATAATAATTAAGTATCTTTCGAAATATCTATCTTAATCGATTAAACACTATGCCATCATCATTTAGTAAAGAAATTATACAAATTCATTATTCATTTGGGTTACCTTTGGGTTCCTTTATAACTTGTGTTACTCATATATTATTTAATTCTAAGTCCAAGCCTTGATTAAATTCACTTTAATCATTAAAATTATAACCAATTTTCTGTAATTTTAGATTTACAAAATTACATAATTGCCCCAATAAAGTTTCTCATTTTATGAATTTTACCCCTAACTTCCATTCTACACTTAATAAAGCTATATTAAATAATTTACATACCAAAGACCATTCATGTGTTGTCTAAGACATATGAAGACTTTATTCACTTTTAGAGATCAATATAAACCAGTGGGTAATTATTTGGATGACAAATAGCTCGATTTTGATAAAAAAGATGAAGATGTAAGGGAAGTTGGATGCTATTTTATATTGCAGTAAATAAACAGGGAAGTTATTGTCTATTAAGTCTGAAAAATATTTTGAACTCATTAAAATTATCAGCAAAACCTATCAAACGGTAAGGAAATCTAAATTCAGTAAATTTGAACTATGCTAATTATCCGATACGTATTTTGGAGAGTATCTATTCCCACCGACAATTACTATGGCGATAAGTTTTTCAATGTTACTCTATATAGGTAACCTATCTATAAACATTAATTAATTTAGGCATGTTCAAATTAGTAAACACATATATATTTTTAATTTTCTTAAATTATAAATCCTTGTAACTTACGAAATTGCATTCCAGAAAACCACAAACAAGGAAGGTATCTTCCAATTTTTTTGTACGTCACACGTCTAGTGACCTAATTGAAATTTTCACAAATGTCACCCACAATCCAAGTTAATTATTTATTTCTTTTTTGTATCTCGACAATTATCAACTTATTAAAAAATTTCAAATGTCATAGAGGATCTATTCATTAGGTAGCTAGCCATAGTAAGTGCATCTGCCAAGAATTTCCTCTCATGTCATCTCTAGTAATGTTTTGCTCGTCAACTCTCCAACCTGTTGTGGTTCACTGGCTACTATGATCTCTTCTTACAACTCCAAGTAGAACTGTGACATCCTGATTTTTTTATTCTGTTTTCAATTGAATGAGTTGGGCTTTTCATTGACGTGGCTATAGTTCTTTTCTTTAAGCTGATCACTTACGAGATAACTAGTCTATCTGGTGAAGCCGTTAAAGGATTTTAACGCAATAGATTTGAGAATTTGACCAAAAATCGACTATTCGACCGTGCTACTCTGCAAGGGTCAATACGGCACTGTCAAAATCGATAAGAGATCGGAGATAGGTCGATTCGACTGAGGTATGTGATTAAAGTGTGGGTAATTCCACCTAATTACAAAATTCTCGTCAAACGACACTAAATTAATTTTTCTGTCATTTCTGTACCATCTGCTCGTATTTGAAACCTTAAGATTTTCACGACAACCGAGAGTTGCCAATGAGTCGAAGATGCACAATGTGGCTCGAAAATAATCGACAATGGGTTAATTGCACTAAAAATTCCTAAAAGCTATCTTTAGACTAGGTCACGCTAAAATTGCGTTCGGTTGAAATTAACCGCGAATTTGAACCCGATTTCAAAAATTGAAAATTCTGTCATATCATGATTCATTTTAGGAACGTCGACTCATCCTTCGAAGATTTTTCTGCAAACCTGAGTTTTTGGCGAAAAATCAAATTTGGGCGTTTTTGGATCGGGAAAATTAGAGGGCAGTTTTTGGTTGCATTTTTGGCAATCAAGTTGGACTAATTGGCAAGAAAAATGTGGAATATGATGTGGGCAACTTGGCTGAATTTATGGACATCAATTTGGGTTGATTTGAGTTGAAATTGAAATGGAATTTGAGGGGCAAATGTTCAAATTCGTAGCTAGGGGGTGTAGCAACCTTTTGGACACTTTGGATGGCTTCTAGGGGATGTTTGGGGAGGGAAAATGGCTAGGGATGAAGGCTGAAGGTGGTGGGGGCAAGTGATGAGTAGAATTGATATTTTGTGAAGACTTTTGGGGTGTTTTGGGTCCCCCCTTCAGCAGCTGTTTTCTTCTTCCTCCTTGGCTCACTTTATCCATTGTTGAGGTTATTAAGAGCTCAAGAACCAGAGGAAAGCTAGCCAGCACCCCCCTGCCCGTTGACTACCCCCTACTGCCGTCATGCGTCGTCGTTGCCGCCCACGAGTTGTGCCATCCCCCGCATGCACGTTCGCCCGTCCGCATGTCCTGGTCGCCGTCCCGAATCCTCGAGCTGCCCTGGTCATCGTCGCAACTTTTCCTGGCCGCCATTCATCGCCGTCCAGCCACCGGAGCCACTGCCATCACCTGCTACAATCGCCCTCCGCTTGGTCCGTTCCCAGCCAAGTCGAGCCTTGGTCAACCATTTTCACCCCAGCATAGAAGCCGAACTCTCAGCCCAGTTGAGAGCTTCAAGGCCCGTTTTAGGCCTCGTCTGGACCTCGCTTGGTGTCGTCGCAGGCTTGTTTGTTGCTCACCTCCACGTCGCATTGCCATGGACTCACCAGCCCACTAAACCGGTAATTAGTTTAGACTAAGTATGGATTAGTTGGTTAGTTTGTTTATATTAGTGATTTAATTATTTAATTATGCTTGTTAGGTGATTAGAATAGATTGATTATGGGCTATTTGATTTTACTATTTATTTAGATAGGTGAATTAATTTTCTAGGTCCATTTAGGTGGTTAGATTAGTATTTCCAGCCTAGCTTAGCATTTATTGATTTAATTTGCATTATTTAATTATTTTTGTAATTTATTTAATTATTTAATATTTTCTGAAAATTATACCGAGATAGTCGGTGCTTGAAATTTCATGCTGATTGCAGTGGTGTGCTTAGTTTATGCAATTGAGTGTCATTTTGTGAAAATTGAGTGGTGATTGTGATTTTGAGTATTTATTTCAAAATTACGAAATTTTGGTAATTAATTAGAAATTATCGAGTGTCGGGTTTTGACATAGAATTTTTTTTTAAGTACTATATTAAATAGTGGGATTTTAAAAGAAAGGATATCAATTTTTAAAGTTCGATTTGACTTATACCCATACACAATTATTTTCATTGAGTGTTTTTAATATGAAGAAAATAAGGCCAAGTGCATTATCTTAATTGAGATATTTGAGCGCAACGCATGGTGTCCTTGGCCGGTATTGAATGATCATGTGATGGTTAAGAGAATCCGTCCCCGATGTGCGTCGGGTGGACGTTACCCCTATATGGGATGCCCTAGTAATGGATGCCGAATCGCGGTAGAAGTTGGATTGAAGCTCATTCGAGAATGCCATCCCCGATGTGTGTTGGGTGGATGTTGCCGTGCTCAAGAGATGAGGCGAAGCCTGGGTACGCCAGAGGACCGATGTGCGTTGGGTAAAACTACCTGTGCGGGTAGTAATCAATTGGAACGTGTGATTGATTGAGATATATGCACCTAATTATGGGACAAAATTGTGTGGCATGGTATAAGACTTGTTATAACGATTTGGCATTATAATCGGGAGTCCTGTAATTGATTGAGATTGGTTGAGGTGTTCCAATTGATTGAGTATTATTACTGCATATGGTTGAGTATATGAACTGTGCTGACGTGCATGAAGGATCTGAGATGAGGTGAGTCTCTATGGTTGTGTGGTTGTGTGGTTGTGTGGTTAGGCGTATTTCCTTCCTAATGGGGTTTAGGGGGTGAACTTGCTGAGATGTTGTCTCACCCCGTTGTGAGCTTAACCTTTTCAGGTCCTTAGATGGTAGTCTCTCCGGTACGTTTTGGTCAGCCTTGAGGGGTTACTGTGTCATGCCCTGAACCTCGAGCGTGCACACATCCCTCGGTGGTCGATAAAATTGCGACGTCCCGAGACACGTCGCCGACCATTTCTTTTAATTGCACATGCGGAAACGAATAAACAAATCCCCAGACAACACAAATATGTGATAGAAAAGCAGGATACCATTTTCACAAAACACTTTTCATAAAGAAGCTGAGTTTATATACAACACTAGGCTATAAACAAAGGTCTACTCCAAAAAGAATAGCCACCCAGCTAACTAGGCATAGGACTCCTCAACCGAGACCTCCAAGACATCTGAGAGTTCTAGGGTCTTCCACGACACCATCAAGGATGTCGGTGTCAAGGGGGCCAACCATCTCCTCACCCTCAATAGTGGGTGCGTTGAAACCATTTAGGGGGCTCTCTTGTTCTCCATTAGGCCCATGGCGATAACACGCCCTGAATCGATAAGGTACAAACTCAGGTAGGCCCTCATCAACCAAGATCGTAAACACCACGAGCTCACGGAGCCAGGAAGTCCCATCGATAGGGAAAAAGGTACTTTGCTCATTGAACCCCCTCGGTTGTCCAAAACGTACTATAGGGACCGCCATCTATGGACCTAAAAAGAATTGAGCCCACGACGGGGTGAGACAACATCTCAGCAAGTTCACGCCTAAACCCCGATTAGGAAGGAAATACGCCTAGAGGCATCCTAATCACACAACCACAGAGACTCACCTCATCTCAGATCCTTAATGCATGTCAGCACAATTCATATCATAGATATAAGCAGTAATCAAGCTTAATCAATTGTAATGCCATTTCTCATATTTCACACAGCCACAAGGGTCCCGATTATAAGGCCAAATCATTATGACATGTCTCATACCGTGCCACACGATTCTATCCCATAATCAGGCATAGTTAAGACACTCAATCATGCATTCCAATTTTATCACGGCCTAACGAGCATGGCTTACTTGACGTTCAGCCGTCATCTGTTGTAACCAGGCATCGTCTCACCCCATTGAGCACGGCAACGTCTACACGAGATGGCAATCCCAAAGGAGCATCGGTCCAGAGTCTACTGCGACTAGCATCCGTTGACTTGGGGCATTCCTCATAGGAGCATCGTCCAGCTTAACAGCTCGTGACGGATTCTCATAGCCATTCATGCACCCATCCAATCCCAGGCAAGACATCATGCTTTGCACTCAAATGTCCCAATTAAAATAATGTACATGACTCATTTTCTTCGTATTAAAAATACACGGCAAAATAATCGTGTGTGGGTATACGGTCGATTTGAACCAGAAAAATTGATACCCTTCCTTTTAAAATCCCACTATTTGATATAGTATTTAAAACCATTTTTGGTGTCAAAACCCGACCCCGGTAATTTCTAATTAATTACCGAAATTTTGTAATTTTGAAATAAATACTCAAACTCACAATCACCACTCAATTTGCACAAATTAACACTCAATTGCATAAACTAAGCACACCACTATAATTAGCACGAAATTCTGTCACCGGCTATCCCAGTATAATTTCAGAAATAATAAATAATTACAAAAATTACAAAAATAATTAAAAATGCAAATTAAGTCCAATAAATGCTAACCTAGGCCGGAATTGCTACTCTAACCACCTAAATGGGCCTAGAAAATTAATGCACCTATCTAGATAAATAGTACAATCTATTTAGCCCCTAATTAATCTATTCTAACCACCTAACATGCATAAGTAAACAATTAAATCACTAATCTAAACTAACTAACCACATAATCCATACTTAGTCTAAACTAATTATCTACTAAACATCATTAACTCCCTAATAAGAGTTTAACAAGTAAACTCACCGGTTTAGAGGGCCGGTGAGTCCACGGCGATGGTGAGGCGGAGGCGAGCGACAAACAAGCTTGCGGCGATATCAAGCAAGGTCCGGACGGGCCCGGAAAAGCCTCATGAAGCTCTGAGCTGGGCTGAGAGTTTGGTTTTTGCTTTAGGCAGAGTGAGCTAGAATAAGCGTCTGGATTGGGCTGAAACGGGCCAGGAGGGGCGACGGTGGCTGCAGTAGCTCTTAGCAATGGCTCCGGCGGGTCCAGGTGGCTTTGGGGCGGCGTACGGTGGTTAGACGATGGCCAGGCAAGCTCGGGCAGTAGCTTGAGCAGGGACGTCGCGAGCAGGAGGCGCGGACGTGGGGGACGTGCAGGCGGGCTCATAGCGGCAGCAACTGCGATCGGTAGCTTCGAGCGGGCGGTCGATGGGCAGGGGGGAGTGTTGGCTGTTTCTCTGGTTCTTTGAGCTCTCTAAACACCTCAACAATGGATAAAGGAGCCAAGGGAAGAAGGAGGAGGTAACTGCTGAAGAGAGGGGGCCCAAAGTGCCTCAAATGTCAACCAAAAATATCCAAATACTCATCACTTGCCCCCACCACCTTCAACCTTCATCCTCAGCCCTTTGCTGCACTAAGGCTTCCTCAAGAAGCTTCCTAAACAGCCCAAAATGTTGCAGCACCCCCAAGCTACGAATTTTGAACCTTTGCCTTTCAATTTCATTCAAATTCAACTCCAATTGAGCTCAATTTGGCCCCCATAAAATCAGCCAAGGTGCCCTCAACCATCTAATGATTTTTCCTCGTCAATTGAACTAACTTGACAGCTAAAAATGCAACAAAAAACAGCTCTCTAATTTTCCCGATCCAAAATAACCCAACTTTGATTTTTCGCTGAAATCTCGGGTTTGCAGAAAAATCTTGGAGGAATGAGTCGATGTTCCTTAAATGAATTGTGACATGATAGAACTTTCAATTTCTGAAATTGGGTTTAAATTCGCGGTTAATTTCAACTGAGTGCAATTTTAACGTGACATAACCTACCAGGTAACTTTTAGAAATTTTTGGTGCAATTGACCCGTGATCAATTATTTTCGAGCCACATTGTGCATCTTCAACTCATTGATGACTCTCGGTTGTCGTGAAAATCTTGAGATTTCAAATACGGACACAGGGTACATAAATGATAGAAAAATCAGTTTAGTGCCGTTCGACGAGAATTTGCAATTAAGTGGAATCACTCACACTTTAATCACATATCTCAGTCGAACCGACCTATCTCTGATCTTTGATTGATTATGACAATGCCGTATTGACCCTTGCAGATTAGCACGGTCGAGCAGTCAATTTTTGGTTGAATTCTCAAGTCTATTGCGTTAAAATCTCTTAATGGCTTCACTAGATAAACTAGTTATCCCATGAGTGATCAGCTCAGGGAAAAGAACTATAGGCGCGTCGATGAAAAGCCCAACTTATTCAATTGAAAACAGAATCAGAAATTCGGGATGTCACATACGGAGTGGAGCATAGACGTACCCATCCCCGGGAGTCATTGGGTCTATGAGCTTGTTGTGACCACTGTCGGGGTCGATGAGGGCTTACCTCAGAGGGTACCTCATCGATTCAGGGCATGGTTTCGCCATGGACTCAATGGGTATAGGCAAGGTCCCATTCAGGGTTTTGATATCCCTACCGTTGTGATCAACACTGTTCAAGGCAAGGGTGCAACTGACCCTCCTGATGGGGTTGTGGAGGACTGGAAGCCCCCCGAAGCCTATGGAGGTGGAGTCCGAAGGATCGGCGAATGTGTCCGACTAGTAGGTTGTAGGACAACTTCTTTTTTTAGAGTTGATCATTTTGTAGACAGACTAGTTGTTTATAAAAGCATGTTTTGTTGGTGAATTTGTTGGCCTACTTTTCTATCCCATGCTGTTTGCTGTCAAGGGATTTGTTTATTTGCTTCCGCATGCGCATTAAAATGAATGGGTCAGCGACGCGTCTTGGGACATCGCAAATTTTATCGACCACCGAGGGATGTGCATGTGCTTGAGGTTTAGAGCGTGACAAGAACTCCATGTTACTATGAGTTCGCACATGCTTGATCTCATGCTAGTATCCTTTCATTAATAAGACGTAATTTTTTTTTAACAAAATCAGAAACATGCAGGCCTCATCCTAATAATTCATCGACGTGAAAACCCAAGCGGAGTGGCTATTTTTCATATAAAAAGAACATTGTTAGGTTACCTGTTGCAATTAACAATAACCAAAAAAGAAAAAGACACTAGCATTGTATTATCCTCCACCTTATGTCGTATATCATAATGTAGCTTATTTTTAACATGCAATCCCAAGCGCGGAAGAGTAGGTTAACTCCAAGGCGGCTCTTTCTTGTATTACTTCATAACAATGTGATTCGTCTTATGCTCTAATTTCATCTATAAAAAGAAAGATACATCAGGCACATCTCTCACAATCTTAGTATCCCAAGAATTTATAGGCTTGAAAAGCATGGCTAGAATCGCCAGCCACAAGTCCACCATCTTCTTCAACTTGGTTTCCATAATCTTCTTTGTCCTCATGGTCTCTATGGCCGAGAGCAGAGTCGTTGGAAGTATGTAATGCATTACCGATCCATTTAATGATAACGCACTTCTCCCATATCTTCTTTTCATCTACATGACATTGCTAACTCTCTTTTATAATTTAGATAGTTGATGGAATGATTATTGCTGTATCTTCTTCTTGTTTCGTGGTGCATGGTACTTCACAGGGGTGGCGATGAGGAACCCTGTCGTGGTGTGCGACAAAGTGGTGGGAGTGAACAGTGGAGACACTTGCTTTGCAATAGCACAGCAGTCCCAGTTGAGTTCTGAATCCTTCAGTGCCATCAATCCGAATCTGAATTGCGATGCTCTCTTCGTTGGTCAATGGCTTTGCATCTCCGGGAGGTCAACCTAAGCCACAAACATTTTTACACTTTTCTGAAGCTATAGTAATGGGAATGATAAGCGGGCGAATAAAGCAAGAGTGTAAATGCCATGCACTCATCACCTAGTTGTTGGTAATGCAACTGTGGTGCTCATCATGTTTTGTTTCAGTGTCATCAAGCAATGCAGTTCGAGTACTTTGATTAAAGCTGTCAATATATCTGGTACGCATCTTGTTTTTGTATTTTTGCGGGACAAACCGAGATAGCTAGCATTTTGAATACTTAAAGTCGGTGGACATTTTCGTCAAAGAGAGAAATATTCTGGCCAAGAAACAAACCTAGGAAAAGTAAAAACAAAGCAATCGGAACGTTAGAATGAACAGAACAATACATCAGACAGATTACTTACATATTCCGGATGGTGGGGCCTACTTCACAAGGAGAACCACATTAGGATTCTATCATTAGTCAAGCAAAGTAAAGGAGATTACAACCATAATTGAGTCACTTAAACCCTCTCAATGTTTTCGGCCCCCAATGACATCCAATAACTCGTACAATATTTAACCCTCCAACTTCTTCACATGAGACATGAAGACCCACTCTCATATAAGTAATATTTTGATCGAAAATGGGAAATGCCTTTTAGGAAATTACTCAAACTAGGGAACCTACTTGAATCTAGTTTCTTTCATAGGCTCGAACTTATGATACATCGCTTTATTAAAATATGAAATTCACAACTACTCTCACTCAGTCTCTCATAGGCCCAATAGCCATAAAGATCTTCCAAGTCTAAGTCATGCTTGAATTTTGCCATAATTATGGACCTTATCGTATCGCCAACTCCACTTGCACTTCTAAATGCACTACAAGGGTTTCTCAAACGAAACTCCCTTTACTACAAATGAAGCAAACACACCATTGTGTCAATATCTATAAAAAGATCCAACATGCATCTTGTCACACTCAACTTCAAAATCATTGGCTATGCAGGCTCTACCTCGCCACAAGCACTGTCTATATTGCTTTCCACACTAAATCCCACCATCTTAGAATTTTTTGGATGCAAATCCATTTTGAGCTAAACACCAGCCAAATCCATCTAAATAGTACCACGATTGCTCCTACCTTGAAGTATTGGATATTCATCAAATGTAACTTCTTTACTGACAGTAGGTAAATTTAATTATGGGCACCACAGCTAATAGCTCCGCATTTTGTGCATAGACTAATATATGCACTTTGTTGCCCACCTATAAAACATATTGTCACTCACTAGAACAAAACTCAAGCAACCAAATAATCTAAGAACATAATAATTGGTAACAATATTTTTCTTTTTAGATTCAATCGCAATCGATGGGGATGTGACACCACAGAATGTCATATGCAATGCGTGTTGTTTCCAATATATAATAATTAATTTTTCTTTGGGTTAATACCCTAAAAAACCCCAAACTTATACATTTGTGACAAATTTACCCCAAACTATTTTTTTGACCATGAAAAATCTCAAATTGGTACACCTGTGACAAATTCACCCTAAGTGACCATAAAAAACCCTAAACTTGTACATTTATGACAAATTTACCCCAAACTAATTTATTCGACTACAAAAAACCCCAAACTGGTAAATTTGTGACAAATATACCCTTTGCTAAATTGGATTAATACCATAAAAATATCACAAAAATTGTAAATTGTGACAAACGGAACGTAAAATCCCAAAATTGTATAATAGTCAACTGTCACGTGTCATTTAACTTAATAATTTAATAGTAAAATTTAACGAAAACTAACAGAGGGTAAATTTATCACAAGTGTACCAGTTTTGGGTAAATTTGTCAAAGGTATACTTGGTTTAGGGCTTTTGGTGGTAAAAAAAATAGTTTGGGGTAAATTTGTCAAATGTATACCAATTTGGGGTTTTTCAGAGTATTAATCATTTTTCTTTAGATATCTATGAACAAGTAGAGAAATAATAAAATGGTTAATACCACGAAAAACTCTAAACTGGTAAACCCATGATAAATTTATCATAAAAAACCACAAAACCCTTAAACTAGTATATTTGTGACAAATTTACTCAAAACTAATTTTTTGACCGTAAAAAATCACAAATTGGTACATTTGTAAAAAAAATAACATCCGTCAAAATGGATTAATACCACAAAATACCACAAAACTAGTTGAACTGTAACAAGCAATGAGTAAAATCTTAAATTGGTATAGGAGTCAACTGTCACGTGTTATCCAATTTAGCAATTAGTAGTAAAATTTAATAGTAACTAATAGAGGGTGAAAATGTCACAAGTGAAATTTTGGGGTAAATTTATTAAAGGCATATTAGCTTGGGTTTTTTGGCTGTCAAAAAATTAGTTTAGAAAAATTTATCACAAGTGTACTAATTTGGGATTTTTTTGTGATATTAACCCATGATAAAATAAGTAAAGATCATCCCACATAAGATCAACCACTTTATTTAATACGCATGCATACTTACAATAATAAAAATCTTCATTATATTGATATGAACATTCAAAAGAAAGCATAATACATTACATCAGTCCTGGGAACAAGGTAAGGGTTACTTAGCACCACTATACACCTACTAATTAAAAGTTTGCCCATACATTATTCAAACCACTGCCCAACTAAAGTGTTTATAACTTCGGGCATCATCACATCACCTCCATCATCGAGAAGCTAGGTGAACCATCAAACCCCCTTAGAGATCCTACCATCTTGCCATTAATGTTAGTGTATGAACAACATCAACCCAAATGGTAGAAATATACTAAATATATTCTTTAAAAAAAACGGAGTATAAGTACGCTCTCATAATTACACTCACAAGTGCTCCAAAATGTAATGCGGGAGGAGGATCCATCCTTCAGATCTATAAAATAAAGGGTGAACCAAAGCATAATTAATAAAACCTCTATGTCGACGGTATGAGATCATGTTGCTAGTCGATTTGGTATCCCAAAAAAAAAAAACTATTAGTATTAAATATTTGTATATACAAAATGAAAAAGTAAATGTATTATCTTTTCTATAATGATATGCAAATGAAAATAACTAGACCACATGGAATTAAATTATTTATTCAAACACAAGCACGCAAACTATTTTATGAAGCACAGCTAGGTAGCTCACTGATATACACAACGTTAGTATCTAACTCTACTCATGTCTGTTCAAGACTCATCTCGACTAACGAGTCGTCCCCAACAACTCATGGGGAACGAAATCATAAATTCATCTAGCCACATCTCAGCCTTCCATCACGGGTATTATATACATCAGTGAAGATAAATACGCCATGGTACTCTTGTTATGATGGTCATATAAAAATCGACTACTAGAACCACATCATATATCATGTAAGAAATCATTTGACCTCATGTCCCCTCAATCCTGTAAAGACCCGTCTTAAATGGTAAAAATTAGTAATTACCCAGAGTCTTTTACACAAACTCATACAAGGGAGTGTGCTCTCTAGCGAAAAAGCTATGGCATCAATGTTCGGTATGTGGCATCATTCGCACTCAATTCGTTAATACATAACAAATGCCATATATATATTTCGATAAAAAAACAACAACCACTTATCTCTTGGTATTTTCCGTGTAAACAGTAGCAATCAAGACAACCCACGTTTAAATATATTATACAATGAAGCCTAATTTTGTCTAGTTACATAAATTGTCTACATTAACCAATTATTGCTTAAGTATGGCATTTTCACATTTTTCCCATCCAAAATAAGGAAAAGTGTCAAAAAAGTCATAAATATATTACATTGATGCCAATTTAATCCTAAACCTTTTTACTTAGCACCAATAGTCCTTCTAGGTAATTTTGGCTGAATATTGTTGATGTGCATGCCGTCCGACCTACATGGCACCACTATTGCTGACATGGACAATTTTTAAAAATATTTTAATATTTTTTGATATTCTTTATTTTCAAATTGTTTTTCCTTTCTTCTTCCTTTTGCTAGCCATGGCCAAGTGGGCTGGCCTCACCCAGGTGAGGTCACCATTGCCTGCTATTGGCGAGGCAGGTCCTCACCTAGGTCAGGGTGATAGCAATAAAAGGAACTCTCCCTTTTTAGATGATAGAAATAATTTTCAGATTTTGGCCAAAACATCCATAGATATTGCCATTTTCCTGCAAAATGGAATCTTGGAAAACTTTTTCCAGAAATGCCAAATTTTTCCTGAAAACAAATAAAGTATAGTGAAAGAAAGTTAGGTGAAATTAATCCCTTTCCCACTTATATTTCTGTTCGGTATCTTCCACTTCTTTCAAGGACTCTAATTTCTTAATTAGGACCAATGAAATACCTTAGTAATCTCATGGCCTACGGAAAATGTGAGCCAAAGCTCAGGTGAATCAGCGGCTACGTGGGAAACTCGAAAACTTCTATTAATAAGACGTAATTTTTCTGCAAAATCAGAAACATGCAGGCCTCATCCTGAGAATATTTATCGACATTGTGAATTTTACTGTTGCAATTAAGAATGAAAAAAAAAAAAAAAAAAAAAGCTAGCATTGTAATATCCTCCACCTTATGTCATATATCATAATGCAGCTTATGTTAATATGCAATCCCAAGCATTGAAGAGTATGTCAACACCAAGCCGGCTCTTTCTTGTATTACTTCATAACAATGTGATTTGTCTTATGCTCTAATTTCATCTATAAATAGAGAGATACATCAGGCATATCTCTCACAATCTTAGTATCCCAAGAATTTATAGGCTTGAAAAGCATGGCTAAGATCGCCAGCCACAAGTCCACCATCTTCTTCAACTTGGTTTCCATACTCTTCTTTGTCCTCATGGTCTCTATGGCCGAGAGCAGAGTCGTTGGAAGTAAGTAATGCATTACTAATATCCATTTAATGATAACACACTTCTCTCATATCTTCTATTCATCTTCATGACATTGCTAACTCTCTTTTATATATTAGATAGTTAATGAAATGATCATTGCTGTATTTCCCTTTCATTTTGTGGTGCGTGGTACTTCACAGGGGTGGCGACGACGAGCCCTGTCGTGGTGTGCGAGAAAGTGGTGGGAGTGAACAGTGGAGACACTTGCTTTGCAATAGCACAGCAGTCCCATTTGAGTTCTGAATCCTTCAGTGCCATCAATCCGAATCTGAATTGCGATGCTCTCTTCGTTGGTCAATGGCTTTGCATCTCCGGGAGGTCAACCTAAGCCACAAACATGTTTTCACTTTTCTGAAGCTATAGTAATGGGAATGATATGCGGGTGAATAAAGCAAGAGTGTAAATGCCATGCACTCATCACCTAGTCGTTGGTAATGTAACTGCGGTGGTCATCATGTTTTGTTTCAGTGCCATCGAGCAATGCAGTTCGAGTACTTTGATAAAAGGTGTCAATAAATCTGGTACGCGTCTAATATTTGTGTTTTTGCTGGACAAACTGAGATAGCTAGCATTTTGAATACTTAAAATCGGTGGAAATTTTTTGTCAAAGCGAGAAACAAACCTAGGAAAAGCAAAAATATTTTACACCAAGTGAACATATGAGAAGGAGAGGATGCACAATGCTATATGGTCAGTGTTGACACCTAAATTTTGCATAAAAAATGGGTTAATTTTTAGCCCAAAAGAAAAAAAAAAAATTGCACGACATATAGTTTAGGAAACATTTATCTTATTTTTGTTTTATTGGACCGACGGTGAGCGTGAAATTTTTCACATATTCCGCTGGGATTTTCACATATTCAGGTAATATACACTGGGGATGTATTTTGAGTAGAAAGGAAATTTTTCGGATGGAATATTCGGAAAATACAAAAGAGAATATCACACGGGGTGCAACGATATATTCAGGGGATTATGCACAGGTAAAATTGGAAATAAAATATGCAACAAAGGTCTAATTTTTTCCCTATAAAAGGAGTTGTTCGTTTACGGACACGGGGGTGGAGATTTTGAAAAAAAAAATTGAGGAAAAAGTGTGAGAAAAAGAAAAAGAGAAGGAGATGAAAAGGGCTGCATTGTCGTCTTCTTCGCAAAGGTCCTTCGGCCGCGCCAGCCCAAGCCACGCCAACCACTGTCGCGCCACCGCGACACCAGCCGCCTCCGCAACTTGCCACCTCGCCGCTTTGCTCGCGTCTGCCACCGCCGTTCCGCCGGTCTCGTTGCGACATCTAGCCTCGGTGTCGACACACACAGCTGCTCCCTCACCGCTCCGTCTGCGCCTCAGCCCTCGCCGACGCCTGCAGTGCTCCTCGATGCTCCGCTCGTCGCCCGCCGGTCTCGTTGTGCTGTCCCTGCTCTACTTGTCGAACCCCTTCGCCAATCTCCACCGCTCGAGATCCGCCTGTGACGCCGTTGCTGCCCCTGCTCTGTCCGCAATCTACTTAACCTAGCGCTCGCCGCGTCCCCCCGGCGTTTCCTCCTGCTCACTTGTTGCTGCCCGAGTCGAAATCCTCGCCGCACCATCACGATTTCGCCCTCAGCCGGTCTGTGACGCCCGCAAAGCCTCTGCTGCTCCTGACAACCCGACATCTCCATTGTTGCTTCTGCCTCGCCGACACCTGCTGCAGCCGCGCCCACTCATCATCGCACCTGCCACCCATCACCGAGCGCCGCTCGCCTCCGCAGCTACTACTGTTTCTGCTCGACGCCGTTGTCCCTCAATGCCAGCAGGCCCCAAACCAGTCGTTGTTGTCTCCGCCTTTGCTCAACGCCATTCCTCCTCCTCCCTGACGTCGCCCGGAGACGAACCCCCTGCATAGCACCTCCTATTCGCGATCGGCAGTGACTTGTAAGTCCGTGCCGGCCGGAGCTCGACGCCAGGCGACTGGCGACCGACGATGACCCCACCACAAGCCACACGAGCCCAAGCTTTGCTTGGAAGGAAAAAAAAAAAAGAGGAAAATTAAATTAGGTAGTCTTTTCTATTTGTTTATTATTTTATTTTATTTTATTTTATTAGTAGAATTATTCCTTGATGTATGATTGAGATTCCGACATGAAATAGCCTCTTAAATTGGGGATTGTTAGTCCGATTTTCGCGCCCAAAATCCGACTCGCAATCACTTCCAAAATCGTCAATTTGATCTCACGCCCGAGATTCGATTCGCGATTTAGTTTGAAATTAGCCAACTAGATCTCATGCGCGAGATATGGTTCGTCAATTTTTGGATATCAATCTTATCTTAATCCGATTTGCCGTCGTGTGGTTTGAGTCGATTTTATTTTCGTAAAAAGAAAAAATCAAAAAATATTTGCGTTAGGATTAGAATATTTCTTGTTTTAGGGTTATCTCGCATATTTAGAATAAGAATTTTATTTTGAATTTTTTAAATAAAAAATCAAAAAAATGCGTTCATTTAGGATGTTAGTCTTTTTTTTAAATTTGCACGTTTAATTATGTGTCAATTTTAATTTCGAATTTTATAAAAAACACAAAAAAAATTATCATGCATATGTCATGTAGAATTATGGCATCTTTTGTATGTCATTGCATATTAGGATAAAATTGCATGCTTCATTTTAAGTTTAGATTGATTTTTTAGATAGATTGCATCTTAGGTTAGAGATTTCTAAGTTAAGATAATATCTTAGTTTAAATTAGGGTTTAGCCTGACCTAATCCTTAATATAAGTTGGATAGAATCTTAATCTAGCTTGTTAATTTTCACATTTTTTTCTAATTTCGAATTTCATGAAAAATACAAGAAAGAGTCTTAGGATAAATTAGTTTCAATCTCTAGGATAGATTGCATTTTTTTAAGAAAATAAAAATGTCATGTGCATATCATATAGAATTAGGTTCATGTTACTTAGCGATTGTGGTTAGGTCCTTTTAGTTAGAAATTGCCTATCATTAGGTCAGATTGCATTGCATTGCATGACCCTCATTAAAAAGTGAAAACAAAAAAAGAAATTGCGTGTTAATTAGAAATAATATCTAGGACTGTTGATGTGAATTTTGATATAATAATGCAAATGCTTTTGTTGCTTTGAGGTAAGTCCTGCAATTTATTCATTGCTTTCTTGGGTGTTAAATTGTTGGTTTGCGCACCCGTATGATCACCTCACATGCTAGGGAAATATATTCAAAATCAATTCAAACTATTTGCAAAAAAATTTTTGAAAATAAAAAGAAATGGTACCAAAAGGGCATTAGAGAATTCTAGTGTAACCAAGTCCTCGTACCCAAAATCTCTAGTTCGTAGGAGTAAAATAATTCTCTCATTATTTTACTTAGGTGTCTAATCGACCTATCATGAACTAATTAGTGGCGACTCCTAGATAAAATCTATTTGCATGTTAAACCTAAATCGCGAATTGGTATGGGCTTGGGAGAGCCCGAACTAAATTTAGGCTTGGTAATCCATTAGCCAAACCCTAAGTGGTTCACCGAAAATTTGGTCGCGACAATCAGTAACTTTAACTATATAAATATTAATTAAATTAAAATATTTATATTTACAAAAATTTATAAAAAGAAAAAGAAAAAGGAGGAGGGCAAAAGGCGCGGGTTGAGCCCTCGCCATTGCCTCCCGCCGTGCTAGAAGGGCCAGCGACTATGGGGGAGGACCAGCCGAGGTCCCCTACAATCTTAGTCTTCTTCCCCTTTTTTAATATTTAAATAAATTTATTTTTAAATTTAATTTAATTAATATTTATATTAATTATTTAGCCATGTTAGATCTCACCATTGGCACTTAACTAATACATTTTGCTCCGATTTTGGTACTTAAGTGTCACTTTCATAACTTTTAGCACTTAAGTATCCCGTTGTACCAAGTTTTGGCACTTAAGTTGTTTTTTTCCCCTTTTTTGATGCAAAAAAATAAACTATCAAACTTCAAAATGAATAGAACAAGAAAGTATATCGGACACTAGACTTTTGTGTTTCGTTTGGTGGGCTCTACTTCACACGGGGAGCAATAAAGGATTCTACTACATATTAGGCGATACAAGAGGGATTAGAACCACACTTGAGTCACTCGAACACTGTCAATGCTTCCGAATACTCTTAGTGTTTCCAGTCCTCAGTTATATCTAATAACTCAAATATTGTCTAGCATTCATAATTTTGCATGAAATAATCTCTCGGTCTCAAAATGGAATACGTAAAATCTTTACAAATGAGATTTAATCTAGCTCAACACTCTTAGATTGTTTCAAGGTGTTATTCACGAAGAAGCTGCCTCTAACTTCTTCACATGAGGCATGAAGACCTAATCTTGTATAAACAATATTTAAATTTAAAATGGGATATCCCTTTTTAGGAGTTTACTCAAACTAGGGAAACTCACTTGGATCAAGTTTCTTTCATAGGCTCAAACTCGAGATGCATTTTAACAATGTCCACATTAATACGACGTTTGAGTAAAGTTGCAATTACTTTATTAAAATAGGAACTTGACTTCTACTCTCCTCAGTCTCTACTAGGCCAATTGCCACAAAGATCTTATGGTCGCATTTGGTGACGCTTTTGTTCCCAAGAACAATTTCTGATCAGAAATGATTATTTTTTATTTCATTCCCGAGAACAATTTATAAGCATTTTAACCATTTGGTAACTGTCCCAAATTTCAATTCCCAAAATATAATTGCTTTTGGCACCATCCTCAAAATTTCTACTTCAAATATTTTTTTTAATTTTTAGATAATTTTTTTCCTTTTTTTTTTCTTCTTTTCTTTTTTTCCTTTCTTTCTCCCCTCCTTCTTCTTCAAGGTGGCCGGTTGCCAACCTTGGGATGACTAGCGAATAGCTAGATGAGGGCCAACGACCTCACCGGAGCGTCGCCAGCCCTCGGCGAGGCCATGCCTCATTAGTCGAGCCTCGCCAGCGGCTGGGTGAGGCTTGATCGAGCCTTGGCTGGGCAAGCGGCCTTGCTCAGATCTAGCAAGGCCAAGCTCGCCCATTCGTCAGCGGGGCTCGACCTTTAGGCCACCGCGAGGTTGGCCTCGCCTTGGTCGGGTGATGCCGACCTCGCGGTGCCTTGGCGAGGTCAAGCCTCGCCTAGCCATGGCTGGGTTGAGCCTCGCCGGTGGCCGGGGGAGGCCCCGGCGAGGCTTAGCCTCACCTGATTTGGCTAGGCCCCCTTGGCCACTGGCTTGGTGAGGCCTACCTGGCCATTGGCGAAGTTTGGCCTCACCAGATTGGGCAAGGCTGAGTCTCATCGGTGGTTGGATGAGCTTCCGATGAGCTCAAAGGACCTTGCCTTGGCCTAGCAAGCCTCCGACAAGTTCACCGGAGCTCACCGGATCGTCACCGATGACCGGCAATGGTGGGTGGCGGATGGCAGTGGACAGCAAGGCGGTGGCGACGGTAGTTGAAGAAGAAGAAAGAAGGAAGAAGAACAAGAAAAAAGGAAAAGAAAAGAGAGACAATAGGCGCTTGATTCTAGAATTGTTCCCGAGAACAAAGAATCAACTTTTTTTTACTTTTCGATTCTGTTCCAAATCTACTTCAGAAAACAAAAAAAATAGAAATTTGTTCCTAAGAACAAAATTTTTATCAAATGCATTTCTGTTTCAAATCTACTCCCGGGAACAAAAGAATAAAAATTTTCATTGTTGGGCAAGTTAACAAACAGGCCCTACAAGTCCATGCCATGCTTGAACTTCGCCATAATTGTAGACCTTATCAAGTTGCCAACTCCACTTGCACTTCTAATTGCACTATAAGGATTCTTGAAAAAGAAAAAAAAAAAAAAAAAAAAAAAACCTACAACAGCTAAAGCAAAAGCATCGTTGTATCAATATCTGTAAGGAGATTAAACATGCATCTTGTCAAACTTAGTAGCTACAACAATTGTTTGCTATACAAGCTCCACCTCACTACTAGTGTTGTTTGTGTCAACTTCATACTAGATCCTACTACCTAAGGTGTTTTTGGTTGCAATTATATTTTTAGTTGAACACCATCTAGATTCAAATAAAAACTACAAGAATTACTATCACCTAGAAATATTAGGAAGAGTATCAAAAAAGTCATAAACATATTGCATTTGTGCAAATTTGATCATAAATAGCGATGATTTAGTCTTAAATCTTTCGACATAGTGTCAATTCAATCTTTCCAACTAGTGTTTGCAGGATATTGCTGACATGAACGATGGTTCACATACTTGGCATGGCCAATGCTAGCAGGGACAACTTTTAATATTATTTAATATTTTTTGAATTACTTTTTTCTTTTCTTTCTTTTTCGTTGTTTTTCTTTTTGTTTTTCCCTTCCTTCTCTTCTTCTAGCCAGTTGCCAAATCTTGGTGACCAACTAGAGGCGAGGGTTGGTGAGGTCCTCGCTAGCCTCGCCAGCAACTAGAGGCTCAAGCCCTCACGTTATAGCCTCGAATTACCTTATCGGCTTCTAGCCAGCCTTGCCAACAACTAGTGAGGCTTGAGCCATTGCCAAAGGTTGTAAGAGTAGCCTCATATTGGGCTAGTTGGCAAGGGTCAAGCCTCACCAGCCATGGGTGAGCCCTGACCTTGTGGCCTATAGAGAGGGCTTGACCCTTATTAGGGGTTGGGCGAGGCTCAACCTTGCTAGATCTAGCAAAGTCAAGCCTGCTAGATTTGATGAGGGTACGCTTTGCCAGCCTAGCGTGAGGCCGTCCTTAAGGCCCGCCCTCATGGCCTTCGGTGAGGGTAAGCCTCCCCAATGGCTAGCGAGGCTAACCAAAGGCTGATGAGGGCGACCAACTGGAGGAAGAGTAAGGGGAAAAAATAGAAAGAAAAGAAAAAAAGGAAAAAGAAAATAAAAATATTATTAAAAGTTATCCATGTTAGTGCCGGCTATGCCACATACGTTGATTGACATCTACGTTAGCAATATCTAACCAAAATTAACCAGAATGACTAAATTGGCACTAGATCAAAAGGTTTAGGACTAAATCGGCACCCATAATAAGTTTAGGACTAAATAAGTATTAATGCAATAGGTTTATGATTTTTCTAATACATTTCCCTAGAAATATTGGATAGTCATCAAATGTAACTTCTCTAATAATAATAGGTGAATTTAATTATGGGCATAGCAATTGATAGCCTCACACCTTGTGCATAGGCTAGAGTATGCACTTTCTTGCCCTCCCATCAAACTTTCATCTAAGGGGCGAGTATGGTCCGGTTGTGCTAGTCAATTACTTAACTTAGGGACCAACCCGCACAGTGTTGGTTCTCAATTTTTGGGACCGATGACCAACTTTGTTTAGCCTAAGACTGAGGATTGGATCGACCCTATGGGTATGGTCCTAATCTATTAGTGAAATATCACTTTGGAAGAGCTAGAATTCTAACCTTGTTTCTGGTTCCATCCTAGGACCAACTGTTTATTTTTTTTGTTTCCTTTTTTATATTCCTTAAAAGACAAATGTGCTATTTCAAATTACAAATTTATCAATAACGCAACATTGAGCAATCAAATTATGAACATCAATATATATCAAACATAAATATAAAATAAGGCAACAACAAAAACTTACACTTGCTAAAAGCAACAAATCATAAAAATGAGTATGTGAGGCAAGAGAATAAAGGTGAGTAGCAAGGTGAGTGAGCAGAGTCGAGTGAGGCAAGCGAAGAAAGCGAGTCATGAGCAAGGCATGCAAGGCCAAGGTGAGTGAAGAGGGTTTTTTTTTTTTTTTTTTTTTCTTTTGGTTGAATTCAATCTAGGTTTCTACTTTCTAATTTACATGAAAAATTGAACTACAAACATAATAGAGAAGAAGGTGCTAGAATTTAACAAAGACCTATATCATATAATATATTACATATATAATATATCATTTATTTTTGTACAAGGTTGGTCCGGGTTAAATTAACCCTAAACTCCCAGGGCCAAGGACCAACCCGCACCATGCAGGTTCAAGGGTGGTAGGACCGAGGATCGACTCAGTCCCCTTAAGGAACTCAATTAGGGCTGGCTAGATTCGGGTTGACCTTGGATCGATACTCACCCCTACTTTCATCACTCGCTCAAACAAATCTCAGGCAACCAAATATCCTAAGAACAAAATAATTGGCAACATCATCTGATCACACTTCTTCAAGAGTTTGACATTCAATTGCAATCAATGGAGATGTCACAACTTAGAAATCCATGCGTAATAGATGTCGTTTCAATTTATAATAATTAATTTTATTTGGATGTATGTGGACATGTAGAGATATAAAATAATAAGTAAGGTCATCCCATGTAAGATTGACCGCTTTAGTTAGTTCACATATGCATACTTGCAATTGTAGAAGGCTTTATTATATTGATTCGAACATCCAAAAGAAAGCTTAATTCATTATATTGGTCCTAGGAACAAGGATAGGTTACTTAGCATCAGTATATACCTACTAAACAAAAGTCTGCCAATACATTATTCAGACCACCACCCAACTCAGGGATCCAAAACTTCGGGCACCATCACATCACCTCTATCATTGAAACTAGGTAGGGGTCAAGAACTATGGGCACCATCACATCACCTCCATCATTGAAATTGGGTAGGCTATCTGTACCATTCTCAATTTCGACCCTTATTTTGGCCCGACTAGTAGGCCAAGATTAGTATGCCAATGGTGGGACTAGGCCATGAGCCGGCCTGTGAGTCAATCATGAGCTGAGTAGCCTGTTCGGGGATCGGCAACCCAAGGATTGGTTATAGAGTATTTGACCATGGAAAGGTTATTCGACCATAAGGATCGGTTGTTGGACGATTCCGCACCACCACGAATCAGTGGACGGTCGAGGCTTGATCTTGCTCGGTCATTGTACCGGTCACGGGTGATTATGCCCGGTCATTGTCCCGATCATGGATGATCATGGACCAATCCAATTAGACCATGATTTGAGGCGGATTGATCGATCCTACACGATTACATGACAACCGAGAACTGACCATGGATCAAATAAACTCAACATGGTTCAGTGTCAGACTAGCCATAAATTGTGGCGCAAGACCTTGGACTGACTCGCGGACCAACCAGAGGATCAATCAACCAATCCAAGGCCTAGCCCTTGGACCCCGTTGTGAGCCTTTTCTCGATAAAGGGGAAATCCGAACTCGATTTCACCGGCTAAGCCCGGTTGCATTCAGCTTTATCCGATCATGGGTTAGGCACGAACCTCATGCCAAATAAGGTAATCGATCGTGATTGGACTCGATTGACTCCCACCCAAAGAGATGGCCTTCTAACTTGATATTTCCCATGGTGCATTTAATGTTCTTGGAAGGTAGCTTATTAATACATGATGATTAAGTAGCACACTTGGCCCCATTAGCTTTACTCTTGAAATGTAATCATTAAATTTTGGATGGTTATATGTTGAGGGTGGGGGGGGTGAGTTATAAGCTCATTAATGGTAGGGAGTGATTCATAACCTAGAAAAATGATGACAAGGGATCTTGAAGATCAAGTAGGGCGCCACCCCTTCTCTTTGGGCTTGCCACTTAAGGTTCCATAGGTTTTGACTCTTCAGATTCTCGAAATCCCTAGACCTTTGCCATTTTCCAATTTTATAGAGCTCTATGGAACTCGACTTTGGAGAAACTTCCTTCATGAATGTTGTTCAAAACATCTTAATCTATAACATAATTAAATCTCAGATTTTTCTGAGGTGACATGGTTGGGACGATGGCCCAATCAATTACCATACAAAACTTGCCCGACATAGTAAAAACAACGACTTGATTGTCTTCTCAATTTTTTATAAAATTTTCCCTTCGAATTTGAACATGCTTCCTTCATAAAAAGTTTTAAAGAACATCCATATCTACAACATATAGAAGTTTCAAAGAGTTTTGTGAAGATTTATATTTCAAAATGAGTCTTTCTCTCCAACTATTGAATCTGCTTGACGGGGTGTCATGTTTGGACGCCATGTTTTATGTGCTAAATGGGGCAATGGGGTTTTAAAATGAAAGTGTGCAAAGTTTAGTGGGTTGATTTTAAGTACATGACCACATGTGACTATTTGCAAGGGTAGCAGAGGCTTGAGTTCTATATTGATATCTCCATGGATGGACACTTTAGTGAGAGCGACACAAATTACTAGTAATCCTTTTATTATTGCCAAATCGGGTAATAATCAATCTTTAAACTGGAATTTTAAGTGTAAATATTTTCCGAGATTTGTTATTTGAGCACTAACTCTTTTACACTAGGCTAATTAATGACAGATAAAATTGGCTTGAGTGTTAGCGTGCTTGAGTGGTCACTTAATTGAACCCTTCACCCAACGAGAGTTTGGGGGCGATGCCTAATGTTTATTGGATGCCCAATGGGGGCCCGGATGCCGAGTCGTTGTTGAGGCTGGACCGATGCTCCTTTATGGAATGCCGTCTAGGCGGGGGTTCTAGATGTTGTCGTGCCCAATGGGGCGAGACGATGACCGGTCATGCCAAAAGACCACAAACCCTTGTGGTGGCCGTGGCTCGAGGGGTCGTAATAATTTGGAATCATGGTCTCGAGAACAGCATGGTAGTATGGGATGCCATGATATTCTTGAGACACCGCATGTGCAAAATGCATGAGTGCTAATGCATAGTCTAAGAGTGATGTTATGACTTGAACATGTATGGCATGGAAATATATATGAGTCGCATGAGGCATATGTGATTAACTAATGTGCAGAATGTGCCAAGGCGAGGTAAGGATGCCTACGGGTTACTTGACAGCTTTAATATTTGTCTTTGGGGTTGGTTGCCTGACCATGTTTATAGTTAAGGTAAAGCAAGGATTGCTTGGCTATTGATCTGCCATCAATATAATTTTGCATGTTTAGGCTGCCTTCGAGATGAATTAGCATCCTAGTTGAGGCTTAGGTTGTTAACTTGTTGAGATATTTATATCTCACCCTGTTGTTGTTTAATATTTTTCAGGCTCGTAGTATGGAGAACTGTCATGCTCGATTCGGGGTCCCTTTGGAGACGAGAGATTGGCCTAGCATTAGTAAAGTTTAGTTAACCCTTACTCACTGTTAGTTTTGTTGGTTGGTTGGAAGTTGCCAATATAAGGGCTTGTAATCACTAAACTTCCTAGGGTTAACAGTAAATTTGTAATTGAAGTGTTCGGTTTGATGTTGTGGTGTTTTCCGTGCTATCCCTATTATATTTGTTATGATTGACTGGGTGTTGTTTATATCAAATGCTTCCCCTTGCGTTTAATTGAAAGAATAAAAGAATGGGTCAAAGACGTGTCTTGGGACGTCATAAATTTATCGACCATGGTGGGATGTTTGCATGCTCGGGGGTTCGGGGCGTGACAAAAGGTGAGGGAGATGAGGAGGAGAGAGAGAGAGAGAGAGAGAGATAAGGTTTTTTTCCCAAAAAATCTTCCTTAAAATCCTCTTCACCAAGCCTTTCTCCCTTTTGTCTTTTTGCTAAACCTTCTAGAAGGGAAAAATGGTCTTTTTACACTTTTAACTCGAATTTTCAATTTTTCCCTTGGGCCCATTTGCTTGGAATGGGCTTGGCTTGGCTAGCATAAATAGGTCCTCATGACTGACTTGAGGGGCGAGAGGCCCATTGGCCTTCACTTGGCCCAGCTTCTCTCTCTAGCTTCCAATTCTTGATCAATTAGTCATAATCTCGAAATTTTAAGCTTGCCGATAAATCGACGGATAAATGAGGCAATGTCCAATAAGTTAGTTTTGAAATCCTTGAAAGTTCAATACCCAAAATCGAATTAAAATTCATAGTTAAGATCGATCAAATGCAACTTTAGTATGACCTAAACTCTCGGATGGCTTTTAGGGGTTTTTGCGCGGTTAACCCGTGAGTAATAATTTTTTATCCACATTTTTGCCTCTTCAATCGTGGATGACTAATAGTTGTCATGTGATCGCAAGGAATCTATGACTAACCCTAAGTACAAGATCAATAGAAAATCTATTTATTGTCATTCGTAGTGAATATCGATATCGTGTGGAATCACTTGCAAACCAACTACATACTCATGCCAAATCAATTTATATCCGTTCGTTAATTGACTTATAATAGTGTAGTTTTATCTCTTGTTGATCCTTGTAGTCAAGCGATCTATCCCTAATTGAATTCTCCAGTCTTTCACTTTTTAACCTTTCGTGGCCTCTCCCAATAGATTAGTTAACTCATGAGTGATCAGTTCAGAGTAAATTATTATTAGTGAATTGATGAAATAACTATTTCATATATTTCAAAATGGGTTAAATTTTAGGATATCATAATATGCATGCTTGATGTATCGCCATGGGCACATATTAATTAATAATGTGTAGAGGTGTGCCAAGGTGAGGTAAGAATGCATGTGGGACTATTTGATGTTCTACATATGTAGGTTGCATCCGAGACAAATTAACATCCTAATCAAGGCTTAGGTTGTTGACTTACTGAGATTTTATCTCACCTATTGTTGTTTATTGTTTTCAGGCCCGTTGTATAGAGAATCGTCACGTTTGGTTCAGGGTCCCAATGTATCAAGATATTGTCTTGACCTCACACCCTATCCCGGGATCCAACTAGGTGTACAAACTTTTTATCACAATAGTTTGGGTAGATGAGTGGCTGGCCCACTAGGTGACCCATGGGTTTAAGGCATGGTTTATCCAGGTCAGGGAGGAACATCTTAGCTTGAACCGTGATTTTCATGGACCACATAGCGAGGCTCCTAGAGAGCAAGTATGGGATCCTATGGACATTGACACCCCTGATGGTGTCATTGAAGATCTAGAGACCAACCCTAATGTGGAGTCTGATCTTGAGACACCACTCAGATATCACAGCTAGCCCAGATATTTGTAAATTTTAGGTCAATCCTGACCCTTGCCGGTTTTTATTGATGGTTGATAGGAAGTTGCTATCGTGGGAAAGGCTTGTAAATATTTAACTTCCTAGAGTTAACAAGTATATAAATAAAAGTAGTGCTTTTGGAAATGTTTGTTGCTATGTTTGTACTATCCCTACTAATAAATTTGACTTTGTGTTTATAATATGTTTCCGTTTTTCATTTAATCGAAAGAATAAAAGTATGGGTCGGCGATGCATCTCCAGATGTTGCAACTAAACCATCATGGAGGGATGTCCGCGTGCTCGGGGTTCGGGGCGTGACACATACCGCCACGGATGTGTCCAAATTCACTCACCATGATTTCATGGCCAACATTATTTCCTTATTTCTTTTTCTTAATTTCGCTTCGCTCAATGTTTCCATTCGGCTTTTCTTGTTTGCATTGCCTCATGCATGAACTCCCAATATTCGGCCAAGTGAGGGTCAATTCTATCCATATTGCCAGATAAATCCCACTAATTCTTTCCCTAAATTTGCTCACTTTCCTTGCCGTTTCATGGCTCGCTAATTTCAGGAGCACCAACTTCTACAAATATCTGGATTCTTTCCCTCATTTCATCTCTTCATACATTCTTTTTTTTTTCTTCCCATTCCTAACTTAGTATCTTGCTTTCAAGCCTCTGTGCTTCATCTTATTAATGACATTTACATATTTATATTGGAAAATAAAAAAATTATCTATCTTGCCCCCTTGCTAGCCATATTTCAAATATGTGAATCATTTAATTGTGGAAGAAATTCCACCGATTCCTCCTCTAGCTTCGAGCACGCCCCCCCCCAATCATGGTCCTTTTAAAATTGTGAGGTGTGATCCCTTTTCTTAAGCCACCACTCTAGCAGTCATGCATCATCCTTCATTCCTCATTGGCCAAATTTAGACTCCAATCCGGGTTACCATGTAGAAAATCCAAATTCAAATTGCAACCTTGATCCATTCAATGAATCCAAGATTTTCTCTCAAAATATGTCAATTTCAATTGGTGCCAATCAATAAAAAAGATTCCGCATGTAATACTCCACGGTATTTTGCACACCACTAATGAGAATGCAAATGGGAACTATGTAATATTGATTTTTATTTTTATATTTTTGTTTAGGGATTGAACTTGATCCCTAATTTTTCATGTGATAAATGACTAAAGAAAAATCAAAATTTAGGTGTCAACATTGACCGAAAAATGTTAGGGCCCATGAAATACCTTAGTAATCTCGCTGCCTATATAAAATGTGAGCCAAAGCTCCAGTGAAAGGGTCATGAGATGGGAAACTTTAACACCATCTTCATTAAGACGACATAATTTATCCTACGAAGTCAAAAATATACAGGCCTCATCTTAGTAATTCATCAACATTTAAAATCCAAGCCAACGATGATTCCTCATGTAAAAATAACATCTTAGTTTGATTTTCGCCAAAAAAAAAAAAAAAACACGAAGGATACTCACATAGGTACTATCCTTCCCCCTTATGTCATATACACCAAATTAATCTTATTTATAATATGTAACTCAAAGCCAGCTCATTCTTTTAACTCGTAACTATGTACTTTGTTCATGCTCTTTTTTCATCTATAAATAGAAAGGTATGCAAGGCATATCTCTTACAAACTCAGTACCAAAAGAAGCTCAAATATTCAAAAAGCATGGCTAAGATCACCAGTCACAAGTACACCATCTTCTTCAACTTGGTTTCGATACTCTTCTTCGTCCTCATGGTCACCCGAGTCGAGAGCCAACCAGGAAGTAAGTAATGGTTTACTAATCTCCATTTTAATTGATAATATATATTTTCCTCCCGCATACTTCAAAATCTTGTTGCAACTTCATCGTATGTTGAGGATCCGCTTTCTATTTCAAAACCTCAACAACCACAAGTTACATCCCTAATACCAGTACTTTCGACTGGTTTTGAAACAAAATCTACTTCAATGCCTGCATTAATAGCTTGAAGTTTTTCTTTCCTACGGGAGGATGAGTAGCTTGACATTACCCATGTTTTCCCATGCATGAGCTAAGCACGATTCTTTTAATTGCAATTAAAAAAAAATTATTCATTTTTTCCCTACATAATTATGTTGCAAAAACAATGTAAATAAAGGACTCTAAGAAATAAGATACAAAAGGCAACTGAATAACAAATATTCCCTATATATTTGTTGACTTACTAACTCTAAGAGATAAGATGCAAAATGTAACATAATAACAAAAATTCCCTAAATATTTGTTGAATATTTTCTTCCCTTAACAATTGCTAATGTAAATTACACAATTAGTGTTTCACTTAGTCATCAACAAGTCGTTCCGTTGGGACTCAAGTCTTTCTCTGGTTTATGCATGGTGCTTTACAGGGCTTTTTCTGTGCCTCCAAGATGTGCAAGTGAACAATGGAGACATTTGCTATGCAATAGCACAGCAATACGGCTTGACTTTGGACACCTTCTATTCCTACAATCCAAATGTAAACTGTGATGATCTCTCCATTGGTCAATATCTTTGCGTCGACGGGGTATGGGTAGATTTCTAGTTTACAATTGTATGAATAAAGGAGTAAATAAGTGCAATGCGCTCATCGCCCAATTGCTGGTAATGCAAGCGCAAGGTCTAGTCATCATGTTTTGTTTCAGTGTTATCAACCAATGCAATTTGAGCATTGTGACTAAAGGGGGTCGATAAAGTTAGTACGCATGTTTTATTTCAGTTTTTTGGTGAATAGTTAAAGTATATTTGTTATTCATAAGAAAATATTGGGCACAGCAAGGGTAGAAACCCCAGCAATGCATCAGTCCATTCCACGAGCAACATGTATAACTCCGGGTTCACCTTTAAGAAAACTTGCAAGTCCCTCTCACTCCTTCGTCTCTCTCTCTTCTACACCAATGCTTTCTTCGTTTTCTTTTTGCCCTTCCAAGGCCATGGACGACGCTTGATTGCAATGGCCAGCCATGGACAAACCACTCACGAGCATGCCAACACTTATCCATGCTCATCGTTGGCATCATTCGGGCATACTATTAATCCCTTTTATCCATCTTTCCCATTTAGTCATGGACAACGCTCGCGGCCAACCATGGATGACCGGCGAGTGTCAAACACCCCAAGTGCAAAAACTTGACACGGGTAAACACATAAGTGCCAAAATTTCCAAAAAGTATACTTAAGTACCAAAATCAGAGAAAAAGGAACATTTGAGTACCAACGGTGACAATTTCCGGCCAAACTATTAACTTAGCATTTTCCAGCACAATTTTTAACTAATGTGGCAATTCTTTAAATAAAAATTATCAACGTGGTGCTGATATGACATCTTGAAATTCGACCCCATTTCAATTATACGAAATGCTTGTCTCATCGACGCGCCTATGGTCATTTTACTCGGAATTAATCACTCTCGAGTTAACTGATCTATTAGGTGAGGCCGTTAAGGGATATATACGCGACACACTAGAGAATTTGATCGGAAATCAATCGCTCGACCGTAATAATCGGCAAGGGTCAATATGACACCAATATGATTGAATTGTGATTGGATATAGGTCGATTCGACAGAAACACATAATTGAATTGCGGGTGATTCCGCATGATTGCAAAATTCACATCGAACGGCACTAACCCGATTTTCTATCAATTTTATACTTGGAACATATAATTGAAACCTTGCAATTTTTACAACAACCGAGAGTCGTTTACAAGTCGAAGATGCACAAACATGAATAAAAAATTTTTGACAATGGGTCAAACGCATTAAAATCCCTAAAAGCTACCCAATATGTTAGGTTGTACTAAAATCGTGTTCGGTCGATTTTAATCACGAAATTGACTTCGATTTCGGGAATCGGACGTTCGAGCGTGTCACGATTCATTTTTAGCATGCATCTCATATTTCGGAGAAATTCTGTCGAGCCCGGAATTTGTCGGAAAAATCAATTTCGGACAAATTAAATAAAGGAAATTCGGATGGGCTGCTTCAAGACTTTATTTGGCTACCAAAAGGGATTAAATTGTGAAGAAATGGAAGGAAAATAGCCATTGGAGGAAGCATACTTAGATATTTCCCTAGGATTCTAACTAATGTGGGCTGAGGACTTTGGGGCATCATCACTTAGATATTTCCCTAGGATTCTAATTGGCCCTTCATTTGACTTAATTTCCCTCCTTCTTCTCTCTCTTAGGCCATGCGATCAGCCCCTGTTCCAACCGAACCCCTCCTATTTTTCTTCTTCTTCTTCTTCTTCTTCTTCTTCTTCATTCCTTCCCCCTTACTGTTGCACCATCTCCATTTCCATTGAAAGTTCAACCGCACCCTCATGCCAGGACTACAGCCCACCATTTTCATCCTAGCTCCTCACGCCTGTAGCCGCATCACCGTCCATTAGTCCAGCTTGCTAGCCCACCGTCCGCCCCACCGTCTCGCCACTAGATGGCCTCAACCAGCAGCTCATGGCTACGAACCAGCCCCTGTCTATCCGTCAACCACTTGCTAACAACCCGCCAGCTCCATCCAACCACCCAGCCTGCCCGTCCAGCCATGTCCAACCACCGCATCTCCATCCGACCAGCAACCACAGAACCGCCCAGCAGCCCTTGGGTGTGAGCCTTGTAGGGCTTTCCAGTCGTCGATAGGCCTTCGTTGGAGACCCGGTAGCTTCGAGTTTTCACCGCTGTTGCCGTGAACCCATCACCGTCCTAATCCAGTGAGTTAACTCCCTAATCCTTGATTAGGTTGTTAATTGCGCTTAGGGGTTAGATTGGTGTTAAATTAGATTAGTGTTAATTACTTAGTTAGATGAACTAGCTAGTTAGGTTAGTTTGGTTAGTGTAACTAGATTGGTTAGGTGGTTACTTTAGTTAGGCTATGCAACACTAGGTTAGATTAGTTAACTTGGGTTAGATTAATTAACCATGGTTAGTTAAATTAGTCATGGTTAGGTTAATTAAAGTAGATTAATTTAATTAATCTCATTTTATTTAATTAATCGTAATGAGTGTAAATTGTGACGGAATAGCCGTTTAGTGAAATTTTACGCTAATTCTTGTGGTTGAATTTATAAGTGAATTTGATGGTTTATCTATGCTATGATGTGCAATTGAGTACTTGTGGTAATTATTGACTATTATTACAAAATTTGATTTTTATGGGTATTTAATTAGAAAAATACCAGGTGTCAATTTTTGATGCCAAAATATTTATGTACTATATAAAATCGTGGAGTTTTGAATTGGGAGTGTACAAAATTTGATGGTTCGATTTAAATGCGTGACCACGCATGATTATTTTACCGGGATGATTTTTAATATGAAGAAAATTGGCCAACTTCATTATTTGAACACGAGGTATTTGAATGCAAAGTACAGTGTTCTTAGCCAAGTATGTGTGCGCGTGTGATCACTATCGGAACTCGTCGCCCAACGGGAGTTTGGGGACATTGCCTGATGTTTATTGGATGCTTGGCGGGGGTCTGGAAGCCGAGTCGTGGTGGAGGCCGGACCAATGCCCCTTTTTGGGATGCCGTCAAGGCGGGGGTTCTAGACATTGCCTTGCTCGATGGAGGGGGACAATGCCCGGTTATGTCGGATGATCACCGACTGTTGAGTTGGTCGTGACCAATGGGTCATAATAACTAGAACAAGCCTGAGTGGTTGAGATAGTTGCACCTGATTATGGGGTAAAATTGTGTGGCACAATATGTGATGTGTCATAACTATTTTACCTTATAACCGGGACCCAAGTGATTGGTTGTGATTGAAATGATGTGTTTCGGTTATTAAATTACGCTTGTTGCAATTGTAAATGCATATGTGATGAGCTAATGTGTAGGGACGCACCTAGGCGAGGTGAGTTCTGTATGGTGCATGTTTAGGACCGCCTTTGAGGCGAATTTGCGTCCTAACCGAGGTTTAGGGTTTTGACTTACTGAGATTTATCTCATCCCGTCGTGGTTAACCTTTTTTAGGTCCTTAGTATGGAGGATCCAGAGCCATAGTCGGAGGGATCCAAGGCATAGGTTGTCTAAGACCTCTTTTTAGAGACAGACTTGTATATAGACTCCTAGGGTTAACTTGGTATGTTTATAAAGCATGCTTTGTGAAAATTTACTATCCTGCTTTACTAACTCTGTGTTTGATTGTTTGTTGGGTGTTTAGTTAATTCGCTTCCGCATGTGCATAATACAAATGGGTCGGCGACGCGTCCTGGGACGTCACATTTTTAATCGACTATCAAGGGATATGCACGTGCCCGAGGTTCGAGGATGACATCCCCGCCCGAAGTGGTATCAGAGCTAGTTAGTTTTTGGAGTGATAAGGTGCGATGGGTTATGGGATAGTTAGTAGGAAAGACATTTTTCCTTACGCATGTGCTTGTGAATGACTAATTATTTTGTGTAGGTTGCTCAAATTTCTAATTATGTGTTAGAAAGCATAGAAAGCAAGTTCGATAAAGATTCTATATTATGAGCGATCCTGAGGAGAGGACCCCTCAGAAGAGGGCAATTGCGCCTATTACTTGGAGTAGGACGCCAACTAGGGTCGGTGCTCGAGGTAGAGCATCGGCTCATGCCAGCGTGAGGGAAATAGTACTGCTGCAGGCCGGTATTGGGGTAGGAGCACTCAGCGATTTTAGAATAGATGGGATCGTCTAAGCGCTAGAGACCCTAGGGAATATGATGGGTCAACAGGCCCAGAACCAAGCCGTCGCTACCGCCGCTGCCACTACTGCCGCCAATGCGGTTGTCGCTGTAGCTGCTACACCCATTGAAGTCCCACCTGGAAATGGGAATGGGGAGCGGCAAATGCATAAGTTAGTGGAGCAATTTTTAAGCTGAAACCACCGAGGTTCACTATAGCAGGCAATCCTAAGGCTGTAACCCTCTGGATCCGAGAACTGGAGAAAGTCTTCACATTGCTGAGGTGCTCTGAAGAAGACAAGGTAGTCCTGGCGGTCTACCAGTTGCAGGGCAATGCAAGCACTTGGTGGGAAGCCACTAGAGGGAGAGTGTCTTGAAGGTACGATTCCGGTGTGGAATGCCTTTGTGGAGGTCTTTATGGAAAGTACTTTTCTGACTGTGCTAGAGAGTAGAAGATGGCAAAATTCCAGTGTCTTCATCAAGGTCTGATGTCAGTGGATCAGTATGAGGCGAAGTTCACCGAGTTGTCCAAGTACGCACCAAACTGATAGAAGATCCACTAGATAAGGCGAGGAGATTCAGAGACGAACTGAGACTAGATATCAAGGATCCGTTGGTGCCACTGAATGTGAAGGATTATAATGATCTGTACAAGAGAGCACAGTTGATCGAGAGGAATTTGAATGAGCGAGCCGTCGCATCTAGGTCGCGGTTCGTGCCCAACAGAGACAACAATCGATTTGGGAAAAGGTCGATGACTGGAGGAGAGTATTCCATTCCACCCAACCGAATGGGTGGAATTGGAAAGCCAGCACCCAACCCAAACGGCGTGTGCCGAATTTGTAGAAGGAAGCATGGACTAAACCCTGTGTCTTGGTAGAACGGCAGCATGTTACGGATGTGGTCAACACAGCCACCAGGTGAAGGACTGTTCGCACGGGTCCAGAGGAGCATAGACACCACTACCACATATGGGACAGAACAGAGGGAGTATGTTGCAAAACGCACCACAGGGTATGCTGAACAAGCCTCCAATGCAGGGAAAGGTGTATGCTGTCACCCGACGGGAGGCGGAGGACTCACAAGATGTTGTCACAAGTACGGTCTCACTGAACAACCATGCTTCTTATGCTTTATTTGACCCTGGAGCTACGCATTCATTTATTGCTGAACAGCATGATAAGTTGGTAAGATTGAGTCCAGAACCATTGGGGATAATCATTAGTATATCTACCTCGTTAAAGGATAAAGTGTTGTCGACAATAGGGTGTCCTGGTTGCAAGTTAGTTATTGGTGAGCGAGAGGAAATGATAGATTTGATTGTGCTAGCCATGTTTGACTTTGATGTGATTATTGGCATGGATTGACTCACCAAGCAGTGAGCTACAGTAGACTGTTATCGTAAATCGATTCAATTTAACCCATTAGTAGGTAAAATTTTCGAGTTTATTAGAAGTCGAGGAGGACCCCCGATTACCTTAATCTCATCACTTGAGGTAACCCATTTATTAGAGGTGGGTTGTTAAGGTTATTTGGCAACTGTAGTTGATATGAAAGTTGAAGAGCCAAAGATGGAGAGCATCATTGTGGTGCAGGAGTTTTCTGACGTGTTTCTTGAAGAATTACCCGGTTTGCCTCCAAAAAGGGAGATCGAGTTTGTGATTGAGTTTGCCCCTGGGATGGAGCCAATTTCTAAGGCTCCTTACCAGATGGCGCTATCAGAGTTGAAGGAACTGAAAGTGCAGATGCAGGAGTTGTTGGACAAAGGATTTATACGTCCTAATGCATCACCTTGGGGAGCGCCAATCTTGTTCGTGAGGAAGAAGGATGGTTTGTTGCGCCCTTGCATCGACTATCGGCAGCTCAACCAGAGGACGATCAAGAACAAGTATCTGTTGCCAAGGATTGACGACTTGTTTGATCGGCTACAGGAAGCGTCAGTATTTTCCAAGATTGACCTAAGGACATATTATCATCAGCTAAGGATTAAGACGTTGCAGTTGACAGACCCTGAGATCTTGAAAATTTTGCGAGAGGATACGGAAAAGAGGAAGGCTGACTTTCCGAGGACGAAACACTAAAGTTTCGTGGATGATTGTGTGTACCTAACGATGCAGAGCTTAAGAAGGAGATCTTATCAAAAGCCCATTGTAGCAGTTACAGAATTCATCCAAGCAGTATGAAGATGTATCAGAATCTGCATCAACATTATTGGTAGACAATTATGAAGGCAGATATCGCCAGATATGTCACGCCCTGAACCCCAGGCACTCGCACATCCCTTGGCGGTCGATCAAATTGTGACGTTCCCAAGACGCGTCGCCGACCCATTCTTTTTTATGCACATGTGGAAGTGAACTAATAAACCCCTAACAACAATCAAACATGGGATAGAAAAGTAGGATAACCAATTTTCACAAAACTTACTTTATATATACATGCCAAACCAGTCATACAAGTCTATATACAGAAGGTTTGACCCAAAGAAACTATCGGACAACCTATACTCCGGATCCCTTCGACTTTGGCTCGAGATCCTCCACAACACCCTCCAGTATCTCCATATTAAAGACATGAAAAAAGTTAGCCCACGACAGGGTGAGATCAAATCTCAGCAAGTCAAAACCCTAAGCCCCAATTAGGACGCAAATTTTCCTCGAAGGCGGTCCTAAGCACACACCATACAAAACTCACCTTGCCTCAGCATGTACCTGCACGTTAGCTTAGCTCATCATATATGCTATTATCAATGCAGCAAGCGTAGTTTAATAACCAGAACACATCATTTCAATCACATGGGTCCCAAATATAAGATGAAACCATTATGACATATCCCATCCCGTGCCACACAATTTTGTCCCATAATCAGGCGCAGCTATCACAATCACACAGGTGTGTTCCAGTTATTACGACCTCTCGGCCCATGGCCAACTCAATAGTCGGCGGTCATCCGGTGTAACTGGGCATCGTCTTGCCAAATCGAGCACGGCAACGTCTAGAAGCCCCGCCTAGATAGCATTCCACAAAAGAGCATCGGTCTAGCCTCCACCGCAATCGGCTTCCGGACCCCCCGCCGGGCATTCCACACAGGAGCATCATTCCGAAATCCATCTGCGAACGGCAACATCTAGAACCCCTGCCTAGATGGCATTCCACATAGGAGCATCGTCCTGCGTAATCATACGCATCTGGACGGGTTCACTTAGTGACCACACGAGCACATATTTGGCCAAGAACACCTTGCTTTGCATTCAAATACCTCGTTTTCAAATAATGAACTTGGCCACTTTTTCTTCTTATTACAAATCTCGGTAAAATAAACATGCGTGGTCACGTATTCAAAAGTGAACCATAAAACTTGGTACACTCCTATTTTGAAATTCCATGGTTTTATATAGTACATAAGAATTGGCGTCAAAAAACCAACACCTGGCATGTTTCCATTTAAAAGCCCATAAAATTGAGTTTTCTACTAAAATTCAATAATTGCCATCAAGCACTCAATCGCACATCATAGCATATAAAAGTCATCAAATCCACGCATAATGCCCAGTCTGGCCTCCACCGCAACTCAACTTCCGGGCCCCCGCCAAGCATCCAATAAAAATCAGGCATCATCCCCAAACTCCTGTTAGGTGACGGGTTCCACTTAGTGACCATACATGCACATATATAGCCAAGAACACCAAAAATTCCTTTTCAAAATCAACTTGGCAACTCTCTTTTTTTTCTTTAAAGCTTTCGGAAATAAATTCGTGCAAGGTCACGTATTTGAAATCAATCCGTCAAACCTTGCACACATCTAATTTGAAACCTCCCAGTTTTATTGAGCATATTGAATTTGATGGCTTATATGTGCAATTGAGTGCTTGGTGGTAATTATTAATTATTATTGTAAATTTTGATTTTATGGTATTTAAATAGAAAAAAATACTAGGTGTCGGGTTTTGACACCAATTTTTTATGCACTATATAAAATCGTAGAATTCTAAATTGGGAGTGTACAATGTTTGATGGTTCTATTTAAAGACGTGATCACACACGATTATTTTACCGAGATTTTTAATACGAAGAAAAGTTGTTAAGTTCATTATTTGAAAACGAGACATTTGAATGTAAAGCACGGTGTCTTGGCCAAGTATGTGCTCGTGTGGTCACTAAGTGGAACCCGTCTTGATGCATATGATTAGGCGGGACAATGCTCCTTTGAGGAATGCCGTCTAGGCGGAGGATGCTAGACGTTGCCATTCGCGGATGGATTTCGGAACGAAGCTCCTTTGTGGAATGCCATCTAACGGAGTATGCTAGACGTCGTCGTGCCCGACGGAGTGGGACAACGCTCAGTTATGCCGAATGACTGCCGACTGTTGAGTTGGCCGTGGCCGTTGGGTCGTAAAAATTGGAACACGCTTGAGTGGTTGTGATAGCTGCGCCTGATTATGGGGCAAAATTGTGTGGCACGGTATGGAACGTGTCATAACAGTTTTACCTTATAATCGGGACCCATGTGATGTTTGATGGATGAAAATGAGGTGTTCTGGTTATTAAGTATGCTTGTGATATTTATTAATACATATGTGATGAGCTAATATGCAGGTACACGCCAAGGCGAGGTGAGTTCTGTATGGTGCATGTTTAGGACTACCTTTGAGGCGAATTTGCGTCCTAACCGATGTTTAGGGTTTTGATTCATTGAGATTTATCTCACCCCGTCGTGGTTAAATATTTTCAGGTCCTTAGTATGGAGAGGTGTCCTATCCGTTTTGGAGTTCCGAGGGAGATGGACTATGAGCCCTCCTATTCCCCTATTCCCGGGACCACCCAGACCTGTGAGCTAGTGGTGACCACTATTTGGGTCGATGAGGGTCTACCTCACTTGATGCCTCATCACTTCAAAGCATGGTTCATCAACGAGCGTAACGGGGCTCAGGAGGGTCCTTTGCAAGGTTTTGACGAGCCTCCCGTTGGGACCAAGGAAGGGGAGGTAGCGCATCCCATGGACATCGACATCCCATATGGTGTCACGGAGAATCCGAAGCCCGAGGCGGAAGGGTCCGGAGCGTAGGTTGTCTGGTAGTTTCTTTTTGGAACAGACCTGTAAATATGAACATGTAGGTTTAACTGGGTCTGTTTATAAAGTGGGGTTTGTGAAAAAGTGTTAGTATGTTTTACTATCCCTGTGTTTGATTGTTGGCCAGGTGTTTGTTTCATTCACTTCCGCATGCGTTTAATCAAAAGATAAAAAGAATGGTTCGGCGACGCATCCTAGGACGTCGCATTTTTAGTCAACACTGAGGGATGTGTGTGTGCCCGGGGTTGGGGCGTGATACAATGCATTGTGTCCTACAAAGTCAAAAACATGCAGGCCTCATCTTAACAATTCATCCACATTTAAAATCCAAGCCCATGAAGATTCTTTATGTAAAAAGAATATTCTTAGTTTGACTTTTGCAAATAACAAAAAACGAAAGATACTCGCGTAGGTATTATCCTTCCCCCTCATGGCATAAACTCCAAATTAATCTTATTTATAATATGTAACCCAAAGCATCAACACGGAAGAGGCTCTTTCTGTTAACTCGTAACGATGTACTTTGTCTCATGCTCTTATTTCATCCATAAATAGAAAGATACGCAAGGCATATCTCTTACAAACTCAGTATTGAAAGAAGCTAAGAGACTCAAAAAGCATGGCTAAGATCTTCTTGAACTTGGTTTTGATACTCTTCTTTGTCCTCATGGTCACCCGGGTCGAGAGCTTAATTCCTGGAGGTAAGTAATGGGTTACTAATCTCCATTAATTGATAATATATATTTTCTTCCAGCATACTTACAAAATCTTGTTCTGCAACTTCATCGTACGTTGAGGATCCGCTTTCTATTTCAAAACCTCGGCCAACCACAAGTTACATCCCTAGTACAAGTACTTTCGACCGGTTTTTGAACAAAATCTGTTTTAATGCTGCAATAGCTGGAAGTTTTTCTTTCCTCCAAGAGGATGAGCAGCTTGACAATACCCATGTTTTTCCATAATATTAAAGTAGTTTTCAAGCACACGCTAAGTGCGATTCTTTTCATTGCTAGTGTAAATTACACAATTAGTGATTCACTTAGTCATCAATCTAATCATTTCGTTGGGACTTAAGTCTTTCTCTGGTTTATGCATGGTGCTTTACAGTGAGTCCTCTCCTTGTGTGCAAGGGTGTGGTGGAAGTGGCGAGCGGAGACACTTGTTATGCAATAGCACAGCAGTACCAGTTGACTCTCGACACCTTCTTTTCCTACAATCCAAACATAAACTGCGACGCTCTCTTCATTGGTCAATGGGTTTGCCTCTACGGGTGTTTATCTAAGCCACAAAGATGTCTAGTTTACACTTGTATGAATAAAGGAGTGGATAAGTGCAACACGCTCATCACCCAGTTGCTAGAAATGCAAGCGCAAGGGTCTGGTCGTCATGTTTTGTTTTTGTGTCATCAAGCAATGTAGTCTGAGCATTGTGACCAAAGGGTGTCAATAAAGTTTGTACACATGCTTTATTTCTGTTTTTTGCTGCAAAAACAATTAAAGTATATATGTTATTCAGGAAAGATTTTAGGTGCTGCTTGGGTAACCACCTCAGTAATGTATCAGTCCATTCCACAAGCGACACATGTAGCTCACGGGCCCACCTTTAAGAAAAAACTTGCAAGTCCCTCTCACTCCTTCGTTTCTCTCTCTTCTTAACCATTGCTTTCTTCCTTTTCTTTTTGCCCTTCTAAGGTCATGGACAATGCTTGATTGTAGCGGCCAGCCATTGACGTACCGCTCACAAGCATGCCGACACTCATCCATGCCTATCATTGGCATCGTTCGGGCATGCTATTGATGTCCAGGCATCCATCTTTTCCATCTAGCCATGGACAACGCCCATGGCCAGCCATGGACGGCTGGCTCATGAGTAAGGCCAATGCTCATCACAAGTTGTCTGCCACCACCACAGCTGCCCCTAGTCCAAGAACAAGCCCTAGCCCCCCGTCATTCGCAACCCCTAGCCCTCCCTCAACCCCTGCATCCTCAAAGTCCTCTATGGCTCCAATGTCGTCGCCTCACCAACCCTGCCAAATCCAACAAGGATGACCTTCTCCTTGGCCACAAGGGTCGAGCCCTCGCCAAATCCGATGAAAGCAACCCTCACCTTTGGCCGGCAAAGTCGCGACACCCTCGCCGATGTCATCACCTCCCAAACCCTTGCCACATTTGGCGAGGGCGACCTTCACTTTAGCTGCAAGGGTTAATCTGTCACCAAATTCGACGAAAACGACCCTCATCAACCACAGACAAGGGCTACAACACTCTTGCCCGCCCTCACCTGTAGCCGGTTGTTGGCCACAAACCAAAGGGTAAGAAAGCAAAAACAAAAAAAAAAGGAAAAAAGAGAAAGAAACGGTGAAGGAGAGAGAGGGACTTCCAAATTTTCTTAAAGGTGGGCCCGTAAGTTATGCGGAATGGACTAATGCATTGCTGCGTTGGCTACCCTAACTCCACCCAATATTCTCGTTATTTAGGAGAAATATTATGGCTAACAAAAGGGGCCTAGGAAAACATGGGTTTGGCTCAACTTGGAACCAGACCTCGCCATTCACATTTCCAATCCTAGTTCAGGGAGAATCAGTCAGGTTCGTAATTTAAAAAACTATAGAGCCAACCGAGTATCGATTCAATTCTTGATTTCAAGTGCCTGTTCAATCTGAGAACAAAACCAGCCAGGTCGATTCTAAGTTTGAATTGGACTATCGGCCTTGTTTTGGGATGAAACGGACATTGAAGCTGGGTTGGTATTTGGTTTTAAGGGGAACTGGTCCAGCTCCAAATTTTGAAAACTTAGAACCGATTTAGCACCACGCTCGGGTCCCCAGTTCTGACTACCGACAGAACAATGTAGCCCAGGCGATTGTAAGGTTGAGTTGCCTGGCCAGGCTTCTGCTAAGGTGGAACCGTTACTAAGACTACTGTCGATGTTCTCAAGGTTGACATACGATGCACCTGTGCAACCCTACAACTATACTTTTATAGTATACATATTCATAAATGTCTGGTGGAGCTGGAGCAAATTCAGACTTAGGTTGAATCAGATTTGAGATTGATAATGCTTGTCTTGATCATCAGCATATGCCATCCCTACTCATCCTTAATGCCATGTCATCCACATGTCACTATAATGCCCGGTCAACATGATGTCACCTTAAAGTTTTGATTTACTATAAGATTTTTGTGTTTTGGGATAATTAGGATTACGCATATTGAAAAGTAGAAATTGGAAAAATCAAATTAAAAGAACAAAGTAGTGAAAAACTTAATGAGGGAAACACTTTTAGGAAGCTTTCTTTGGTATCATTAATTTTCCGATATGGTGCAAATGGCTTCATTGGAAGTACTAACTCTGAGATATGATGCCTCTCAAAAGAACACGATGATGCACTTCAAAGCATTCTCCACTCATGAACACAAACCCTCAAATCCGAGAGAAATAGAGTACAACAGAGAAGAAGAAAATGTCACAAATATGGATTTGTCATTTTCTTCTTAAACTTCCTATGGACTATTTAAAGACCCAACGGAGTAAAGGAGAGTGTTAATTTTGGAGAGTTACTTCGAATCTTCCATCTCCCCAAAAGCTTGAAAGTAGAATATTTTTTGGCGCATTATGCATTTATTAAAATTGTTCCTCAAGCCATTTTAGGCAACAGTGACATCATTTCAATTGAACAACTACTCATGTCATTGGTCTAAGTTTGACCAGCCCATTTTTTTTTTCTTGAATTATTTACATCAATCGAAATTCCGGAATACTTGTTTCCGCCTAAATGGACATTTCTAAAAGTACATACATGAAAAATAAAATAATTTTTATAGAAAAAAAGGTCTATAATGTAACTTTGACCCAATGTATAATGTAAACTCTAAACTTTTAATCAGTTCAATATGATATCTGAAGTTTAATTCAATGTACAATGTTATCTATGAACTATTGGTACATTTTCAAATTAGTCCTTGGATTTTATGGAAATGTTCAATATTTTCTTTGAACTTAAATTAATAGAAGTATAAAATTGGATATATATATATATATATATATATATATATATATATGGACTAATTTGAACATTTATCAAAAGTTCAGAGATTGCATTAAATAAATTAAAAATTCGGGAGTGACATTACACATTAGGCTAAAGTTTAGGGATTACTTTGATCAAATTAAAAGTTCAAAGACCACATTGCATATTGGACCGAAGTTCATGGATCATTTCTATTGTTATCTTAATATAATATGATGATGATAAAGAAGAAAGTGACAATTATGGATTTGTCATTTCTTTTCCAGCCTTCCTTTGGTCTATTTAAAGACCCAACAATGTAAAAGGTTGTGTTGATTTTTGAGAGTTACTTCGAATCTTGCATCTCTACAAAAGCTTGAAAGTAGAATCTTTTCTGTTGCATCATGCCTTTTGGATTAAAGTTGGTCCTTACACTATTTAATGCAACAATGACGTCATTTCATTTCCACAGCCGATTGAGTCATTGATCTAAATTTGACCATCTCATTTTTGCTTCTTTCTTTTTCTCCTCCTCCAAAATGAAACATATATAAACAAAGACGATGAAAATTTTAAAGTCAACCCTTATATACGTTATACGTATGTGTCTATATATATACTCACACAATAATCGTCCACTTTTTTGCTAATAACAAGATGGGTTTTCTATATATTGTATACTTAAAGGGGGATTTTCCCTTGAACCTTTAGGTTGAATATAAAACTAAAATGTTACCTGCTCATTATATATGGTTCATCTTACTCTCAATGGCAGCACTCTTAACGGACATCCTAGTTTTAGAGCAACTACAATATTACATCAAGTGTTAAGTTGTAATCAACCTCTAATTCAAACAAACACTCCTAATTTTCTGAGCAAACAGTCTGATATTAGAGCCAAACCCCGATGAGATCCTCTTCTTAATAGCATATAGCACCAGATTAGAAAGTCTTATTAACACAAGGAGAAGCCTTCCCGCGTTTCCTATCATTTCAATCTTCCCAAATACAGTATAAAGTGGAATTTTGAATCTACATCAGCATGATTTATCTCCAATTAGATGGCATCAATTAGTAACACACAAATGGCGATCTGCTGGATGAAAATCTCCATCACTTGAACTTGAGAGTATAATTTTACCAAAGTAGCTGAATTGGGAAAAAGAGTGCCTTCCAAAGCAGCTCGTGTACTCTCCCACTTCATCTCCACATCCCAAAAACTCTAATCTTTTTATGTATGACTTTTTATAATTTGTTAACTTTTGTGTATAGCTTTTTATCATCTAACCATACATTACCATAAGACTATGTTTGGTTATCCAGATTTCTAATCAGGATAAAATAGGATATGTAATCCAAATGATTTTGTTATACCATATCCACTATTTGATAATTGCAATAATAAATTCGGATATATTTACATCATATTATATATATATATATATATATATTGTTTGGTATAAACACCTATATGAATCAAAAACTTTACAAACTGCGAATGGTAAAAATCTCTCGTGACACTATTATCTACTTTATTTTTATTTTATTTTTATTTTATTTTCCTCTCTTTTTTAATTAATTTCTTTTTTATTTCTTTCTTCCCCTTCCATCATTCTCTAATAAAATTTTATTAAATAGAAAATTTTACTAATATACATAAAATACTAAAGCACCTAAAATATGTAATAAATATATATATTTATATATTGAATTTATATTATAAGATAGAATTAAATTCGAATATATAAATAAAAATCTAATTTAATTTAAAAACTGAATTTTTATTTTTTAATTTGAATTTCTCATATTAGAATTCAAATACTATTTATGTTGAAATATAATTATAATTTGTTAATTTAAGAAACTTGTTATTTGAAAAAACATTTCTATTATGGATATTAAAAATCACATCCGCCTTTATCCCACCTTCCCAATGGAATAATTTTATCCAGTCTATATCACATTTATATTCAACTTTATCCTATCTTGAGTAGACATCAAATATAGGATAAGATAAATTTTATCATATCCTGAATTTTATCATAACCGTCAAACGCAGCCTAAGGTTATAACCATGTTTAGACTTATCAAAATGGGTCTTAAACCCATATATGACCCATTTAAAACATAAATTGATCATATATGAGTCACTTACATCTAGAAAAGACTACTTGAGTGGGCTTAAAGATTGAAAGCCTAAAATAAATGGGTTGGATTTAGAACCCATTTTCAACCTAAGGCTCACACTTTCTCTTTCCCTCTTTAACCTCATAAAAAAATTATAAAAATCGAAATTCTAATTATTTTTTATTACTCCTTTTTCTTTTATTTTTTCTTTTCCTTTTTTTTTTCTTTCTTCTTCCATCTTCCTTGACCAGAGGGCGACACGGCGACAACCAGGGACCGGCTAGGCAAGGCTCGAGCTCATCGGCCTCAGGTGAGCTTGAGGTCACCAACAACTAGCAAGACTTGAGCTCGGCCTCACCAATGCAATATTTATCCATTTTTGTCCTGCACCATGGGTGATCATGCAAGTACGCACTCAAGAAAGTAACACCCAATAATCAATGCAACAAATAGATTATAGACGACTTTAAGAACATGGATGTGCTAAGCAAGTTAAATATATCCCTCTCCATTACCACATTTCTGCCAACTATTTCTTCAGAAAAATATGCAAATGGAGTGTATGTGTGTTATGCATGATACAACTAATTAATATGCAATCTATAGTAAATTATTTATCCTAATGTATATGAGACTGATTAATGTATTTTTGTACTTTTCCCTCAGAAAAAGGACAAATGCCCCAAAAGTCTATAAATTAAATGTGTGTGCATTTTCTATTCTAGGATTAAGTGTGCATGACCCTAAATACAAAAACCTAAAGTGTAAATTATAAATATACTCTAAACTCTAAATATGCGTGAATCGTGCAATGATGACGTACGAATCAATCACATACTCAACCATAGCAATCCACACAAGACAATACTGGCGTTCGACCTAAGTGTCTAAAGGTTCAAAAGCCTAATTTGACTTGGTTGATGTAGAGAAATAATCAAATCAAGGTTTTATCAACTAATAAAATGCAAGTGAAATTATTTTATGAGGAAAACGTCCACGAGATTAAACATACCTTATTCTCACCTGGATTAGATAACTTAGGGCAATGAGGCCTAACCCGACACCAGGAAGACCTACAACGAAGTAGACATAAAACAATGCTGTTGTGGCGTACATTTTGATGTGAGCGAGACCAAACTGGTCAACGGGGCCACAAGGAACTTGGCAAGGTTACTATAGCACAACTGGTGGTTTGATGTAGATTGCCAGGAACGATTCTAAACGCACAATAGAGCCACCGAGATGTTGGGTGCAGCAATAGGAATGGCAGTCGGAGGAGCTCACAGGAATGGCGACGGAGGCCAGAGAAATCACCGGAAACTTATTGCTTTGATTATTGGGTGGAATGAAATACCACTGGTGCGAAACTGAGAGCTCTATTTTTTGGTGAGCGAGTGATGGGGCTGATCGCACGTCGGGACTGGCGAATAACATGCGCAATAACTTGTTGGTCCACTTGTGGCCGTTGGAGAGAATCGCTCGAGTGGCTGGCACTCATCGGGAGGATCACGAGCGGGCGAGCTGGAGCGGCTGAATGTTCTCCGGGAAAGGCCGAGCTCTAAAACTTTTGGATCTCTTCGGATGTGATTCTGCTTCAATATGTCAATGATGGTCACGTTATGAAGAAGTCCACTCTACTTGTGCGTACTCCCAGTAAAGATTTAGAGACGGACGTGATATATCGTGAAGGATGAGGTGATGGGCGTGAGATGGTGGGATCGGCAAATAATTATGAAGGTTTCCCCTCTTCTCTCCTTTTATCACTCTGCTTGCATTACCTCCTGCAAGTTTCCCATTCTCTTTCTCTTTGCAAAAGTGGGCATGGAGACTGAGAAACGTGATCGTGTGTAGCCTCCATCTTGCGATGACTTCTTGTGAATATGCTGATTGTTATCAAGAGAGGAGATCGCGAGAGTCCTTGCTGAATGAAACGGGGATGTGAACCCTCAGGAGGTGCTCCCCTCAGAGTTTAATCTGGACAAGAAAAGAAAACACCATTGCAACAGTTTAAATAGCAAAATGGAATCGCACACGATCAAACTAAAGAAAAAGATACTCAACTTAGCTTAATGATTGTCGTCAACGTCGACAAAGCAAGATGAACACGGGACGTTAGGAGAACCTACAAAGAGTGAGTAAATCACTGGGCTTTGGGGGAAGCAATGGAGAAGCGCAAGGATCACTGATCTTGCACAGCAAAGACCAATGTGGTGTGACAATGAAAAGGGGTAAAGAATATTAGAAATGTCAAAAGTTATGTGTAGGGCTCACTTTATTGTCAAAAGTTCACCTAAGTACTGACATGGACACGTGACATGGACACATAACACTCTGACACATTATTTCTAAAAAAATAAAGAATTCCAACACGTTATGACACATTGTATATTAAATGTATATTTTCATATATACATGATAAATTATCATTTTTATGATTATTTTAATCAAATTACTTTGATTCAAATTCACAAACAAATAAATAAGACTAAAATGAATTTACACTAAAAATATTAATCCATAATTTTATTAATATCATTCATTATTTCAATTTGACAAATTCAACTCCATTCTAATAGTCCATATAACTTGGAGAAAAAAACAAGCAATTCACATTATAGACTCACATGTCATATGTGTCGGAAGAGAAGAGAAAAAAAAAACTTGGGAATAAATTGTATATCACGGGAAGTGAAAGTCAAAAGAGAAGAAAAAATTGATTTTTTTTTCTTTTCCCATTTATTATTTTTATTATTGTTTTTTTCACATGTGTACATTTTGACTCCTCATTTATTGAAAATTTTTAAAATTGATCTCGTGTGTCGAAATCATGTGTCAAAACTCACATGTCGGAATTCCAACTCGAGTATTGGATACTGTCGAGAAAGTTGACTAGGTATCAGATTTTTTGACCCGTGTTGATCGAGTGTCTGAGATTATCAGAGAATGTCAAACACATATCAAAGTATCTAACACGACATGAAGGCTCTCGAAGAGTGTCGGTGCTTCTTAGGTTTTCACAAAATCACTTAAGTGTCAAATCGAAGAAAAAACGATCATTTAAGTGCCAATGGTAAAAAATTCTGGCCAAAAATACACAGCTTTTATAATTAAATATTTTATATGACTTAGCATATTACTTAAAAAATCCAATCCAAATGACATTTTCATGTGGCATGCTTGGTATTGGAGTGATCATTTTTTCAGATCATTTTAAGAACAATTGGCACTAAAATGACCACTTTAAATAAAACTTGTTACTCAAAGGATCACTATTTACAACTTTTAAATGACGTTATTCAAGGATTATTTTTAATCGAGCACGCTAGCAAGCCATGTAGGATTGAGAAATTAATAAAACCCAGATCAAAGTTAACACTTAGGTTCCGTTCGTTTCATGAAAAATAACTTCTGGAAAACATTTTCCATATTTTCTTACATTTATTTTATGGAAAATGAATTAATCAAAGAAAACATTTTTTGCTATTAGAAAAAACACCTTCAAAAGTGAGGAAAATATTTTCCACTTTTTAAAAATGAAAAACATTTACATAACTTATTCCACCTCACTTTCTTACACCAAACTAATATTCATTTTATTTTTATATTATCTTTTTCTTTTTTCTTTTTTAAAAAATTGAATTTTTAATTTTTAATTCTTTTTATTTTTCTTTTTTCTTTTCTTTCTTTCCTTTTCTTCTTCTTCCTTAGCCTTGGCCGCTCATCGACATGGCGGGAGTTGGCAACCGGCAACCAGCCACACGCAAGTTGGAGCCTCGCCACAAGCTAGTGAGGCTCGAGCTCACCGGCCGTGATGAGGCCAAGCTCGCCCAATGCCGACGAGCTCGAGCGTTGCCGAGATCCAGCCACTTGAGTGGAGCTTGAGCCTCACCACAGGTTGCCAAATGTCGACGAGGCTCTAGCAACCTCCGGCAAGGCTCGAGCCTCACCCAATCGGCCTCGAGTGAGCTCAAGCCTTGCCAAATTCGACCACCTAGGCAGGGCTCAAGCCTTGCTCGAGATCACCAGACATCAGCGAGGCTCAAGCCTCACCTAGGTGACTAGATCTAGCGAGGCTCAAGCTCGCCGGCATTAGGCAAGCTCAACCTTGTCAGAATTTGGCGAGCTGGAGCCTCATCAGCTTGTGGAGAGGCTCAAACTTGCCTAATGACCAGTTGCCGGTCACCGCTATGGCCGGCAATTGGCCAATAAAGAAGAAGAAGAAAAATGAAAGAAAAGGGAAAAAATGAATAAAAATAATTAAAATTTGATTTTTTTAAATATAATAATAATAAGGAAAAAATGGTTTTCTTACTGAACAATAGAAAATATTTTCTAGTTTATTTTCAAATTTCAGCCGAACAATGAAAAATATGGTTATTTTCCTGAAAAATGACTTCCTGGAAAATATTTTCTAAAAATACCATATTTTCCACGAAAAGAACGAACCCTTAAATGATCGTTTTTATTTTTTTTTAAAAAGTGGTACTTAAATGATTGGAAAAAGAGTTTCTTCTCCCGTGAGAAAGGAAATGAGGCTGACGGGTCTCTCTTGTGGTGGACGTGACCACCAAGAAGAAGGAATTTCTGGTCTCTCTTATGTTTCTCGTCTTCAAGATTTTCTCCTCTCCTTCTTAACGATCACTTCTCTCCCACAACCTGGACACATAGGGGAAAGCCACGATGATGATAAAGACCTCTCTCTATCTTCCCACGATCACCCCTTTTATACGCGTTAATCTTGAGGGTAAAAGGCAAGAAAATATCGTGGAGCTGTGAAGATAATGCTCGATGGTCTCATTGATTCGCTCCTCCTCAATCAATGCGTAAACATTGCATGAGAAAGAAAGTTTCCCCTTAATCTCTCACTTCCCCTCTTGTTCATATTTTCCTTTTAGGCTCCGTCCGTTTCGCGAAAAACAATTTCCACAAAAAAATTTTGGATTTTCTTATGTCCGTTTCACAGAAAATGAATTGTTTGGGAAAAATATTTTTCATAAAGGGAAAAAAGTCTTCTAAACTAAAGAAAAATGTTTTCCATTTTTGAAAAGTGATCAACTATTAGATGCTAGAGTTTCAATGGCGTTTTATGATTGGAGTTAATGGAAGAACCAAAAGGATGTTTCTTCTTCCTCTCTATTTCTCTCTCTTCCGATTCTATCCCCTTGTTTCATTCTCACAGTTGTCCGAAGATAATGTGGCTGATGATCGATATGTAATAGAATCATACTATACATTTATACAGATAGGTATAATCCGCAGAATTACAACAACTATCGTAATGAAAGAACTTATTATAATTACTATAAGTTAGGTGAATTAATGTCCTTCACACTCATGTTTCTGTTTGGTACTGTCATTTCTCAGTTGGGTAAGCTACGGACCCATGAAATAACTCAGTAATCTCGCGGCCTAACATCAAATGTGAACCAAAGCTCCAGTGAAACGGCCATAATATGGGAAACTTTAGCACTACCATTAGTAAGGCATAATTTATCCTACAAAATCAAAAACATGCAAGCTGATGAAAGTAATTTGAAGGTGAAATGCTACAACTCATTCAAAGAAAAGAAGGAGATAGATTGGCTTTTGTGTTTATTTCATCTTATTTCACCTAATCAAAAACAATGAAAAAAAGTCGCCTTTTATAGGCTTAATACATGACTCTTACATTTAATGACTCATTAACAATTTCTAGCATTCCAAGGAGATAGACTTCTAGAACTCACAAATTATTAACTAGACCTAGAAACACGAACAGTCACGACATAGAAATACGAATAGACTTCAAAAAAGAAACGCTACAATGATGACTCTTTTTCAATGCATGTACCGAGTGGTCTTTGGTATAAGTTTGGAATATCAGCAACGCACTAACCAATCCACATCGGTAGCCTCGACAACGACAACATTTATGAATTTGGTTCAATTTATAGCACTCCCCCTTAAACCAAATTCTCTTCCATCGATCATTCCAAGTAGGCTCTTGAACTTTCGGAAAGTATTGATCTTGCGAGGTTTAGTAAAAGTGTCTGCTACTTGATCTCCCATCTTTACATGCAACACTTTAACCTCATTCTCTTTAACCTATTCTTGAATGAATTAAATATCGAATATCGATATGTTTGCTTCGTTCATTAAAAAAAAAAAAAAGGATTTTTCGGCGATGCAATAACAAATACATTATCAACAAAAATCTCAGTTGCTTTCTTCTGCTCCATAAGAATATCTCTAAGTAGTCTTTTCAACCATATTGCATGACAAACACATGAGGATGCAACTACATATTAAACTTCACATGTCAACAGAGTAACACTGGATTGCTTCTTTGATGACCACATGAAAGCTGTGTCACACAAGAAAATACAAAGCCTATAGTGCTTTTTCAAGTACATATCAAAAAAATTTAAAAATATTAATTAAAAATTTAAAAAAAAAAATCGAGAGGCCAAGTCGGGCTAAATCCAATCTTGGCCAGGCCCACCCTCCCCCCCCCGGCGCTTGGGCGTGGCCCCTTGTCTTTTCCTTTTTCTTTTCTCTCGTAGCCCAAAGCCTTTCCCCTTTTTGGCATGGCCTGCGCCCGAGCCTATCTTCTCCTTCAGCCATCTTCTACGCGGGGACTAGTGAAAAGAAAAGGAGTTGTAGGACGGGATAGCAGGATCGCGTGGGGGCAGGCGGCAGCGCAATCCGAAGGTCAGAGCAGGCTAGCAGAGAGCTTATTTGTCGAATGAAGCCATGCACGCGAGCCAAGCGGGCAAAGAGGAGAAAAAGGAAGCAAAACAGAAAGAGGAGGGGGGTGGGGACAAAACAAAAAGGGGGAGAAAAACGGAGAGTGAGAGGAGGAGAAGAGGCCGAAGAAGGAAGCAGAGGAAGAGGAGACCCTCCCCCAGAGCCGCCGATCGCTGCCGGAGCCGCCGACCGCCTCCAACTTTGTCGTAACCTAGGTAAACATTTTGCCGAACATCTGGTGTGCGTAGCTTGAAGCGAGCTGACCAGAGCTCATTCCGCCTGTTTCAGGCGAGCTTTGGTCTCCATAAATCCCTGGTTAGGTCGTCGTTGGTTGTTTGTTGTTTGCTGTGGATCTCGGACCCACCTCGAGTCCTAACTGGGTCTAGAATATTGCGAGTCCTGAGTGCCCCCCACCTATTTGTCCAAATGCCAAGCTCAAATCCAGCTTTGCCATCCCTGACTTTAGCCCTTTTTTTTTTTTTTTTTTTTTTCGGTCACCGGAGCACCGTCGAGGTCTAGCCAGATGCCAAGCCGAGCCCCTACCTAGTCAAAGCAAAAGCATCACGCTCTAGCTAAACGTCGCCCACGCCGGTCACCATTGCCGCTTCCCTTGTCACGACTAAACAGTCACGAGACAGGGGCCGCGGGCTGGCAAAATGCCGGCCTCGACTGACGTCTTTGCCGCAGCCGTCGAAACCCCCGACTCCAGACGTCAAAGGTCGCTCCCATTCGCCCAATTGAAGTAGCGCCATCGTGACCCTCACTTGCGCGCGTGCCCTCGCCATCCCCCTGCTGCAGAGCGGGGTCAAGGGCCGAGCTGGGCCAGATTACAAATCTAGCCCGGTCAACCCTCTTTCATTCGGGCCTACAAGAGGCCTTTTCCAAAAAAAAAAAAAAAAAAGAGTTGGGCCCAACCCTCTATCAAACGCAAGCCCAACCAAGGTTGGTTGGGCCTAGGCCTTACGGGCAAGCCGACTAGCCTGCCCCCAACCGGACCAGACCTGGGTCGAGTCAGATTGGACCCGACCAGGTTCGCCCAAGAAAAAAATTCTGAAAAAAATATTATTATTTTATTATTATTTTGAAAAACATTAAAATATTAAAAATTTTCAAAAATTAAAAAATGTAGGGTTTGGTTAGGAATTGTCATTCTTGCATTCTTAGTGTAATTAGGCCTTTATTTCTTTCGTATATTGATTATTTCGCATGTTTAATTTGTATATTTTATTATGTTTAATTACATGTGCTGAAGTTTATTGCAATTAGGATTTTGGCTGCAAATTGTTACTTTAATAATTGCATACCCACATGATCACCTCGCATGTTAGTAGATAGGTGTAAAATCAATCCAAACCGCCTGACAAAAATCTTTTCTTTTAAAATGAACAAGACTAGATACCGAAAGGGTACTAATTGGTCAATTAGTGTAATCAAGTCCCCGACCCTAGATTCTCTGGTTGTGTAGGAAGTATAGCATACTCTCGTGCCTCACTTGGTTTCTATCCAACCCTAATAGGCTAGTGGCAACTCAGTTTTTCGCAAAATTCTTAAGAATACCCCAATGTCACGCGAGGTATGGGCTTGGGAGAGCTCGTGCCTAATCATGGGTCATAGGTCCGTCCTTTAGATAATACCCCTAAACCTGTTCCCTCCCCCCGAGGGGTAGGTCATGACATCCACCATAGTCGTTATCCGAGTAAGCTCTAAGTTAAAAGGATTCAAAAAGATAGTAGCATAGGCCATGAGAAGTAGTACCTTTAATGTACCAAAGTATCCTCTTTGCAACTTTAAGATGAGATGACTTCGACTACTCCATATATCGACTCACAATATCAACACTATACATAATGTCCAGTCTTGTGCATGTCAAGTATCTCAAACTCTCAATCAAGCTTCTATAATATGTCAAATCAACATTGACACCATCATCAAACTTCGAAAGCTTGGTTATGCACTCCATTGGTGTATTGACTGGAGTACAATTCTTCATGTTGAATCTTTCAAAGATATTTTCTGCATATCCTTTTTGGGAAATAAAAATCCCATCAGCACTTTGCTTCACTTCGATGCCAAGAAAATAGTTCATGAGACCCTTATCGGTCATCTCAAATTTTTTCACCATCGATGCCTTAAAAGCATCAATCATCGCCAAATTATTTCTTGTAAAAACAAGATCATCAACATATAAATAGGCAAGTAGAACATCACATTTTTCTTACTTCAAATAGAGTGCATGCTAGTATGGACATTGTATGGATCCATTCATCTTGAAATATGCATCAATTTTGGAATTTCATGCTCTTGGTGCTTGTTTAAGCCCATATAGAGCTTTCTTCAATTTCAGCACTTTGTCTTCATGACCTTTCACAACAAACCTATCGAGTTATTCAACATAAATCTCTTCTTCAAGAATGCCATTCAAAAATGCTTATTTGACATCCATTTGATAAATTCGCCAATCATTTTGAGCGGCAATGGAAATGATCAATTCAATCATTTCCATGCAAATAACAAGGCAAAAACTTCATCATAGTCGATTCCAGCTTTTTACTTGTATCCCATCGCAACTAATCTAGCCTTGTACCTTATCACTTCACCTTTCTCATTTTTCTTGACCTTGTATACCCATTTGACTTCAATCAATTTCTTGGCCTTTGGAAGATCAGTAAATTCTCATGTTTGATTATTCTCAATGGCTTCAATTGCTTCAGCCATGGCTTTCCTCCATTTTTCTTCTTTAGCAGCATCATCATAGACAAGTGGTTCACAATATGCAAGAAGACATACAATGTGAAGCTCGTCGGGAGTTTCATAAATGTTAGACAATCTCCTCGATCTTGGCACCAGCAGTTCATCGACACCATTCGAAGAGATGAAGAATGTTGGAGAAGAAGGTGAAGAATGATCATTCAACTCACCCAACCACAGGTAGCGCAGTTGGTGTGAGTTCTCTCCCTTATCGCAGAGGTCGAGGGTTCAAACCCTCTCATTACTAAAGTGTCTAAAGTGGGGGGTCCTGGTGTTAGGGTCCTAGGCCAACCTCCCCCAAGGTTTACGTCTAAATAGCGGCTTGCGGCGAGGCCCGACGATGCCATCAAGCACTGGAGGGTTGTGTGATCCCCGAAGGGTGATCTCCGGCGGTTCCTCGGTTAACCAAAAAAAAAAAATGATCATTCAACTCCGTTTGATCGGTATCACCACGAGCATTTTCTTCTTTTTGATTATCTTCCCACATGCCATCGTCATCAAACTTAATATCTCTGGTTATATACACTTTCAAATCATTAGGATCAAATAATCAATAGGTTTTGGATGATGAGTCACACCCAATAAAGATGAGCTTTTTTCTCTAGTCTTCCAGCTTCGATCTTTTTTGGTTTGGGACATGAGCATAGGCAATACTCTCGAAAATTCTCAAGTGTGAAACACTTAGTGTTCTCTCGGTCCATGCTTCCTGTGGAGTTACGCCTTCAAGTCCGAATGTGGGATATCTATTTTGAAGATAGACTACACACGAAACAGCTTCAGCCCCAAGCTCCTTGGACAAATTTTTGCTCTTCAACATGCTCCAAACCATGTCGAGAATGGTTCTATTTTTCCATTCAGTTATGTCATTTTGCTTAGGAGAATATAGAGCCGTCAAGAAACATCGAATACCATGATCCTTACAAAATTTGTTGAATATGATTAAGTTAAATTCCTCGCCATGATCGGTCCTCAAAGCTTTAATAAAATAGCCACTCTCCTTTTCAGTCAGGTTCTTGAATTGTTTGAACATATCAAACACTTCTATATTTTCTTTCAAAAAATACACCCAAGTTTCCGAGTAAAATCATTAATAAAAGTAACAAAATATCGATGATTACCATATGAGTAAGGAGTGACTAGGCCACACACATCATAATGAATCAATTCAAGCAACTTCTTCGCTCGATAAGTCGCTTCATTTGGAAAGCTATTTCTAGAATGCTTATCGATAACACACCCTTCACAAAATTGATCAGGATGATCAATATGTGGTAAGCCATAAACCATCTTCTTGTGAGAAAGCAAATTAAGTCCGCCAAAATTGAGATGGCCAAACCTCAAATGCCATAACCATGAAGGATCATCCACACACGACTTCAGATATTGAGACATTTCATTCTTTATATTGAGAATAAATATCCTATTCTTCGATATCTTCACATCCGCAATCAATTTATTATTCTTGTCTCTTAGCACAAAACTAAGATCATTCATATGAGTAGTATAGCTTTCTCCAAAAGCTGTCCCAAACTCAAAATATTGCTTGACATTTTTGGGACATAATAAACATTAGTAATAAACTAACGTACACTATTCTTCAAATGACTCAAATTTGTACCTTTTCCTTCGACAAGAATTTTGGAGTTATCACTGAAAAAGATTTTCCCCTTAATTGTCTCATCTAACTTGGCAAACATCTCCTTTCTCCCGCACATGTGATTGCTTGCACCAATATTCAAATACCACATATCATTTTGACCTCCTTCGTCTTCTTTGAATGCCAATAATAGAAATTGATTGGCATTATTCACCAAGTTCACCTTTTCGTCTACTCTGCTACTCTCTTTGTTCCAATAGTCAGAAGCATAATGGCCAAGTTAATTGCAACAACAACATTGAGATTTATCATGCTATTAACCTATTAAGTTCTTTCCTCTTCCACAAACACCCCTTTGATATTGATATCTACCATCATTTCAAGTAGCATCTCCTTTGCTTCGTCCACGACATCTTCATTGAAAGCGACCTCGGCCTTGACCTCAACCACGATCTTGGTTTGTCCCGTGAGTTTGCACGGGATCGTTTCTTTGCTCCTTCTCATCTTGGATGGTTAGCCGCGTTTGGAGAACTTCCTCCATTGGTTCAATCTTTTTTCCTTTTGAACCTTTCTTCATGAGCTTATAATGAACCCATAAGCTCATTGATTGTCATGGAATCCAAATCTTTGGATTCTTCAATTGCAACAACAATGTGATCGCACTTCTTGTCTAAGGACCAAAGTATTTTCTCGACAACACAAACATCCGAAACGTCTTCTCCGTTTCTTTTCATCCGGTTGACAATTGCCAAAACTCTTGTGAAATAATCATCAATCAATTCAGATTCTTTCATATGAATTACCTTTAATTCGCCTCTCAAAGTTTGAAGGCGAATATTTTGAACTTTTTGTACTCCTTGGGGTGTGTTGTGAAGAATCTCCCATGCCTCCTTAGCTATAGTGGCGTTTGACACCTTTTCGAACACGGAATCATCTAAACCTTGTTAGATGATTGACGGGGCATATTGATCTTCCGAACGAACCTTCTCCAAGGCATTCCTCTAGTTCTAGTTCAAGGTAGCTTCATCCTCTGGCTCATCATAGCCAATGTTAACAAGTTCCCACATACCATAGGTGTCGAGTAAAGCTTTCATTCTAATAGCCCAGTTACCATAATTTTCTTTGGTAAGACAAGGGTTCTTTGGTAAGACAAGGGTATTAAAGAAGAAGCTGATTGTTTATTGAGACCATGATCACAAACTGTGCGCTCTGATACCAATTTGATGGAAGTAATTTGAAGGTGAAATGCTCACAACTCACTCAAAGAAGAGAAGGAGATAGATAGGCTTTTCTATTTATTTCACCTTATTTCACCTTATTGAAAACAATTATAAGACTCGCCTTTTATAGGCTTAATACATGACCTTTTTTTAATGACTGATTAACAATTTCTAGCATTCCAAGGAGATAGATTTCTAGGAACTCACGAACTATTAACTAGACCTAGAAACATGAATAGTCACGACATAGAAATATTAATAGACTTCTCAAAAAAAAAAAAAATGCTACAATGATGACTCTTCTTCAATGCATGTACTAAGTGGTCTTCGATATAAGTTTGGAATATCAGCAACGCGCTAACCAATCGACATCAGTAGCCTCGACAATGACGACATTTATGAATTTGGTTTAATTTCTAACACCGGCCTCATCTTAATAATTCATCGACATGTAAAATCCAAGCCGGTGAAGATTCTTCATTCAAAAAGAACATTCTTAGTTTGACTTTTGCAATTCGCAAAGAAAGGAAAACTCGCATAGGTATTATCCTTCCCCCTCATGTCATATACTCCAAATAAAGCTTATTTTTAATATGTAACCCAAAGCATCAACACAAAGCCGGCTCTTTCTTTTAACTCGTAACAATGCAATTTGTCTCATGCTCTTATTTCATCTATGAATAGAAAGGTACACAAGGCATATCTCTTACAAACTCAGTATCGAAAGAAGCTAAGAGATTCGAAAAGCATGGCAAAGATCACCAGTCACAAGTCCACCGTCTTCTTCAACTTGGTTTCGTTACTCTTCTTTGTCCCCATGGTCCCCGTGGTTGAGAGCAGAGTTATTGGAAGCAAGTAATGTGTTACAATTCTCCTTTAATTGATAAAATATATTTTCATCCGGGTGAAGTACAACCCAATTGCCAAAACTTGGCACGAATAGACACTTAAGTGCCAAAAGTTAAGAAAGTGGCACTTAAGTGCCACTTTTTTTTAAAAGTGGGACACTTAAGTGCTATCTCCGGCGAACCTCATCGGAAATCTCATGTGGTAATTTTTTATTTTTATTTTTTCGTCTACATGGCTCGCCGAAGTGTTTTTTTTTTTTTTTTTTTTTGTCGGTCATATTCTATTCCTACTCTAACTCTCACTCTTAGAGTTTTGCCCTGCCTCCTTGCAGGGCATGGGAGTCGAAACCCACTTCTAAAATTAATTCATCCCACCCCAACCCCCAAAAAGGTGGGGATTCGAACCCCCACCTTCCCCTTCCAAGTTGGAAGGATGGCTATTGGGGCAAACCTCGGTGGTTACTTGCCGGAGTGTTGACTCAACAAAAAAAGGCAAAAACAACGATTTCGTTTTATTTTTATAATTTATTTAAATTAATTTTTATATTAATTATATACCACGTCAGAAAACAAAACTATGTCGTTTTTGCTTTTATTTAGCCACGTTAATGTGCAAAACGACGTCATTTTGCGTTTACCTCGCCGGAAAATCAACGTCAGCATTTTAGCCGGATTTTGGCCGGATTGGCACTTAAGTGATCCATTTTGCTCCAATTTTGACACTTAAGTGTCACTTTCCTAACTTTTGACACTTAAGGCTACATTTGTTTGTGTTCTTTTTTTCTTGTCATGAACACAACTTCTGTTTTTTTTTGTTTCGGGGAACAAAAAAAGAACAGAAACGCGTTTGTTTACACTTTTGTTCCAAATCTATTTTTTTGTTCCCGGGAACAAAGTTGGAACAGAAACAATAAATAAGAAAAACTTGTTTCTTGTTCCCAGAGCACTTCCAATAAACAATTTTTCTCTCTCCTATTTTTTTCTTCTCTTTCTTTTCTTCTTCTTTTTTCTTCTTTTCTTCTTATTTTTTCTTTGGCCGGTGGCCGACCTCAGCCATGGCCAGCGACCAACCGTCAAAGGCCGACGACCTCGTCGAACCGTTGCCGGCCCCTAGCAAGGCCGAGCATTGTCGGCCCTTGGTGAGGCTCGGCCTCGCCTTGGCTAGCGAGCTCAAGCTTGTCCGGATCCGACGAGGCCGAGCTCGCCTAGCCACTGACAAGGCTCTCGCCCAGCCAAGGCGAGGCCAACCTCGCGCCGGCCGGCGAGCCTCGCCGTGGCTGGGCAAGGCCGCCGGCCATGGCCAAGGCCGACGACCAGCCAAAAGGAAGAAAAAAATTAAAAATTAAAAATTAAAAATAAAATTAAAAAAATTAAAAAAAATATATACAAGTTTACCAAACATGTTTCTGTTCTTCTTCTATTCCAATAATAGAAATTTTGTGCAGTTACCAAACGCGTTCTTCTTTTCAAAAATTGTTCCCCGGAACAAAAATAGTTTTTTTTCTATTTATATTCCCTATAACAATTTTTGAACAAAAACGTTACCAACGCACCCTAAGTGTCTCTCCATGCCAAGTTTTGGCACTCCAGGTGTCCGGAACTCATTTTCATCCCGCATACTTCAAAATCCTGTTCTACAACTTCATTGTGCGTTGAGGATCCACTTTCTATTTCCAAACCTCAGCCAACCGCAAGTTACATCCCTAACACGAGACCTTTCGACCAGTTTTTGGACAGAATCTGTTTTGATGCTGCAATAGTTGCTGGAAGTTTTTCTTTCCTAGAGGAGCATGAGCAGCTTGACAATACCCATGTTTGGCCATAATATCAAAATATTTTTCATGCACATGCTAAGCGTGATTCTTTTCATTGCTAGTGTAAATGGGACTCAAGTCTTTCTCTGGTTTATGTGTGGTGCTTTACAGTGGTTCCAAAGGCAGAACCTGGCCTTGTGTGCGACGAAGTGGTGGGAGTGAAAAGCAGAGACGCTTCACAATAGCACAGCAGCTCGACTTGACTATCGAAGCCTTCGTTTCATCAATCCAAACCTAAGCTCTCTTCATCGATCAATGGCTTTGCATCGCCGGGAAGTCGACCTAAGCCCCAAAAGATGTCTAGTTTACACTTCTACAAATAAAGGAGTGGGTAAGTGCAACGCACTCATCACCCAGTTGCTGGTAATGCAAGTGTGGTGGTCTAGTCGTCATGTTTTGTTTCAGTGTCATCAGGCAATGCAGTTTGCCAATTGTGACTAAAGGGTGTCCATAAAGTTAGTACACATGTTTTATTTGTGTTTTTGCAGCACAAACCGAGATAGCTAGCAATTATATAATATTATATACATACAATGTATGTATATATTAGTCAGGAGATATATTCTGGCCTAGAAAAGGGGCTTAGGAAAACATGGGTTCGGCTCAGCTTCGAACCGCTCCTCGCGATTCATGTGTCCAATCCTATTTCAGGAAGAATCAGTCGTGTTCATAGTTTGCAACTGATTATCGATTTGATTCTTGGTTCCAGATGCCTGTTGAATATGAGAACTACACCAGCCAAGTCGATTCTAAGGTTGAATTGGACTATCGGCCTTGTTTCGAGGTTAAATGGACCTTGAAGCCAGAGCTTTGTACTTCACCCTTGCAGGAAAACAAAGTGTTTTTTAATTTGGTTCTTGGGGGGATTGGCCTAGCTCCAGAATTTAAAAACCTAGAACCAATTTAGGACTGTGCTCGGTTCCCAGTTCCGACTTCCGACTTCCGACTTACAACAAAACAATACAGCCAAGTCAATTGTAAGGTTGAGTTGGCCGGCCGGGCTTATGCTACGGTTGAACCGATACTAAGACTGTTTTTGACGTTCTTAAAGTTGACATACGATGCACATGTGCAATCCTACATCTATAGTATACATATTCATAAGGGTCTGGTGGAGCTTGAGTAAACTGAGATTTAGGTAGAATCAGAATTGTGATCGATAGTACCTGTCGTGAACATCAGCATATAATCCATCTCTACTTATCATTAATGCCACGTCATCCACATCTCACTATAGCGCCATGTCATCAAAATGCCATGTCGTCAAAATGGTCACTGGTGTCATTGCTTGTAAGCACCTAAGCCCAGTTCGAGTAGCTGAGACTTCCTTAATAATTACGTTATATAAATCAAATTGACCTCGAACCTTGTAATATAGGTTAAATAATTAGTTGAATTACGTTTGTGTTAAGTACGTTGATGCGTTCGTGAGTCGTTGAGAATGATGCCACCTTAAAATTTTAATTTACTATAATATTTTTGTGCTCTGGGATAATTCAGAATATGCATGTTGAATGTAGAAAATGGAGAAAAATCAAATTAAAAGAAGAAAGTAGAGAAACACTTCTAGGAAGCTTTCTTGGGCACTGTTATTTTTCCAACACGGTGCAAACGGCTTCACTTCTAGGAAGCTTTCTTGGGCACTGTTATTTTGCACTGCAAACGGCTTCACTGGAAGTAATAAAATGTCACATTATGGATTTGTCTTCTTTTTTTAAGCCTACCTATGGTCTATTTAAAGATCCAACAAAGCGAAGGGCAGTGTTGATTTTGGAGAGATACTTCGAACATTGCATCTCCTTAAAAGCTCGAAAGTATCTTTTTCGGCGCAATACCACCAACAATAATATCATTTCACTTTCCCAACTAATTGGGTCATTGGTCTAATAAGTTTGACTGACCCATTTTTTTTCTTGAACTATTTACGTCAATCGAAATTCTAGAACACTTGTTTTTACCTAAATGGACATTTCAAAAAGTACAGATGTGAAAAAAAAAATTAAAATAGTATGCCTATAATGTAACCTGTATGCCTGTTTTTTAACATGATTTTAACATAAATATGACCAAAATTTGTAGTTTGCCGTCAAGGAGACCTTCCTGCTAATAAATTGTATTCTGATTTCTCTTGATTCCTCTACCTGATTCACTGTAAAACCTTTCAATTAAGGACAGTCGAGCCATCCTCCATTTTAAATATATTTCATAAAAGATATATAAATTGAGGCTTTGTTTGTTTCACACAGAATAACTTTCAGGATAACATTTTCTGAATTTTTCGGCGTTTGTTTCACGGAAAATGAATTAGTCAAGGAAAATATGTTTCACTATTAGAAAAAACAACATTTAAAAGTGAGGATCGAAAACATTTTCCATTACTTCTTCCACATTGCTTCCTTTCATCAAACACATTTTCATTTTATTTTTATGCTTTCTAATTCTTTTTCCTTTTTCATTTTTTTAAAAAATCGAGTTTTTAATTTATTTTCGTTTTTTTTTTTTTCTTTTCTTTCTTTCCTTTTCATCTTCTTCCTTGGCCTTGGCTGGTCGTCGGCCACAACTACGCCAACAACTGGGCCGTGAGCCAACTCAAGCCTCCCCACAAGCCAGTGAGGCTCCACCTTGCCCAAGCCCGACGAGCTCGGATCTCGCCAACCTATGGCAAGGCTCTTCCTAGCTCAAGCTCAGCAAGCTGAGCGAGGCTCAGGCCTCACTTGAGCTTGCCAGAGGTTTGTCGGCCTAGGTGGAGCTCAAGCTCTTCAAATCTGGTGACCATGTCTTGGTCAGCCACTTGGTAGCTAGCCATCGTCAGACATGTGGTGGTGGAGGAAGGAATAGAAAAAGAAAAAAAAATTAAAAATAATAAAAATTCGATTTTTTTAAATAAAAATAATTTAAAATTCATTTAAAATATATAATAAAAAATAAAAACTAATTTTTTTGGTAATTTTTCCAAAAAAATCAAATTAGATAATGAACAGCGAAAAATTTTCTGCTCAAATTTTAGGTTTCAGTCGAATACCGAAAAATATAATCATTTTCTTGAAAAATGGTTTTTCAAAAAACATTTTCCGAAAATATGATATTTTTCGTGAAACAAACAAATTCTGAATGAGCATTGTTTTCCAAAATAGTGAAAAATGGGAGGCGAAAGGTCCACTACAAACCCCATTACATCAAATCAACTGTCAATATAGCAAAACAACCTGAATCACTAACAGCAAGGTGCAACTGCAGTACAGCATCCAGGAGTAATCAACCCCCGCTTCAAACGAAGACCCCTAGCCATTCTCAGCAAGCAGTCTGATATTGGAGGCAAACCCAGATGAGATCTTGTTTTTCAACAGCAAATGGCACCGGATCAAGAGAAGCCATCCCCGTGTATCGCGTCATCTTGAGCTCGCCAAATATAGCATGGAGCGACATCCCAAGCTGATTTCAGCAGAGGTTCCCTCGGAAACCGACCTCGCAATTCTAGGAACAGCCCAAGAACTCCGAATCCCAGTGGCCAACAGATCTAGGGACTTCGCACAGGTCCAAGATCCTGCTCCATTGCTTGCTCAAGAGAAATGACAGGCAAAGAGTACTGCACAGAACACATTGACAATCCGCATCACAGCATTTCTGGAATCCATCAAAAACTATGAGCACTGCCAAGCATGATCAGCCACGCAATGAAGCCAAATCTTGGAACATTTGGAGGAAACCACCTCAGCAATGCATTAGCCCATTTAGCGAGCTACACATGTAGCTCTCATGTCTTATATATGAATGTAACTTTTTCTATATTTTGTCAACTTATGCGCAGGACTCTTCATAATCTAGTCGCACAACAGCATAATGTTCTACTTTTGTCTGAACATTTTGTCCGACCACGGGCTATGGGGGTGACGTCTTGCAGCGTACGAATTCGAAATGCAAAGCAGAAGTCAAGTGTTCCAGTTACGAAGAAAACGCCATCCCTACGCGCACGATGTATAGTGAGATAACACGGAATCATCTTTAATCCTAGGTAACCAAATTAGATGTTTCTCGGGTTTATCGGATCTTAAAATCCTAAACAAAATCCAAAATCATCGGTGAACGAATCATGCACATCAATAACATGGACCGATTTATTGGCAAGACACATGAGTGCCCTAGCCTCCATCCACATTTTAAAAGAGAGAAAAACAAAGAAATTATATTAATTTGGACAGCCAACCACTTTCCTTCACACAAACGGGCAGAGAAAAAGAAGGACCGCCAGTCGTCGCGGTCAACGGCGAGAGAGAGAGAGAGAGAGAGAGAGAGAGAGAGGGGCGGTCTCAACGGGCGCAACCGAAAACCATGCACGTACGTACGTACGCCTCTTTCCCCCTTCTCCCTCCTCTCTCCTCTCTCCTCTCGCCACGTGTCCCGCCCACCCCACGCGAATTCCCCATTCTGCCCCTCCTCCCTCCCTTAACCTCACAAAACTCCTCCCCCTTCGAGCTCTTCCCGCGTCTCTCTCTCCATATTTTCTCTCTCTTATCTCTCTCTATCTTCCTTCCTTCCTTCCTTCCTTCCTCGTCTCGCGCGTTCATTCGCTCTGGCGAGAAGCCGCTGCAACGACCTCCCTTCCTCACAGCTGGAAACCAAAGGTTCTCCCTCTCTCTCTCTCTCTCTCTCTCTCTCTCTCTCTCTCTCTTCATCACCTCGCGGCTCGCGGAAGCAGAGCGCACGTCCTGCCGTCTCCGTCGCCGTCGAGTCGCCGTCGCCGTCGTGGATCCTTCGATTGGCTGAGGAGGAGGATCGAACCGCGCAACGGCCGAGGCGCCTCTGCGCCTCTGGCCGGAGAGTCGTTTTCCGTTTCGCGCGAGCTCGAGCTCGGGCTCGAGCTGAGCTGGCGGTGGAAGAGGAGGAGGAGAGGGGGAACACTAGGGAGAGTTTCCGGTCGGCGAAACGCGAGCTTCCGTCGAGCGAGCGCTGGGCCGCGTCGTTACCGGCCGTCGACGGTAGGCAGAAAGATATCGGTATCCGAAGGACTGGCCCGTCGCGTCGAGGTTTCGTCGCCATTGATAGGCCTACCGTCGTCGGAGATTACGTTTAGGATGTTGGAGTCGAGTTTATCTTGTTCAGAACGCGCTTCGCTGTGAATATATATATCTTTGCTGTACGCGGGGAGTTATTGAATCTGATTCTCTTCCGAAACTAAATTTTTTCGAATGCCGTCTCTTGGGATTGAGAATTAGCGAATAGAACGTTGCGTTTCTCTGGAAAATGGAAGGAGGATCGTATGCGGAAGTTCCAGATTAGGGACTCGTCGTCTAATGATCGTGTTTAGTTTTTTCCAAATGGCGCTTCTCTCGTCGTGATACGAGCAATTGGGGTGGAATTCTCGTGGGGTTGAGCTTCGGTCTTCATTTTTATGTGCCTGCGAAGTTTCCTTATCTTGACAGATGCAGTAAATTTCGCTGTGGTGATGTGCGTTTTTGATTGTTGAAACTTTTTTTGTGGGCAGGACGGGGAAAGAAGCCAGAGTAGGTTCCGCTTGAGCAGTGGAACCCAATGGCGAGCCACGAGTCAGGTCCTCAAGGGCTCTCTCGGCGGCCATCTCGGAGTGCCGCCACCACCATATTCTCCACTGAGGTGTTCGACAATGAGGTCGTACCATCCTCGCTCTCCATCATCTCTCCCATCCTTCGAGCAGCCAAGGAGATCGAGCATGAGCGCCCTCGCGTCGCCTACCTCTGTATGCTTGCCTATAAAAACCAACTGCCCCTTCTTTAATTTGATCGGCTGATGAATGAATATGAAGTGCACAGCTGCATTTTTTGAATTACTGTATCTTCAGTTATTGGTTCCATATTTTTGATAGCTAAGTGATGCATTTATTATCCCTGTACCTCTTAGGCCGGTTCTATGCCTTTGAGAAAGCGCATAGGTTGGACCCGAATTCCACAGGACGTGGTGTAAGGCAGTTCAAGACAGCTCTCCTGCAGCGATTAGAGAGGGTAATTTCTTCTCGCCTCATTTGATTCTGCCTCCAATAGTCCGCTCTTTTGATACTATCTAAGTTCCATATATATATATATATATATATATATATATATATATATATATATATATTTTCTAGATGTTGAACAACCATGCATCTTTTGCATCAATTTAGAAATTCGTATCTAGTGAGTTAATCGATAAAAAGTGGGGGTTTTGGTCATATGATTGTCTAAAATGTCAGCTGCTTAGACTCTGCCATCACCAATATATGACGAATAAATCATGTCAAGTAAAGCGGTGCAATCCGTTTGACGTGAACAATGAAGAGACAGCTATATCGATCTCTGTTGACCATAGATTGTGGACTGAATTGAAGGCTCTCTTACTTAGGACAATGCGTCCAGTCTGGCATCTCGGGTGAAGAAGACCGATGCACATGAATTTGAGAGCTTTTATTATCAATACTATGAAAATTATGTGCAAGCACTGGACCAGGGGGAGCAGGCCGACAGGTATTTATATAAGTTGATCTTTTTGTTCTCTCTTCATCGCCATTTGGAACACCCCTTTCACATATCATGGAGGCTTTTAAATGATTTAGTAAAAGAAGTAATGATGCAATGAGACGATCAGATCCCTATGAGTTGAACTGCTGCTGCTCTTCCATTAAAATTTGTTTGACAGAGCTCAACTTGGCAAGGCCTATCAGACAGCAGGAGTGCTCTTTGAAGTTCTTTGTGCTGTTAATAAGTCCGAGAAAGTAGAAGAAGTTGCTCCAGAGGTAGTTTACTAAATTGTTTGTTGAGAACTCAATTGACTTGATTGTTGCAATGCTTAATTTCTGCTTCTCTGAGCAGATTATCGCTGCAGCTAGAGATGTCCAGGAGAAGAAGGAAAAGTATGCTCCTTATAATATCTTACCCCTGGATTCTGGTGGGGGATCCCAAGCTATTATGCAACTTGAAGAGGTACTTTCCTTGCTTTATTTGCTTACATGCTATTCTACATTTCATATATAGAACACATGTTGGTGTCCCTTGTCCTGACCATTCTTTTTGCCTTACAACCTCACTTAAATTGTCTTACTGTATCTCAGGTAAAGGCTGCTGTAGCTGCTCTAAGCAACATACGCGGCCTTAGTTGGCCCACTGGATTTGAGCAACAGAGGCAGAGAGCTGGAAATTTAGATCTTCTTGATTGGTTAAGGGCAATGTTTGGGTTCCAGGCAAGTCTACCGACAGTAAATGTGATCTATCAGTACCTTGAAACCACATCACTGCGTTGCACTATAAGGACTTTGTTTTTTGTCTGCAACTATACAGAGAGACAACGTCAGGAACCAGAGGGAGCATTTGATTATGTTTCTAGCTAATGTTCACATAAGGCTTCATCCCAAGCCTGAACCTCTGAACAAGGTAGGCACCTACACTCTACATCAGTCATGGTAAAGAGTTTATATTGATTACATGGCATTATAGAGATGGTGGTAGATAGCGCATAGTTTAAGAACCAGTAACTATACCATCTAGTTCGCCCCGAGAGTGTGGATTATTGGCTCTGAAGGTGCATGGCGACACAGTCATCCAATTAGAACATCTAGCGAATGTCATCGGTCTCTGTCATATTTCTGCCTATGAAGGCCCGGTGGATATTGCATTGCCTAATTTTCTTCTCTTTCTGACATCCTCAAACATTGGTTTTTTTTTATAGCTTGATGAGCGAGCTGTAGATGCTGTAATGAACAAGCTCTTTAAGAATTACAAAAATTGGTGCAAGTTTTTGGGAAGAAAACATAGCTTGAGGTGAGAACGAGATATCGTAGTTTGTGAATAAACTTGAAATTGTCATTTAAATTCCGAAAGAGCACAGTACTAAGCTTCATATCTTTGTCCAGACTCCCACAGAGCCAACCAGAAGTTCAGCAAAGGAAGTTGCTTTACATGGGTCTATATTTATTGATATGGGGTGAAGCAGCCAACGTTCGGTTCATGCCGGAGTGCCTTTGCTACATTTTCCATAATGTTAGTACTGTTTCAAATGCTAGGACGATTCTTCCTGTTATTCCCAACCTATGTCATCTTCACTCGTCATCTTGAGCTCCCAATTTAGTAAGGATATGAAGTTCAAAACTGGTTCATTATCAGATGGCATATGAACTTCATGGGCTGTTGGCTGGGAATGTTAGCATTGTCACTGGAGAAAACATCAAGCCTTCTTACGGAGGGGATGACGAGGCTTTCCTTCGAAAGGTCATAACCCCTCTGTATCGTGTCATAGAAAAGGTACATAAGCCCAAACATGCACTAATCTTATCAAACTTTAGTTTATCCTTTATGGATTCAGACAAATGAAGTTTATGCTTAATACCAGGAAGCCTTGAAGAGCAAAAATGGAAAAGCTCCATATTCAGCTTGGTGCAACTATGATGATCTAAACGAATACTTCTGGTGCGTGGAGCATTCAAACCAAAATCAAGCAGACCATAAATTGTAATCTTTGTTTTAACGCTTAAATTTTAATTCTCAAAACATGTTTCCAGGTCTGCTGATTGCTTTTCTCTTGGTTGGCCGATGCGAGATGATGGCGATTTCTTCAAATCAACACGTGACTTGATCCAGGCAAGGCAGCTTTAAGAATGATTATCTTTGGATAGTAAGATTAAAACTGTTATCTCCACTAACTGTAAAAACCATTCCAGGGAAGAAAGACTTCACGCAGAAAAGGTGGAAGCACTGGGAAATCAAACTTCGTGGAGACCCGCACATTTTGGCAAATTTTTCGAAGTTTTGATCGTCTGTGGACGTTCTATATCTTGGTTTTACAGGTTTGCAAAAGACTAGATGGGGTGATCTTTACTCACACTGCATGTTGATCTTTAGTAAATCTGCTAAATTTGGAATGATAATGCTGTTGATGGCAGGCAATGATCATCATTGCATGGAGTGGAGTAACACCAATGGAGATCTTCCAGAAAGAAGTTCTTTATAAGATCTCTAGTATTTTCATGACAGCAGCATTTCTTCGATTCGTTCAGGGTATGTCAAAATTCCCTAAAGTTGGAGTGCTAAACTCTAAGCACTTTCAATAATGTCTTCACTGTTACACAATTCAGGCAGCACTAAACAAAGCACTGACTTATAAAGAGTAATTCAGCATGGAATCAGGGCATTGCCTGAATTTCTCAATATTTAATATTCCTAAAGCAAGTTCTTTGCTGTGATCTTGATTTTCTTTTCTTTTCTTTTCTTTTTTTCTGGTTGAAATGGTCTTGTCTCTCTCTTTGAGGAAATGTTGATCAAGAGATGATACTGTGAAAGGAAACCTTTCCATGTCTTGCTGGTTTCTAGAAGAAGACACAACAATAAATGGGTAGAATGGAGTGAAAACGTGATTCTGCTCACAAACAAAGTTACTTAGAAAGCAACAGACCTCCACCTGTTTCCTGGATATGCTTTGCCATCTGATTTTTTGGAATGCACATCTTCTTGTGCTTGGAGAATAACTAAACACAATGAAGAATGCTTCTTTATGCTTGTTATCTAAACTTGCATTTCTAAATTCATTCTAAGAAACTCGTGGGATTTCATATGAACGTTTCATGATCATCAATTAAAGATGTCACTAGATGGTTCCAAGTGGGTCCATGATAGCCTATTGAATGTAACCTTCTTGCTGATCTTTGTGCCAAACAAACTCATGTAAATACTTAATTATTTAAAGGATTCTTGACGACTCTTGCCAAGAACTGCATTGTATTGCTCAAGGACCACTTCAGCATCTGTTTTGGTGTTTTTCTGGAGAACATACAGGCAATTCATCCTATTATATAGTTGTGTAGTTTAGTAAAGCAGTAGTCTATGGTCCATGAGCATGTCAACGTTGATACCTTAAGTTTCATTTAATGAGATTTTCTGTCAGCTTTGATGAGTTGATTGAGTTTTCTCACCTTTTATATCTTTAAATAGGTGTGTTGGACCTTGTTTTGAACTTCCCCGGCTATCATAGGTGGAGGTTCAGCAATGTTTCAAGAAACATCCTCAAAATTTTGGTTGCTCTAGCGTGGACTGTCATTCTTCCTCTCTGCTATGTGCAGTCAACCACAGTGGTCCCCGCTGAAATAAGGAATTTGATCTCATTCCTTCCTGAAGTGAAAGGAATTCCTCCTCTATATATCATGGCTGTAGGCCTATATTTGCTTCCAAATGTACTTGCAGCTGTATTGTTTATTTTCCCAATGCTTCGGCGTTGGATTGAAAGCTCAGACTGGCATATTGTCAGATTTCTGCTATGGTGGTCACAGGTATCTACGTTATGGCTTTTCACTTTGCCTGTTCTGTTTATAATACCAGAGTACTCTTTGTACATGTAAAGGAAAATTTTGAAAACAAAATCACGCACCATTGTCTTCTTTAGTCCATGGTTTGTGTCCTACAGTCAAAACAAAGCATAGTCTCATTGACATTAGAACATTTATAGTCTCATCACTGTTGATACCAAACTTGCTACACTTTCATGGTGACTTCTAGTGAAGCTACCATACCCTTGCTAATGACACGGTTGTGTGGATGGAACCTAAACGACACATTTCATCTTGAAAAATGGCAAGGCATCTTCAATTCGTAAATCACTAGCAGATTACAATGTCTGATATAATTTTCAAAAAATTAACAATGATACAGACATTCCAGCAGGACAGGAAGAAATTCGAATTGGCAAATATTAAATCTACTATGCATTGGCATATCCAAATTTTCCATACTCATAGATAGTAACATTGTTGCTGAGTCAAAAAATCATAAGTTTGGAGGCATAGACACGCTGATGCATGTAAGCAGTCAACATCCTATCCAAGTCTGCATAGCATGGGAGCTATCACCAATATTTCGGAGATCAAATGTAGGAAAAGCATTGCGGGGCATGCATTTGTAGAGAATTTGGAAACAAGTTACTGAATCAAGAATATAATTGCATGCATTGGTATTGAGAAAAGAAGTTTTTCTTACAATAGGGAAGATCACGATTTGGAAAAAATAGTACACCAACTTCTAGAGATGTTGCAAGCATGATGTTCAATTAAATGCTGTAGAAGTATGTCATCAAGCATAATATTGTTAGAAGTAATTTTTCATCAAAAGGACTTGCAGGTATCTACAAATGACCCATATGTGATAATAATTTGTATCATCATGCTTTCCCTTTCTGTATTGTGGTAATTCATTCCCGCTTGGCAAAACTTTGTTAGCTGTTGATGAAGTGGATAAAAGCTGCAATTAACTTTTTGATGCTCATTTGACCACTTATGCTTTCCACTTTCATTCTTCATTTATAAATCCACTACAAGTCTAAAGATCATCAGCTGTATGGGGTTCTTAACCTGCACATGTTTGATATCTTCAGCCAAGAATCTACGTTGGCCGGGGAATGCATGAGAGTCAGTTTGCCCTCATTAAGTGAGTTCACTAAACATAGATGCAGATTATTAGGTAGTCAAGAGTTTATGTCTATCTAAACCAATACCTTGTTTCAGGTACACCATCTTTTGGGCAATCCTTTTATGTTCCAAGTTCGCGTTTAGTTACTTTGTACAGGTAGCAAAGTTCATTTTCTACTTTTATGTTTGCTTCTAGACTGAATATATTTGCTTGTTTTGTTAGCATTTTGACCTCTCATATTTTGTTCTGGTGCTTCACAGATTAAGCCTTTGGTGAAGCCAACAAAGGATATTATGAATATTACTCGCATCAAGTATGAATGGCATGAGTTTTTCCCTAACGGTACTGTCTATATACAACTGTGCTTCTCAATTTTCTATTAAATGTGTCATTCCTTGTTAATATCTCTGTTATGGATGCAGCTAAAAAAAATTATGGAGCAGTTATAGCACTCTGGGCACCAGTAATGTTGGTGAGTCTAGCAATATCCTATTGGTTCTTTCAGACTCTTATAATTTCATGATTGTTTTTCTGCTTGACTATATTGCACTGATCTAGAATTGTTTTTCATGAGTTCTTAAAATTTACTGGCTTTACCTGATATTTATTTACAACAATCATGCAGGTTTATTTTATGGACACGCAAATATGGTATTCCATTTTCTCAACTTTGTATGGTGGCATCATTGGGGCTTTTGATCGCCTAGGAGAGGTGATTTACTCAAATTTGAGCTGTTCATAACCTTTTCAGTACCAGTTGCCTGGTGGTCACGTTATCTGTAGTCATCTAAAGTGAACTAGACAAACTAATTTTAATTTGTACTGGCAAGATCTAAGTTGGCAAGCTTGAAACTTGCCTCCTCTGAATATACAGGTCATACACCTTCTGATCATTCTTGATATGTGTGATATTTCTAAGTAAAACCTGACAATAAAGGTTCATTCTACTGCAGAAACTGTGCCGAATGCCATACTTAATATTACTGCAGAAAGATATATTTTTTAAAAAATTTCCTCAATACCCATTCTTCTCCATACTCCCAAGCTTTCATGGTATATAAGATCAAGAACATGTCTCTACCATGCTTAGCAATTCCAACATCACATCTTCTGTGGCTGCTTGATTTCACTCTACATTTTCTTGTCATAGATACGAACATTGGACATGCTAAGATCTCGTTTCCAGTCTCTACCTGGTGCTTTCAACACATATTTGGTACCCTCAAACAAGTCGCAGAAAAGAGGGTTCTCTTTCTCAAAACGTTTTGCAGAGGTTTGACTACTGTACTTACACCATTGAATTAAAGTCATACCACTGAATCAATTAGAGTACAACTGCATCTGGATCCTACTTTTGGCAATTTTTAGGTTCCAGCTAGCCGGAGAAGTGAAGCTGCAAAATTTGCTCAGTTATGGAATGAAGTGATATGTAGTTTCCGTGAAGAAGATCTTATAAGCGACAGGAAAGAAACCTTACCAGAAAATTATGTCACATAGTCAATGCTATCTAATTTTGTTTGCAGCTGGATTTTATGAACTAACTTTGCAATTGTCTAATTCAGGGAGATGGATCTGCTGCTAGTTCCTTATACATCTGATCCTAGCCTGAAGATAATTCAGTGGCCCCCATTTTTGCTTGCTAGCAAGGTTGAACATAGCCCTCTTTATATAGAAACTTTTCTACATCAACAATTTACTTCATTGACTTTTGGTCTACTCTGCAGATAGCAATAGCATTGGATATGGCTGCTGAACTTCGATCTAAGGACTCTGATCTTTGGAAGCGTATATGTGCAGACGAATACATGAAATGTGCAGTGATCGAATGCTACGAATCTTTTAAACTTGTTCTCAATGTTTTAGTGAATGGGGAGACTGAAAAGAGGTTTGTGTTATAGTATATATATCATGTCCAGAATGCATTTCCTGCCAATTAGAACTGACATTTCCAACGCAGAGGATCTTTTGCGTTCATTTAGATATGCATTCCACCATTCATCAACTACACATCCAGATTCTAGACGGAAAAGAATATCGAATGACTTCTAGTTAAAAGCAACTTTTTCTAGGCAACTTGTACTTTTTATTTAATCTTTGTCATTTAAAGGGATCCGAGCGATCATAAATCTGCTTCCATATCCACAGCTGCTTTGTCCCATTTGGTGAATTAAGGTTGAACTATTTGTCACTAGTGAGCTTTGGCAATATTGTAATCTTTGGACCTGGAACATAAATAACAAAATTTCACTTTATAAGTCAGTGGTTATTGACTCCTAGCTATTAACCACCCATCTCTCCCTTCCCCAAGAAATAAAGTATCGGGCACAGTGTTTAGACCTAATGGCATGGCTCATGACATGATTTATCTTTTCACAGAATTGTGGGTGTAATCATTAAAGAAGTCGAGATTAACATTTCAAAGAATACATTCCTTCAGAATTTCAGAATGGGTCCTTTACCAACTCTTTGTGCGAAATTTGTGGAGCTTGTCGGAATCTTGGTGAGTGCTTCTCATCTGAAACATGTTGCATGAGAAATACTTAGCTGTAATATGAGAAGTCAACTTCACTTCTGTTTTTATGGCAGAAAGATGCTGATCCAGAAAAACAAGGTAGAGTGGTGTTGCTTCTGCAAGACATGTTAGAAGTAGTTACAAGTGATATGATGGTGAATGAGATCAGGTTTGTTGAATTAGGCATATTACTTTAGGAAAGGAGTATTTGGTTTATCAGTGAATCTTGTGGAGGCTAATCAAATTTAGCTCCTTTATTGAATTCCTCACAGGGATGTACTGGAGCTCGGGCATAGCAGCAAAGATACTGGCAGACAACTTTTTGCTGGTACTGATCCAAAACCCGCCATATTGTTCCCTCCTGTGGTAACAGCACATTGGGAAGAACAGGTATGTATAATCGTTTACTGTATGAAAGTGTTATTTGCTAGCTGTTAACTTCAGAATTTTACTGGGAACAAGTAATATCTGTTGCTTTTAATATAATTAGATAAGGCGCCTCCATCTCCTGTTAACGGTGAAGGAGACCGCCAGTGACGTACCCACAAACCTTGAAGCTCGTCGAAGGATAACTTTCTTTGCCAATTCACTCTTCATGGATATGCCACGTCCTCCTCGTGTCCACAAAATGCTTTCATTCAGGTAAAGAAAGAATATTGACAAAGCTGATCTTTGCTGTCAATATGCCTATTTTGCAGTATGATTCAATTAAGTAGTCTACTATCAAGGCTAAGGTGTTCTGAATCATTAGATCACACTTGCTTGCATTCCTTCTCTCTAGATGACAGACTGCAAGAAGGATCTCGTGCATTTAAAACTCTTTCCTTCTCCTACAGTTTCCACTCTTGCATTGGTTAGAGTTGTTAGCAATCCAATTTGAGAATTTCCATCTTTAAGGATTCATCTGCATGGTGATACTGCTTTTTAGAATAGTTCCTCCATGATCCATCTAGCTCTCATGCTGTTAAATTCTTTGATTTTCTTGTGTTTTGGCAGCGTCTTGACTCCATACTATAGTGAGGAAACTGTCTATTCCAGAGCTGACCTTGAGTCAGAGAATGAAGACGGTGTGTCCATCATATTTTATTTACGGAAGATCTTTCCAGGTTTGTGACAAACGAATTGATATAACTATTACTTCTTGAAAATTTATCGATGGAATTCCACTAATTCATTCACCATCTCTATCTGACCAGATGAGTGGGATAACTTCAAGGAGCGACTCAACTGCCATCATGACAACGAGATCTTTGAAAGTGATGAGAATATCCTGCAGCTTCGCCACTGGGTCTCTTTAAGAGGACAAACGCTCTTGAGAACCGGTAATTGATTGGATTACACCCACTTCGAACTCACGAAGAAGTTTTTTCTCATGTTCTGGTAATAATGGATTCTGCAGTTAGAGGGATGATGTATTACGGGAGAGCATTGAAGCTTCAGGCTTTTCTTGACATGGCTGATCAGGAAGGTTGGTGATATGATTCCCCTTCATATGCGATTAGCGACACAGTGATTTTTAATCTGCAAGAACTCATATTAACCCTAGAGTTCGGCAACTAGAGCAACGAAATGATGGATTAAATGCAAAACTAATAAATAGCTCTAATTGTACAGTTTATCAAACTTTAGGATACCATGATGAGTCTCTGTGTCACCATGCATCAGCATGAAGTGAGATAAAATTGTTCATGAGATGCATGCCCCCAAGTCCTTCGGTTGAGCAATAATGCAGTAATTTGTGCATAGAGATTGTGAATATGGCTATATGTACTTGAAAAATTATGCAGCTTTCGCTCCTTAAAACAATATATTTAAAAAGCTCATGTGTATGTCCATTTGTATAAGAGTATCTGGAATATGATATACCTCTCTGGTTGTCGATATGGCTGCTCAGAGGACCTAGCTATAGTTATTGCATTGAAATCATTAACAAGTCATGTTTCCATGTGATTACTGCTGAAAACTGAAGCGGCACAAGATTCTGGCTTTTTAGGAGAGGAACGTTCAAATCATGAGACCTTACCCAAAAAAAAAAAAACGTTCAAATCATGAGAAATCCAGTATATGGCTCTAAATTTGGCCTAATGATGTGGGGATGACACAAATAATAGAAAAGTACGGAGAGTAATCTGAATTTGACTGAACATGAGCACAATTACCTTGAAACTTACTCTACATGACACATTTTGACCTCCTTGATACCCAAAAATAAATAAATAAATAAATAAATTCTTCTGGTGATCAAAATATGGGCTTATTTCAACAATGAACAAACTTAAGACATATTATTGATAATCACCCATGACATGACCGGGACTGGCATTAATATATGAATGCCATTCTATTGGTTCTTAAAGTTTAATGATTTTCATCTTCATTTAATATAAGCAATAGTTTTTTCCACAAGGTCGTGAATTTATTTCATAGGGGTATGGGACACTCTATTCAGATTCTGTTAGCGACGATCGTCTACAAAGACAGAATGCACTTGAATGCGTGCACATAATAAAGATGCTAGACAATAGTCCCCTCTGAAGCTTACATGTTTTCCTTTTATTTTCCTGCAAACAGAGATACTGCAGGGCTACAAAGCCATAACAATTCCATCAGAAGAAGACAAGAAGGCTAGATCTCTGTCCGCTCAATCAGAGGCAATGGCTGACATGAAGTTCACATATGTTGCTACCTGTCAGAACTATGGAAATCAGAAGCGAAGTGGAGATCGTCGAGCTACAGACATACTGAATTTGATGGTTAAGTATGTTCTCTACCTCATGAAGTCTTGGTGTTCATTGAACCTTCTCCTGAGATCACTTATGTGAACCCTAACTATTGATATCTTTTTATTCAGTAATCCTGCACTACGTGTAGCTTATATTGACGAAGTTGAAGAACGCGAGGGTGGAAAGGTGCAGAAGGTGTATTACTCTGTATTGGTCAAAGCAGTGGACAATCTAGACCAGGTGAATAGCTCAATAAAATCATTTTTCTTCGGCATAGGAATATCTTCTTCCAGCAATTTCAATAAAGTTTCATTGTTTATGTTGTGCTCTTTAAAGGAAGTATATCGCATAAAACTACCGGGTTCAGCTAAAATAGGAGAAGGGAAGCCTGAGAATCAGAACCATGCCATAGTTTTTACTCGAGGGGAAGCTCTTCAAACGATTGATATGAACCAGGTAAGTGAGTAGATGTCGTATCACTCTATCAACTTGAATCTTTGAACGTAATTAAGATACTGTATGATGCCAATTCCCTGCAGGATAATTACCTGGAAGAAGCTTTTAAGATGCGTAATCTGTTGGAAGAATTTAACGAGGATCACGGAGTACGTCCACCTACAATATTAGGTGTCCGTGAGCATATCTTCACTGGAAGGTAGGATGAGAATTTCACAATTGAAATTGTTTTCTCCAAAGTATCTTATTTTTTACTTCTGAGAATTATTGACTGTGAATTGCAGTGTTTCTTCTTTGGCATGGTTTATGTCAAACCAAGAAACCAGCTTTGTCACCATCGGCCAGAGAGTTCTCGCAAGGCCATTGAAGTAAGCTTAGTACAATATTTATCTTCTTCTTAAACTGAAATGGTTGGACAAAGCGTTGGCCCATCCCGTATATTTCATATTGCTCAAATTGTCTTTTTCAGGGTCCGGTTCCACTATGGACATCCAGATGTATTTGACAGAATCTTTCACATTACACGGGGTGGTATAAGCAAAGCTTCTCGTGGCATCCATCTCAGCGAGGATATTTTCGCTGGTAACAACTAACAAAAATCTCCTTTGACTCCCCACAAAATTGAAGTTTAGTTTGCTTCTTATAAAGTATGATCTCTGTGTAGGATTCAATTCAACACTTAGACGAGGGAATGTCACTCATCATGAATACATACAAGTTGGCAAGGGTCGAGATGTTGGACTCAATCAAATATCACTCTTTGAAGCAAAGGTAGCTTGTGGTAATGGGGAGCAGATTCTTAGCAGGGATATCTACCGGTTGGGACACCGGTTTGACTTCTTCCGCATGTTGTCATCCTACTTTACAACTGTGGGTTTTTATGTCAGTGCAATGGTAAGTCCTGTTGACATGGGATTCAATCTGAGAAATGCCTGTATCTCCAACACAAGCTGATTGAAAGTCGAAACTTCCAGAAAATGTGCTACTTTTATTATTCCTTAGCTTTCTTGACTGATCTTGTAACTCTAAGGATGGAAATCTGCAAGGTAGTTCTTGTTAGCTTCGAAACTCACATTGTTCCCAGAAACATCAATTAAATGTTCTGCCAACTCTACTCAGGGTCCTCTAGCGCATTGCTGTGACATACCTCTGCCTTTAGCATCTGCCTTTAGATTTTCAAGATCTTCTTGGCACATGCCTCTCTGCCTTCAGTAATTGTCCGTAGATTTTCAAGACCTTCTTAGTTTGTTCAATGCATAATCTTACCCTTATCATCAAGAAACAAGGCTTGAGCTTGGGAAATTGTAATTACCAGTTTAATTTTGGTGATATCTTTATCATATTACTAGTCCTACATATGTTCTTTGTTTCCATCATGCAGATGTTCGTCCTTGCTGTCTATTTCTCATACCGATTCTCTTTGTTTCTATTATGCAGATGGTTGTCCTTATTGTCTATATTTTCTTATATGGCAAGCTCTACCTGTCGTTGAGTGGATTAGAGGAGTCAATATTTAAGATTGCCCGTGCTAGGGGAAATGACCCTCTGAAGAATGCCATGGCTTCACAGTCTGTTGTCCAACTTGGGTTGTTAATGGCCTTACCCATGGCAATGGAAATTGGACTGGAAAGAGGTTTCAGAACTGCATTAGGCGACATCATAATTATGCAGCTACAGCTGTCAGCAGTCTTCTTTACTTTCTCACTCGGTACGAAGGCCCATTACTTTGGACGCACTATTTTGCATGGAGGGGCCAAGTACAGGGCAACTGGCCGTGGGTTTGTGGTTCGGCATGAGAAGTTTGCAGAGAACTACAGGATGTATTCGAGGAGTCATTTTGTGAAAGGACTGGAGATCATGATCTTACTAATAGCATATCAGATCTATGGTTCAACATTCGGTAGTTCAACTACTTATTTGCTCCTCACTGCCTCCATGTGGTTCTTGGTGGTTTCCTGGTTGTTTGCACCTTTCCTTTTCAATCCTTCAGGGTTCGAATGGCAGAAGATAGTGGATGATTGGGATGATTGGACAAAATGGATGGGCAATTTCGGTGGCATTGGTGTGCCTGCAAATAAGAGCTGGGAATCCTGGTGGGATGAAGAGCAGGAACATCTACAGAGTACCGGGTTCTTAGGAAGATTTTGGGAGATTGTTCTCTCTCTTCGTTTTTTCCTATACCAATATGGGATCGTTTATCACCTGCACGTTGCCCAAGATAACAAGAGCATCCTGGTATGACTGCCTTTCTGGCTTCACAACTTTTCTTTGCCATGTTTCTACATCGGAACATTATGTTTCTGTTTATGATCTGTATAGCTCACTATGCTTCTCAACTCACAAGTTTTTCCAGAGTAGAAAGGCTAACAAGGCAAAGGGCCTCCACTCTTCATCAGTGAAAACTAACGACTCATACATTTTCATGAATCATATGCATTTTACTCGCCACCCGAGATTCAAATATTTTTCCTTCCTCCTCTTCTTTTCCCTTCCTCCGCCCACACTGCATAGAAAGTCTTTGTTGGCACACAGCACCAATTGTTTTATGTCTGATGAGTTAGCTGATTAACATCACGAATTCTCTGAATCATTTTGTGGCAGGTTTATGGATTATCATGGCTCGTAATTGTCGCCGTCATGATCATCTTAAAGGTGAGGAAGCCTGAATCATATTCAGCGGAGATCTTCGGTTTTCTGGTTTGAGTCTCTTTCTAAATATAGTCTTTTTCACGGGGAGTCATCTTGCAGATTGTGTCCATGGGTAGAAAGACGTTCAGTGCTGATTTCCAGTTGATGTTTAGACTCCTCAAACTGTTCCTGTTTATCGGGTTCGTGGTCACTCTTGGCATGCTCTTTGCATTCCTTAGTCTTACAGTCGGAGACATCTTCGCCAGCTTACTGGCCTTCTTGCCGACGGGATGGGCCCTGCTGCAGGTAAGTTTCTCGCCAGTATAAAACAACCGAATTATCTGTCATATGTCAGTGCCAGCATTGTGATAGATTTTAGTTCACGGCGACAAAAAAGGGCTTTCGTGGAACTTACTGTCAGTCTTATAATCGATGATTTTCTTCCATATTATGTTCTCTCTGTGATTGAGCATGGTTTTCGTTCATAACTCTGCACTTTTTTTTTTTAATTTATGAGGCAGATATCACAAGCGTGCAGGCCATTGGTTAAGGGCCTCGGAATGTGGGGGTCCGTGAAAGCACTCGCGAGAGGGTTCGAGTACATAATGGGACTGACCATCTTCACGCCAGTGGCCGTGCTCGCATGGTTCCCATTCGTCTCGGAGTTCCAGACCAGGCTGTTGTTCAACCAGGCCTTCAGTCGAGGACTTCAGATCCAACGTATTCTGGCCGGTGGAAAGAAAAACAAGTAAGCTTTAACCGCCACGGTATCATTGTAGGAGGCTGAAGAAGAGAACCCGGCATCTGGAAGAGGAACTTGATCTGAAGTAGCCTTTGCTCGATCGATGTCGGATGTCGGACCGACCGCCAAGCCTTATATGGCTAATCTAGCTATATAACCTATTTTCTCATTGTTTAGGAAATACACCGGAAGTATATGTCTATACACTGCCCCCTGTATACTAATCACTTGTATCATACGAAGATGTAGAGAAGACAGAGCGTTGACTTCGGTTATCATTCTTTCATTTGTAAATCCTCCTCCTAGAGGAACACCCCGGCACATACACTGAAAGGAAAGCTTTCAGCTTCCATCGCTTTGTTTTCGTAGTATTCCAACTACATAATCCAAGCAATATTGGTAATTTCCATGTGCATGCCGAGAATGCCAGCGATCTCACACGGAGGCGCTCGGCTTGCTCCTCTCTTTATCAGACGGAGCAAATCAATAAGATCATCAACCCCGGATTGGTGTGATTGTTTGCGGGAGTGGCTTTCCTCATATGACCTGAAGAGCCTGAGAGAGTTTTTCCCCGGGACTTCAAGGACAGTTTCACACGATCTTTTGCATTACTTTCACTCGCGTCTTTCGATTTGTACAAGTCAAGAACGTAATTCGTTTTCAAGGAAGAACTTCCAATTCTAAGATGGTGTAGTTCCAATTGGGTCAAATCTTTTGATCTTGTGAGGTTTATATCGCTCGGACCATCTGGTTTGTTTGCAGTTGTGTTGATTTTGATTCTAAAAGGAGTTTTAAGAAAGTTCAGAGCACGAGTTGAGAGACATAGTTCAAGAAGGAAGTTTCCATTCTATGAAAGTTTATAGCTCAAACTTAGATCAAATAGCGCATCGAGTGATGGATAGAGCTTTTGGATTATTGGATTTATAGGTAATTGTGTTTATTTTGAATCGAAAATTAGTTCAGAAAGCTTGGAAAGAACAAGTTTAGCGCTACAGGTCATCTTGAAAAAAGAACTTTCAATTCCAAAAAGGTTTGGCTTCCGTTGGTCAAATAGATGATATTGTGATATCTAGAGCTTTCAAATCTTATCTCATTTGTTCACAGTCCTGTTCATTTTGATGCAAATAGAAAAGAGGAGAGAATATGCAATAGGCAGAAATCTGGCTAGAATAGAGATAACATTAAAAGAACATAACCAGTAGATTTGAGCACGCCGATGGTCGATTTTACAAGGAATGAGTAAATATCGTAAACCATTTCCAGAATGCGAACTTATTAGTGGATCTTAGTGAATGGAGCACCACAACAATGAAGGGAGAATTCCGCAATTAAGTCCACAATGTGCGAAAAGTTTTAGTCATCAGTACTATCGCCCCCCTTGGGGGTATACATTACTCGATATTTGCTTCGACACTATGTCCAGACTCGAACAATCTTAGAGATTAGATGCACACAGTAGAAATGGGAAGCTGAAGCTCTAGAAATCAGAAAGCCAACTAACATCTTAACAATTTTACAATGCCCATCTCCATATTCACTTCCAGATGTTTTGGAATCTCTTGACAGGGCCTAGTAAGAAACATTTCATACAAACAAACAATGAGGGTCGAACGAATTACCTGGACTCTATAGCATTAGTCTCGGAGCCCCTCAAAAATGACCGACGCCACCAAATCTGGAAAGCTTTGCTGAGGTTCGGGCATTCTGATCCGTGCTTGGAGAAGCATCTGAACCATTCCATAAAGAGTGCATACTGCTGTTTCAGCGGAAGTGTCAGGAGGGTTTGGCCCATAGCTTCCTCCAGCAACTTTATCTCAAGCCCCTTGCGACATCTTTGCAGCCAACCAAAGTCCAGTAGCATAGGGCCAAACCAAGCCTGGAAGAGACCTGCTCTCACTTCTGAATGGCAGTGAAGTCTTCTGGTTCCCATCGCAATGAACAAATTTGCTGAAACCCTACTGAGCTCGTACCTGACCATTGGTGATGCAATCTCATGCATCTTCAGCAGTGAACTTTGATCTGTCCATATCTCCACAAATTCTTCTGCCATTTGACGATCAAGCAGGATTTCCAGCAGCCAGTTAATATTATCGACCTGTCTTGAGATACGTTCTATCAAGGGTCTACTTGTTTCATCCTTTGACAGCGTCTTATGGGTAGCAGCAAAACCAGAGGCTTCCTCAAGTAAGCTGACTAATGAATCAAGACAAGCTTGGCAAACGCCATAGAGATCCTCCTTGTTGAGGTCAGCATGGTCCTTCAAATAGACTGAACTTTTGCAAAGAAGGCCCTTTACTAATGACTTCAGCTCATTCCTTGCATTTGCATCAGTGCATTTGGTAATTGAAAAAACAAGCTGTTTAGCTAAATTCTGTTGGGAATTTTCTGAGTCAAGCATATAAAGTCTGGACAAGATGTCTTTAGTTGTCACATTATCGAAGTTAAACCTTGTGAACAAGCTTTTCAGCTTCTCTTCTTCCTCCTCTGTCCATGGAACAGCCTCCAGATATTTTAAGCAAGACGAAATGCCTCTTTTGAACACAATGCCAGCTGATACCTGCTTAAGATCATTCAACGGGATTGTTAGCTGACCTCCTTAGAGAATCCAAATATCATGACGAACCATGAGTTAGGGTATTTCTTAGTTCACACTCACTGTTCTGCAAATATCTAAAAGAGCAGCTTCCAAATAGCTAAGGCATGAATTCCCAATTTGAAAATTTAGATAAGTCGGACACCATGACACATTGGCACTCAAGACACTTTTAAGTCAGGGTAATTATCCTCCACGCTCATCAAATTTCAGTTAATGGACATAGACAATTGACTCTCCAGTTGGATTCTAATCAGACTTGCAATAAGAACGTGAAAGGGCCGCATCATGCAGTAGATGCACAAAACATGAGCATATTGCTTCCAGTTTTCTCAAAATAAATCTCATTTTGCACACTCAGTTTAAGTGACCCACATATGTTCATATATTAACAAGCATGAGCAGAGACTCTTTCTTCAGACAGGCAATTCATTTCTATAAATGAGGAAATCTCTTAGACAACCTCATGACAATTAATTCACTGGAGAACGTAAACACCATCCCAAGCAGTATCTTCAATTTTCAACTGAATGCCGCCATTAAATGAGACTCATCACACCATAAAAGTCAAAGACAATGCAATAGCAGTGATGAGAAGGCCTTATTCAAAGGTTAAATGGCTTGCAAGAAAAAATAAAAGTTGCAATCTGTTTTAATTAACTCTTCAGTTTCCACTGGAATAAATCTCAGTGAAAGCAAAACAAAAAGCACGACACCTCAAATGTCTATGGAAAATGAAACATTTCCAGCTTGAAGTTCTGAAAATGGAAATCATGCTAACAATAGGCAATGACAGGGCACCTATTATTAATGCTAATTGCGAATATTGGTTACTAGTGTCCTAGTGAAAAGGGCGATGATAATTGATACCAGTGATTGAGTTTTCAAAAATAAGTAGGTGGTAATTGTTCAAATTCGAGAGTTGTTATAAAACAAGCAGTAGCAAGTGAAGAACTAATAGCGAGCGTTCCAACTAGTTAATGAAGAGAGGCAAGAGGCAGCCATAAAACATAGTAACTCAGTGCTGAAGTGGTAAGAGTAGAAAGGTGGTTCAGGGAGTATGTGCCAACTTTAATAAAGTAAACAGCAGCTGAAGCCAAGGGATTGCAGAAGCAATGGTTTCTGACTAGGAACAAGCAGGTGTTTCTAGGTTACATACTTCTGTACAGATTATGAAGTCACTTCCATAGACAAGTTAAAGTGCCAGAATCTACATCAATTTTGGTACAGACACCAGTGGAAATAATGAAAGATACCAAGGACCAGATCTCAGAAGAATGTTTAGAAGTTATTGACAGTCATCTGTCTCTTAAGAAGAAAAAAGAGTGAGCTTCTACAGCAACACAACAGAATATATTAACTATTCAGAAGATGTGCATTTGTATTTGAGATTTTGGTCCTGCTGTTCATTCGCATTTGAGACTTTGGTCCTCCAGAGCCCAGTCTTTTGGCCATCGCAATTTTGAAAATAAGTGTAAAGATCAACATCTAAGGTTCTACCAGAAAAAGGGAAAAAAAAATAAAAAAAATAAGAAATCTCAAGACTTCATTGAAAGGATGTAGGATGATGTGGGGCGATCAATGGACAGAAATACATCCTGGCACATTGCAAGATACTAGCAGACATTCATCCGTGCTGAAACACATATGGCAGAGAGAATACTATGAGCGCAGGATGTCCACTTCCTTTTGCAGGGAAGAAGAGCAGCCATATGTGACTGAGTTAATTGGGAGATTGCTTCAAGTCATATCTGAGACAACCTAAGTTGCGTTCACCTGGGATTTTGTTGCCTAGCAGAATCAGTATTTAGCCTTCAATTAAGTTTTGCCCAGGGTGATTGAAATTTGTTCTTCCCCACAAAAATTCAAGCTTAGCCATTCACAATTAAGAGAGTTCTGTTAAGCTCTGGCTACTGCAACTCAATGCATTTGAAATTTGTAAGTAAATCATCGAACATCGTTACACCTCATCTCCTTCTAAACAGTTGCTAGAATAACCAAAAAGTAGGCAACTAATTTCTTCACTTGGCAAGAAAAACCCAAAAATAGCACCCTTCTCAAGAGAACATAGATTGCTAACCTCAAGTATATCGATGCAGCGATATACACCAATCTTCAAAAGCCTTTTCGTGATGTCATCCTCGAACATCAACTCGATTGTCTCCCGAAATATCCCCAAATTCTCGACCTCGGGCGCCTCAATCCGACAAATGCTCGCGGAACTCCCATTTTGGCCGACGCTCTTCTGGTGCTCCGCAATCAAACCCGCGAAAACCTCCGAATTCGCGGACAAAACCTCCGAATTAAGCTCCAAAACTAAGCACCCACCGTTCCTCGCCCTCAAAGTAAGCCTCACATCAAACACATGGTCTGCATTCTCGCTGGAACCCGATCTGGACGACGACAGGCCCTCGTGCGCGGCCTGGAGCCCCTCGGAGGGCGCCCGGAAGCTCTCCGCCTGGAGCTCCGTCATCGAGAACCTCTCCGACTGGGCGCGGAAGCTGCACTCCCCGGATCGCGGCTGCCCGGCCACTTCCGCCGGCGAGTGAGGAGGCGGATCAGCATCGTGGACGGAATCGGAGTCGATCGGGGAGACTCGGCCGGGCGACAGGATCCGGCGGGGATCGATCCGGCCGACGAGGCCGAGCCCCGACCTGGAGCTCTGAGGAGAGCTGGGGATGGAGCCGACGGCGCCGTGCTGCTTCGAGAACGACTCGCGAGGCTTCTCCGGCGGCTTGCCGCTCTTGCCGCCGAGGGCCTTCGGCTGGCCCTGGCTCTGGGAGGCTGCGACGGCTAGGGTTTCGGGGCTGGAGGGCGGGACGGTGAAGGAGCAGCACCAGGAGGTGCGTCGGTGGCCGCGGGAGCGGCGGGCGGGGGCGGCGGTGGGGGCCGGCTTCCGGCGGGCGGCGGCGGCGGCGGTGGCGGCGTCGGGCTGGGCGGGGGGCGAGTCATGGCTGAGCCGGGCGGCGGGGGGGGCCGAGTCACGGGCGAGTTCACCGGAACGGAGCCATCGCGTGAAGCGGCAGAGGAGCGAGTTCGAGAGTGAGTTGGCTCGGTCCGTTTTATACTGGCGAGTGGAAAATATAAAAATTATAAAAATGGAAAATGAAAATGGAAAAATGGACAGTGGAGATTTCGCGATGGATGTCCTCGGGAAGGGTGAGAATTTGGAGTTTAGTTCGGTAAGTTAGTTTTGTCTGTTGGCGTGGAAAATTAGGCGAACCTCTTGCCCTTTGTTTTGTTTTTTACTATTGAGCACGTTACCCGAGTCTCGCTATAGAATCTTAAATTTATTTTTTTAATCGTGGAATTTCCCGTTATTGTTTTTTTATTTGATTTGATAATAAAAAATTCAATAATTGCCTAAATAAAAGAAATTGCTGACTTCATTTGTCAATCAAGGCATAATAATCTGAGTACAATGTCATGATGATCTCGCATGAAATTTAGTTGAGGTAGTTGAGCGAAATGATTACAATTCGGTGAAGTGTTTACATTTTGTTTTAGATATAAATACAACAACATTATCCCCTCATACTTTCTTAAGTTTATAGGTTTTTTATGCTCTAAATTAGGCCGTAGACAAAATATAAATACAATTTGATGACTCCATAAAAGAAAACTTTTTTCAAATATGATATAGAGTAAAGAAAAGAATCAATATTATCCATTCATAATTTAGTCGGAAATCAATTTTTTCAAGATATAATTAAGTTTTTTTTATTCAGGCAAAAGTCACAAAAAATTCTAAATTATGTCCATTTTGACACGTTTACCCTCCATTAAAATTCTATCAACAGGAACAGTTAAAAATTTACCTATATGGACGTTAAAAAGTAAGTAGTGTTAACATAGTGCTCATGTGACTTAAGTAAAATAAAAATTGTAATATCCTTGAATTAACTCATTTGATGTGTTTTCTGCTTTAATCTGTCCAATATCAAGCCTCACAGTTTTGTTTGTTTGCGTACAAATAGACATTTTCCTAAAAGGGTTGGTAGTGTTCTAATAAGGCTCACTTAACTTTGGAGTTACAAAGCAAAGCTTGCCTTTACGTTAAAAAACACCTCCGTGAGTAAATTAAAATTTTCACACATATATCTCATAATCCCTCTCTCTATCCAGTGCATAGTTCGATTCATTTTTACTCCCTTTGCTATCCTAAAGCCTGCTAGAAGACACTCCTTATCTAGGCCATCTTTGGCCCTAACAACCACTCCCCACCTTCGTTAGACTAGTTGTTATAAAAACAACATTGTTTTAGTTGAAAAATCATCTAACGGAACCTTGATAAATGGTAAAAATATAACATATATTTAAGTTTGAGGTTTTTTTATGCCACAAGAAAAGGTGAATGGTAGATATGTTACAGTTAGCATAGTTTTGGATTTTTGATGTGATAAAAAAGTTGAAGGTAAATGTGTTGTAGTTGGCATAGTTTAAGTTTTTTTGTAACTTTTTTCCTTTTTAATTATTTGGAAGAGAAAGAATCATATGAGGAAAAAAAAGAATATTTTAAGGTGGAATAATAAAGAAATAACATTAATACGTATTTCTTTTAATGTATTATATAGAACAATCAGATGTAGTAAATAAAAGTAGACTAAAATGTAATGATTTATACTGACCAAAACACATAAATTTGCAAAAAGAATGGGGAGAAAATAAAATTTGGCATTTAAGACAGTAAAAACAGCAAAAAAAAAAAAAAAAAAAGTTATATATGTAGCCAAAAACCCCAAACTAACACATGTATACCACATTTACCTCAAATTCATTTTTGTATCACAAAAATTCTCAAATCAGTACACACATGTCGCATTAAGCCTAAACTAATTGTTTATAAAAAATTCCAAACTAATACATCTGTGTCATATTTACTCTAAATCGATATGTTTGTGTTATATTTCCCCCAAATTATGATAAATTTGAATTTTTTAAGATAAATTTATTATAAGTGTACTAGTGGAGATTTTTTGTGCCATGAAAATTAATTTTGGTAATATGGCACAGACATATAAGTATGGGGGATTTGATGGTATTAATCCTTTTATTACATAATAAATGTTTGACTTTGTGGGTCTCAAAATATATAATCTTTCCATAATTATAAAGTGGCATTTCGTTAGTATGTTATTATATCATTACCCTACGTGGCAAAATCATATATCATTGGATCCCCGGCCAACTTTTAGCCAAACATTCCGACCAAAAAACAAAACTTTGAGCCAAATATATTAAACGCAAATACGAAATACTTGGCAGTCAAGTTAAAAAGTCTAAATAAACTTCGATTATTTTTAAGAAAATGCTTTTTAAATCTTGTGCGGATTCATCATGATGACTATGGCAGTCCCAGTCCACGCGGATAACGATGTAGTATCCGATGGACTATGCTGTCTACCTGTCTGTCGTGGTTTTTATCTTCTAGTCTTTGCCACTCCTCTTTCAAAGGACGCAGGGCAGACCAGACGAAATCCCTTTTATCAGATTCGCAACGGATGAATTGGATATGCTCCGTGCAAACAACGTCGAGAATCCAATCATTATCATTCCACGGAACGACGACATTGCTATTTCCGTCCGGGGCTGGCTTTGTCTGGATTACAGTTGCACGAAAGACCTTTGTAATCTCAATGCTGACATTCTGAGCTAATGATATCCAGCAGTTTCATCCATAGGTGCTCAGACTAACCATCGATGAACGATTCCATGTGTTTTGCAGTTAACTAGGAAAATTTATAAAATTAGGCGTTTCCGATTTAAATTGAATCAAGGGCCTGTTTATTTGAAAAAAAGAAATGCTTTCGGAATTTCATTGCTCTACTAGAAAACATTTTCCATAGATCAAAAACATCAAGTTTTGTTTTGATTGGCAGAAAATTATTTTCCCTTCAAACAAGAAGGTAATCAGTTTTCCTAAACCACCAAAAAAAAAAAAATACAAACTAACCATTTTCTTCAAAAATGATTTTTTATGAAAAGTATTTCCTTTATCAATAAGTTTTTAGAGAATTTTACACATCCAAAATTGAAGTTTGATTCAAAAGTTAGATTTGGTCATAAAGTATGCTACTAGAGATATAAAAGTATTATTAGAAACCCCATATTCCCAAGTTTTTATTTTATCATCATTTGAGTAAAAAAAAAAAAAAATCTAATAGTACAAAAATTGAGAAGATATTAGATTTGATATTACATGTCACTACCTATATCTATATGTTCGAACAATCTCCAAGTGCTCTAGTTTAAGCAAAAGCCAATTGAATTAAAAGCGAAATCAAATAATCTAACCATGTGCACCACATTTACCTTCAAACGATATTAATCGTACCTTTAACAGGGTCGTGTGAGTGTCCTTTAATTTTTTAATCATTCGGATTTCTAATGAAAATAGAATTGAATAGAATAAGATATGAAATCCAAGGGATTTAGCAATATTTCATCTACTTGTTTGGTGATTATAATAATAAAATCAGATATATTCACATCATACTATATATATATATATATATATATATATATATATATATTATTTGGCATAAATGCCTACATGAATGATAAATTTTACAAAAATGAATATGGTAAAAATCTCTTGTGATACTCTTGCCTACTTTATATTTATTTTTCTTGTTTATTTTATTTTCCTCTCTTTTTTGATTAATTTTTTTTTTATATTCCTTTCTTCCCCTTCCATCATTCTCTAATAAAAAATTATGAAATAGAAAATTGTATTAATATACCTAAAATACCAACACACCAAAAAATATATAATAAATATATTTATAAATTGAATTTTTATTATAAGATATGATTAAATTCGAATATGTAAATAAAAATAAGATCAAATTAAAAAACTAATTTTTTATTTTTGTTTCTAATTTCTTATATTAAAATTCAAATATAATTTAATTTTTTAATTTAATAAATTTTTTATTTGATAAATAACTTTCCTATTATAAATATTAGTAATCATATCTGCCTTTAGCCTACCTCCTCATGAGATAATTTTATCTGATTTATATTTTCTTTATATCCGACTTTATCTTATTTTGAGCAGACACCAAATGTAAAATATGATAAATCTTCTCTTATTTTGAATTTTATTCTAACCACCAAATTCAGCCCAAGGATTTTATTTTATTATTGTTACAAGCAAAGGAGATACTTCAATACGACCATTACATCATGTGATGATGATAAAAATTTGTTACACTTTTGTAAATTTAGTTATAAACCTTTCACTTTTACCAATTAAATCCTAAATATATTTTACAATTTGTCAATTGAGGCCCTCATCCAATTTCGGCTAGACATCATTGATGTGGACGTCGCATGTCCAACATTAACGTGGACAATTTTTCACAATATTTTAATATCTTTTTTATTTTTCACCTTTTCTTTTCTTAAATTTTTTTTCCTTTTTAATTTAAAGAAAAGAAAAGGAAAAAAAAAAAAAAAATCGAATTAATAAAAAATTTACTAAAATTTGTCCATGTTAGTACAGTACTAAATAGACTATCATGTCAGTATTTTTTTTTTTATCAACGTTGGCCAAATGAATTTAATTAGTAAAATTTGAAAATATTTAAGATTTAATTAATAAAATTAAAAAAAAAACTTAGGATTGAGTTGAGAAATATGAAATGAATTTAAGACATTTTGGACGCGCGGATTGAAAGGCAATCGGAAGGGATGACTCATGAGGTGGGTGTGGCAAGTGCGTGGACAATGATGTGGCGGGTTATCCGAGGTTGTTATTACCGTCAAAAGTTGTGTAATTAGAGAGGAAGAATCTTGATGCCACCGACCGTAGGTCCCACCGCATCTCCCTCTCTCTCTCTCTAAGTCTCAGCTCTTTCTGGTTGTAGTCTCCTCGGTTTATTCTCCAAGCACTTTTGAGCCAAGTCAAATCCATCAACGCTCAAATCATTTTTCTAAGTCAACCCACCACGGAATATCTGGCCCCCTATATAGGATCAACATCTTTCCTTGTTGATTCCAAATTTCCAACACTAGCCCAAATATTAAAATATAATTAGTACTTCTTGTTGCAATGCCATTCTTTCAATTTTGTGTATAATAGTGATATTAGCAATTGTTATCACTCCCCTTAAAATCGAGGCTAACGATTATATTAACTGAAGCCGTCACATGATTCGAGTCACTCATGATGCCTAGCATTAGAGATATTTTGATATACAAGATGTTTCCCTCGATTTTACTAATGATGCTTATGTCTAGGAAATTCTTCATGTTTTCATTTAGTTGTGCATCTCATGAAGTCTATAAATTGATTAACGTTCTTTTCATTATATGTATTTAATACTTTGAAATTTCATGTTTTTATTTTTTGCTTTATTCTTATCTTAGTACGAGAGCCACCAATCTGAAGAAATCCTAAGCGCATTGTGCGCACATTGCACGTGCTGCACCACCAAACAACACTCCTATTGCATACCCATGTCCATCCCTCATGTACAATAGTGTTCATCTAAGTGCATGCACCACTTTGAGAAAGAGCCCATTGAATCCATTCCACGGGTCATTAATGACACCATTGTATCAATCGTGTCAACCTAGTTATTATTTCACTAGCAAAGCCAACCACATTGGCTGCTAGCTATTTGAGCTTTATTGGCATAACAGTATTTAGGTTACTATAAGAATATTAGCTTGTTACGAGTTACAATTTTTTTTTTTTTTTTTTTTAAAAGTGTATCCATAATAATTTATAATAATTTATTATTTAATTTTTGTGACTCGGGATAAACTGTTATTCTTACAGTAAATTAAAGACTATCACTCAATCACTCCTTATCATTTCCCTTCGATTTTTAGCTCGGTGGTCATTACGAGACCAGTCGCACAAGCCACATTGTTCAGTAATTGTTTTGAAAGCAAAGTCAACCATGTCGACTGCTTGTTAGTTAGATGCCAACCACATCATTTGCATTCGTGTCATTATTGTTTTAGCTTTGCTAAGCTAAACATATCGACTATTTAATGTCTTCCTTTGATTCATGACGTTTCACTGCTCATACCAAAAAACTAACACCACCGTCGGCCTCATTGCCCTTAAATGAGTCAAATCTTTAATCCACCTCTAACAACCACCGAACCCCGATGCTTTGGAAGCTTATTTCAGCACCTTCCACTGATTTATTTATTTTTCTGAAATCCAACACAACCATTGACTCTCCCGTCTTCCGGCTAGTCAGTTCATGGCAATCGAACCTCCGTCCGACCAACCACGCGCCGTCACGTGCCACTAGAATTCATTGCGTCTTAGATCCACGCGCCTCCCATGTGCAACACACGTGAGATTTGGCGCTCATATCTTCACCGACATCATTGTTGACCGACATTGACCGGTTTAGGCAACCTGCTTCCGCAACTATTTTCGACCAATTCGACCTTATTCCAACTATTTTTCAGCATGCTGATTCTTTTTTTGGTGGTATTTTCTCCATATCAGCTCTCCAACTCACTTATTTCTTAGCATTTCAGGTGTTCGTGGCACTCTTCAAACTTGTATTCAAACTCAAAGTGACATCTTTCATGCCCCTTGAATTTGAGTGGATGTGAGAGACAATTAATTGTTTAGGCTAATTCCCTTGATTTTCCATTTATTTAGGAGATTCTTCATATTTCATTTAATTATACATATTAGATATTTCATTTAAGTAAACGCACTCTTTATTATGAAAAATTGAAATATATTGAGATTCCACAAAAAAAAAAAAAAAAAAAAAAAAATTCGCTTTATTCTTATCTCCCGACCTAACTAGAAACATGAGGGATATGTGCCTACTATGAAAACGCGGTTCATGTCAAATTGATTTGGATCGAGCTCTAGTGTTTTCGTTCTTTTTCATTGTCCTCATTTTGTGCTTCAATGGACCGGATAAAAGTCCATACCAAGCATAAGTCAAATAAGCAAACGATAATTGAGCCCCATTTGGCTATAAATTTGGTTATGTTCATAACCTTTCTTCCAACCTCATTAACTTCCTAAAGATACAAGACAACCTTCAGGCAGGCTTCAGGTAAAAATCTCACGTGAAAATTAGAGGTATGCAAATTAGACTGTCCAAATCGGAAACTCGAACCGGACTAAATCAACCGGTTTGGTCTGGTTCCCGAGATTGTTGCTCCAGTTCCCAATTCCTAAAAATGGAACTGATGTTCAGGCAGCCTAATTCTTGATTCCAAGGGAGAATAGGATGAATCGGAGCAGGCCAATTATATATATCTTTTTATGTTATTTCTTCAAAAAAATAAAGGTAGTCAGCCTTTTTTAAAAAAATTCTTCATAATATCAAATAGTGGAAAAAAATACAGATAGGATAACATAAAGGTTCCATTAGACCAGACTTGAACCAAATCGGACCCGTGGTTTAGTCTAGTCCTCGATTCCCAATTTTGGAAACCATCCTCTTGGTCTAATTCTCGGCTTGGAACTAGATTAGACGAGAAACCGATCACCCCTAAAGAAAACTCATGTTTTCAAAAAAGGATGTTCCTAAACTTCAAGTGAATCCCAAGTTGCTGCTTGATAACATCTCTTCACAATCCAAACAATCAGGATGAGACAACAGGAAACTCAGACCATTTATCAGATTCCCAAGTCAGGCATTGTAGAGCCCATTTTGGGCATGGAGTAAGTTGCTAAACTGGCGGCAACGTTTGAAGATCAGGAAGCGAAACCAGAGAAGGTCACTGACTTGAGATCGGAAGTGCCGCGAATCTCGTGATAATTGGTCGCGATGTCATGGTGATCAAGGAGATTGACGTGCAGTCGGGGAGTTGAAGCGAAGGCATTCTTGGTCACGACGAGGAGGGTGCTACTACGAAGTTGAAGGATGGTTGACTAGGGTGGGTGGCGGGAGGCACGGATGGGACTATCATAGAAACTAGATAGAGACGATGGAAATTTGGAGAGTTTACGATATGGGTAGGATTTATTGTGTTTCGATTCGCTTCGGGTTTTCAATCCAAACCGGACCATAACAATACCGCCTCTTTTTAACTATTATTTGAATAAGAATGAGGCCTAAATTGAAAATATCATATCGGACCAATTTTTTTTTTTTTGCCAACCCCAATAATAACGTGCTTTTGAAAAATTTGTAGTTTTTAGGATTTATTGTATTTTGGTTCAGGTTTTTTATCCAAACCAAACCATAACAATACCCAATCTTTTTAACTATCATTTGAATAAGAACGAGGCCCAACCTGAAAATATTGGGTCAGACCAAGTTTTTATTAAACCCCCAATATTGGCATGTTATAATTAATGTTTACAATTCACGTTTGTTCATTTTTTGTCTTAAATTTTCTGCATCTGATTCCACATGCCAAATAACTTAATCACAATAAATAAATAAAAATGTGTTGATTTGTCTGAATTCTTGTCTATATATAATATTAGGTTTATGACACGAAAATTGATGGTATACCAAGCAAAATCCCTATAATTAACGGGTTTCGCAGCAGGTGTTTATCAGCAAAAAGAGACTAATTAAACGACTACTGGCCAAGTAAGTGCTTCTCACAATCTCTAAAATCTCAATTCAGGATTAAGCTCACTGTAGATGGTGAAGTTTTCCAGTTCGCAAGTCATCCTCCGCGCTTGCGTTGCAATCGAAATACCCTTAAGAAGAAAGAAACAACGGTCGAAAGCCGTTGGGATATCGCCACGTGTCCACGTGGACAAGGCACGACAGCTTACGTGACCCGACCGTCCGCTGGGAGTCCGAGGTGGGGCCCCCGCGCCGGTCACGAGCCCTTCCTGACGCCTACACGTGTACGGGCGCGATCTGCCTTCCTCCCGCGCGGTCGGGACCCACGAGACCCCTTAAAAACGCCTACACGTGGACGGGGGCGATCGCCCTTCCTCCAGCGCGGTCGGGGCCCACGAGCCCCTCCGTTTCTCGATGTAAGAACGTGGCGCGATTTCAACTGGCGTCGGCGCCGACAGGATCCTCCATTTCGGGGAAGCCGACGATCCCCTCGAAACCCGAAGCTCGGGAAGGTTTCCTTAAACGGCGCAAGACGCCGCCGCGCCCCGCCACGTGCCCCTGGCCGTCCTCCTCGCTGCCCGCCAGGTGGTGCGCTATCCCTCTGCTCCCGCGCCTCCACGTCCTCCCGCTTCCGTGGCGTAATCATCTCGCCTTCTCTCTCTCGTCGCGCTCTGCATGAGCCTGCATGTGGTCGTCTGTGCGTGTCTATAAAGGGAGAGGAACGAGCAACGAGACGAGACGGGACGTATGGATGCGATGGAGTCAGTGGCGGCGGTGGCGAGGATCGACCGAAAATCGTCCATAGAAAACGAGCCCAGGACGCTGGGCGTCGATCAGATCCAGTTCGCGAGGGTAAAGTTTCATCTTTTCTTATATTGATCGAACGTTGTGGTTTAGTTCTCTGATGGATGGATGGACGGATGGTGCTGTTCCAGGAAGCTGCCGAGTACGTGATGAACACCAAGAGCACAGATGAAGCCTTGACCATCTTCACTGCGGTGCGTATACTCTCTCTCTCTCTCTCTCTCTCTCTCTCGCTGCCTCTTCATTTTCCGGGTCCGATGATGATCGTTGAATTAGTTCCAAGAATGGACTTGGCAAACATAGGGAATGCATTTGCTATAGAAATTTACAGATGGGTTAGTTCTTGTGTCCCAAGGTATGAGAAAAGTTTGCAGCTTCTAAGGAACTAACATCTTGGTTGAAGAACATGGCTACATGGCCGGAAACATATATGCGTATATTGTCGTAAAATCGTCCCGATGCATGAAACTTCAGTCCATTATCGATGTGTCCGCCCATGTGCAGGGATTGAAGCCTGTGACGTGCGCGGGGATGGCGGCAAATGCCAACACAGTAATGGATCTGAACAAGGAGTAGTTCGGGCATGGAGAGAGCAACTTATAGTTTAAGTGGCCTGAACCCAGGGATGTTCTATCCTCTCCCTTCTAAGGGGTCTAGCTATCCACATTGTACCCTTCTTGTATATGGAAACTTGTAAATTGCAGTTCCTTATAAGCTCGATTCAGATCAACTGGTATTATTCATCTAATGAGCTGCCTTTTCTTTTTTCCCTGTTTGAGGTCAGTTTCTTGCGCAAATTTAAGTCACCGTCGATGAAATCACACCAGTGGTTCGTTTTAAACAATTTGAGCGATCGGAGCACAATGATAAATCACATATGGTCTCTTGGCCAGTCATCTAAAGGTTATGGATTTCAGGCTGGACGATCTGTCAATCCCTCTGTACACATTTGATGTTGTTTCCAGACTAATTTCTTATCGATCTTAGTACCCAATTCTATCGCACTCTGATTAGTCGATCAAGCTAAGGCGCAATACGGCGACGACTTAAGAGAGCCGCATGCAGATCAGCATGGGGGACTCACTCAAGGACTAGATTGTCCGACAACGCACCTTGTGGCTGGTTTTGACTACCAAGCTTTTGCCCAACAACTCCTGTCCTAAAGTGGCCTCTAACGGGATGGCGAACTGATCTTTTTATGCCTCCGTTTTTTACTCTTTTCATAGTCATAAAAAATTGGTGCTTTCCCAATTGAACTTAGGTCAGGCCACGTTTGGCATGAGTTGCGCGACCCAAGTGAGAGCCACTTGAGGTCACACTACATCCGGCGACCCCCGGTGCCTGGGTCTTGTGACCTTGAGTGAGGGTCACTAGAAGTCATGCAACCCAGGTGAATGCCACTTAGGTCGCGCAACCTCAGCATTGGTCGTGCTACCCTTGGTAGACCTAGGCAAGGGCTTGTGCGGTCGTAGATGATACCTAGGCGGTGATTGCCTAGGTCACACACCACCTAGGTCGAGTGACCCTCGTCGAGGGTTGCTCGAGGTCATGTGACCTCCAGTAGCCCTCGCTTGGGTCACGTGACCCTTGTTGATGGTCGATTGAGGTTAGGGACCTCAACCAGCGGCTGCTAGTGCCAGATTTCGCTCATCGGCAGCTGTAGTCCTTTACCGGATCAACGAAGGGTTTGAGTCATTTTTTAATAAAAAAAATATAAGGAGGGACAAAATCAAAAATTTCAAGTATTTATGAAGGTAGTTTTAGAAGAAAAACTCTAGTTTCAACATCTGGCCAAATGCAGAAAGCCCAGGAACTAGCATTGAGCTTTTAGCTTTCTCAAAGCCGGCATTCAGTCAAAAGTCCCTTGAAAAAACTTACCTAATATTTCAGCATTTTTCTAAAGGGCTTTAGAGGCTAAAAGCTCTTTGGAAAAACTGTACCAAGCACACCATTGATTTCAAGGTAACTAACAAGCAAAAAGCAAATTGAATCGTGACTTAAATAGAATGTGAACTAAATAAAAAATCTAGTTTGGTTCAGTTTGGTTTTTCATTTTTTCATTTTTTTTTTTGCTTAATGGAATCAAACTAAATAAGAGGTAAGAAAAAAAGGAAAATTTCAAGTTGGGCATTCAGTTTTTATTGAGAATTCCGATTTAGCTTAGTTAATTGAATCGAACCGAAATAACTCAAATAAAAAAAAATTACGATTATTTTTTCATCATCCGAAGAGAAAATGAACGAAATTTCAGTTTGAGCATGTTCGGTTTCGGTTTCTGGTAACACTCCTAATGACTAATGGGCTAGCTCTGGCAGAGAGTGGATAATGATGATGTGGCGGCTTATCCGAGGTTAGTACCGTCAAAGTTGTGTAATTAGAGGAAGAATCTTGATGCCACTGACTGCAGATCCCACATCTCTCTCTCTCTCTCTCTCTCTCTCTAAGTCTCAGCTCTTTCCGGGTTGTCGTCTCCTCAGTTTTTGCCTTTTGTTCACTGTTGTTGTTATTTAGGGCCTTGTTTGTTAACTTGCCAAATAGTGAAAATTTCTATTCTTTTGTTTTCGGAAGTAGATTTGGAACAGAAATGCGTTTGGTAAAAATTTTGTTCTCGGAATCAAATTTCTATTTTTTTGTTCCCAGAACTAGATTTGGAACAAAATCGAGAAGTAAACAAAAAGTTAATTATTTGTTCTTGGGAATAATTCTAGAATCAAGTACCTATTTTTTCTTTTTTCTTTTCTTTTTTCTTGTTCTTTTTCCCTCTTTCTTCTTTTTCAACTGTTGCTGTTGCCACCTTGCCATCTACCCCCATCCGCCGTCCGTTGCCGACCGCCGATCGCCGGCGATTGGTCTGACGAGCTTTGGCGAGCTCGTCAGAGGCTCACCAGGCTAGGGTGAGGTTTAGCTCGCTAAAAGCTGCTAGGTGGGCCTCGTTGGTGGCCAGGCAGGCCTAATCGAGGCCTCACCTGGCCACCGGCGAGGCTCGATCGACGAGGCACGGCCTTGCCGAGGGCCGGCAACGCTTTGATGAGGTCGTCGGCCCTCGTCTAGTCGGTCGCCAGTCATCCCAAAGCGACCGGTGACCGGCCACCTTGAAGAAGAAGAAGAATGGGAGAAAGAAAGGAAAAAAAAGAAGAAAAATGAAAAAATAATAAAATAATAAAATAATCTAAAAAAATTTGAAGTACAAATTTTGAGGATGGTGTCGAACGCAATTCTATTCCAAAAATTGAAATTTTGGACAGTTACCAAATGACTTAAAATTTTTAAAAATTGTTCCCGAGAACAGAATAAAAAAATTCATTTCTGATCAGATTTTGTTTTCGAAATGGAAGCGTTACCAAACACAACCTTAGTGTTCCGAGCTCTTTAGGGCCAAGTCAAACCCATCAACAGTCAAATCATGTCCCACCCACCACGGAATATCAGCCCCCAAATAAGATCGACATCTTCCTTGTTGATTCCAAACACTAGCCCCATATTAAAATATAATTAGTAATTCTTGTTGCAATGTCACTCTTTCATTCCTGATGTACGATATTATAAAAACAGTAACATTAGCAATTATTATCAGTCCCTTTAAAACCGAGGCTAACAATTACATTAATCAAGGACGTCGGCAAGTTTAGGTCAAGTCAGGTCGGCTCGCACTTTCATGATGTTTGATGTTAAAGATATTTTGATTTATGGAATATTTCCATTCACTTTACTTATCTCCATGATGATGAGTATATCTAGAAAATTCTTTATATTTCCATTTGATCGTGTATTTCCTAGAAATTTATAAATAAACTGATGTACTCGTCATTATATGCTTTGAATACCTCAAAATTCTGCAATTCTATTTTTCACTTTGTTCTTATCTTGACATCCATCCCCATTGCACCCCAAAACAGCACCCCAAATGGGTCAATTCATAATGTACAACAACGTTCGCCCAAGTGCATTCATCACTTAGAGAAAGAGCCCACCGCATCATTCTTATTCGTGTTGTTATTGTTTTAGTTCGGAAAACCAACTGTATTGACCGCTTGCTGTTTTTATTTGATTCACAACCTTTCGCTGCTCATAGAAAACCAACACCACCACCAGACCACTCAAATCTTGAATTTGGTTGTGAACAAACATTGGAATAGGCTGCGCGCCCACCACATGCCACAATCTCCGACAACCACCGGGCCCGATCCTTTGGAAGCTGATTTCAACACCTTCCACTGCTTCTTTCCAAAACCCAACACAACCATCAGCTTCCCGTCCTCCAGCGAGTTAGTCCGTGGCAACTGAGCCTCCATCCGACCTACCACGTGCCATCACGTGCCACCCGAGTTCTCTGCGTCTTGCATCAACGCGCCACCAACGAGCCAAAAGCTTTGCACGCACAAGATGACGTCATCAACCCATGTGCAACACCCGCGAGAATATGGGACTCATGACATCACTGTTGGCCAACGTTGACCGGTTTAGGCAGATCGCTTGTGTGACTATTTTCGACTGGTTCGACCTTATTCCAGTTAGTTTTCCTAATGTTTTTTTTTTTTGGCACGCTGAGTCTAATTTTGGTGTTATTTTTTCCATATCAGCTCCGTAACTCACTTATTTCATGGCATTTCAAGTGTTTACGACATTCCTCAAACTTGTATTGAAACTCAAGTTGACATCTGTTATGCAACTTGAGTTTGAGGGGATGTTAGAAATATTTAAGTATTTAGGCTATTCATTTGATTTTCCACGTATCTTATGATGATACATATATCTAGAATGTTCCTCATTAGCATAGATAGTTATCCTATAAAATTTATAGATAGTCTAATGTACTCTTCTTTATGAAAAATTAAAATATATTGAGATTCCATAATTCTATATTTCTCTAAATAAGAGAAATACGTGTTTGCTATGATCTAATGAGTGTTAAACAACAACCAAAAATGCGGTTCAAGTTGGATTGGTTTGGATCGAGCTCTCGTGTTTCCGTTCTTTTTAATTTTCCTGATATTGTGCTTCAATGGACCGGATAAATCCATGCCGAGCATAAGCAAGATGAGCAAACGATCATTGAGCCCTATTTAACTACAAATTTGGTTTATGTTCGTAACCTTTCTTCCAACCTCATTAACTTCCAGAAAATACAAGCCAACCTTCAAGCAAGCTTTAGGTAATTCTCATGCGAAAATTAGGGGTATGCAAATCAAACCGTCCAAACCAGAGACCGCTTGGACCGGACTGAATTAGCTAGTTTGGTTCAGTTCCCGATTCCTAAAATTGGAAACGGTGTTTGAGCGGTCCGTTCACTGGTCAGTTCCCAATTTTGAGGAGAAACCCGACCAGATCAACTATATATACTTTTTTTTATTATCTCCTCAAAAAAATAAAAGTAACCATCTTTTTTTATATAGCATTAAGTAGTGGAAAAAAAAAATGACTGGTTCTATTGAACAAGACTAGACAAGGAACCGATCATCTCTAGCCAAAAATTATGTCTTCAAGTGAATCCCAAGTTGCTGCTTGCTAACATATCTCCGCAATCCAAACACTAAGGATAAGACGAGGAAACTCAGACTATGTATCAGATCTCGCAGGTCAGGCATTGAAGTGCCCATTTTGGGAATGGAGTAAGTTGCTCAACTAGCGGCAACATCTGAAGATCAGGAAGCAAAACCAGAGACGGATGTCGCTAAAACTTGAGATCGGAAGTGCCCCAGACCCCGTGATGATTGGTCGCCATCTCATAGCGATCGAGGAGATCGAAGTGCAGGCAAGGAGGACGGAGTCGAGGAGTTGAAGCGAAGGTGTTCTTGGTCGCGACGAGGAGCGTGCTCCGACTCACGTGAAGAATCGTTGATTAGGGTGGAGCAAGGAGGCAAGGATGGGGCTGTCATGGAAAATTGGATGGAGACAACGGAAATTTGGGGAGTTTACAGTCTAGATAGGGTTCATTGTGTATCAATTCGGTCCAAATTTTTAATCAGAACCGAACCATAACAATATACCGTCTTTTTAGCTAATTATTTGAACAAGAATGAGGTCTTTTTTTAAGATCGGACCAATTTTTTTTTTTAACTCTCCCAATATTAACGTGTTATATAAAAGTTTGCAGTCTTTAGGGTTCATTGTGTTTCGGTTTAGGTTTTTGATCCAAACCGAACCATAACAATACCCAATCTTTTGAACTATTATTCAAACAAGAATGAGGCCCAACCAGAAAATTTCGGGTCGGATCAAGTTATCGTTAAACCCCCAATAATGACCAAACAAAAAAAAAAACCCCCCAATAATGATGTGTCACAATCAATGTTTATATGTCGAACTTGCGGTGTTTGCAGTTAGAATTTGCAGGTACTGCTCCGTGCTGGACCCCCTTCGCCTCTGATCAAAGTAATCGGAACTGTATAATTCTTCATTATTGAATTTGCCCACGTCCGATTTATTTTGAAGGAAAGAATTATAAATGCCTTCTATGTTTTGTTTTTCTACCCGGTCATTGATTCTGTGCGTTCTAATCTTGCCGGGCTATTTATTCGGCGCTCAGCAGATTGTCCTCAAGCGACCTCTTTGCGAAGATTATTACAAGATTCGTGATTATTTACAATCATAGTTTTATTTGCTTTGAGATTAGATACATTTGTAATTCTACTCTACTGACGGGGTAAAGAAGTTTGTGCTGTGTCAATTTATTCTATTATGGGCTTATTTCTCATATTACCGAAGGCAAACACCACCTCCCTAGGCTACTACATATGAGATACCGACTAGTGGTTACCGATAAGGGTTAAAATCACAAAAAAAAACCTCAAATCAGTATACTTGTCACAAATTTACTCAATAAATTTTTTGATCACTAAAAATTCCAAACTAGTATATTTATGATAAATTTACTCTCTATTAATTTCCATTTAATCACGAAAAATCATAAACTGGTAAATCTGTAATAAACGGAGGATAAAATCTCAAATGAGTATATCCGTCAATTGCTATGTGTCATTAAATTCAATAATTTGACAGTAAAATTTAATGGAAATCAACGGATGATAAATTTATTACAGATGTACTAGTTTGGAGTTTTTAGTGGTCAAAATATCAATTTGGGAATAAAATTGTCAAAATTATTTTAGTTTAGGGTTTCTTTTTAATAGATCCATAGATGGTGTGTATATATATTATAATCCCATTATGAGAGGCACTCCACCATGGCTGGGAAGCGTTAACGACCAAGTATGGATTCTATTACTGTGTAGCATCACTGCCTTAAGGATTTCGCCATATTTCTCTCTATCTCAACATGGACCTGTTTCTTCAAACGACCAGTGCAAAGTGATTATCCTTGCAGGCTTGGAATCCTAATCATCTCTTAAGTCTACTGAACGTGGGCATAAGATGTTTGTCCCTTACCTATTTTCCAAACCAAAGACCCGAAACAACTAATCCAATCTTATCGGATTTCATATTACGTATGGCCGCCGCCACATTGACATTAAAAGATTATTTAGAAAATACTATAATGGATTTAGACCACGAAAAATCCGAACCTGGTATATTTATAATAAATTTACCACCAAACTAATATTCTAACCACAAAAAATCTAAAATTAGTACACCTATAACAATTTTACCCTATGTTAGTTTCTATTAAATTTTACTCTCAAATTACTAAGTTGGATGACATGTGACAATTGACAAGTGTACCAATTGGGGTTTTACTTGCCGTTTGTTACATGTGTATCAGTTTGTGGTTTTTTACGGTATTAATCCAATTTACCGTAAGCTAACAAAGGGTAAATTTATTACAAATATATCAATTTAGGATTTTTGATAGTAAAAAAATTAGTTCAAAATAAATTCATCAATTGTAGCAATTTAGGGTTTTTAGTGATAAAAAAGGAAAGTTTGTCATAGGTATATCAATTTAGGGTTTTTTATAATATTAACCCTACTATCTTACAATGATCTACACTAGTTGCTTGAATAATCTTAATACATTAAGATTGGTTGGATTACCAAATGATACGGCAAATAGATCATTACTTAAATTCCACTTGCCATTGCCAGATTCTCACCAACCTCGTGTATCCGGAGCCCACAATTTAGATGGTGAAAAGCTGAATAAATGCTGATTAGAAGGCAACTAGGCCCTACGGCCTCGTGCTAAGTCACTAATACAGAAAACTTACATGCATATTGGGACAAGCCGTTGTTTCACGCACCGCCGTTAAACATGATAAATGATAGAATTTTGAATTCAGAAATAAAATATAGAGCAGAGTTAATATTGTACTGTAAGCTTCGAATTAGTGTACTTCTCCACACCCAGATACATCAAACAAAGCCTTGTGCATATATACATGTATAAAAGTATACCTATGTATACGTATATTGATGATTACTTATACTTCTCCTTTCAACGACAAGAGAGTTTAGGGTTTGTTTATCAGTGGCAATTAATAATCACGTGGCATGAATCTTCGGTTGTGGAGAAATATTAATGATCATGTGACATTGATAATTTATAAATATATGGGAAAATCTTAAATAAAGACCCAAAGTGCCTTCCTTTTTTCAAAAGAGGACATGGAGTGAAGTCTATCTCAAATAAGGACCCAAAGTGGTCATTTAATCTCAAAGAAGGACCTCACTCGTCGGCCAGTAAACAGATGCATTTCCGATTCATATTCCGATGGCTTGATCAGGGGTATTTTTGTCCATTTCTTTTAAAAAATTTCGGTTGTCTTGTTTTTTTTTTTTTTTTTTTTTGGGTCAGTGGTTGCACTGTTCATCTCTCTCGCGATCCCCAAGCAAAGCTAGTAATAGAGAGAGAAAGAGAGAGAGTTAGAGAGAGAAAGGAAGCAGCGAAGAGGAAGCCAACATGTTCTCTCTCTTCTTCCTCCTCCCTCTCCTCGCCGCTTCCGCTCCGCATCCGTACGGCAACATCTCGTGCCACATCGACTGCGACAACCATGCCCCCGTCGTTGACTCCTTCAACACCACGTGGCTCCTCGACCGCTACTTCACCGACGGCGCGCCGCTATCGTCTCGGAGCCCCTTCGCTTCCACCAGCCCCAGGAGAAGACACTTCGCTACTTCCCCCTCTCCTCTAGCAAGAAGAACTGCTACGTCCTCCCCAACCTCCCCTCCGGCTGCTACTACCTCCGCACCTTCACCGTCTATGACAACTACGATGGCAAGTCCCACCCCCCGAGCTTCAACGCCTCCGTCGAGGGCACCCTTGTCTTCAACTGGCGCTCCCCCTGGCCCTCCCCTAACCTCACTGGCACCTACTCCGACCTCTTCGCCTTCGTCCGCGACGGCGAGGCCGGCGTCTGCTTCTACATCATTGCCACCGACCCCTCCGTGGTCGGATCCCTGTCGTCTAGTTTGATCCGCTGTCTTATCCACATCCATGGGCAGCGATTTCATCCTGGTCAACTATGGGAGACTGGATTGCAGCGCCAGTCAGTGGGGGCCGGGTTTCAGCGATAACGCCGACTACTTCGGCCAGTCCTAGTAGTCGGATTACAACGCCCGAACTGCCGCTACACGTAAAATCATTGATGCCATCTCGACCGCAAGCAGCATAGCGGGGACCAATCAGCAGCCCGATTATTTCCCCATGAAATTGTACCAGACCGCAGTGATGGCCGGTCAAATGGGGGCCTGGAGTATGAATTGGAGGTGGACGCCAAGCTGGATTACTTGCTGTGGTTCCACTTCGTGGAGGTTGATCCATAGGTGAACAAGGCCAGCCAAAGGGTGTTCGATGTCCTGGTGAACGGAACGAACGCGACCACGATCGATATTAATAAGGAGGTCGGGCAATTCGCGGCTTTCGATTGGCATTACACCGTGAAGAATTTTAGCAATACTGTTTTGAATGTGAAGCCGATGCGTGTTGTTGGTGCCCCATTACTTAGCGGAATTGAGAACTACGCGCTGGTCCCTGCCGCCGCCAAGGCCACCCTCGCCAGATCTGGCGAGGGTTAGCCTGCAAGCCCTCGCCCGCGATTGACGAGGGCTTAGCGGCCCTTGCCCACTACCGACGATGGGTGTCCAGCCCTCATCGGCCCTCACCAACGGTTGGTGCTTGCCGACCCTTCCCAAGTTCAATGGTCTTGAGAAGAAGACGAACAGGGGATGAAGAAAATGATGAACAGTGCAACCATCGACCCAAAAAAAAAAAAAAAAAAAAAAAACAAGACAACCGAATTTTTTTTAAAAGAAATGGACAAATACCCTTGATCAAGCGACCGTAATATGAATTGGAAATGCATTTGTTCATAGGCCGATGAGTGAGGTCCTTTTTTGAGATTAAATGACCACTTTGGGTCCTTATTTGAGACAGACTTCACTCTAGGTTCTCTTTTGAGAAAAGGAAGGCACTTTGGGTCCTTATTTGGGATTTTCCCTAAATATATTTCTGCTTCCAATATCTATTCTAGCGATTAATAATAATGTCCACAACCCAAAATCATATGATTACTGGAAATTTGATATATAATTTGGGGAAAATTATCCAAAAGATCCTAAACTTATTGCACTTTTACCAATTCAATTTTAAACATTTTAATTTTATCATTTGAGTTTTAAATATTTTCAAATTTTGCTAATTGAGTCTATCCAGCCAATTTTAGCCATAAATCATTGATGTGGACGCTAAGCCTCTTGTGTAATACTGTCGGCATTGACGTGAACAAATTTTAATATTTTTTTGGAACTTTTAATTATTTATTTATTTATTTATTTTGGTTTAATGGGTCGAAGGAGGTCACTGGCCACAAGGTGAGGGCCAACGACCCCCACTGACCCCTAGGCAAAGGCCACAAAGTCCTCACCGGCTAGGTCAAGGGTCATAGACAAATCTGGCAGGGGGTTGTGAGCCTTCGCTGTGACTAGTGAGGGTCTAGGTGAGGGCAAGCGACCACCGTTGCTTTCTTCACTCCTCCTTCTCTAGGAAAATGTCTTCAAATTGATCAATCGACGCGATTCTTCCACTATGGAGGATCAGGACGGGATTCTGTTGAGTAGCCTCGATGTCATCTCGGCCAATCTTGAGGAAATTGAGCGCAACGTCTCACCAAGGTCTTCAAGGTACACTTGCTTATCTTCTGCCCCCGAACCAACCCATCCCCTTCGTCAATTCCATTGAATTTCTTTGCCGTGGATTGCATTGACACTAAGGGACGGGAGTGTTAGTTTGGTCATCACTTTCATGCAAACTTCCAGGACGGAGTACTACTCTTGCTAGAAAAACAATGGGAGGAAGTTGATGGTCCTGAATGCTTTTTAAAACGCTTTGAGGGCAACACAACCACACTGTGAGATGTCTAACAGTTAACAAACAGAGCCTAATATTGAAAATGCAAATCAGTGCGTTACTAGCAATGCCTAGCTGTGATTTTGCAAAGCAGGAAAAGCAAAGAGTAATTTTATCGAGGAATAACCCGACGATAGGACTGGATATTAGTATTTAGGGCCGTTGCTCCACTTCTTTGGAGCAGCGGGATCAAGATTTGCAGTCGGTCCGGTAAATTTCATTAAGTTCAGGTACCTTTTTTTGCATGAAATAGTATCGTATAATTCCCCAATATGCTGACAGCATGTGTATAAGCTTGACTCAAAATCAAGAAGATGATACTGTGGATGTAAACAATTACCACCATAAGCCAAACAATACCAGAAATCATGGAAACTGAGAGTAGATTGCGGGCTTTTCATATTCTTGAGTTTTTCAAGTGTCGTTTAACGTTTCTTAGCCAGATCATGCATTGGTAACCAAGATCAAAGTTTAATATTTTTCTGGCAGTCGGTCATATCCTTTCAACATCGCGGATGCCACAAAAGCTTAGCACCATGCCCTCTGTGTCGAGTGGAATAGCCACTAGTCTACTCCCGACCAAGAGCACCTCCCGCAGTAAATTATACTTGCTCTAGTAGATCATCTAATTCGTATCCAGATCAATCCTTTCCACAATTCATTCAAGTGAAGATGAGAGTGATAAGAAGAGAAATGTTTAACGAGGAAGAAATAAGGGATGATACAAACCAAGAAATCCAGAAACAAGAGATAGTTGTCATAGATTGGAAAAAAAGGCATAGACCAAGCATATGTCATCACAAGGATCAGAGGTACTTTAAAAATCAATCGAGCAGAGGATGATGTAGCAATGGCGAAAGAAGTTTGATGTCCACTGCCTTCACAAGACGATTCATCCTCCACTAGATCCTCCACGGCTTCATCAGTCCGGGGGCAGAAATATTAATTTTTGTTAGTCACTTGCAGTTGAGAAAAGGCAACAAAAATAGAAATACTGGATGAGGTAAAACAGAAAAGGCAACAAAAAGAAAGGTAAAAATCATTCGACATGTTTTCTTAAACCATCCCAACCAATAAAGTAAAACTTCCTAATAAAGTTTTACTTTTACTAGGCTTTAGTATCTTTCCAACAAGGGCGTCGTGATCAATTTCAATTGTTTTGTATGAGAATTCTGCAGCCACTAATTCTTCGCCATCTCTATATCGTGATCATTTTGCGACCACAAAACTGATTACGTATAATAGAGGGATTTGTACATCGGCATATGCAAAGTTTTTGCATACTCAGAATGGCTTTTCTTGTAAAATCGGTGTGAGAAACATCTTTTAAATATGCAAATAGTGGCTTGGCCAAAATGATAATAATAATAAAGAACAGAGCAAGGACTATAGCCATTGTTATTCATTCAAAGTTAAGGGAGTATTTTTTTTCTAATTTTTTAACGCTGCCAAAAAAAAAAAAAAAAACTAACGTTTAATAATTACATGACCATTATGCTACACTTTCAAGCTGTAATAGAATTCATATATTAGTGTGTAGCACAGTTACGTGGAAAAAGTTAGGAAAAAAATGAACTTCCCATACCGCAGGAGAATCGATCCTTTGAAGGGACCAAGGGAGATGGAAAGGATAAAAGAAGAAGTAAAATTTGTGGGTAACTTACCAAGAAACTTGACAGTGTTCAAGTGAAGAACAGACAAGGGGATGATCCCACTCCAGCGACTCCCATCTATGCCGATTTATCCGAATCTCTCGAAGAGAAGGGGGAGGAGAAGGGAGCCTATTGTCAAGCAGGACAGCTACAGAGGAATCCTCTTCAGTTTCGGACAATTGTCTATAGAAATCCACCTGAGGAAATCACAAGTCGTGGTCTCATCACATATGCTCTTCAGTTCGAAAGATTCTATAGTATTGGGTGCATTAACTTTAGAAAGGAGCGGCGCATCGTTTTGGCAACAGTGCTTATTATCACATCTACGCCCTTGTAGTCTTTGATTGATGTGACGTGGAGGAAAGGGAGGTGGAGTAACAGGTCTTGTGTCAGCGGCACCCTCTTCATGTTGTTGCATTCATTTACTTCGAGATATGTAAGGCAACAAGAGATTTCGCTTGGCAATGACCCACATATTATCTCCTCTAATTTCTCAGAACTATTTGTTATAATCTCCATCAAATTTGGAAGGAGAATGGTCAGCCACTTCCATTCCATCACTCTCTTCATTTTATGACACCTGGACAATTCCAATGATTGCACACTCTTCGGAAGCAGAGCGCAGCCATCACCACTTTTTCCATCTACACTCGCAGCGATATGGTTGCATCGATGCATATACTTCTCTCAGTCTCATCCATAAACCAACGGTAGCAATCATCTGGTGCACCCATCGCAAGCCTATACCATCGACAACTATTGCGCTTGAGATACCCCACACATGCTTTGAACGTTTCCACATTGGCAACATAACAATAAAGTGCCTCCACCCCTGTTCACCCGTTAATTTTACCTCATCTCCTGTTCTCAACTTTTCAATGGCAAGATATTGCAAGTTCACCAGCTTCCCCAACACTCCCTCTGGTAGTGTCTTGATCTCTATGCCATCTATGAAGAGGTACCTCAGGTTTACTGATATCTCCATGTCCTCCGGCACTTCTTCAAGACTTTCACACTCTAGGAGGTCCAACTTTCCTACATAAGGAATAAAACGTAATGCCTCACAACTTCGCAGTAGCAATGCTTCTAAGCACTCCAACTGTCACGCCCTAAACCCCGGGTATGCGCACATCCCTCGACGGTCGATTAAAATGCGACGTTCTCAGGACGCGTCGCCGACCCATTCTTTTTAACTTTCAATTAAGCACATGCGGAAGTGAATTAAATAAACACCTGGACAATCATCAAACAAAGGGATAGTCAAAACATGCTAAAGCTTTTTCACAAACCACACTTTATATACATGCCAAGTTAGTCCTACAGGTCTATATACAAAGGTCTGTCTCAAAAAGAAACTACCAGACAACCTACACTCTTGATCCCTCTGCCTCAGGGGCTGGATCTTCCACGACACCATCCAGGATGTCGATGTCCATGGGGTGGGCTACCTCCCCATCCTTGGTTTCGACGGTAGGTCCGTCAAAACCCTACAAAGGACCCTCCCGAACCCCGTTAAGCTCGTTAATGAACCACGCTTTGAAGTGATGATGTACCAAGTGAATGAGTCCCTCGTCGACCCAAATCGTGGTCACCACTAACTCACAGGTCCAGGTGGTCCCAAGAATAGGGAAGAAAGTAGACTCGGACTCCATCTCCCATGGGCACCCAAAACGGATGTGATGTATCTCTATACTAGGGACTTGAAAATATTTAACCAAATGGGGTGAGATAAATCTCAGTGAGTCAAAACCCTAAATCCTTATTATGACACAAATTCGCCTCGAATGCGGTCCTAAACACGCACCATACAAAACTCACCTCGCCTTGGTGCGTCCCTGCATATTAGTTCATCACATATGCACTTATAAATATCACAAGCATACTTAATAACCGGAACACATCATTTCATCCATCAAATATTCACATGGGTCCTGATTATAAGGTAAAACCGTTATGACACATTCCATACCGTGCCACACAATTTTGCCACATAATCAGGCGTAGCTATCATAACCACTCAGGAGTGTTCTAGTTATTACGACCTATCATGATGTGAATCATTGCGGAAAGATCGTTCTACGAAGGCCCGAATGGTGCGAATTGCGAACCTTGACCTCCAATCGAACCTGTGATTGGCAATCTTGGTATGAACGTGACCTATTGACGAATGCATGTCAACCAACCAACATTATAGACACCACGAGCGAAAGAATTCGCTATCTCGCTCAATAAGTCGAATCGACCGCCACAAGAGAATCTTGATAAGATCAATTTCTCAAAAGAACAGTAGAAGAGAACCTCTCAATTCTTTTTCTAAAAAATAAAATATATTTGTCCCCGGCCAGTCCTTAATATAGGCCTTCTAGTTGCCACACAAACCCTAAAACCAGCCCTAGAAATCTAACGCGTCATATTCTAGAAAATATCTAAATAAGAAGATAATTTTATTTGACTTGGTCAAATATTTGGTGACCAGATAATCAAATTGCGCCAAGATCTCCAAGATTCTTCAAGATTCGATCCTAGGTCATCTCCACGCCAAAAATTATGCCAAGATTTCCAAGATTCTTCAAGATTTGATCCAAGGTCATCTCCACGCCAAAGATCACGAACCATGATGCCAACGGCTTGCCTAAATTGCTTGGCCCTTGCTCGAGTGATTGAACTAGTCGGAATAGACAATGGGTCCCTAGCACCTCCTCCTCGATATGGCTCAATATCCACATCATCCCCTCCCCCGTGCAAAGGATTTGCCCTCAAATCATCACTTGCATCGAAAAGACTCAAGTCAAAAACATTAAATGTAGCACTAACATCATACTTACTTGGAAGATCAAGCTTATAGGCGTTATTGTTAACTCTTTCCAACACCATGAATGGTCCATCCCCTCGCGATAATAACTTAGAATGTCGCTGCTCAGGAAATTGCTCCTTGCGCATATGAACCCAAACCTAATCAAGGGGTTCAAACACCACTTCCTTGCGCCCTTTGTTGGCTTGCCTTGCATATTGCTCAGTCTTGCGCTCAATATTTGCGCGCGTCTTCTCATGCAATGCCTTGACAAATTCAGCTTTCTTTGCTCCATCTAAATCCACATGCTCATCAATAGGTAAATGGGTTAAATCTAACGAAGTTAACGGATTAAAACCATTGACAACCTCAAATGGTGTAAATCTAGTAACATAATGTATGCTCCTATTATATGCAAACTCAACATGTGGTAGACAATCTTCCCAAGATTTTATATTCTTTTTAATAATAGCACGCAAAAATACTCCTAAAGTTCTATTAACTACCTCAATTTGACCATCGGTTTGTGGATGACAAGTAATAGAAAATAACAACCGTGTTCCTAGTTTTTTCCACAATATTTTCCAAAAGTAGCTAAGAAATTTAGAATCTCGATCTAAAACAATTGATCTAGACATGCCATGCAAGCGTACAACCTCCCTAAAGAACAGATCAGCAATATGAGATGCATCATCAGTTTTATGACAAGGTATAAAATGAGCCATCTTTGAAAGCCAATCAACAACCACATAAATAGAATCTCTATCATACTTAGGCTCCGTTTGGTTCAGCATTCCCAGGGGCGTTCAGCCCCGAAAGCCATTTGGGAAAAAATTTAGGCGTTTGGTTCAGTATTTGGAGGTGTCCTTGGCCAAATGCTAGCATTTGGAATGCTAAAGAAGGGTTTAATGATTTTTTTTCCTTCCAATATTACCCTCATTGATAATTGCATTTTCCTGTTTTACCCTTAAAATTTACTATTCATCGTCTTCCTCGTTGGACTTGTTTCTTCAAGAGTGGGTCACGCGAGACCCCAGGCGGCGTCACCTGAGGCCGCGCAACCCACGGGACAGCTGTGCATGGGTCATGCGACCCAGGCGGCGTCGCTTGAGGCCGCGACCCATGCGACGCCGCTGAGGCCGCGACCCACGCGACGGTGGTGTGTGGCAACGGTGGTGCGTGGGTCGCGTGACTCGTCGCCTCCCCACCACCACAGCCACCAGCTGCCTCCACCAGCTCCGGCTGCCTCCCAATCGTTCCCCTCTGCTTCAACATCTTCTCCTCCTTTTTCCTTTTCTTTTTTTCCTTTTTCTTTTCACCTCAAAGCTACTTTGCAAAATACACCAAAATAAGAGTACCCAAACACGTTTGCCTTCACCAAATGCCCATTCTTCTAAAGATACTTGAGGAAATGCAAAGTCATTTCCTCAAAGTTGAACCAAACGAGCCCTTAGACCTAGGCAATCCTAACACAAAATCCATAGAAATATCAGTCCAATGATGCGTTGGAATAGGTAATGGTGTATACAAGCCATGCAGTTTAGTTGTAGACTTCGATTGCTTACAAGCAATGCATCTCTCACAGACACGTGTAACATCTCTCTTCATATGTGATCAATAAAAATGTTCATGCAGCACTTCATAAGTCTTATCAATGCCAAAATGCCCCATTAAACCGCCACTATGTGCTTCTCGCACCAACAATTCACGCAAAGAACACTTAGGCAAACATAGCTTATTTTCACGGAAAAGATAACCTTCACGCCTATAGAATTTATCAAATGCAGTATGTTCACATGCTTCAAATACTCTCCCAAAGTCATCATCATTAGTATATAAGCCCTTGATATGCTCAAAACCTAAACACTTTACTTCTAAAATAGTTAGAATTGCATACCTTCGAGAAAGTGCATCGGCTACCACATTCTCCTTACCTTTCTTGTACTTGATCACATATAGAAAAGTGTCGATGAACTCCATCCATTTGGCATGTCTTTTATTTAACTTATGCTGGCCTTTCAAGTACTTCAAGGTCTTGTGGTCGGTGTGGATCACAAACTCCTTTGGCCATAAATAATGTTGCCAAGTCTCCAAAGCTCGCACTAAATCATACATCTCCTTATCGTAGGTGGAATAATTCAATGTTGCTCCACTCAATTTCTCACTGAAATAAGCTATGAGACGCGCTCCTTGCATCAACACGGCTCCAATTTCTATACCATAAGCATCACACTCTATCTCAAAAGTAGCACTGGAATTCGGCAAAGATAACAAAGGAGCATTAGTCAACTTATCTTTTAGCAGATAACCTCGGTCAAAGGTGCGGCAATGGTGCTGAAATTTCTCACAAATCGCTAATAAAAACTCGCCAATCCATGAAAGCTACGCACCTCTCCTACGGTCTTAGGCGTTGGCCATTCACGAATTGCTTTGACCTTTTTTTCATCAACCTGTATACCATCAGCACTAACAACAAATCCTAGAAATACTAATTTGTTAATAACAAAAGAGCAATTCTTTTGATTAGCGTACAATTGCTCGGCCCTTAAAACCTGCAAGAGAGCTCGCACATGCTCAATATGGTCATCAGGGCTTTGACTATATATCAAGATGTCATCAAAATAGACAACCACAAATCGACCAATAAAAGCACACAAAACATGATTCATAAGTCGCATAAATGTGCTTGGTGCATTAGTTAATCCAAATGGCATGACTAACCACTCATACAATCCATACTTGGTCTTAAATGCAATTTTCCATTCATCACATTCTTTCATCCTAATTTGATGATAGCCACTTTTCAAATCGATCTTAGTGAAAATGCAAGAACCATGCAACTCATCCAACATGTCATCTAACCTAGGAATAGGATGTCAATACTTTACTGTAATGTTATTAATTGCTCGGCAATCAACACACATTCGCCAAGTTCCATCCTTCTTTGGCACCAACAAAACGAGGATGGCGCATGGGCTAAGACTCTCTCTCACATACCCTCGCTCCAATAGTTCGCTAACTTGCCGGTAAAGTTCCTTTGTCTCCTCGGGATTACTTCGATATGCGGGTCAATTAGGTAATGGCGCACCAGGAATCAAGTCAATTTGATGTTTAATGCCTCGAATTGGTGGTATCCCTCCAGGAAGTTCATTAGGAAAGACATCTTCAAATTCCTGCAATAAAGATACAATAGGACTAGGCAAACTTGGGTCAAGATCGTTAGTAGAAAACAAAACCTCCTTGTACAAAAGTACAAGCATCGATCGGTCTAGAACTAAAGCTCTCCTCACCTCACTCGATTTTGCATAAAAATTCTTTTGCCTATTTTCTTTCCACTCTTCTTTTCCCTTGGTTTTTACCACAATCCTTCTCTCAGCCTCTCCTTTTCCTTGCGTCTCAGACACACCACGCAAGCCCTCGGATTTCTCACCTTTTCTCTCTCTCCCTCGGCTTTTCGTTGTAACTTTAACTGATCTTGATACACTCACTAGGTGTCATTGGTACCAAGGTGTAAGTCTTTTGATTCATCACCAATGAATAACGATTAGTATACCCATCATGATATACCTTTCGATCATATTGCCATGGTCTTCCAAGTAAGATATGACCCGATTGCATAGATACAACATCACACTCTACCTCGTCCTTGTATTTCCCTATCTCAAATGGAATTCGAACTTGCTTCGACACTTTCACTTCATCAATTGCTCCCTCACGTGTTTCTCTCAAGGTGTTTGTCACTTCCCTCGTGTTTAACTCAAGTCTAGGCTTTTTTTTTAACCCTCAATTAAACTCACACACTCTTGCATTTTCCTTCTCGTATTCCCTTTTCACAAGCTCTTTATTGGACTCAAAACCTATCTCTCAACCCCCTTACGACAATCAATTCAGCAAGTAACAATCTCAAATCAACAAGTACAACTTTCGAAAATTCCAATTGAAACCCAAATCACTACTAATTTTGTTTCAATTCGGTCCACTAACAAACGAGTCGTCTTCTTGATTTTTTTTTCTTTTGGTTCGGCTATTTTTTTTTTCTACCGAATCATTTTTTTTTTTTTTGCGCACTTTTTTTGTGTGTGCATTTTCTTTCTCTTTTTTCTTTTTTGACGAACTTTCTTTTTTTTTTTTTTTTTTTTTTACTAACTCAGATACAATTTAAGATGCTAGGAAGAAAAAAATTAAAACTGACAACAAATAACTACGTATGGAAGCACAAAAGCAATCGGGACCCTAAATTGGCTAGAACCGAAACCCAAGCTCAATAAATCTCAAATTGCTGAATATAAATAGAAAATTAAAGATAAATAGACCTTGTAGAAGCAAGCTCTGATACAAATGATGTGAATCGTTGCGGAAAAATCGTTTTACGAAGGCCCGAATGATGCAAATTGCGAACCTCAACCTCCAATTGAACATGTGATTGGCAATCTTTGTATGAACGTGATCTGTTGACGAACGTGTATCAACCAACCAACGTTATAGACGCCACAAGCGAAATAATTCGCTATCTCGCTCAATAAGTCAAATCGACCGCCACAAGAGAATCTTGAGAAGGTCAAGTCCTCAAAAGAACAGTAGAAGAGAACCTCTTAATTCTTTTTCTAAAAAATAAAATATATATGTCCCCCAAAGAAAGTCGGTCAGTCCTTAATATAGGCCTTCTAGTTGCCCACACAAACCCTAAAACCAGCCCTAGAAATCTAATGTGTCATATTCTAGAAAATATATAAACAAGCAGATAATTTTATTTGACTTTGTCAAATATTTGGTGACCAGATAATCAAATTGCACCAAGATTTCCAAGATTCTTCAAGATTCGATCTTAGGTCATCTCCATGCCAAAAATTACGTCAAGATTTCTAAGATTCTTCAAGATTTGATCCAAGGTCATCTCCACGCCAAAGATCACAAACCATGACACCAACAACTTGCCTAAATTGTTTGGCCCAGGCTCGAGTGATCGAACCAGTCGGAATAGACAATGGGTCCCTAGCACCTCCTCCTCGATATGGCTCGATGTCCACATCACATCGGCCACGGCCAACTCAACAGTCGGGGGTCATCACTCATAACCGGGCGTCATCCCACTCCGTTGGGCACAACAACATCTATGCCTAGATGGCATTTCATAAAGAGCATCGACCCGACCTCCACCGCGACCGACATCCGTTGACGTGGGGCATCCGAACTTAATCAGGCATCGCCTCCCTGACTCTCATCAAGTGACAAGTTCCGATAATGACCACACACACATCCATACTTGGCCAAGAACACCGTGCTTTGCATCCAAATACCTTGTATTTAAATAATGAACTTGACCCATTTTCTTCGTATTAAAAATCTCGGTAAAATAATCGTGCGTAGTCACATATTTAAATCAAACCATTAAACATAGTACGCTCCCATTTCAAAATCCCATGATTTTATATAGTACATAAAAGTTGGTGTCAAAAATCGACACTCGGTATTTTTCTATTTAAATACCATAAAATCAAATTTTGCAATAATAATTCATAACGACCACCAAGCACTCAATTGCACAAATAAGCAATCAAATTCACATATAAATTCAACCATGAGAACGAGTGTAAAATTCTGAAAAACGACTAATCCGTCACAATTTACGCTAATTGTGATTAATTAAATAAATCCAACTTAATTTATCTAACCATGGTTAGTTTACTAATCTAACCTAAGTAAATTAACCTAACTAAACTAACCAACCTAACTAACTAGCTAACCTAACCAAACTAACATAACTAAACTAGTTCATCTAACTAAGCTAATTAGTACTAATCCACTTAGCACTAATCTAACCCATAAGCGCAATTAACAACCTAATCAAGGATTAGGGAGTTAACTCACCGGATTAAGATGGCGGCGGGTTCACGACGACGGCGATGCGAATGCGGTGAAGACCCAAGACTATTGCGTCTCCAACGGAGCTCAAACGATGGCTGAAAACAGCCCTACAATGCTCATGGCCAAGGGGCGGTTCTGTGGAGGGCTGGTAGATGGAGATGTGGTGGCTGGACATGGCTGGAGTTGGAACGAACGGCAACTCTGGACGGGGCTGCTACTGGCCGGTGGCTAGGCCGATGAGCTAGTGGCAGCGACGGCGTAGGGACGGCGTGAGGGGCAGGTGACTAGAGCTAAGGGACTGAGCTAGACAGGTGGTGGGGGGCTGGATGGTGAGGCGATGACTAGTGGCGTTGGGAAAAGGAGGGCAGCAAGCGGCTGGGCGGTGCTGCTTGCGATGGTGGTGAATTGCTCGGTGAAGGCTGGAGTTGTGGGGGTGCGGCTAAAATGGTAAAAATGGAGAATGAACTTGCAAGAGAATTGAAGAAGAAGAAAGAAGGAAAGAGCAGAAAAGGGGAGGGGGGTCGGCTAAGGGAGGAGAGAGGGAAAGGGAGGGAAATTAAGTGAAGGGCCAATTAGAAGCCTAGATAAATATCCAACTACTCATTGCTTGGCCTTCAAAGTCTTCATGCCCACATTGTCAAGGGAGCACCCAATGGCCATTTTTCCTTCATTTATTCATCAACAAAGTAATTTGGGCAGCCAAAAATCCCAATAAAGTAGCCCATACGAATTTCCACTATTTTTCTTTTTGTCCAAATTGATTTTTTTTCCGCAAAATTTCGAACTCGATGAAATTTCTTCAAAAGATGAGACGACGTCCTAAAAATGAATCGTGATACGCTCGAACGTCCGATTCCCAAAACCGAATTCAATTTCGTGGTTAAAATCGACCGAACGTGATTTTAGTACAACCTAACCTATCGGGTAGCTTTTAGGGATTTTAGCGCGTTTGCCCGTGGTCAATAATTTTCGATCCACGTTTGTGCATCTCCAATTCATAGGCGACTCTCGGTTGTCATAAAAATCACAAGGTTTCTATTACGTGTCCCAAGTACAATATCGATAGAAAATTGGGCTGTTACCATTCGACGCAAATTTCGCAATCATACGGAATCACCCGCAATTCAATTACGTGTTTCCATCGAATCAACTTATATCCGATCGCAATTCGATTATAACGGTGTCGTATTGACCCTTGCCGATTATTACGATCGAGCGATCGATTTCCGATCGAATTCTCTAGTCTGTCGTGTTTCTATCCCTTAACGGCTTCACCTAATAGATTAGTTAACTCGTGAGTGGCCAACTCATAGTAAAATGACCATCGGCACGTCAACGAAACAACCATTTCATATTATCGAGACGGGGGTCAAATTTCGGGATGTCGCACCAACCAAAAGATGGAGTCCAATAATTTCGAGATTTCAGTGTCGCTCAAATCTAGAACACTTAACCCCTTTACATGTCTAAAGAAAGATTCATGGATGACTCCCAACATGACATTGCCATTCAAAGGCAGCCTCATCAATTTAGGGCAATTTGGTGATATGTCTTATGGGATTTCTTCTATTTCATTGCCTTGTAAAAAAACTCTCCAGATGATTGGTCAAAAATACTTTGTCTAGTATTTCTTTCAACCCCACATAGACATCAACCATGTGAGTTGTGCTTGGCACTAAATCCATGCCATGTCCCTTATCAACGGGTTTAGACATTGATACTCTTTTTCTGGATCCAACAGGCAAGCCCCCCTTATTTTGTCAATATGTGTTACCTCGATCATGCAGTCCTTTCCTCATGGCAATTCCACCTAACAAACTCTCATATATGAAAGACTATCAAATCCTCACTATTAGCTCTTGAAATGACAAGAACTTCCCCAAGACAAAGTATTGAATGCTAAAAACACTATTGCACTTGATCATTACCCAAGTTCAAATAACTGAGTTGCAATCTCTTGAGCAAGTCAAGCTCCATCGTGGAGTCTTCTAATTTTCCTAACATGCCTCTCCATTCATACACCTTCTCTACTCCTCTCATGTGAGTTGTTATCTCAATAATCTCAAGTGGCAAACCATAACACCAATCAAGAAGAGACTTTGCAATTTGTGCAACTTCCTAGGGGAGTTTCCATGCAAAGCAAAGCTTCTTTGAAAATAACCTCTGAGAATCTTTCATATCGAGAAGTTCTATCTTGATTTGCTTTTGACAGAGCATCACACCACACACATCTAGTGATTGAGTTGTCACTACCAACTTTAGTTTGCCCGTTTCAATTGGAATTCCTACATCCTTAACTTCAAAATGCATCCAAAGGCCATCTAAAATTAGTATGGATCTATTCTTCACATTCAGATGTCCATACAATAGTCCCACCCTTCTATTCATGTCCTTTTCATTTGAGAGATTGTCTAGCTCGACCACATTGGCAGTCTCTTCTTGTAGTGCATAAACACCAAAATCCTAAGGTACAGCAACCCAGAATACATCTAACGCGAGATCCTCAAGATTCTATTATAGACATGCCTCAAAATGACCATCTAGCCCACTCCACCCATACCATGGACACCATTTATGGAAATGTTTTTTTTTTTTTTTTTTTTGGTAAAGACCATTTATGGAAATGTTGCCTTAATTAAATAGATAATATCTCATTCACCTTCCATCGAGTTTCTTTGCCTTCTGATTCTTCTATTGTCACCAAGGGAGATGTTTGGCTGCATCTAACAAGTGTTGTCCCCTCTTGCCGAAATCTTCTTAGAACTGAAAGAATCTCTTTAACTTCTTTGCTCAACCCTTCCACCTCTACTACTTTTTCCAATGGAAAAGATATGCCTTCTCCGATTGCCCGCATTACACTCCAATATTCTTCTTCTATACTCCTCCACTTTGACTTTATCTTGTTCGAGTCTACCTAGCGATTGCTGATGAGTTCTTCCAACTTTCTTTTGAGAGATTTCATATACATGTCGACAAGCCTACAGGTACTTGGTTGACTCTCAGCCGATGCAAGATGCATTCTCACACCTAAACTAAATCATAAGTGAAAATTCATTATAAGGTATTTCTTAGATATGTGTTATAGATATGTTACCTTCACAGAAATAAATAATTTGTAACTTTGTATACACTTTTTTGAACAAAAATATTATGTACAACATCCCATACGATAATTAATATGTTATGTAGGCATTAATGTGACAATAGTGAAATATTGACGATGCATCATAAGCTCTCCAATGCAAAAAAATAAAATAAAAAATAAAACTAAAAGTCATAGGAATTATCTTTGATAAATAATTTGATCATATATAAGCCAATGCTCATGGATGGGATAAGAGCAGATAGGGAGAGCCATGGCTTTTCAAGATTTGAATGCTACACTTCAAAACATTTGTCTTTCATTTTAAAAAATCTAGTGATCATCAATGACCGACTCTTAAACTCCTCTTTGTTGACACTTCATTTGTAGTAAATGTGTCACAAAAGTAAAAAAAACAAAAAATCGAGATTTGGGACTCCGATCCCGACGGAGCCTGTTTCTCGATCGAAATGTATCATTTTTTATTTCTTTCTTTTGCATTGTTATTTTTCAGCAATTTCAAACTAATTTTTGATATTAAAAAAAAAAAACTCAAAAAGTCAAATGATTAACTTTCGGATTGAATTTTTGATCAACCATTTGACCAAAAGTCAACTCCTGGTCAAAAATTGGCTTTTCATCCACAAAGATGCTATTTAGCTTTAATTTCACTTTTCTCAAGTCAATTTTTCAAAAATCCAAAGATTTGGCTCAAAAATTTTAGAGAAAATAAATCAAATGGTTGACTTTTGATTAAAACTTTAACAAAAAAATCAAAAAATCAAAAATTCACAAAACATCTCTTTTTAGTGTCAACTTGATTTGTGTGTTGAGAATTTTGCAAAACTCAATGAAGAACCTTGTTTTCTAAATTATTCAGTTTTAGGTTCTAAATCGGCCAAAAATAAAATTACTTTTATTTTGACTATAATTAGATATAATTCCTCTTATGACATTTGGTCTAGAGACTATTCTAAATTCGCTCGTGTATTCAATTTCACGAATTGTCATGTCGAAAGATAAATCGTCATTTTAAGCCCTAATTAGGGAGTTGAAATCAATTTTTTATGATTTGCAAATGGATATATTTTTCTATTTGTTTTCTTAAGATAAATCCAAATCCGGAGTCAATTTTGAGAAATTCATATTAAAACTTCCCCATCTGAGGGATTCCACTCTCTTGAAGGTAAGAAAACCAAGCCATCAAGCTTTAATCGAAAAATTTAAATTGACCCATTCAAGACTAAGGTTCAATTGCATGAATCTAGGTTCAATTTTATTTTTAGACCCTAATTCATTTTTTATCTAAATTTTGGCACTTCAATCCAAGATCAATTTAAGTTTATTAGGTGGTCCTATACATGGGTAGCTAGTCAAATAGGTCTATCACAATATTAATTGAATTCAATTTCAATTAATTTTCAATTTTAGCCAATGAATTGCAAAATTACTCATTCTAGCCATTTAGGCTCAATCTTAAGTACTCATAGGTCTAGTCCGTTGTTTTCGCGATAATAGCTCAATTAAGTCAATAGAAGTCCATATATCACATTTATGAAATTTAATTGGCTTAATTGAATTGAAATCAAACAATTTCTACTCAAATCATGTAAGTTTTCTCTTGATGGACCAATTTGTATTAATTTTGAATCCACAAGTGCTACAAATGCATAAACCACCCAAAACCAAATCGAACCAGTCAAGAATGTTCAAGAACTTGTCAAACTGGCATGAATTGGTTTGACTAGTTCAACTGGCCACCGATGGGATAGGCCGATTCAGCCCCTTATCGACCGATTCTAGACCTTCAACAGATGGTTTCATAACTCTCACCATGCTAATTTCACTCTTACATCCTCAATTTTTCATGATTTTGCATATTGGCCCTCAAATTTCGTAAATTTGCAATTTGACCCCTAATTAAACCCAAAAACACAATTCTCATTTTTAGCTTAGATTTTTACAAATTGGCCCATTTGATCAATTACCCGACATCTCTTGATAATGATTACACTTTTAAAATCATGGTTTGGCCATTAGATTAGAATTTCAACCGTTGAATCGAACCAATGATCGAGATTGATCGATTTGGGATTAGTATAAATGTTATTTTTCCTTCCATAATGAAGAGGAACTCATTTGCAAATAAAAACTTCTCTCTTTAATAATTCTCTCTCTCTCTCTCAATTCCCGCTCTTTTTTTCTCTCTCCCCTCTTTACCCGTGCTTAACCACCTCACCGTCAGACCGATTTGCCATCGGTGAATGCCCCCACGAGTAGTCTTCCTCCTCCGGTAGCCACCCCCACCTTGTCCCTGATCCAGTAGAAGGGATAGCCCTCATTGAAATCGCTCTAATCAGCCCGCACGAGCTGATCCACGAAACACCTCCCCAAACCGACGTCCTTGCCAGTTTGTTTTTCTTGGACCGCCTGAACTGGTGGTCCGGTAACTCCAATGGGTAGAGCAATCTTTGCCGATTTGCTTCTAGCTTCATCCTCGACCTCTCTATGATTGAGGAACACCAGATCGGCCACCGGAACAGTTTTGATGGCCTGATCAATTCCCGACGGTGAAGACCGGTCCAAATTCTGGACCAGTTTCATTTTTGGCCCAAACCGGCGGCCACCAGCAACTTCAAGCAATCTCAATCACCTCGATCAATCCGAGGGAGAGTCTCCGACCTTGCTATGGTCGGAAACCAGCTAATCCATCACCGGATCTCCTCGGGTGGTGCATTCCTCCTTCATCGCTTAAAAGCCGGTCCAAGCTTGGATTTGTTCTATTTTCCAATTGAATTGCTGGTCCAACCAATCCTTGAGACAATCCGAGGTGTTTGATTGTGATCTCGAAGCTCCGATTGTATTCCGACGATTTTGATTTCGTCCTATTGTGTCTAGTTTTGAAGAAAAATGCAAAGGTAAACCCTCTCGATCTCGAATCCGAGCAAGCGAGATTGGCTTAACCAATCGAGGCTAAAATTCAAGTTTAGATCTAAAAAATATGCTTAGATTTGAGATTGATGATGATATCGAATGATCTACTATGGTTGAATGTTCATTGAAAATGAACTTAAGTTTGTTTGAATATGATTAGTGTTAACTTGCAATTTCCCGCTTCTAAGGTATGTTTACTGTTTTGGCTAAAATGAGGTATTAGATGAATTTTTTGATCGGGAACTCTTCTAGACATAGAAAATAGACTCCAAGAGCTTCAATTTGATAGGTTGTATGCCTCGAGTGGACATTGTTTGGTCATCGAAAAACATGCTACAATCTGCTCAATTTCTGCAAATTTCTTAGTATATTTAAGGTTATCTTCTTAATCCGTCTCAGCATTTTCCTATTTTTTTCATGGCTTCTGTGATTTTTTTTTAACGAATTTTTCATTATGAAACTTATTCCAAATTGTCTTAAGAATGTCCAATAATTTTTTCAGCTTTTTTTGGACATGTTTTAGCAGGTCAAAACCTCTTAAATCCGAGTGTGTGTTAGTTTGCCATACACTAATCCGAGGCACATTTAGGAAAATTAGGCATGTACATGAGCTTGTTTGATCTTAGGACCTTGATAAAAAATGAAATACATACTGTGTGCTTTTTATTAATGCATGATTTGCATGATTTCTTTGCAATTTGGTATGTCAAATGCACTTGCAAATGCATATATGTTCTGTTGCACTTAAGATGGTTAACGATGTGAATCTGTTTTGTCATCTTCATCATCACTCGTATGATCACAATTAGGTTTGAGTCATTAACAGAAAATGTCTGTCATCATTCATTCTACATGTCAAATTTTTTGTTGGATTTATGCACATTCTTAAACGATCGAAATTAGACATGCTTTCAGATCTTGATATAAGATTTAAGGCTTATCATGTGCATGCTTTCTCTTGCTTGTTTGGATCTCTTTGACTTTTTAACTACATATTACAAGCTTGGTATGCATATATGGTTCATCATAATTGAATGTCATCTCGCATGTGAAAATTATGTCACAATTGTGCTAGCTAAACTTAAAAATTTTCAAATATGTCCTTATAAGTCTCAAGTCATCATGTATTGACATTAAATTGTATGACATCTTAGTATACCGACTTAGGGTTAGATGATTACCGACTTAGGGTTAGATGATTACCCTAATCATTTGTCACATCCAATTCTTAGCCGGATATGATTTTCATGCCGTTTGTGTGTTGCATGAATGAGTTTAAGACTTAATAATGCATGTTTGTATTTTTTTCTAATGAGTGACATGCACATTTTCACAAATCTCGATCTTATAGCACTAAGTTGACCTTGATTGGACCTGGACCCTTCTAGGAAGTTGTAAAACACCTAGACCTTTCAAATGCCATTGATTTCATGTAAATTGCTCGTCATTAGGTTCACTTTCAATTTTTCCTAGATTAAATTAGCATTCAGACTTAGGATTAAATTCAAACCCTTGTTTTTGTCCCTATTCAGATAGACCTTTGCCATTTTTATACCCTTTTCTTCGGTAGGGATTCTTAACTTGGTCTCTTAATAAAGTTTGTTTGTTACCTTGTTATCTATGTTGTGGTAAAATTTCGTGATTTTTAGACTTCATTTGATAGGATAAATCTTGGTTGCAATGACTTAGTGTCCTATTGATTTGGCCATTTCCTAATACATTGTTACTCATTGTTTGACTTTCATAAAATCATGCTTAACTCTTTTAGAAAAACTTTCTTCACGGAAGTTGTTCTATATCATGTTTTTCATGTTAGATAATTTTTTCATAGATAGATCATAAAGGGGCACGACCCAATTTTGTTGATTTGTTGTGCTTAGTCTGAAATTTCCTATTGTAAGCCTTTAGTTGTGATTGCTTAGTTAGACCCTTTTTAGGCTAGTTTCTATAAGGTATTAGGATATGACATCTTCATGAAAATTGTTTCAAATATTTTAATCTCCATTGTGAAATGATTTTCAATAAATGAACTTTCCAAATTGCACCTTGAAGCACTTTGGTACTTGTGATATTTCCAAAAGAAAATATTTAGAAATTCTTTTTCAATACTTGATTTGACTTGCGAAAAGCCATGATTTAGACTGTATCTAAAATGTCTATGATGCTTGTGAGTGCATTTATGCGAGCCCTAGGCTAGCCTTGGCAATTAAATGAGTTTCATAGCCTAGATATTCGTTAGTCAAAAATGTCCTTAAATCCTTCTAAACTTTGATTGGATATTGTAAAAGTCATGGTTTAGATTGTATTCAAAATATCTATGATATCTGTGAGTGCATTTATGCGAGCCCCAAGTTAACCTTGGCAATTGAATACGTTCCATGGCTGAGACATCCCTTTGTCTCAAAAATCTTACCGATGATTTAAAATCAATTTTTGAAACATCACATTTACCCCTCATGCATATATACACGTCATTCATTAAAAATACTTGTGTTCTTGATTGATGCATGCCTTGATAATAAGTGACCCACCAACAATTCACTCACTTGTTTGATTGATTGGGAAATATGGTCCAAAAGGCCTGCATGTGTGTTGAATTTATGCAGGGCATATGAATTCTAGATGTATGTTAGGGGCGATGCATAATATTGAGGAAAAATCTTGGGGATCACATAGAACGCCTTATTAAGGGTAGGGGTGAGCATGGTCCAGGTTGGGCTCGTTCGCCCTCTAACCCTATGACCAACTCACACAGTGTTGGTCCTCAATTTTTGAGATCAATGACCAATCCTTTTGAGCTTGGGACCCGGGACTAGACCGACTCAATGGATTTAGTCCGATTCCAAGGTCAACTGAGGACCAACCGATAATTTTTTATTTCATTTTTGTACTCTCTGAAAAGGCGACCGAGAATCGGATTGACTCAATAGGTTCAGTCCAGTTCCAGGGTCAACTCGAAATCAATCAATAATTTTTTATTTCATTTTTTGTACTCTCTAAAAAGGCGACCAAAGACCAAACTGATCCAATAGGTTTGATGACGAGCGAGGTCGGCTAAGAGGGGCAAGCGGCGAGCGTCGAGTGGGATGAGTGTCAAGCAGAGTGAGTGTCGAGTCGAGCAGAGAGCAACAAGCCAAATGAGCATTGAACAGCAAGTAGCACGAGTGACCCAAAGTGAGCGAGGCGAGTGTCAAGTGGCAAGCGAAGAAGTTTTTTTTGATTTTGGCAAATTGAAGACTAAGAAGACAAATAAGACAGAAGAGAATGGGTACTAGAGAAAGATGCCGTGAGAAGCTATTTATGCCCTTTTGGACGCCGTGAGGACTCCTCACAAAAATAGTTTTCTCTTTTGTAAATTATGGTTATTGACGTCGTAAAAGATATTAAAAACTAAGTTATTAAAGAATAATGTAAAATTACTTGAACTCTTCACTATTAAGCTGTTTAATGTTGTTGACACCATTTATTTTAGTATTTTCTCTATATAAAAAAGTTATAAATAATATATTAGATATGGTCGGGGTTGGTTCGGGTCCCGGATCGACCCCGAACTCCCAAAACCGATGACCAACTCGCATAGTGCTGATCTAGGAATCCTAGGACCAAGGACCAATCCAATCTCCCTGGGAACTGGATTAGGATTGGCAAAGTTGGGCCGGTCTAGGGTTGATCCTATACCGATGCTCACCCCTAATTAGAGGTGTCCAAAAACCCGGCCCAACCCAACCCGACTCAACCCATTGACAGCCCTAATTAAGACCCAACATATGTACTCAACTTGTTCCGTGTTCGGTTTGTGTTTGGATTGTGTTAGGGTTGGGTCGGGTTGGGTTTTTGGACATCCCTAATTTTATTGTTGTTATTAATTACTTCATAGTGGCTAAATGGTGGCTGAAGACTTTAACCAGGGCCAAGTCTATTTCTTTCTTCTCGTACACATTCACCTAACCTTCTGACTTTTCCCAAGCCAGATCTCGATCATTTCTTCGCCAGCAAACCCTCTTCTGTTTGATTGCCATTGCCTCTTGCTTTTTGCTCCGGTGAAAATTGCACTGGGGCAGACAAAGCCAACTTTTGGTCGGATTCTTGGATGGTAATCACGATCTGTGCCTCAGAATTTCAAGAGCAACTTTAGTTCTTCTTCTGGTACGCATAATATCATCCCCACTCCTACATATCTGTTTCAGCGATCTTTCATGCTCTTTCTGCGGACTTCAACTGACAAAAAATCAAAGAAAAAGAGTTGTGGTGACTAAGTCGTACCTAAATCATGTCTGGTCTTGTTTCGGAAACAACTGTTTTAGAGATTTTTCCTGAAATGCATTCTCTATTGGATAAGATAGTTGATGATTCCAGTGAGCAAAGACAGAAGACTTTTATTGCTTTATCAAACATAAATTGCGTAATTGGCCAGAGATTCTATAGATCTATGTCTGAACCACATCGTAAATGTCAATTTAAAGTAGCTCTGAAAGCCACCGGTCAAGTCATACTTGATGCATGTACACTAAATAGTTTACCGTGCATCTTTAGCATTCAAGGAACTCAAGTAAATAGAAGAAATTGAGGGTGCAGCTGAACCCGGGCCATGAAATTTTGCTATAAGCAGAGTCAGGGACGAGATTAGGAGCTGACGGGCAAGATTTTGAGCTCGTTGAGGGTAGTGGATTTGCAAATGAGGTTTCACTCTCTTGCAAACTTTAACTGCCAATGATGGAATGGCGCTTGCAGAGGACGAACTACCATATTAATCGCAGCCAGTCCATGGCAGAAATTGCCCAAGATGAAAAGTAAACAGGAAAGAATACTGTGTTTCGAAAGAGAGGAAAACATTGAAAACAACAAAAGGTAGTTTGCAGCCTGAAGAGCAAAATTTGGAAACTATTTCCTGTATTTTCAAAAGAGGAAAGTTTCCAGAACCCGATGTACCGAGTTTTCTTCATGTGTGAGAATGAAAAAAGAATTTGGCTAGAAATGAGGGTGGGTTCACTGTAGCAGGGCCTTCCTCTAAAGAAGGGCAAACTCAATTAAACATCTTACACGCCCTGACGCCATTCTTTACCCAAAAAGAGCCCATCTCCCCTCCCCAAAGCCCCTAATTAAGCCGGAAACTCCTGGTAGGATTCGAGGTCTTCCTTGTTGGTACGTCACCCTTTGAAACATATCTGCTCATCCTTTTGTGGAATACATGGAAAATGCCCAGAGAGACCGACCTCTTCGGCCCTACCCAAAGCTCCTAAGTGAATATCCGCGAACTCGCTTGTCGGATTCCAGGTCTTCTTTGTTGGTACTTATACTTAGAAACATATCTTGCTCATTCTTTTGTGGGATGCAGGGGAAAATGCCCAAAGAAAAGGACTCGTTTCGGGAGCATGTAGAGTTCCTGCAGGGCAACAAGTGGAAGTGTAACTTCTGCAACAATGAGTATCATGGAAGTGTGACCAGGATCAAGGCCCACTTAGCCGGAGTTGGAAGATACGGGATTCATGGCTGCAACATTGTCAATGGCGAAGTGAGATCAGAAGCCCAAAAAGCGTTAAAGGGTAAAGGACCAGTGGAGTCGAGGAACGGACCAGAAGGCAATGCCTTGGGGTCATCGCACCCTCGTTTCATCAGTCCTAGCATTACACAGGGTCCACATCAGCCCGTGACTGTAAGCGATGAAGATGCTTGCAGAGAGACTTCAATCACTGCCATGCCAAACCCGAGCTTCGATGTCTTAAGCGCTGTAGGTATAAGTTCATCAGCCTCCATTCCATTGCACGAGACGAATGTGCCCAGTCAGTCTCTTCTTGCTCAAAACAGGATCTCACAGAGGGACTTTTCATCCTATACACAACACCCTCAATCTCAAGTTGGTGATTCTATTCAGCCGTGGAATTTGAGTTGTCCCAGCAATAGCGGAGACCTCGCATCCGAAGCTTTGATTAACATGCCTGGCCCAGTAAATGCAGAAGATGGAGAACCCAATTCAGAGGTTCCACAAGGTACGTGCATCTCCAAATATATCATATATTGAACCTCGTGCAAGATGCTCAATTTATCTTTTAATCTTGATATAGGCAGGACACTCGGATTTCTAATGGTAATAGAAAACACAAAATAGATCGAAATTAATCGGAAGAGATGAAATGATAACTAATACGTCTTTGAAAATGAATAGACAAATGCATTTTAGTGTGATCTTCAAATCTTGAAAAGCCATGGCTTTCTCTATCCCCTCAAATCACCTACATAAAAAATCATATGTAAAACCCAGGAGCTAGAACTCTACCTAAGCACCTCTTATTAATCCACTAGTCGATTCAAAACGCATGATCTTTTGGAGACTGGAATACTAGGTGGATACACATGCTTTCCTTGGAAACCAATCAAAAAATGGATAGTTTTGAAATAAAATTTTTAATAATAAAGCTTTAAATCAAAGTAAAAAACTCGTCGGTTCAATCCAAATGCAACCTATCACGTGCAAAGATTGAGGCAAACAATAAACTTGGATAAATTGCCGCTTGTGAATAATTTCACTTGATTAGTGAACTTTCTTTGCTAGTGGGATGACTATGGAGATGGACAATTATATAAGTACCCATAAAAGCATCAGTTTAATTTCAATCTCATGTACCAAAATTGTGAACATCATTTCATATTTCATCTATGTTTACGTAACTAATTACAAAAATGGTTTCCAAATTATAAAAAGAGGATGCATCAAAAGGGCAAGCTTGTATTTAGTTAAGCACCTTTTCAGTTATTACCCTTTTTCCTCTTAAGAAATAAAATCTTAGTTGTAGTAGCACATTACGTGTTGCTAACTTTGAAAACTTTAAAAGTACTAAATTGGACAATTGTGTTGGGTTTTGGGAACTATTCACATTTGAACGAACTATTCACACTTAAAAATCTATCTATGTTTATTAGTTTTCATATTCTTGAAAGTCATAATACTTGTTATAAAAATACAATTGCGTCTTAAAATTTTCAAAAAGCACAATTAAATCCCAAATTTTTTTAAAAGTGATGCAATTAAGTCCATCTGTTAATTTCATCCAATTTGTCTAACGCAAATGCTGACGTGATTTATTTTATTACTTTATTAAGACATGTAGAGCCAATTAAGCATCATATCATAAAAAATTAAAACAAAAGGACAAAAAAATTAAAGAAAGCCTTTTCTGCCTCATGCAAGAAATCCTCAAGTGTCATCTCACCCGACAAAGGCCATGGATCTTGGTCAACCTCACTGTTGTCCTTCTTCTTCTTGCTTTTGTCGCCACCATCATCAATCTCGCCCTGTTGAAAATCTTTCCGCAGCAACCCGTCAATAGTCTTCTTGCTGAGACCCCGCGGCAGTAGGAAGATCGGCTGCCTCTGCAGCAGAGCAAGTAGGCCAGACTGCCTACTCTCGGGGTCGGCAATGCCCCCATTGGTACTTAATTGGCCTCCAACATCCATACGCTCTTGAGAAGCTCATCAATATTCATGTTTCGCAGTGGTTTCCATAAACACCTCAGTGGGTCGGGACCTCATCCAGCGTGAGGCTGTAGCAAGTGCCTTGCCTTGACAATGGGAGCGACCCCGTTTCTCCACCAACGCCACCACCAATACCACCCCTTGAGATCCCATTTTCATGGAATCTGATTGTGAGACCTTACTCGTATGATTCGTGGACATTGCTTCAGATGCTTTAAATCAGAGAACATATCAATGAACACCTTTTCGATAATCTAGAGCGGTGTTGGTGTACGAACATGAAAGGAGCGAACTAGAGATCCAGTTACAGCTCCGGCAAACCAAAATTGAATAGAGATCATGAAGAGACTTGATTGCATCAATTTGACAAGTTTTAGAGTTTGATTGCACTTTTTAAAGTTTGAAAACTCAATTGCATTTTTATGACAAGTTGTAGAATCGTTGGCCTATTTATCCCTTAATTTTTTTCATGAGAGTGACATTCAAGTGGGTCACCTACCAATCAAATTCAAATTGAAAGCAAGTGGGGCTCTTTTCTAATGGGACAATTGTAGCATTATTCTTTTGTACATTATGTGTGGAAATGAGGTATATCTCCTTTTTTCCGATTTTAATTTCAAAATTCAATTTAGGTTCGATTACATTGACTTTTATATTTAACTTCTGCTTTTTCTAAACTTTTCTAGTATTGTACAATTCAAACTTTTTAATATTATAGGTATATAAATGTTAGCATCTATGTAAACAGGCAAGAGTAAGGCCTTACTTAAGGTTTGCCTTAAGAGTGATACATAGAAATCTTAATTGCAAGAAATCGATTATTATCCTTGCAAGTACAATTTTTCTTGCACTCTAATCATTTTGCCTTCGACTAGGATTAGTTGCTTCATTCCGTACCATAGTTTCGTCCCAAAAAAAAAAAAATGCAAATTTAATGATTGTTTATGTTGCAAATTAGCAATTATTGAAAATTCTAATATATTTCATAACTCTTCCTATGAAGTATTTCTTTGAAAGATTTTATTATTTTCTCTCAATATTATAGTAATGTAGTTGATTTTATAATAAATTTCTCTCTGTCATGTAACAACAACCATTAAGAATTCTCTAACTATTATCTAATCCCTATATTTTCATTAATATATAATAAGAACTTAGAATTCCACCTTTATTTTGTTTGGAACATAAAGATTCACATGAAATATGATTTTATTTTTTTTTGAGTAATTTATGCTAAAATACATACTTCAATTTTCATATTTGTATATTAATGTAAATTATAGGGAGAATCACTTTTTATACATGCCTAAGTATCAGTTCCACCCATCCCGTGCAGGCCCATATATCAGCTCAATGTTCTACTTTATCTAATTTCGTTTCGACATAATTGCTGGTTTCTTCTTTCATAAATTCATTTTGTTTTATGGACATTATGTTTTTAGAAAATACTACAAGTTTTTTTCTTGATGTTAGATGTGAGGACAGATGATGCACTCGTGGACCGTCGACCAAGTAGTTGTGGGCTTGTCGACCAGAATACGCCAACTTTGAAAAGAAAGCTGGAAGAACTAAGCAATCGAGAAGCAGACATGGATGAGTTGGAGGCGTGGTGTAGGAAAGCAGAAAGGATAAAAGGAGAATATTGGAGTATGGTCCAAGCATACCGAGAAGGCAAATCTCTTGCTCCACAGCAGATAAAAAGAGTGGATGACTTTAGCAAAGAAGTTGAAGATATTCTAGGCCATTGTAGTTTCCGGAAAGGGTCGACGACACATGTTGCAGGATGTAGGAAAAGTTCACCCTTGGTAACAACAAAGCTAGTAGGTGAAAAAAGTGAGGAGACAATTGAAAAGATTTGTGCCTTTTTAATGGAGGATGAGATTTTCATCATTGGCATTTGTGGAATGAGGGGGATTGGGAAGACAGCCATTTTAATGCATGTCCATAATAGAATACTTGGGAATCCTGCCTTTGATGATGTATTATGGATTACTGTACCTCGTAAGTTTAGCGTGTACAAACTACAAGACGAGATTGCCAATGCAGTCGGACTAGAAAATCTCTCAAAAGATAAGGATGTGAAGAGGAGGGCGTGCATATTGAATAGGCATATGAAGGAGAAGAGAGCTGTCTTAATTTTAGATGCCTTGTGGATGCATTTCGAGGTTGAGGATGTGGGAATTCCAATTGAAAAGGGTGGCCTTAAGTTGGTACTGACAACTCAATCACTAGAGGTGTGTCATAAGATGCTCTGCCAAAAGCATATAAAAATAGATCTTCTAGATAAGTGGGATAGTTGGAGCTTATTTGAACATAAGCTTTGTTTTGGGGGAGAACTTCCCTCAGAAATTGAAGACATTGCTCAGTCCATTTTGAATCTGTGTGACGGTTTGCCACTTGGGATCATTGAGATAGCAACTCACATGAGGGGAATGGGGGAAGTGCACAGATGGAGAGGCATGTTGCAGAAATTAACAAACTCGAAGGTGGAACTTGATGTTTTCAAGAGACTGAAACTCGATTACATGAATTTGGGTGATTCTCAAGTGCAGCGGTGTTTCTTGCATTTAATATTTTGTTTTGAATTTCTAGAATTTTGTCCAAATCATACAAAGTTGATAGAGTCATTCATAGATGAGGGTTTGCTAGGAGGAATTGGCACCCGGCAAGAATTGTACGACCAGGGTTATACCGTATTGGATAAATTAAGAAAGGGTTGCTTATGGGATCTTACAGAAGAAGAAGACCATTCCATTTCACACCCATTGATAAGAGGCATGGCATTGCATGTAGTGAAAAACACTACTCACATGGTCAAGAACAATATGGGATTGAAAGAAATTCCAGAGGAAGAATTCTGGACCTATCATCTAGAGAAAGTCTTTTTACAATGTAACTATATAAAAGAAATCCCATATGGTATATTGCCAAATTGCCCTAAACTTACGAGGCTATCCTTAAATGACAATGTCTCTTTGGAAGCCATCCATGAATCTTTCTTCAAGCATCTGAATGGGTTAAAGGTTCTAGATCTTAGAAACACCAAAATCACAAAATTACCGGACCCCATCACTCACCTGGAGAGCTTGGAAGCACTATTACTTCAAGAGTGTAAGGAATTATATTTTATACCTGGTGTACGAAAGTTGGGATCCCTAAAAAAGTTGGACTTGAACGGGTGTGCAATACTTAGAAAGGTGCCAGAGGGGATGGAGATGTTGGTAAAATTGACGTACCTCGACCTATTTGACACAGGGATCAAGACGTCACCGGAAGGATTGTTGCGAAATCTGGTGAACCTACAGTATCTCGTGATTCAATTGTTGAGGGAAGGGGAAGAGGTAAAATTAGAAAAGGTGGAAGCACTCTATTGCTGTATTCCAAATGTTGAAATATTCAATGCATTCGTGAGGTTTCTCGAGCAAAATAGCTCCCAACGTTATCAACTGGGGTTGAATGTATCAACAAACAATCCCTCGAGGTATCGTAGAAAGAGGAGTATAATAATCAAAAGTTGCCATAGTATTGCAGCAAGGGTAGATGGAGAAATTGGTCGGGGTGGCCACGCTCTACTTCCGAAAAATGTGGAATTACTCGAAGTTGGACAATGCGGTAGACTGACTAGTTTGTGCAAGGTAGGCCAACTTGAGAATTTGAAGGAGCTGCAGATAGAGGAATGGGAGAAGTTGGAGAAGTTGGGTGCTCTCAACTTCCCTCTCCTACGAAAACTGAAGATCATTAGGTGTTCCAAACTAAAGCATCTCTTGGAGGGGATGCAGAGGCTTCCATGCCTACAACGGTTTGAAATCCAGGACTTGGAGGAACTAGAGGGGATTAATATAGCGGCACCTAGTCTCGAAGATATTGTTGTGGACAAGTGTCCTTTAGTGAAGAGAGTGGTGGTATGGGAGTGGCTGGCCACTCGCCTTCAAAATCTGAAGTTCATTAGAATATGTGATTGTGAGAACTTAGAGGAGATAATAGGTGGGCCAGTGTCAAGTGGTGCCACTTGTCTTCTTACGACATTTGTAATAATTAGATGCAACAACATGAGGGTGCTGCTGACGCATGACATGTTGCTCCACGTCCCTCTTCTCGAAGATATAACAGTCCAAGAATGCAAGGGAGTAGAAGTAATAATAGGCCATGTTCCCAACACAACGCACTCATCCATCCCAAACTTACCACGCCTATATTTAATGAATCTTCCGGAACTAAAGAGCATATGTGACGGGATCGTGAATTGTGTTTCAATCCAATTTATTTATATATCAAAATGTCCGAAGCTGAAGAGGATTTCTTTGCAGCTGCCCCAACTTGACAATGGCCTCCCTTCTCTTCCCTGCTCTCTCGGACAAATTCAGATAGATCAGCAGACATGGGACTCGCTGGAGTGGGACCATCCCCTTGCCCATTCTTCACTTCAACACTTGGTCAAGTTTCATGGTAAGTAACCCCAATTTTACATTTATACCAACTGATAAAATTCTGCAGTACGGTAAAATTCCCTTTTTTTTTTTTCCAAACGTGACACGAACTGCTAGGCCTAGTGCATATGACTTTTATCACAGCCTGAAAGTATATCAAAATGGTATTGAAACTTGGGTAAAGAGAACATTCCTTTCAATTTCAAAGAATATTACTGGCAACAGTCCTCGCTCTTTTTTCCTATTGTACCTTAAAAGTACTACACTTCTTCATATTGGTAAATTATGACATTCTAAAAGTGCTAAAATATGCGGTCAATACTTTTTCTTTCTTTTTTTCACTTTATTTGCACATCAACTTTCTTTCCGTTTGATTTGATTGAGTTCCTAATTTCTTTAGATTGTTTACATTTTCTCTCTAATTTGATTAGGTTTGATTAGCCAAAGAAGTCTCTAATTTCTTAAAATTGTTTCTAGAAGTGGGGAAAAAAAAAAGAGGGGTTAGCTTTCTTGAGGACTTTGTGAAATCTTTTAGGGCTGATCTTTTGGAATTGCAAATATTGGATATAAATTATATGGGGTAGGTGTCCAAAAGCAAATGGGCCACATTGGCAATCTCTTCTTGTAGCACATAAACACTAAAATCCTGAGGTACAACAACCCAGAATACATCCAACACAAGATCCTCAAGGAGTCTATTATAGACATGTCTCAAAATGGCCATCTACCCCACTCCATAAACACCATTTACGGCAACGTTGTCCTGCATTAAATAGATTAATATCTCATTTACCTTCGGTCGAGTTTCTTTGCCTTCTAATTCTCCTATTGTCACCCAGGGAGATGTTTGGCTACATCTAACAAGCGCTGTCCCCTCTTGCCGAAATCTTTTTGGAACTGAAATGGTCTCTTCAACTTCTTTGCTCAACCCTTCCACCATTGCTACTTTTTCCAATGGAAAAGACATTCCTTCTCCAATTGCCCGCACTACACTCCAATATTCTTCTTCTATACTCCTCCACTTTGACTTTATTTTGTTCAAGTCTGCTTGGCAACTGTTGATGAGTTCTTCTAGCCTTCTTTTGAGAGATTTCATATTTATGTCGGCAAGCCTAGGGGTACTTGGTTGACTCCCAGCTGGTGCAAGATGCATTCCCACGCCTAAACACAAGCATAAACTATTAGGTTCTTCTTAAATATATGTTATAGATATGTTACCTTCACGAAAATAAATAATTTGTAACTTTGTATTCACTTTTTTGAACAAAAATATAATATACAATGTCCCATATGATAATTAATATGTTATGTAGGCATTGATGTCACATAGTGAAATATTGACGACGCTAGATCATGAGCTCTCTAATGGAAAAAAAAAATTAAAACTAAAAGTCATAGGAATTATCTTTGATAAATAATTTAACCATGTATAAACCAATGCTCATGTACCGACCAAAAAAAAAAACCAATGCTCATGTAGGGGATTGGATGGGATAGGAAGAGCCATGGCTTTTCAAGATTTCACCATGCTTCAAAACATTTGTCTATTCATTTTCAAAGATCTAGTGATTATCAATGACCGACTCTTAAACTCCTCTTTCCCTATTAATTCCTGACTATTATAAGTTTCTCTATAACTATCAGAAAATCGGAGCGTCCTACCATCCCTATTCTTACGTAATGATTAGAAGACAAATTACGCGTCCTACACAAGCTTCAGCTTATGGCAAATTTAGAGATGCACACATACCCCGTGGAACCTCTATATTGGGCTCTCCCTCTTCGGCATCCAGCAGACGTGGCGCGTCGGTTAAACCAGGAAGAGACTGATTGGGCAAATTTGTCTCAGGCAATGGAAGAAAGGCTGATGAACTTGCACCATACATAGCACAGGTAAGCCATGGCAGCGAATAAAACATGGATGAACTATGAAACGATGTTTCCCATTTTGGCACATGAGATTGAATTTAATTGATGCTTTTATATATACAGATATCACTGTCCATCTCCGAAGTCAGCCCACCAGCAAAGCAAGTTTACTAATCAAGTGGGCTTTTTCACAATCCGCAATTTGTGCGTTATTATTGTTTGCCTTGATCTCTGCAAGTGATAATAGGTTGCATCTAAATTGAATTGACAAGTTGTTGTACATTGATTTAAAGATTTACAAGATAGCATTTCACATATAAACCTCCCTCCCTCCCTCCCTCCCTCTCTCTCTCTCTCTCTCTCTCTCTCTCTCTCTCGTGTCTGATTACAGCATTATTTCATGGCCCGCGCTCAGCTGCACCCCAAAGTTCTTCAATTTGTTTGATTTCTTTTCATGTGAATCAATTCAATGGATGGACGGCAAACTATCCAGTTTCCGCGCATCAAGTATGGCTTGACCAGTGGCTTTCAAAGCAAGTTAGTTGGAGTTGAGAACGATCGAAGTGGAAGCCATCGTTCAAGCCAATTCTGTAACTTATTGTTGATAAACCAATAAAAGCCTTCGCTCTTTGCTCACTGGAAACATTAACAATCTTATGTGATTGGAGAACGCTTACCAGAAAAAAGCTCCAGAAACAAGACCGGACATGATTATTGCTAATTTTCTGTTCCATATAGGCCGATTAAACAATTGAGGTGTTCTATGTTTCTTACGGATATAGAAGATCCGGGAATTTAAGTAGATTGCACGGTTAAAATCCTAGGATGGGGCGTCACGAGTTGCAATAGAAAATTCGGACAGGCAATGCAATTGCACAACGAGGGTTTAATATATCGTACGAGGAGGAGGATTGAAGCTTCAGTCCAGTTGCTAATCTCTGGTGTCGATTTGGTCCTTCGGCCCCTGATCACACCCTTGATTGACTCCGGGGACAGCAAAATATCAAGCGGTGTGATACGGCGAGATGAAAGAAGGAACAGGAAAGACGACATAAGAAACCGCACAAATGTATAGAAACCAAAAACTATATTTGGCAATCATAATAAAATTTAAAATGGAGTAGAATTTATCTTATTTGCTGTTTGGTTCTTGCTATAGACAAGATACACTTAGATATAAAAGTGATATAATCCGGATAAACTCATACCAAAAGGGAGATAGAATGAAGGTCAAAAGAATTACTAATATCCATAGTACATAAGCTAATTTTTTTTTATAACTTTTTAAATTAATAAAATTTAATTATATTTGAATTTATCTTATTTTATTTAGAGCTATCAATGGGTCAGATCGGATCGGGTTTTGACATTGCCCAACCCAACCCTCCAACCTGACCCTAAACGCATAATACCCAAAGCAATAATTCGAGTCGATTCGGTTCGGGTCAGGTCCGAGTCAGGTTTCTGATTTACTTTAAAAAAGAAAAAATTCAGGTCTGTTCGGTTCGGGTTTCTTTATCTCCCAATGAATTTCCCATTGGGTTCCTATGCTAGTCTTAAGAGATCGGTTCCTATGCTAGTCTTAAGAGATCAGCTCCACCAAATTTTGAAGCATTGCAGTATAATACTAGATAAGCTTGAGTCTCGACATTTAGGCTATGTGATCGGGCAAAACTGAATGATAACCATTGGAATTTGGTAAAAAGATCATTGCTATATAATGAGGTACTGTCATACAATACTAGATAAGATATATCGATGAAACAGAGCTGTGCAAACTTACTGGTATTGTAGAAGTAAAGACTTAAGTGAACTTGCTAACGTCTAATAGGTACCATCACAGCGGGAATTTATATGTAACTCTGCAATAGAGCTGTGTAACTAAGAGGCTAAGAGCTAATGGACTCGGCTTAAATCTAACAGAGTATGCCCAGGTTGGAAGAATGGTCTTTTAGACATTTTTGAGCCAGCAACTTCTGGAACCAGCTCATGCACTCGAGCAAAGTCTAATTCAACCCTTCCAAGGGAGAACCTCCCATCATCTGTACATCTTTGCAGGGCGAGGAAAAGATCATACGACTGGTGAAGGCATTAATGCCGCAGGTTGCTCCTTGAGTTCGTTCACCTTGCCCCAGTTGCGCGGTTCCCTGACCAATAGCCTATAACAAAGAGAGAAGAAAATTAGAATTTGACAGATTAAAGGGCAATGCTCAAACTATCTCTCACACACAATAAAGTAGGACACACAATATATCATATGATGTGGAACCATTCAAGAAAGCATCATATTTGAAAGAGAGGGAAAACATATTCAGCTGAGAGGAGATTGGCTGTCTATCTGGTATGCTCTAACTCCACACAACTAGCCATAACACGTATCCATTACACTTCAAATATATAATTAGACAAAACTCGAAATATCAATCTACTCAAATAAAATGAACATAAGAAAAGAAAAGGCAAATGTAACATTTTGCTTCTGACTATTGGCGTAAACCAGACAAGATCCAAAGAGAAAAAAAAAACCCTTCCCATATAATCCACAAAACCAGGGAATCAACAAAAAATTTAAAATAGCTTGCAATATTTAATTGGTTAAACGATCGATGGCGAAAGTCTTCTTCCTGCTAGTCCTACTAAGCGAATATAAGAGGCAACAACAAGCAGTATATGATCCAGCCAACAAGCCCATGTCATAGGGTCCACAACCAGAAAACTCATATGAAAAATGTACAACAAGCAGTCCGATATTCAAAAATGAAAAATCCAAGATGAAATGCTCATCTCATTCAACAACAACAGTAAATGAGAGAGTTTTCCAAAGGACATGTGAAGGACCTTGGTAACCCATCTGGGGTTCTCTCCTCAGCCAGCTGCTCCAGCTGTTCTCTTAAAGTAGCAACATACTACAAAGCCAACATGACAACGGCATTGCAAAAGTGAAGAGATGCATCTAGCACTTCAAAGAACAATAAGGAGTATAACTGAGAAAGTCACTAACTAGATAAACAAACAGAGCACACTTGAACAAAACATACATTAGACTAACTTTTACAGAAGACACCAAGACGTCCTAAACTAATCATCTCCTAGGAGACACAGTTCATAGAGGTGAACTGCAGTACATATCACTGAACTGGTCTTTATTTTCTAGATTTAGCACTTGTTTGGAACTTAGATATATTTCAATTTAGTCATCTCATTTAGGTTTCCTTTTCTACTTGTTTAACATGGGAGGAATTGATTCTCTGCCATAAAGATAATCACAGACAATAGAATGCTCTTTCCTCTCCACTATAGACATATCCTGTCACGCCCCTATCCTCGAACGCGTGCCCATCCCTCACCTGGTCGATTAATAGCAACGTCCCAGGACGCATTGTCGACCCTGTTCATTTAATATGCGCAAACGGAAGTATAAAGAAAATCCCCAGATAATAAAATAATGGGATAGAAAAGCATGGCCATAATTTTCACATTAAAGCTTATAACCAAACTTTTATACAAAGCACAAACCAAAGTACTTTACAACTGTTCACGACTTTTACTCTTAACTCTATTCACATCAAAATGGAGTTCACAAAAGGAGATGGGATCTCAATCCATCCAGATCGTACTCAAGATCCCTCTTGGTGCTATCTTCTTCTTCCAAAACTTCTTCTCCTTAGGTTTCACATCAGAGTTCTCCTTTTCAGATGCCTCCTCCTCAGCTCCTCATCGGGATCCTGAAATGTTGTCCCACAACCGGGATGAGATTATGTCTCAACGAGTTCTACCCTACTAAGACTCAATTATGGAGCCAATACACTACTCGGTTGCCTAAGCATAGCACGAGTCAGAGGACTTACCTTGGCCTCAGATCCAACCTACAAATCAAGGTTATATACAACGTTTCATAACTCACAACAAATGATCAATCAAATCACTGGTCAATCGAACTAGTCGATTACATGTCAGACGAACCATTCTAGGTCATTGACTCCACACCAAAAAACCTCCCATAGGTACTCGGTCACAGAGCCACATTAATGCTCTCGGGCGTCAAGTTCACCAAGGTGACACAATTAACCGACGGTCTACGTGCGTTCTTTAAGGTGCCGTTTTCGCACAGTGATCTTCCACATCACCGAACCACGCCCATCACGGTTCATAGGCAGTCTACGTGCATTCTTTAAGGCGCCATTTTCGCACAGTGATATTCCTCAATCACTGAACCACGCCTGCCACAAGTCATAGACAGTCTACATGCGTTCTTTAAGGCGTTGTTTTCGCACAGTGATCTTCCACATCACCGAACCACGCTTATCTATGCTTCGTACTTGATCAGTCTCAACCAAAGTATTCCCGACTCACTCTCATCATTCCACACACTTTACAACTCAACAGAGCATAAGAATGCTGAATAAACATACATGGCCAATTTCCTACCAATAATTCAATCTCAATCAATTCCAAACAATTTAGGGTAAATCCCTAAAATACCACAATTAAATCAATTCCATGCAACGTAGAGCTCAAATAAATAAACGGACTGTGCCACAACAATCAGCACGAGATTTCGGTCGTCGGCCATCTCAGCCTTAATTTCTGAAAAATAATTAATTAAATAATTAATTTCGAAAATTAAATAATAAATATTAGAAATTCAATTTAGCTCAAAATAAAGCCCGATTAAATAAACAGACTTCACCACTGTCATCAGCATAATATTCCGGTCGCTGGCCATCCAAGTTGAATTTTCGGAAAATAAATAATTAAATAATTAATTTCCAAAATTAAATAAATAACTACAATAAATTCAATTCAGTACAATATAAAGCTCAATTAAATAAACGCCGCACCACGATCATCAGCATAATATTAGTCGCTACCATCCAAGTTGAATTTTCGGAAAATAAATAATTATTTAATTTAATTTCGAAAAATAATATTAAATGCCAAAAATTCCACTTAGGCCCGAAATATCAAATTAGAGCCCGATAAAGGGTCAGAAAATTCCCGGGCTACCCTCAATAAATAGTAGACCATGTCTACTTGCTAATTACGCATTCAATTTAACTAATTTACAACATAATCAACTAATAAACCATAATCAAATCACCTAAGCTTAATTAAATAAAATAAACAACCAATTAATTATAATTAATCCACTAAGCAAGGATTAGTGAGGTTACTCACCGGAATCGCGCGCAACCTATATCAAATCGATGGGCGCCCGGTATCAAATCGATGGGCTCGGCGCGGGGATCGATTCCTTCCAAAGCACGGCACGACTCCGAGGCCCAGAAACGGCCCAAACCGAGCTCGAAGAGAGCTGGAAACCCACTCCGTGAGGGGGCTGCGATGGCTGCAAAAAGTCACAAAACAGCCACAAAACACTACCACAAGGATGGCACGACACGGGGAGGGTCAGTGGAGGTCCGGCGGTTTTGAACAGTGGCCGGAGGTGGCCGAACAAGGGCTAAACAGAGAGGAGAGAGAGAGGAAAAGAAAGGGAAGAAAAAATAAAAATAAAAATAATTAAATAGTAAAACAATTTTTACTATTTCAATTATTCCAATTATTTTCCTTTTTTCTTTTTATTTTCTTCCGGTCTTCGATTTTCCTTCCGATAATTTCTTTGTTGAAATTTCTGACTCGTCAATAAATTGACGGATGATGAGACAAATTCCCAAAAATAAGAATTATGACACGCTTAAAATTCGATTCCTGAAATCGAGTTCAATTTCGTGGTTAAAATCAATCAGACGCGATTTTAGTCCAATCCAACCAATTAAGTAGCTTTTAGGGATTTTTACCACGGATACATTCCTTAACGGCTTCACTCAATGGGTTAGTTAACTCGTGAATGATCAACTCAGAGAAAAAGGACCGTAGGCACGTCGACGAAAGGTCCATTTCACTTTGTCAAAACGGGGTCGAATTTCGGGATGTCACATATCCAATTTCCTAAGATTAAACTAAAGGTTCACAACCCATTCTAAGTAATCAGTCAATGCCAAAGAGGCGTGCAACAAGCCCAATCTCGACTTCCTGGATACCTGACAACCCACAAGATGCACCGAACAAAACAACATGGAACCACCAACAATATCATTCCAGAAAAATGAACACCAAATGAAGCAGTTCAGAATCATCACAGCACAAGAAAACACAGCAAAACGTAAGCATCTAACTAGAATGTCAATCCCAACGAGCACGGAATGGAATTGCTCGACCTCCCCACCAATTACAAGTCCAACTTAATCTGCATTGCAAGCCAAACAACATTAAAAACCATAGACAGCTCAACAATCTGGAAACCCAGACGAGAAAAAGTAGAAAAGAGAGAAGAAATCTGGCGTGTAAGAAAGTCAACAACCGTGAAAACAATCAAACTTTGACCTCCGACAGACAAGAAACCCGAGCCCACTCCACACGCAAGAATGCGAAGCTCATGAAAATTAGTCAAAATCGAAGCCCGAAATGGAAATTTCAAAGAGGAAGGGGAAAAAGAGAGACCTTGGCTAAAGAGAACTCATCGTCAGGGATAATCGCCTTGCCAGCAAGACTAGAGAACGTGTTCGTTTCCTTGTTTGGAGTCAATAATGTGGTCCGGCCTAATCCAATCCAAAATATATTTATTTACTTTTCTTATAATTGTTATCCAAACGATATCAAAATTGGAAATACCTACCTAACTTGTTTCTGAGTTTAACTTGTGTTTGGTTAAGGTTGGTCAGGTTTTTCTGGACACGCCTATTTTTTTTATTGTTGTTGTTATTAATTAATTCGTAGTTGCTGAACGATGATTCAAGACTTTCGACCAGGGCCAAGTCTCTATTTCTTTTTTCTCGTACACCCTCACCTGACCTTTTGCCGTTTCCCAAGCCAGATTTCGATCATTTCTTCGCCAGCAAACCTTTTTTTGTTTGAATACCTTTGCCTCTTGCTTTTTGCTCCTGTGAAAATTGCACAGGGGCAGATAAAGCCAACCCTTGGTCGGATTCTGGGATGGTAATCGCGATCTGTGCCTCAGAATTTCAAGAGCAGCTTTAGTTCTTCTTCTGGTACGTATAATATCATCCCCACTCCTACATATCTGTTTCAGCGATCCTTCATGCTCTTTCTGGGGACTTCGACTGACAAAAAATCAAAGAAAAAGAGTTGCGGTGACTAAGTTGTACCTAAATCATGTCTGGTCTTGTTTCGGAAACAACTGTTTTAGAGATTTTTCCTGAAATGCATTCTCTATTGGATAAGATAGTTGATGATTCCAGTGAGCAAAGACAGAAGACTTTTATTGCTTTATCAAACATAAATTGCTTTATTGGCCAGAGATTCTATAGATCTATGTCTGAACCACATCGTAAATCTCAATTTAAAGTAGCTCCGAAAGCCACCGGTCAAGTCATACTTGATGGATGTAAACTAAATAGTTTACCCTGCATCTTTAGAAGTAATTAACATTCAAAGAACTCAAGTAAATGGAAGAACTTGAGGGTGCAGCTGAGCCCGGGCCATGAAATTTTGCTGTAAGCAGAGTCAGGGACGCGATTAGGAGCTGAAGGGCAAGATTTTGAGCTCGTTGAGGGTAGTGGATTTGCAAATGAGGTTTCACTCTCTTGCAAACTTCAACTGCCAATGATGGAATGGCGCTTGCAGAGGACGAACTACTATATTAATCGCAGCCAGTCCATGGCGACTGAGAAATTGCCCAAGATGAAAAGTAAACAGGAAAGAATACTGTGTTTCGAAAGAGAGGAAAACATTGAAAACAACAAAAGGTAGTTTGCAGCCTGAAGAGCAAAATTTGGAATCAATTTCCTGTATTTTCAAAAGAAGAAAGTTTCCAGGATCCAACGTAACGAGTTTTCTTTATGTGTGAGAATGAAAAGAGAATTTGGCTAGAAATGAGGGTGGGTTCACTGTAGCAGGGCTTTCCTCTAAAGAAGTGCAAACTCAATTAAATATCTTACACGCCCTGACGCCATTCTTTACCCAAAGGGAGCCCGGCTCCCCTCCCCAAAGCCCCTAATTAAGCCGGAAACTCCTGGTAGGATTCAAGGTCTTCCTTGTTGGTACGTTACCGTTTGAAACATATCTGCTCATCCTTTTGTGGAATACATGGAAAATGCCAGAGAGACCAACCTCTTCTGCCCTACCCGAAGACCCTAAGTGAATATCCGCAAAATCGCTTATAGGATTCCGGGTCTTCTTTGTTGGTACTTATACTTAGAAACATATCTTGCTCATTCTTTTGTGGGATGCAGGGGAAAATGCCCAGAGAGAAGGACTCGTTTCGGGAGCATGTAGAGTTCCTGCAGGGCAACAAGTGGAAGTGTAACTTCTGCAACAATGAGTATCGCGGAAGTGTGACCAGGATCAAGGCCCACTTAGCTGGAGTTGGAGGATACGGGATTCATGGCTGCAACATCGTCAATAGCGAAGTGAGATCAGAAGCCCAAAAAGCGTTAAAGGGTAAAGGACCAGTGGAGTCGAGGAACGGACCAGAAGGCAATGCCTCGGGGTCATCGCACCCTCGTTTTATCAGTTCTAGCATTACACAGGGTCCACATCAGCCCGTGACTGTAAGCGATGAAGATGCTTGCAGAGAGACTTCATTCACTGCCATGCCGAACCCGAGCTTTGATGTCATAAGCGCTGTAGGTATAGGTTCATCAGCCTCCATTCCATTGCACGAGACGAATGTGCCCAGTCAGTCTCTTCTTGCTCTAAACAGGATCTCACAGAGGGACTTTTCATCCTATACACAACTCCCTCAATCTCAAGTTGGTGATTCTATTCAGCCGTGGAATTTGAGTTATCCCAGCACTAGCGGAGACCTCGCATCCGAAGCTTTGATTAACATGCCTGGCCCAGTAAATGCAGAAGATGGAGAACCCAATACAGAGGTTCCACAAGGTACGTTCATCTCCAGATATATCATATATTGAAGCTCGTGCAAGATGCTCAATTTATCTTTTAATCTTGATATAGGCAGGACCCTCGGATTTCTAATGGTAATAGAAAACACAAAATAGATCGAAATTAATCGGAAGAGATGAAATGATAACTAATACTTCTTTGAAAATGAACAGACAAATGCATTTTAGTGTGATCTTCAAATCTTGAAAAGCCATGGCTTTCTCTATCCCCTCAAATCACCTACATAAAGAATCATATGTAAAACCCAGGAGCTAGAACTCTACCTAAGCACCTCTTATTAATCCACTAGTCGATTCAAATCGCATGATCTTTTGGAGACTGGAATACTAGGTGGATACGCATGCTTTCCATGGAAACCAATCAAAAAATAGATAGTTTTGAAATAAAAGTTTTAATAATAAAGCTTTAAATCAAAGTAAAAAACTTGTCAGTTCAATCCAAATGCAACCTATCACGTGCAAAGATTGAGGCAAACAATAAACTCGGATAAATTGCCGCTTGTGAATAATTTCACTTGATTAGTGAACTTTCTTTGCTAGTGGGATGACTATGGAGATGGACAATTATATAAGTACCCATAAAAGCATCAGTTTAATTTCAATCTCTTGTACCAAAATTGTAAACATCATTTCATATTTCATCTATGTTTACGTAACTAATTACAAAAAATGTTTCCAAATTATAATAAGAGGATGCATCAAAAGGGCAAGCTTGTATTTAGTTAAGCACTTTTTCAGTTATTACCCTTTTTCCTCTTAAGAAATAAAATCTTAGTTGTAGTAGCACATTAGTGTTGCTAACTTTGAAAACTTTAAAAGTACTAAATTGGACAATTGTGTTGGGTTTGGGGACCTATTCACATTTGAACGAACTATTCACACTTAAAAATCTATCTATGTTTATAAAAGTGGCTAACAAAGCTTGCATCAGGTTGGGCCAGGTTGGGCCATGCGGCATACTTGTGTGAACTTTACGCAGTAGTTTATTTTTCATACTCACTTTAGCAATCTTTAGTCCTAATGAATCTCCTATTCTGCATCTCCAATTCTTATATATATTTTCATAATAAAGATATATGTATCGATTTAATAGATAAGCCTTCTTCTTTTTTTGTGTTTTCATTATGAAAAAAGCTAAATGACACACAAGCACATCAATCTAAGAAAGATATTACATTTTTTAAATGGATATCTAGATGATATACCCCTGCATAGGTAAAATATACTCATTGACTGCGTATAATAAATTATTTTCTCTTTTGAAAAATTCATTCTTATATCCTTCCATGTTTCAATTATCTTAAGATAGATGATTATTAGTTTTCATATTCTTGAAAGTCATAATACTTGTTATAAAAATACAATTGCGTCTTAAAATTTTCAAAAAGCACAATTAAATCCCAAATTTTTTTAAAAGTGATGCAATTAAGTCTCTCTATTAATTTCATCCAATTTGTCTAATGAAAGTGCTGACGTGATTTATTTTATTACTTTATTAAGACACGTAGAGCCAATTAAGCATCATATCATAAAAAATTAAAACAAAAGGACAAAAAAATTAAAGAAAGCCTTTTCTGCCTCATGCAAGAAATCCTCAAGTGTCATCTCACCCGACAAAGGCCATGGATCTTGGTCAACCTCACTGTTGTCCTTCTTCTTCTTGCTTTTGTCGCCACCATCACCAATCTCGCCCTGTTGAAAATCTTTCCGCAACCCGTCAATAGTCTTCTTGCTGAGAACCCGCGAGAGTAGGAAGCTCGGCTGCCTCTGCAGCAGAGCAAGTAGGCCGGATTGCCTACTCTCGAGGTCGGCATTGCCCACATTGGGACTTAATTGGCCTCCAACATCCATACCTCTTGAGAAGCTCATCAATATTCATGTTTCGCAGTGGTTTCCATGAACAACTCAGTGGGTTGGGACCTTATCCAGCGTGAGGCTGTAGCAAGTGTCTTGCCTTGACAGTGGGAGCGACCCCGTTTCGCCTCCAACCCCACCACCAATACCACCCCTTGAGATCCCATTTTCATGGAATCAGATTGTGCGACCTTACTCGTATGATTTGTGGGCATTGCTTCAGATGCTCTAAATCAGAGAACATATTAATGAACACTTTTTCAATAATGTAGAGCAGTGTTGGTGTAGGAACATAAAAGGAGCGATCTAGAGATCCAGTTACAGCTCCGACAAACCAAAAGTGAATGGAGATCATGAAAGGACTTGATTACACCAATTTAACAAGTTTTAGAATTTAATTGCACTTTTTTGAAAGTTTGAAAACTCAATTGTATTTTTGCGACAAGTCGTAGAACTTTTGTTGCATTTATCCCTTAATTTTTCCATGAGAGTGACATTCAAGTGGGTCACCTACCCATCAAATTTAAATTGAAAGCAAGTAGACCTCTTTTCTAATGGGACAGTTGTGGTATTAGTCTTTTGTACATTATGTGTGGTATATCTCCTTTTTTTCCGGTTTTAATTTCAAAATTCATTTAGGTTTGATTACAGTGACTTTTATTTAACTTCTGCTTTTTCCTGAACTTTTCTAGTATTGTACAACTCGAGCTTTTTAATATTATAGGTATCTAAATGTTAGCATCTATGTAACCGTGCAATAGTAAGCTCTTACTTAAGGTTTGCCTTAAGAGTGATACATTGAAATCTAAATTGCAAGAGATTGATTATTATCTTTGCAAGTACAATTTGTCTTGCACTCTAATCATTTTGCCTTCAACTAGGATTACTTGCTTCATTCAATACCATAGTTTCGTCTGGAAAAAAAAAAAAGAAGAAGAAGTAAATTTAATGATTGTTTGTGTTGCAAATTAGCAATTATTGAAAAAAATTCTAATATATTTCATAACTCTTCCTATGAAGTATTTGTTTGAAAGATTTTATTATTTTCTCTCAATATTATAGTAACGTAGTTGATTTCATAATAAATTTCTCTATGTCATGTAACAACGACCATTAAGAATTCTCTAACTATTATCGAGTCCCTATATTTTACATTAATATATAATATGAACTTAGAATTCCACCTTTATTTTGTCTAGAACATAAAGATTCACATGAAATATGATGTTGTTTTTTTTTAGTAATTTATGGTAAGATACATGCTTCAATTTTCATATTTGTATATTAATAAAAATTATAGGGAGAACCACTTTTCATACAGGCCTAAATATCATTTCAACCCATCCTGTGCAGGGCCAAATATCAGTTCAATGTTCTACTTTATCTAATTTCGTTTCGACATAATTGCTGGTTTCTTCTTTCATAAATTCATTTTGTTTTATGGACATTATGTTTCTAGAAAATACTATAAGTTTTTTCTTGATCTTAGATGTGAGGACAGATGATGCACTCGTGCATAATCGACCTAGTAGTTGTGGGCTTGTCGACCAGAATACGCCAACTTGGAAAAGAAAGCTGGAAGAACTAAGCAATCGAGAAGCAGACATGGATGAGTTGGAGGCATGGTGTAGGAAAGCAGAAAGGATAAAAGGAGAATATTGGAGTATGGTCCAAGCATACCGAGAAGGTAGATCTCTTGCTCCACAGCAGATAAAAAGAGTTGATGACTTTAGCAAAGAAGTTGAAGATATTCTAGGCCATTGTGGTTTCCGAAAAGGGTCGACGACAGATGCTGCAGGATGTAGGAAAAGTTCACCCTTGGTAACAACAAAGCTTGTAGGTGAAAAAAGTGAGGAGACAATCAAAAACATTTGTGCCTATTTAATGAAGGATGAGATTTTCATCATTGGCATTTATGGAATGAGGGGGATTGGAAAGACAGCCATTTTGATGCATGTCCATAATAGAATACTTGAGAATCCTGCCTTCAATGATGCATTCTGGATTACTGTACCTCGTAAGTTTAGCGTGTACGAACTACAAGATGAGATTGCCCATGCAGTCGGACTAGAAAATCTCTCAAAAGATAAGGATGTGAAGAGGAGGGCGTGCATATTGAATAGGCATCTGAAGGAGAAGAGAGCTGTCTTAATTTTAGATGACCTATGGATGCACTTCGAGATTAAGGATGTGGGAATTCCAATTGAAAATGGTGGCTTTAAGTTGGTACTGACAACTCAATCACTAGATGTGTGTCATAAGATGCTCTGCCAAAGGTATATAAATATAGGTCTTCTAGATCGGTGGGATAGTTGGAGCTTATTTAAAGAGAAACTTTGTTTTAAGCGAAAACTTCCTTTAGAAATTGAAGCAATTGCTTTGTCCATTTTGAATGAGTGTGGGGGTTTGCCATTTGGGATCATTGAGATTGCAACTCGCATGAGGGGAATAGAGGAAGTGCACGAATGGGAAGGCATGTTGTGGAAATTGAGAAACTTGAAGGTGGAACTTGATGTTTTCAAGAGACTGAAACTCAATTACATGAATTTGGGTGATTCTCAAGTGCAACGATGTTTCTTGCATTTAATATTTTGTTTAAAACTTCAAAAATTTCATCCAAATAATACAAAGTCGATAGAGTCATTCATAGATGAGGGTTTGTTAGGTGGAATTGGCACTCGACAAGAACTACACGACCAGGGTTACATCATATTGGATAAATTAAGAAAAGGTTGTCTATGGGATCATATAGAAGAAGAAGAAGAAGAAGAAGAAGAAGAAGAAGAAGAAGAAGAAGAGTATTTAGTTCCACACACATTGATGAGAGGCATGGCATTGCACATAGTGAAAAGCACTACTCACATGGTCAAGGCCTATATGGGATTGAAAGAAATTCCAGAGGAAGAATTATGGACCTATCATCTAGAGAAAGTCTTTTTACAAGGTAACTATATAAAAGAAATCCCATACGGCATATCACCAAATTGCCCTCAACTTACGAGGCTATCCTTAAATGACAATGTCTCTTTGGAAGCCATCCATGAATCTTTCTTCAGGCATCTGAAGGGGTTAAAGGTTCTAGATCTCAGCAACACGGCAGTCACAAAATTACCAGACCCTATCACTCATCTTGAGAGCTTGGAAGCACTGTTACTTCGAGAGTGTGAGAAATTATATTTTATACCTACTGTACGAAAGTTGGGATCCCTTAAAAAGTTGGACCTAAATGGGTGTGCAATGCTTGAAGAAGTGCCAGAGGGGATGGAGATGTTGGTAAAATTGACGTACCTCGACCTAGTTCACACAATGATCAAGACCTTACCAGAAGGAGTGTTGCGGAATCTAGTGAACTTGCAATATCTCGCTAGTCAACTATTGAGGGTAGGGGAAGAGGCAAAATTAAAAAGGGTGGAAATACTCTATTGCGCTGCTCCAAATGTTGAAGCATTGAATGCATGGGTGAGGTTTCTCGAGCAAAACAGCTCCCGACGTTATCAACTGGAGTTGAATGTATCTACATACAACCCCTTTAGGCATCCTAGCAAGAGGAGTATAATAATCAAAGGTTGCCACAGTATTGCAGCAAGGGTAGACAGAGAAATTAGTGGGGATGGCCATGCTCTACTTCCGAAAAATGTGGAAGTGCTAAAAGTTGGACAATGCGATGCGCTGACTAGCTTGTGCAAGGTAGGCCCACTGGAGAATTTGAAGGAGCTGGAGATAGAGGGATGGGAGAAGTTGGAGGAGTTGGGTGCTGTCCACTTCCCTCACCTACAAGAACTGAAGATCATTAGGTGTTCCAAACTAAAGCATCTCTTCGAGGAGATGCAGGGGCTTCCATGCCTACAATTGTTTGAAATCAAGGACTTGGAGGAATTAGAGGGGATTAATATAGCGGCACCTAGTCTCACATTTATTGTTGTGGACAAGTGTCCTAAAATGAAGAGAGTGGTGGAATGGGAGTGGCTGGCCACTTGCCTTCCAAATCTCTACTCCATTCAAATATGTGATTGTGAGAAATTAGAGGAGATAATAGGTGGGCCAGTGCCAAGTGGTGCCCATTCTCATCTTACGCTTTTTAAAATAATTGGATGCAACAATATGAGGGTGCTGCTGACGCATGACATGTTGCTCCACCTCCCTCTCCTCCAAGTGATTATAGTCCAAGAATGCAAGGGTGTAGAAGTGATAATAGGCCATGTTCCCAACATGATGCACTCCTCCGTCCCGAACTTAACATCCCTAACTTTAAAGAATCTTCCAGAGCTGAACAGCATATGTGATGGGACCATGAGTTGTGTTTCAATCCAATATATTAATATATCAAAATGTCCGAAGCTGAAGAGTATTCCTCTGCAGCTGCCCCAACTTGGCAATGGCCTCCCTACTCCTCCCCGCTCTCTTAAATTGATTCAGATAGATAAGCAGACGTGGGACTCGCTGGAGTGGGACGATCCTTGGGACTGTTCTTCACTTCAACACTTGGTCAAATTTTATGGTGAGTCACCCACAAATTTTACTTATCTTTTATCCTCTCCATGTCTCGCCGTACGGCAAATTCCCTTCTTCTTCTTCTTCTTCTTTTTTCCGAACTTTATACCGACTGTGAAGCCTAGTGCGTATGACTTTTATTACAGCTTGAAAGTATATAAAAATGATTATATTATTATTGAAGCTTGGTTGCCATGGCGTTGCTAAAAAATTAAGGAAAAAAGAACGCTCCATTCATTTTCAAAGAAAAATAATGGCGATAGTCCTCGCTCTGTTTTCCTTTTGTTCGTTTAGGTAAATTATTCTAACATTTACGAGTGCCTAAAATTTTGAGTCAATTCTTAAGTTACTTTATTAATTGGGTGAGCTCAAGAAAGCATGTTAAATGCTTTTTATCTTTTCTTTTTGTTGCCTTTTATGTTTTTACCTCATCCAGCACTTCCATTTTCAATATCAAGTCCTTTCTTAATTTGAAAATCAATCACTACACTTTGAGCAAAAGTTAAACTAGAGTAAGATTAGTCTTTCCCACTTTGAGAAATTAATACTTTTCTCGGGAGTTTGTGTTTCCAATTGCATATTTGCACATTAACTTTCTTTCTGTTTGACTTGATTGAGTCCCTAATTTCTTTAGATTGTTTACATTCTCTCTTTAATTTGATTAGGTTTGATTAGCCAAAGAAGTCTCTCATTTCTTAAAATTGTTTTCCATAAGTGAAAAAGAAATGAGTGGTTAGCTTTCTTTAGGACTTTGCGAAATCTTTGAGGGCTGATGTTTTGGAAGCGCAGATATTGGACATAAATTAGATGGGATAGGTGTCCACAAGCGAATGGGCCACATGTCGAGTTTCTGTGAGCTCTCTTGAAATGCACGATAGGAAAATCCCTCCCCCACTCCCGGTCTCAAATGCTTCCCGGTCATTTGGGCCCCTACTTTGCTAGCGACTAACAAACTTTAATCCTTCTGCACTCAAGACTGATGAAGCCGGAGATGATCACGCTGGAGATGAATGCCAGCCAGTGGACATCAGGTTTATTGCCATTGTCACATTGTCCTGCTCGATTAACCTCTGGTTCTTGTGATGACATAGAGCCTTTATTTTTTCATGTATTTCTCGGTTTGTTTTCCTTGCTTCTTACTTGCCTTTTATTTCCGTTGCTTGAATAGATACTCTCTCAAGTTTCTTCCGGATATACCATAGTAGGTTTCATTTTAGAGTGGCCAACTTGCAGATGCCTAGTGTATCTATTTTGCATGTGTATTAAATGATTATTTTCATTGACATGGCTCCACTTATGATACCTTTGTTAAGATGATGATTCTACATAGCGTAATGTTTACTTCATTAGATACAATTCATTGTCTGGTAGAAAAATTGTACTCTTTGCCCCCATACTTTTATGTTTATTCTAATCCTTGTATTTTTAATTTGTCTAATTAAGCTCCTCTACCTTCACAAACTTTCTAATCAAGTCTCTCCAAAGTCATACCAGTCGAATCTAGCTGACGTGGCCTCCAACTACGTCATGGTATGATATGGATAAAAACATTGGCTAAATTTTATCCACATCAACCTTTGACATTGTTTACATTGGCTATATTTTTCGTCTAAGTTCATTTGGGTATCCATATATTTTATCAACATCAAACTCTAGTGCTGTCCAACGGCTACATCAGCTGAAGGTGTCACAGGATGGGGGAGCCTAATTAGGAGATTCGTGAAAGTAGGTGGACTTGGATTTAGAGACCATATTAATTTCAATAAGGCTATTCTGGATAAACAGGCATGGAGACTATCAAAATCTCTGTTGGCCTTATGGAGTCAAGTCTTGAAAGGTCTCTACTTTCTTGCGGGGAGGATTTTTTTGGAATGCAGGGAAGGGATCACACCCATGATGGGGTTGGCAAAGTTTGTTAACGGCCGAAACACGATCAGTCCCAAAGTTCAGTGGTCAGTGGGTGATGAAACATCAATCAACATCCGTGAGGACAAATGGTCATCAGCTGGAGGTGGCCGGCCAACAGAAGGACCCGCAAATGGTGGCAGAACTTCTCAAGCAGGACTCAAGAACATGGGATATACAGAAACTGAATGACTTGTTCAATGAGAAAACAGCGAAGGGAATGCCCACTATCCCAATCAGCCCTTACCCGAAAGCAGATACTCTAGTCTGTCTTGGGAATAAAATAGGCTCATATAAAGTTGAAAGTGGGTATAACAGAGAGCACATAAAAGCCGTCCCAACAACTTAAATTACCCATCATCATCATTCTAGCCACCCAAGTCTCTGTGGACAAGAATATGGAACCTGAACTCTTAGCCAAAAATTCGTGTTTTCATTTGGAGCTTTGCCAAAATGCTATCCCAACCCACGAAAATGTGTACAGAAGGAAAGCCATACCTGACCTTCTCTGTCCTTTCGTGGGAAACACCCTGAAAATGTTGAACATCTCTTCCTCCTATGCGGCTAGACAAAGGAGTTGGTCGGATCAGTGCCAAAATATCATAATCAGTCCTCTAGATATCACAAGAATGGATAAATGGGTGTTAGAGGCCTTTGTGTTAGACACCATCGTACCTTTGAAAGAACTGATTGCTAGCGTCCTGTGGTTCATCTGGAAAGCTGGGAACGACCATGTCCTCCAAGCACGCAAACCTGATCCGAGTTCCAAAGCCGAAGCCACACTCACGATGAACAAAAATCACGTAAGATGGAACCTAGGAACTGGTAAACATAATCATGAGCAAAATTACTCACCAGTTCCATTAAGGCCGCCAGATCGGGGCTTCCTCAAATTCAATACCGACGGTGCACGGCTGGAGGGAGCTTCGGAAGGGTCAACTCGAGTGGGTTGCTGGTAGCTGGGTTTGCAAAATGGGAGTGCACCTCCTCTGCCCTGCAGGTCAAAGCCCTGTTGGGTGAGAGCTACTTCTATTGCGTTTGGTTCAGCAAAAAAATGAGGCGTTTGGTTCAATTTTTGATTCAGCATTTAGCCAAATACTAAACTTAGCAAAGCTGAAAGCTCAAGGCAGATGATGACTTACATTGAGCTTTAACATTTTCAGAATGCTGAAATCATAAAATAATGAAATTTGGTCAATTTTCTATTTTTACCCTCAAAAACTGATTAGAAATCCAAGTTTGCCATTTTATAAAACAAAACCCTAACGCTCACGACTGCTCACTCCGTCGTGATTGCTCTGCTCGACTGTGCTCTCTCCCTTGCGACTACTTCTCACCTGCTCTTTCCATTTTAAATACATTAGTAATCTTAACATTGTAAAATGGGCCACTAACAAATCAACTAGCCAAAGAGCTATTCGTTAGCGCTAAAATATCGGATCAATTCTTAAATTCTACTTTAGTAGTTGGGAGAGTTTAAGAGAAGCATGTCAAATGCCTTTTTCTTTTTATTTTTGATGTCTTTTCTGTTTTACCTCATCCAGTTTTGTTTTAACTTTCTAGTCCTTTTGGATATTTTAATTTTTTTTTTTTAACTAACAAAGGGCGGGATTGTTGGTAGTTTATTTATAAACCAAACCAAGAGGTGACTTGTCCTATATTGAAAAGATGTAAGTGCGCACATGGACAAAATTTGACACTAATCAATTATCATTATTTTTATTTATTAAACTTTGCATTTATTTTTATAAAAAATTAACCATAACATCCTATTGAAACAATGCGATTGTTCACAAAGGAGTTGCGGTTATTTTTTATTTTTTGTTTATTTAATTTTTGAATTTTATTTTTTCTTCCAATGGTTATCTTAAGTTTCGTATATGTTCAAACATAACTTCTTAATTCTTTGAAGATTGTTCTTTTCAGATATAACTTCTTGTTCTTTGCTATAAATTATTGAACGTATCATCTTCCTCTTCCAATTTAAAGATATACAATCATCTTTTTCAATTGTTTCCCTTGAAAGACCCTCAAGAAGTACTATAATTATTATCTAGTATTCTCAATCAAAACTTTGTTGTATTATAGAGAAATTTATTGGTAACCATTAACAACGTTGTGGGGCAAATAAAAGTGATATCACGCCTTAAAATTTGACTCCATTCTTCTATTTAGTTCGAGGCCATATTTTCTCGACAGAGTGTCAACTGACAATGATGACAACGGTTGAGAGGATGAATCCTTATGATGATGGTGGAGTTAACACCATTGCTATGTCATCTAGCTTGATTGATGTTTAAGGTACCTCAGGTTCCTATGATGACATATGCTTCATTAATGCTTCTTTTCCTATCTAAAGGAACCTTGTCTCATCTCTGTTTATGTAACTCTCGGCTTTTGTCATCCCTCCTCTCTAACTTCTTAGACATTCTCTTTCCATTTCTCTCATCCCCACTTGAGTGGACTTCTTTGTCTTTGTTTCTTGATTCCTTGCTTGAAGAGATTGGAATCACTGTAACATGGATGACTCTGTGAATCACGTTCCATTCCTCTTACGGTAAGGCAAAGATCACCAAGACAATTTGGGCCTCTTTCAGTGTGTTTGGAACATCTCCACATCAAAAAGCGAAGCAGAGGAAGAAACAAAACTTAAGAATATGGGAAGCATTTTACGGCCCATTCTAAGCTCCCGTACACTTTTGCATGGGAATTTCCCGAGTGCCTTGTCAATCATTGGATTAAAGTGATTTTGAACGTCAATTGTTCAATCAAAGTGTCCATGCCTCATGCTTTCTGCTTCGGAAAAAATTGCACTGGGCCGACGAAGCGGACTTCTTGGTCGGATTACAGGATTGTAATCAAGAGCCGTGCCTCAGAATTTCAAGAGCAGTTTTAGTTCTTTTTCCTCGGTACGAATCATATCATTCCCGCTCGGATGTATCTGTTTTGGCGATCTCTCCTGCTCTTGTTTGGGTCGAAGCCAAGTCCACTGATTAGAATTTCCAAGCCCAATGACAAAGGGAGGCCTTCGTTAACAAAATAATAACAGAAGCGCCAAGTGACGCTGAAGCCAAATCCATTAAACTGAATTTGCAATCCCAATGGCAAGTCGACTTACATGTGGCCCGGCCCTGCTTAGTTTAATTCGATTAAGCATTTAATAATACTTATCTGTTCGATATATTGGCATATTATTATACCTACATTTCCAAACGCATCGGCCTCCTCCTACTTAATAAATATGGTCACCAAAAATATCTAGGGGTATCGACTGACGTAGGGAGGTGGAGGGGCCTAGGGCCCCAAATTTCCCCTAAAATTAAGGGAGAAAAATAGTATATTTCACTAACAATGAACGAAATAAAGTCTTGAATAATATTTCTATATAATAGCAAGTGGAGCAGATTTAAAGTAGATATGTTCAGTCATAAACCACGAATAATGAATATCACCCGATGAAGAGTACGAAATTTAGATGATAGACGAAGATGAATGTGCTTGAGTTGGTTTCTTCGAGATCATCGTGATCCTAATCCTCCAATTTATACTACGTCTAGTGTACTCTCTCTCTCTCTCTCTCTCTCTCTCTCTCTCTCTCTCTCTCTCTCTAAGTCGCAGCTCTTTTGATGTATAATGCTGCAGTTTAGTTTCACTTCGGAGCCAAATGAAACCCATCATCAGTAATCAATCATTTTCCTAACTAAAAGTCAACCCACCATGGAATATTTGGCCCTGAATAGAATCAACCATCTAATTAAATAGAGACCACCTTTCTTTTGTTGATTCTAACACTATAAAGCACAATATTGAATACAATTAATAATTCTTGTTGCAATGCAATTCTTTACATTTCTGTGTACCGTAATATAAAAAACAATGATATTAGCAATTAATATCACTCCCCTCAAAACTGAGGCCAAGAATTACATAAACTAAGGGTGTCAACCGTTCAAGTCGGGTCGTGTTTTCATGATGTCCGGCGTTACAGATGTTTAGATAAATGGGATATTTTCCTTGATTTTACTTATTTCTAATGATGATGCTTATGTTTGGAAAATTCTCCATATCATGCACCTCATAAGACTTATATATTGGTTAATATAGTTTTTATTATATACATCCAATACATTTAGAGTGTGTTTGGCAAAATGTGTTTCTGTTCCCCGGAACACAATTTTTTGTTCTTTTGTTCTGGGGAACAAAAAAAGAATATAAACGCATTTGTTTACATTTTTGTTCTCGGGAACAAAAGGTAAAAAAACTTGTTTCTTGTTTTAGGAACACTTCCGAGAAACACTTTTTTTCTTCTAATTTTTTTTCTTCTTTTTTTTTTCCTTTTTTTCTTCCTTTAGGCTTGTCGCGGGCCTTGGCCATGGCAGCTACTAGCCATCGAGGGCCGGCGACCTCGCGGGCCCCCAGCGAGGCCGAGCTCTCCCAACCAAGGCGAGGCCGACCACGCGCCGCATGGGCGAGGCCAAGCCTCGCCAGTGGCCTCGATGGCCAGGCAAGGTCACCAGCGAGGCTCAACCTCACCCAGGCGACGCGAGGTTGGCCTCGCCCTGGCCTGGTGAGGCCGAGCCTCGCCCTTGGCTGGCCGAGCTCGCCTAGCCACCAACGAGGCTCAATCTCGCCGGGCCACCACCGGGCGACGCCGACCTAGCGGTGGCTCGGCAAGGCCGAGCCTCGCCCGCCACGACGAGGTCACCGGCCATGGCCGAGGCCGACAACCGGCCAAAAGGAAGAATGAAGAAAAAAAAAAAAAAAAAAAAAAAGGAAAAATATAATAAAAATATTAAAAAATTAAAAGAAATAAAAAAAATTATATAAGTTTACCAAATGTGTTTCTATTCCGGAGTAGAAATTTTTTGCAATTACCAAACGCGTTCTTATACTCAAAAATTGTTCCCTGGAACAAAAACAAAAAAATATATAATATATATAAATATATATATTTCTATTCAAAAATTGTTCCCCGAAATAGAAACGTTACCAAACACGCCCTTAAATTCTATAATCATATTATCCACTTTACTCTCGTCTTGGTCTCAGAGCCACCAATTTAAGGAAATCCTGAGTGCACTGGATGCACATCGCACTACTTGGTGCACCCTTAGATCCACCTCGAAGCACACCCAAACAGCACCTCCGATGCATACCTGAAACCGTCGCTAATGTGCAGTAGTGTTCAGCCAAATGCATGCATTGGTTTGAGGAAGAGACCAATTAACTCCATTCCATCGGTAGTTAATGATGTTAAGGGTGAGCATGGTCCGAGAAGGTGATTCCCATCCTAGAATCGCGAACCACCCACTAAGGATTGGTTCCAAAACATTGGAATCAAGAATTACCCATTGGTTCCAAAGATCCACTCGAGAACAAGACCGCCAGCCCGTTCCAATTCCCAAGTGGGTCCATGGAACTAGTCCCCCAAACTTTACGCACTTAGTGTGACATTTTCTAGCAAGCTAAAGTAAAGCAAAAAAAACAAAGAATTTCCATATTCTTAGTTGCAATATCAGTAAATTTCTCATACTTTGGATCACTAGAACTGAATCCGTTTGGATTGAGTTCTTGTGTTCTTGTTCTTTTTTTATTGTCCTGATATTGTGATTCATTGAACTGGATAAAAAATCCATGCCATAGCATAAGTCACAGATAAGCAAACGATCATTGAGCCCCATTTAACTACAAATTTGGCTTATGTTCATAACCTTTCTTCCAACCTCATCAACTTCCAGAAATTATAAAACAACCTTCAGGCTTGCTTCAGGTAAAAACCTCATGTTTTCAAACAACTTCAAGCGAATCCCAAGTTGCTTCTTGATAACATATCTTCACAATCCAAACACTAGGGACAAGACGAGGGAACTTAGACCATTTATCAGATCTCCCAAGTCAAGCGTTGAAGAGCCCATTGGGGCATGGAGTAAGTCGCTAAACTAGCGGCAACATTTGAAGATCAGGAAGCAAAACCAGAGAAGGAGGTTGCCAACTTGAGATCGGAAGTGCCGCAAGTCTTGTGACAATTGGTCATGATGTCACGGCGATCAAGGAGATCGAAGCGCGGTCAAGGAGGACGGAGTCGAGGAGTTGAAGCGAAGGCGTTCTTGGTCGCGGCGAGGAGGGTGCTCCTACGGAGTTGGGAGGATCGTTGATTAGGGTGGAGGAAGGAGACACGGATGGGAACTGGATGGAGACGATGGAAATTTGGAGTGTTCACAATCTGGGCAGGGCTTTATTGTGTTTCGGTTTGGTTCAGCTTCAGTTCGGGTTTTTAATCCACCGAACCGAACCATAACAATACTCCTTTTTAACTATTATTTCAACAAGAATAAGGTTTTTTTCAGATCCTTTTATGTTTTTTCGACACCCCAACGTTAACGTGTTATATAAAAATTTGCAGTTTTTAGGGTTCATTATGTTTCGGTTCAGGTTTCCAAACCGAACCATATCAATACCCGGTCTTTTTAACTATTGTTTAAACAAGAATGAGGCCCAAACTGAAAATTTTGGCTCAGACCAAGTTTTTGTTACATCCCCAATATTGACATATTATAAAAGTCTTTATAATTCATGCCGGCTCATTTTTGGTCTAAAATGTTCTGGTTCCGATTCTACATGAATCGCAATAAAAATGCGTTGATATGTATTGGTTCTTGTCATTATATTAAATTAGGTTTATGCTATGAAAATTAATGATATGTCGAGCAAAATCCCTACAAAAATCAGACTTCACAGCATGTGTTTATCGAGAAAAAGAGACGAATTAAAGCACTATTAGCCAAATAAATTCCTATCACAATCTCTTAAAGCTCAATTCAGGAGCGAGCTCACTGTAGATGGTGAAGTTTTCCAGTTCGCAAATCATCCTCCCGCTTTTGACCAAAAAAAAAAAAATCATCCTCCGCGCTTGCGTTGCAACCGAAATATCCCCACGAAGAAAGAAACAACAGTCGAAAGCCGATGCGATATAGCCACGTGTCCACCCTGACCTGGCAGGACAGCGCACGTGACCCACCGCCGTCTGTTGGGATTCCAAGGTGGGCCCCGGCGCCGGCCACGAGCCCCTTAGGAAGCTACACGTGTACGGCCGCGATCGCCGTTCCTCCCCGGCGGTCGGGGCCCACGAGTCCCTCCGTTTCTCGATACGAGATCGTGGCGCGTTTCAACTGGCGTCGGCGCCGACGGGATTTTCTTTTTGGGGAAGCCGACGATCCCCCTCGGAACCCGAAGCTCGGGAAGGTTTCCCTAAACGGCGGAGGACGCCGTGGCCGCCCGCCACGTGCCCCCGGCCGTCCTCCTCGCTGCCCGCCAGGTGGTGCGCTGTCCCTCTGCTCCCGCGCCTCCACGTCCTCCCGCTTCCGTGGCGTAATCATCTCACCTTCTCTCTCTCTCTCTCTCGTCGCGCTCCGCATGAGCCTGCATGTGGTCCTCTATGCATGTGTCTATAAAAGGGAGATGAACGTGCGACGAGACGAGACGAGACGAGACGGGACGGATGGATGCGATGGAGTCAGTGGCAGCGGTGGCGAGGATCGACCGGAAATCGTCCATAGAAAGCGAGCCCAGGACGCTGGGCGTCGATCAGATCCAATTCGCGAGGGTAAAGTTTCGTCTGTTCTTATATTGATCGAACGTTGTGGTTTGGTTCTCTGATGGATGGATGGATGGTGCTATTCCAGGAAGCTGCGGAGCATGTGGCTAACACTAGGAGCACAGATGAAGCCTTGACCATCTTCACTGCGGTACAGTACTCTCTCTCTCTCTCTCTCTCTCTCTCTCTCTCTCTCTCTCTCTCTCTCTCTCTCTCTACCCGCCTCTTCGCATTCAGGGTCCGATGATGATCGTTGAATTAGTTCCGACAGCGGAGATGGTGAACATAGGGAATGCATTTGCTAGAGAAATTTGCGGATGGGTTAGTTCTTGTAACCCAAGGTATGAGAACAGTTTGCAGCTTCTAAGGAACCAACATCTTGGTTGAAGAATATGGCTACATGGGCCGGAAACATATATGCTTATATTGTCGTAAAAATCGTCCCGATGCATGGAACTTCAGTCCACTATCGCTGCGTCTGCCCATGTGCAGGGATTGAAGCCGGTGACGTGCAAGGGGATGGCAGCAAATGCCAACACGGTGATGGATCCGAACGAGGAGTATTTCGGGCATGGAGAGAGCAAGTTGCAGTGGCCTGAGCACAGGAATGCTCTATCCGCTCCCTTCTAAGGGGTCTAGCTATCCACATTGTACCCTTCTTGTATATAGAAACTTGTAAATTGCAGTTCCTTATAAGCTCGATTCAGATCAATAGGTATTATTCATCTAGTGAGCTGCCTTTTCTTTTTCTCCTTTTTGGGGTCAGTCGCTTGCACAAATCTAGGTCGCCGTCGATGAAATCGCACCAGTGGTTTGCTTTAAATAGTTTGAGCGATCGGAGAGCAATGATAAATCGCATATGGTCTCTTCGCAACACTAGGTTCATGGATTGAACAGCTTGTAGCGGGCAATAACAACCGTGCTACTGCAGTACTTGCGGAGTCTCTGTTATCGGCGCACGGAGAACGCAAGCTGAGATGTTTCCGCATCGCAGCTCTGTCGTATAACGGTTGTTTATGGACCTTCTAAGTAGCTTAACAAGTGGCCAGTCATCTAAAGGTTACGGTATTCAGGTTGGACTATCTATCAACCCCTCTGTACACATCTGATGTCCTTTCGAGACTGATTTCTGATCTATCTTGGTACCCAATTCTATCGCACTCCGATTAGTACGATCAAGCTAAGGCGCAGCGCGGTGACGACTTAAGAGAGCCCCATGCAGATCAGCATGGGGGACTCACTCATGGAGTGTCGGACGACACACCTCGTGGCTGGTTTTGACTACCAAGCTTTTGCCCGACAATTCCGGTTCTAAAGTGGCCTCTAACGGGATGGCGAACTGATCCTTTTATGCCTCTTTTTTCTACTCGTGCTTAGGTCGGGCAACCTCCGGTGAGGGTCGAGCAACCCATGCGAGAGCCGCTTGAGGTCACACAACCTTAGGTGACCTTAGGCGCCTGGGTCTCACGATTTCAAGTGAGGGTCGTTGGAAGTCGCACGACCCAAGGCGATTGCCACCTGAGGTCGCAAGACCTAAGCGGCAATTGCTTAGGTTGCACATCACCTAGGTCGAGTGACACTCACTGATGGTCACCCAAGGTCATGCGACCTCCAGTGACCCTTGCTTGGGTCACGTGATCCTCATCAAAGGTCGCTTGAGGTTGGGCAATCTCAATTAGGGGTGTGCAAAATACCCGGGAACCGCCCGGACCGCCCGGAACCGGACCGTAACCGCCCGAACCGACGGTTCTTGAGGGAACCGGTCCGGTTCCCGGTTCCATGGGCGGATCCGCCCGCCCGCCCACCCGGACCGGACCGGAACTTTTTTAATATTAAAATATTACTAAAACAAAACAAACCCTAACCGAGACTTCTCTCCTCTGTCCAATGTCTTTGACTTCTTCGGTTCTTCTGTTCTGTGACCATATGTCTCTCTTCTTCTTCGACTTCTTCGACTTCTTCGTTCTTCCGTGACTGTCTCCGCCCGTGAAGTACCCCGCGGGTTTCGACTGTTGTCCCTCGCGCCGGCCGCCACCCACCAGCTTCTTCGACTTCTTCGACTTCTTCGGCTTCTTCGACTTCTTCGACTTCTTCGGTTCTTCGGTGACTGTCTCTGCCTAGTAGTGACCTACGGGCCGCGACTGCTGTTCGGCATGTTCGCCCCCGCCGGCCGCCAAGCCGCGCTTGTTCGCCCCCTCGCGCCGGCCGCCACCCGCCACAGCCTCTGCTCCGCCTAGCAGTGACCCGCGACTCCACAGCTCGCCTCCGCGCCGACCACCGCGCCAGCAATGAGGGAGAAGTGGATCGGCGTCAAGCATCGCTCGCCCATCCTCAACGCCACCGCCGACCTCGAGCACAAGACTTCTCGTTCCCAAACCTCGGCATTTCCGGTGAGTTTTCTTTTGGTTCAAACCGTTCGTTCGGCCAAGCGAAGTTCGATTCGTCTCTAACCGGCCTTCGCGCTGCCGTCTTCAAGCCGAGTAGGGGTTTTTGTGACTAAAACTCTTCCCCACGAACCCTCTTAGCACTACTTGTTTTGGTGATAGAATAGCCGTGCGAGATTTCTCTAATTCCTGAATTTTTCGTGTCCAACTGAGTCGATTTGTTTGATGTTGAGTATTTCCCTGTGTTCACTCGGGTCTAGGTCCGGGTTCCTAAGAAGTGGCCAACGTCGTTCTCCTCACTTCTTGCCTAAAACGCTTGAACCAAACCTATGTAAACTTGTCTGTGCTGTGCATTCTAGCCGATCGCCATGTGTTTGTGATATTGCCTAAACGGAGCTGCGTCAAGATCGGTTCCATGGATCCACCGGGAACAGGACCGGGACCGGCGGTCCGGCCCCGGGTGGATCCATGCAACAAACGGGTGGATCCGGTTCCAATTTTCGGAACCGGTCCTTAGCGGGCGGTTCCGGTTCTAGGTCGGGAACCGCCCGCCCGGACCATGCACACCCCTAATCTCAATCAACGACCACCAAGTGCCGATTTAGCTTGCCAGAGACCATAGCCCTTTGCCAAATTGGTGAAGGGTTTGGGTCATTTTTTAATTAAAAATATATATAACAAGGGACAAAATCGAAAATTTGAAAAATCAATTAAGTTAGTTTTGGAAGAAAAAACTAGTTTCAGCATTTAGTTAAAAGCCCATTAGGAAAACTTAGCAAACACATTGGCATTTCCCTAAGGAACTCAGGAGGCCAAAAACCCCTTTGAAAAGCTGTATCAAGCACGCCATTAATTTCTAGACAACTAACAAGCAAAAAGCAGACTGAATCACAACTTGAACATAATATGAACAGCTAAATTAGACTAAATCGGAATTTGAACATAATATGAATCGAATCGAAAATCTAATTTAGTTCAGTTTGGTTTTTCAATTTTTCTTTTTTTTTTTACTGTACTTAATGGAATCAAACTAAATAAGAGGTGAGAAAAAAGAGAGATTCTAAGTTGGCATTAAGTTTTTATTGAGAATTTTGATTTAATTCGAAAGTCGAACCAAATCGAACCGAAACAACTCAAATTGGAAAAAATAACGGTTATTCTTTCACCAGGAAAAATGCACGAAATCTGAGTTTGAGTACGTTTGGTGGTTCGGCGCTGACATCCCAAATGACTATGGAAGTGGGTTTCGCAGTGCGTGGATAATGATGATTGGCGGCTTATCCGAGGTCGTTATTACAATCAAAGTGGTGTAATTAGAGAAGAATCTCTCCTCAGTTTCTGTCTTTTGTTCACTGTTGCTGCTGTTTAGTTTTCCGAGCACTTTTCAGCCAAGTCCAACCCATCAACAATCAAATCATTTCTCACAAAGTCAACTCACCACGGAATATCTGGCCCCCAAATGGTATCATCTTTCTTGGTGATTCCCGCACTATCCCCATGTTAAAATATAATTAATAATTTCTTGTTGCAATGCCACTCTTTCATTCTTGGTGTACGGTATTATAAAAACAGTAATATTAACAATTACTATCACTCCCTTTAAAATTGAGACTAACAATTACATTAATCAAGGGCGTCGATAAGTTTAGATCAAATCAAGTCAAGTCACATTTTCATAATGCCCGATGTTAATATCTATAACACACTTATCTCAATGATGATATAAATATATCTAAAAAAATTCTTCATATTTCCATTTGATCTTGTATTTCATAAAATTTTATAAATAAGATGATGTACTCTTCAATGTACACATCCAATATATCAAAATTCCGCAATACTGTTTTTCACTTTATTCTTATCTTGGTATCTACCCCAGTGTATACTCGAGTCCATTCCTAATGTACAATAGTGTTCACCCAAGTGCATGCATCGCTTAGAGGAAGAGCCCACCGTGTCATTCTTACTTGTGTCATTATTGTTTTAGTAAGGAAAACTGGCCGTACTGACCGCTTGCTGTTTTTCTTTTATTCACGACCATTTCTTGCTCATATCAAAGACCCAACACCACCACCAGACCACTCAAACCTTGAATTTGGTTGTGAACGAACACCGGAATAAACCGCACGCCCACCACACGCCACCACCTCCGACAACCACCGAGCCCGACCCTTTGGAAGCTTCTTTCAACACCTTCCACTGCTTCTTTCCGAAACCCAACACAACCATCGGTTCCTCGTCCTCCACCGAGTTAGCTCGTGGCGACCGAGCCTCCGTCCGACCTACCACGTGCCGTCACGTGCACCCAAGTTCTCTGCGTCTTACATCAACGCGCCTCCAACGAGCCAGATGCTTTGCACGCACAAGATGACGTCATCAACCCATGTGCAACACGCGTGAGAATTCAGCACTTGCGTCTTCACTAACATCATTGTTGACCGACGTTGACCGGTTTAGGCAAACCGCTTATGCGACTATTTTCGACCTGTTCGACCTTATTCCAACTAGTTCTTGGTATTTTCGAATCGGTTCCTAATGTTTCTTTGGCACGCTGAGTCTAATTATGGTGTTATTTTCTCCAAATCGGCTTTGTAACTCACTTATTTCATGGCATTTCAAGTGTTCACGACACTCCTTAGACTTGCATTCAAACTCAAATTGATTTTTTTCATGCAACTTGAGTTTGAGGGGATGTTAGAAATATTTAGTTATTTAGGCTATTCCTTTGATCTTCCATCTATCTTATGATGATACATATATTTAGAATATTTTTCATTACTTTAAATAGTTATCCCATAAAATCTATAAATAGGCTAACGTATTCTTCATTATGAAAAATCAAAAATATATTAAGATTCCACAATTCTATATTTCTCTAAACAAGAGAAATACGTGTTAAACAAGAATTGAAAACACGGTTTGAGTCGGATCAGTTTGGATCGAGCTCTCATGTTTCCATTCTTTCTAATTGTCCCGATATTGTGCTCGAATGGACTGGATAAAAATCCATGCCGAGCACAAGTCAGATGAGCAAACGATGATTGAACCCCATTTGACTACAAATTCGGTTTATGTTCATAACCTTTCTTCCAACCTCATCAACATCCAGAAAATACAAGACAACCTTCAGGCAGGCTTCAGGCAAAAATCTCATCTGGAAAACTCCATGTTTTCAAACAAGGATGTTCCTAAACCTCAAGTGAATCCCAAATCGCTGCTTGATAACATATCTTCGCAATCCAAACAAAAAGGAGAAGACAACATGGAACTGAGACCAATTATCAGTTCTCCCAAGTCAGGCATTGAAGAGCCCATTTTGGGTATGGAGTAAGTTGCTCAACCAGCGGCAACATTGGAAGATCAGGAAGCAAAACCAGAGAAGGAGGTCACTTACTCCATGTTTTCAAATAAGGATGATCGGCAGCCATGTCACGGCGATCAAGGAGATTGAAGTGCAGTCGAGGAAGACGGAGTCGAGAGATGAAGCAAACGCGTTCTCGGTTGCGACAAGGAGGGTGCTCGTATGGAGTTGAAGGGTGGTTGACTAGGGTGGACGGAGGCACGGACAGGGATGTCCTGGAAACTGGATGGAGACGATGGAAATCTGGAGAGTTCACGATCTGGGTAGGGTTTATTGTGAATCAGTTCGGTCCAAATTTTCAATCTAAACCGAACCACAACAATATCTTGTTTTTTTAACTAATTATTTGAACAAGAATGAGGTCTTTTCTCATATCAGACCTAACATGTTATTAAAAAATTTGCAGTTTTTAGGATTAATTGTGCTTCAGTTCGGGTTCTTAATAAAAAAAATAAACCATAACAATACCCAGTCTTTCTAACTATTATTCAAACAAGAACGAGGCCTAACCTGAAAATATCGGGTTGGACCAAGTTTTTGTTACACATTGACATGTTATAATAGTGTTTATAATTCATGTGAGCTCATTTTTGGTCTTAAATATTCTGCATCTGATTCCACTTACCAAATAACTAAATTGGAAAATAAAAAATGTGTTGATTCGCCTCAATTCTTGTCGGTAGATAAAGTCAAGTTTATGATATGAAAACTGATGATATGTTTAAAGAAATCCCAAAAATAATGGGGCCTCACGACATGTGTTTATCGAGCAAAAAGAGACCGATTAAAGCACTACTAGCCAAATAAATTCCTATCACAATCTCTTAAAGCTCAATTCAGGAGCGAGCTCACCGTAGATGATGAAGTTTTCCATTTCGCAAATCATCCTTCGCGTGCGTGGCAATCGAAATAGCCCCGAGAAGCAAAGAAACAACGGTCGAAATCCGTTGGGATCGCGCCACGCGTCCACCCTGACGCGGCACGACAGGCGCTCTTGACCCGACCGTCCGCTGGGAGGATTCCGAGGTGGGGCCCTCGTGCCGGTCGCGAGCCCCCTTCGGTCGCCTACACGTGTACGGGAGCGATCGCGGGCCCACGAGCCTTCCCCTACTTCGTCGCTCGATGTGAGAACGTGGCGTGATTATAACGGGAGTCGGCGCCGACAGGATCTCCCATTTCGGGGAAGCCGACGATCCCCTCGGGACCCGAAGCTCGGGGAAGGTTTCCTTAGACGGCGCAGGACGCCGCCACCGCCCGCCACGTGCCCCCGGCCGTCCAACTCGCTGTCCGCCGGGTCGTTCTCCACGTCCGCCCGCTTCCGTGGCCTAATCAGCTCGCACTTCTCGCCGCGCACGCACTGCATGAGTCTGCATGTGGTCCTCTGTCCGTGTGTATATCTAGGGAGAAGAACGTCCGGTAGCTTGTGAACGGTGGCGACGAGACGAGACGAGACGAAACGAGACGAGAGGGTTGGATGCGATGGAGCCGGCGGCGGTGGTGGTGGCGGTGGCGGCGAGGATCGACCGGAAATCGTCCATAGAAAGCGAGCCCAGGACGCTGCGCGTTGATCAGATCCAGTTCGCGAGGGTAAAGTTTCGTCTTTTCTTATATTGATCGAACGTTGTGGAATGGTTCTCTCTCTGATGGATGGATGGATGGATGGTGCTGTTCCAGGAAGCTGCGAAGTATGTGGTGAACTCCAGGAGCACAGGTGAAGCCTTGACCATCTTCACTGCGGTACAGTCTCTCTCTCTCTCTCTCTCTCTCTCTCTCTACCTGCCTCTTCGCATTCTGGGTTCGATGATGATCGTTGAATTAGTTCCGACAGCGGAGATGGCGGACATGGAGAATGCATTTGCAAGAGAAATTTACAGATGGGTTTGTTTTTGCGATCCATAGTCTGAGCAAAGTTTGTAGCTTTCAAGTAACTTCTTGGTTGAAGAATATGGCTACATGCGCCGTAATCATATAAGCGAATATCGTTCGTCCGGTTGCAAAGAAACTTCAGTCTATCAATGTGTCTGTCTGCCCATGTGCAGGGATTGAAGCCAGTGGCGTGCGCGAGGACAGCGGTTAATGCCGATGCGGTGATGGATCCGAAGGACAAGTATTTCGGGCACGGAGCAAGTAAGTTCCAATGGCCAGAACCCCGGGATGTCCTATCCGCTCCTTTCTAAGACGGGTCTAGCTATCCGCATTGTATCCGTCGACTTCACAGTACGTTTTCGATTGTATGCTCTTGATCCCTCCTGTAAATAGAGAATCGTAAATTACAGTCCCAAATAACTCGATTCAGATCAACGGGTATTATTAATCTAGCAGGCAGCCTCTTCTTTTTCCCCACTTTTCTAGAGCAGCGTCGGTTGCTCACGCAAATCTAAGTCGCCCTAGATGAGATCGCAAATATGGCTAGCAGACCGCAAAAACATGTTACTGCGGTATTCACGACGAATAACTGTTGTCTGTGAAGCTTATCAGTATAGCTTACACAAGTGGCCAGTCATCTAAAGATTACGGTTTTCATGTTTTGTACATTCTATCGATCCCTCCTCACGCATTTGTTGCGGTTTCGAGAGTGATTTCAGATCTACCAGTAGCCAACTCCATCGCACTCCGATTAGTACAATCAGGCTGAGGGCAGGGGAAGGGCGGGGCGGGGCATGGCTCTAAAGAGGTTAAAATGTCCGGCGACTCGCCTTGGCTGGTTTTGGCTACTCTTTAAACTGATTCTTTCCCATTTGTACGCAGTTTCTGGGCAACTAACAAGCGAAAAACAGCTGCTAAGACAGGTCCTGTTCCATAGTCCTAGGGTGGGACTATTTACAACTAACTAAATAAGAATTCTCAGATGCACTAGTAGAATTCTCAGTGCATCAAAGATGCAGTTATCGATTCTCCCGAGAGGCCACAATTACCACAAGCAAACATATTAATGACAAGGATCGCATTTTTGCTATGCTACTAATTAATATTTTGACTTGCTTTGCTAACAATCTTGACCAGCTGAGGAAGAGTTACGGGCGAAAAACAGCTGCTAAGACAGGTCCAGTCTAATTAAGCATACAGTACTTACAAACAAAATCGACCCATATACGGAGAAGGAAATTTTGCATCAATCTTATGCACATAAAATATTATGCACATACAATAAAAGCATACACTCATTTGTACCATCTCACACCTAGCCTTTTGCCAAATTTGCATAGTGATCCGTGCACGCAACCCGTGGTCCTTTCGCACAATCCAATTCGATTCACAAGCAAGAATCATAACTTATCTAGCGAGACCGTCATTTCTTTACCCCCTTTTCGAGAGCTGTCTGTTGCTCGCGCAAATCTAAGTCCCCGTCAATGAAATCCAATAGACCGCAATAACATGCTACTGCGGTATTTACGTCGGATAATGGTTGTTTGTGGGGCTTATGAGTATAGCTTACGCAAATGGCCAGTCATCTGAAGATCACGGTTTTCAAATTGGACATCCTATCGATCCCTCCTTACCCAATGCGCCATCGCACTCCAATTAGTACAATAACCAAGCTGATAGGTGGGGCAGGACAGGTCGGCACAGCACCATTTGTACTCAGTTTCTGGGCAACTAACAAGCGAAAAACAGTTGCTAAGACAGGTCCACTCTAATTAACCACTAGTACTTACAAACATCGACCCATATGAGGAGATTCGCCTCAATCTTATGAACATACAATAAAGCACTACTTCACACCTAGCCTTTTGCCAAATTTGCGTAGTGATCCGTGCATGGTAAGATCACAATCAAGAACCATCGTCAAATTTTAAGCAAATGGGGCCCACACTTAAGACTTACACACAACGGGAAATCGAGAGTAGAACCTCAAACCATAAAGATTACTACTTAAGCTGAGGCAGTTTCCCAAGATAAATAAGGGTCTTCGGATCGTTTATGGTTTAGAACTCACCACATTCTCATCCTGATCTTCCTCCTAGGCTGGAATTCACCTCTCTAAACACTCGAATTGTTGGAGATCAACTGAAACCTAAACAACGACCCCAGTTCAGAAACTACTGATATTGGTGTAATTAATAAATTGCGCAAGACATGGGGAGCTGAAATACTGCGAATTGCGAAGGGCGAGGAAAACGCATGCAACACAAGCATAAACACAGAAGAAACCGATAGTTCAATGCAGGCACACCAAACAGAAATATGTACAATCAGCCACGCCGCAGCAAGAAACGATAACCAAGAAGTAAGTCTCCAATAATACATGTCCCCCCAGGGAGGACAGCATGGTAACCGGAGAGTCAACAGGAATAGTGTTGACGAGATCCCACATCCGTAGTTAGCCGCTCCTTTTCCTGATCCACTTCCATTCTCCTCGCGATCAGTAGCAAACGGAAACCCCTCCAACCCGCAAGATAAGGCGTCGTTAGTGCACCCACGTCCACCTCCTCCAAGAGTCACCTCGGCCTTGATATGGAAGGAGGAGTATCCGTAGAGAAGAAAGAGAGCATGCCCATCAAATCTCTTCGCTCCAATACATGGAGCAGGGCGCTCTACGGCAGAACTCGGATGTGCGGGATACTCCAAGAATCGAAGCATACAACAGAAAATTGTCCCTTCCCCTGGCACCAAAATACGACAAACAATAAACAACAAATAGTAAGGACTTAGTTTCTCCCAGACTCCAAAAAGGACGGAGTTCAAGTAACCTGCATCATGGCAACACAATAAACAACGCTCGGACAGTCCGAGCATTTGTTGCTTGGGTCACCACAAGAAACCACAAACATAGATGAAGAAAGCACTAAGATGTCCATCAATCAGAATATTCCCATATGTTCTGCCATTTCAAAGATGATTAGCATAGAAAAGCGGTTCAGCCAAAAGAGTGTGGAACCATCAGAGTCACCACAATTGAGATCTACCTCTTCCTTGGTTTTCACAAGCATGTACGCATTCCACATCGGGATTATCTATAGAAGAATTTGCTGCAACAGCATCATATCTTACAATCTCTTGATTTGTGCATTCAACACCATATCCCTGTAATGTCAAAATGGATGAAACAAAATAAGACAATGCTTGTAATGTTGAAATGGATGAAACACAAAATAAGACAGTTTTCTTTTTGTGGTTTTTTTTTCCCCTTTTATTTGGAAGGAAGAATATAGTGAAGGCAAATGCCACTACTCACCTCCTGGTGCATATCCACACAGCCATCAAACACCCCCAACTGAGGGCACCGATTCAACCAAGGGAGATCCTCAGCATCGCGAGTTACTTCTGAACCATGGAATGACTGAGCAAAATCAGGAGGATTGGGGATGGTGGCAGATCCAACTAAACCATCATTACCACCCAGATTAGAAAATGAGGCATCAACATATACTTCATTGGATTGACCAGCCTCGCTATCACGAGCTATTGGAGTCTCGAGATCTTTCAACCACATACCCCCAAAATTTTCATCATCTGCAATCTGAGGGCACCGATTCAACCAAGGGAAATCCTCAGCATTGTGAGTTACTTCTGAAACATGGAATGGCTGAGCAAAAACAGGAGGATTGGAGATGGTGCCAGATCCAACTAAACCATCGTTGCCACCCAGATTAGAAAATGAGGCATCAACATATACTTCATTGGATTGACCGGCCTCGCTATCGCAAGTTATTGGAATCTCGAGATCTTTCAACCACAACCCCCGAAAATTTTCATCACCTACAAATGCTGAAGTCCTTACACTCTGAGCAGCAATAGGACGATCAAGTCCCTCTGAATTATTGTGTCCGGATAGACCAGGACCATCAGCTGAAGTCAATAGATCATCAATATCGTTCAGCTCCATAAATGGTTCTAAACTATTGAAGATATCATCCGTTGTATATTCACCTCCGTGATCTCCATCAGGATTGATGGGGTCAAGGTTCTGAAAACAGGAAAGATATAAGTTACACAATGAAGAAGAACAAATACTAGTTATACAATAGAAAGCTAAATATCGGTCATCAATAAATACTATATGAATGACAGCCAAGAGTGTTGACATTCTGCATTAGATTGCTAATGAATAAGTGGAGCTCGATCACCCAAAATTGACCCAAATGGAAAAAGAAATAAACAATGTAAGAACATGCTTCTTTAGCCATCAATCTGAAAAAAAATACATTGAACCAAGAAAGAGTTGAGAGTTCAAGAAGCCATATCATAAAATCCAAAAGCAAGGGCCCATTCACTTATTTCATTTATCCAATATTAAAAACAAGTCAGTACAATGCCCGTGCTAAACAATAAGAACTTAGAACAAGCTCCACCAATCACAAACATCTTGCCTAAGTTTAGCGTCATATGCTAGTTCCTTCTGCCTCTTTTTTGGTCTCATTTGCCTCTTGTCAATTGATAAGGTCTCATGTTAGTAGCTCAAATTTGTCAAACGCAATATTGGGTTAGTAAAGTAGAAATTCAGTTCCATCAATTTTACTAGTACTTAATTGATGAGTCATCATTCCAAAAAGATTCATTTCATCTGATGGAATAATATGATAGGAAAGTATCATTCATCACTAAAAATTGTCCAGCGCAGAAATTATTATTTCTATAGATAACTTACAAGAGGGACAGCATCTGACAACTGTTGATTAATCCCATAGCTATCTACCTAAGCAAAGCATGAAATAAAACACCACCACTGTTTTAGGATCATCTACCTATTCTTGTTGCTTCTATTTGATAAGAGATGATCAATTGCATACAGACTCCAGTAGTGACAACTAATAAGCTGAGTCGTATAATGTTCCTCAACTTAGATTAGAACCATCCACATATAGCCAAACACCATGGGAATTTGGAACCTGTGCATCTACTCAAAAATAGTTTGTTTATGCCTTAATTGTTTTAAAGAAATTACTCCCTAATAAGATGACTGTGTAAAGAAAGTGGATGCTAAATGTCAGATACCAGGCTCAGAAGGAAGTTTAAAAGCATCGGCAGAGGGGGCATCAGGTTGACAACAGAATACAGCAATACACCATACTGACAAAATTTTGCATAATATAAAAAAAGATTATCGACATTTTCCTTCCACAGGAAAAGAAAATTATCAACAAATGACGAGGTGCTTAAACAAAGCATTAGCACAATAAAGCAATTATTATTACAGCAGGATGGTCATGATGAGTAAAGAACTGATACAGACCTCAACTCTGTCATCCTCGGAAGATGTTGGTGGGATATCATCACTGAAGATACCATTATCGAATGGATTTTGAGTATCCTCCATTGTGATGTCATCGGCAGGAGCTGGTGGAGGCACATTGACATCAGAAGGTACAATCTGAGATGGTCCAGCTGGGGATGCGTTGGATGTAGACCCTATACAGTGCCGCTCAGAATGCTGCTGCATATCAGGTAGAATAAATTCTCGAGTGAAACCGCTAGCAGAGGGGCACATCAGCTTCTCCATCGTCATCGTCCTCCCACTCTTCCTCAACGAAGGGTGCTCCATATTGGGCACCATTTCTCGGACCACGACCATCTTTCTTGTAGATCTCGCAAAGTACAAATGTGTCCTGCACTCAGGAAAGTTCAGTGATCAGTGCTGCATCCTGATAAGGACAAATACAAAACTAGTTCAGCAGCATAGTTGCAACATCAAATATATGCATCTGTGAGATTGAACTATTAAAAGTCACAAGGTAAAAACAAAACTGAGGATACTTATATGTGAAGATTAAAATTCGAACTGCTTAAAAAAGTCTTATAGTGAGAGTTTATTATTGACCAAATAATTAAGTTCCATGTACAAACAACTAAAAGGTGTCGTATCGTTATTGTGCTAATTCATTAATTTATGGAGTAAAATGTTAAGGAACGCAGTATGTGCAAAAAAGAAAGCATACAAAACAGCAATTTGCCATTTATGGAACTGTCAATTGACCAGATTATGGGGTTACTCATCAATATATGCTGAGTTGGGTTGGCAAGTATGTACATGCACATAGGCAAGCATAGGTCCACATGAACAGCCAGCCAAGCATGATTCATAAGCCTAGATACCTATATATATACCTGCCTGCCTGCCAAGGTAAAGTAACTACAACTGTCTAAGCAGATGATCCAGCTCGCAAACAAAGACATAAAAACATTAAAAAGCATAAGGATAAACCATTCAAAAAGGAATCTGAGACAAATAAAGGAAACTGGCAACTTCAACAAGCGATGGCTAATTCACTTTGCAGCAGAAGGTAACTCCCCTGCTCGGCACCAATTCACCATTGTGAGTTCCCAGATATACAATCATAAAGCTCTAATGTGTTATGAAGTAGTGCACGATGTCTCGGCCTTAACAGCTAATGTTCTTAAGAATTGTGACTCAAATGGTTCTTGTAGAAAAACTCAAAGCCTTTCTAAGCTACAATATGACAACACCAAACATCCTTTGTTTCACCAAATTCTCCCTGCCTCCTCAACGCAGTACCAGGTACAAGTAAAAAGAAAGCATACTGGCATAGTGCAAGCAAAAGATGAGCAAAGCAGAGTTGGAAAAATTACCGAAAAGCAAGAGGTCGACAAGTATTTATTGAGACTCTTGATGATGTGAGCTGAAAAACTAAAGATACCATAACAATCACAGGCAGGGGATTGGCAACATAATTAGGACAAGATAAAGACATGTTAATAAGCAAACTAGAATTGCAAACTTCATAACAAATGAAAGAATTCAAAAGACAATGTAAGTAAATAAATTTAGGCGGGTCAAACATCTCGGACAAAACCATGTGGGAAATCCCAATCAAGCCAACTAGGCCATACAACCACATCTAAATATGATTATCAGAATAGATAAGCCCAACTAGCTTTACTTATGGTAAATGACTGTAACATGACAGCTCCATAAGATGAGTGACCCCATAAACGATGTCCAACAAGAATGATAACAAGCTTGCCCACACATAATTTTCACACAAGGAGATCAGAGTTCCATGAGAAGAGGATTTGCATAATCCTTATCAGGAAAGGACAAGGCAATACCTGAGCCACCCCTTTTGTCTTCAAATCCTCATCCTCAAGCCTATACTCGTGCATCACCCAATCTGTTCGCTCTGTCTTAGTAAGATGAAAAATTAAGCTTCTTATCTTTCCCACAGTTTGGTCTTTGTAAATTACAGGCCTATCATTTCCAGTAGTTTTCCAGAACCCATAATCAGTCGATCGATTTGTTCTAGCGCCAGTTGCATATTTCCTCTCACGGGGACAGAAGAAATACCACTTCAGATCTCTACTCAAACGAGCATGATCTGAAAAGGGGAACAAAGAATCATATTTAGCATATGCCGAATCATGTCACAAGCCAAAAAAATTCAATCTGAACCCACATACCAAACAGATACAGAAAGAAAGTTCCACATACCTGGAAGATCCCAAGGAGGAAAATTATAAATATCAAGCTCCGCAATTGATTCATTACGAAATCTCTTTCCCAGCACTTTCTTCTTGAGATAATAAAGGACCAGCTCAACATCAGTAGGGTGAAAACGGAAACCCGGGGCAAGAGATCTCATCGCCATCGGAAGACCAAACTATATTTCGGAGGCACTTGTAGTCAATAAAGTTTCTCTTCACAAGCAACACCAACCAGAACCAGAGCAATTTTTCTTAATCCTAAAAACTGAGAGCGTCGGAGTCCTCTCTCCAGAAGATGTACACCAACGTTTTATAAACAAACGACAAGAACCGAAACGTTAAAAAACTGTAAGGAAACAACGATCTGTCAGGTCCAGTGCCGAAAGAGGATCTTCCCAGTGCAGCAGAGCCTCCAGCGGATCATGAAAATGTAGACGAAATTGTAAACACAGCGAAGAAACGATGAGTGTCTCTCGCTCCCTTCAAAAGACATCTGGCGTGCGAAAAAACCCTGTTTCGAAAACCATTAGCTAAACTGCGCCCAAGAAAACCCTAACAAACAAGCAGATCATCAAGCACACCCCCGATCGCCCCAAAACTACAAATTCGAAGAACCAAGAATCCTCAGCACCCACGAACATACAAACCCAAATCCTCTCCAACACCCAATTGGGCACGAAACCCGAAACCCTAACCCTAAAAAGGATCGCCTCCAAACTACAAATCCAAAGATGAAGATTTCACAGCATCCACGAGCATAAAAACCCAAAACCTCTCCAAAACCCAACTGGGTAAGAACCCCCAAACCCTAACCCAAAAAAGATCGAATCGAAACCATCGGTCCGATCATTTACATCCAAGATCCTCCCTCTTGAAGAAAACCCTAAACCCAAAAACCGATCTTCCGCACGAAAAACAATCAAGCTCGCCCCTTTCGAGACGATCAAAGCGAGAAGGCCCCAACGCGAGGCCAAATTAAGCACGAAATCGAGGAAGAATCCACGAAAAGAGAGAGGAGGAAGCGGAGATCGCAGCGGACGAGACGATCCCAACCCGATCGACCCAAGAATCGGGGAAAAGCAAGGAAGAAGAAGAGAGAAAGATCCAAGAAACTATACCCGGATGGAGAAAACGCAGCCAAAAGGATCGGGAAGCAGGGGGAAGCGAGAGACGAGGTGGTGCGCGTGCGGAGGAAGAGAAGGACGGAGGGAGGGAAGGAGATAGAGATGGAAGTGGAGAAGGCGAGGGGGGAGGACTGATTGCAGTGGCCTTCTCCGTTTAAGTAGGAGGTGAGAGAAGTGAGAGAAAGAGGTGAGAGAAAGTAAAGAGAGAGAGAGAGGAGGGAAGAAGACTTGTCTCTCTTCGGGTCAATGCAAAATTAATTTCCCTTTTCTCAATTGGGGAAAAAGAAGGAAAAAAGATCTAAAAATGCAGCACCTTTCTCCCTTTTTGCTTTTAATCACCCTTTTTCTAGGGTTAGGATAATTTCTTTTATACTGATCTTGCTTCTTCTTCTTTTTTTCTTTTGGAAATGGAAGATTTCAAAGCGTGTAGGTGTGTGAATATTCGAGCATCGTTTGCAAGTTCTCGAAATTTTATTCAGATGCAAGAATTATTAAATTCGATGTAATATAAAATTAATTTCTATATAGCTTTTGGTTAAAGTCAATACATCTCTTATCTTACCAAAAATAAAAAAAATTAACTTTTCTTTGAAGAGCTATTTGTTAATAAGTAGAATACATTCCTTTTGGGATGCTTCATTATTTTATGTAAACAAGAAAAATAAAATCCAACTCAATCCACAAATTTGTTGCTCGATTCGCATTTATTTTTATTCGTTTCGCATTCAATCCACAAAATCGTTTTTCAAAAAAAAAAAAGTTGCACTTTACTTGATTGGTAATTTTTTATTTCGCAAAAACAACAATTTCTAAGTTTCTCGTGAGTATAATTATATATATTTACTCGAATGCTACCAAAGTTGCAAATTACAAAAGAGAAAAATCCAATTCGGTGCGAAAGAGAAAAAAAAATGAAGAAGAAGAGTAAAAGCTTCCTACTCATCGTCCATCTAGAAACCCAAAGAAAAATATAATAAATAAATAAATAATCCACGCATCGAACGCGTCTATTGTAAGCTCCCGTCTCTTGCAGGAGAAGTTTCGCTTCGAAGGTTGCGAAACGACGCCCCGTTGTAGCACGAGACCGAACGGCACATCCATTCCTTGTTCCAAAGAGAGATCCTCGCGCCAAAAATGACAGGTGGCAGGAACGGAGATGCTGTCTGGCCTCGTCCTAAAACGGGGTGTCGTTTCGCACCCTTCGAAGCAAACCGCAAATGTAACTAAAATAGAGTAAGACACGATAATTAGGCCGAGATTACTCTGTCGATAGATGCAAGGATGTGTTGACAATTCGATTTTCAATTTGGCTTGGGATTTTCGGAAATCCAAACTAAACAAACTATTTAGATGTGCATTAGCTTTGATTTTGAATCAAAAATTCAATTCGATTCAAATCAATTTTTGGATTTTTTTTTATGAAATATTTAAAAGAAATTTAGGTTTTGTTCATTTGATGGAACAACTTCTAGGAAATTATTTTTTCGGATTTTCTAGGGCTTCTAGTCAAATTGAAAAAACTCATTCAAAAGTATGAATTAGCTTTGACCTTGAGCCACGCCCTATACTGAATATAACTCGAATTGAAAATTCAATGCAGTATGAATTGGTTTTTTGGTTTTATTAGATGAAATATTAAAAAGAAATTTAAGTTTTGTTTATTTCATGAAAAATAAGTTTTCGAAAATCAATTTTTAGACTTCTTAACGTTTAGTTCATGAAAGATAAAACTAGTCAAATTGAAAAAATTCATTCCAAATAAAGATAAATATTTTCCAGTTTTGAGAAAATGGAAAACATTTTGGCACTTTCTTTATTTCATCTATAGGAGAAACACTTTTTCTGATCATAAACATTTTTCCTTTTTCTTATTTTTTATTTAGTAAAAATCGAGTTTTTTTAATTATTTTTCTTTTTCTTTTTTTCCTTTTCCTTCTTTTTCCGTTGCTTCTTCCTCGGCGAATCGCCCGCCCCGGCGGCGGTCGGCGACCGGTCGTAGGCGAGCTCGAGCCTCGCCACAGGCCGGCGAGGTCGAGCTCGCCAGATCTTTCCGTCAATTCGCAAGCTCAAGTCGCGGCGACCTCGCCGCCGACTCGAGGCCTCAGCAGATCTGGCGAACGAGCTCGCCGGCGACTCGACGGGGCCAGATCTGGCGAGTGAGCTCGCCGCCGAATCGCGAGCTCGAGGCCTCGCCATTCGCGATTCGCGGGGGCCAGATCTGGCAACGGAGATCGAGGACTCTGCAGATCTGGCTTGCGAGCTCACCGGCGACTCTCGAGCTCGAGGGTGAGCTCGCCGCTAATTCGCAAGCTCGAGGCTCGCCGTGGCGGTCGCCGCCGTCGCCGTGGCCGGCGACCGTCCGAAGAAGGAGGAGGAAGAAGGAGGAGGAGGAAAATCAAAAAAAAAAAAATAAAAATACATAATTCATTTTTTTTAAATAAAGAAATTATTAAAAGGATTGCAGGAAAATCAAATCGAATTTCAAATGGGAGAAAAGTTTTCAAGTTCATTTTTAAGTTTCAACAAACCCTGAAAAATATCATCATTTTCTCATAAAATGGATTACCAAAAAACGTTTTTTTTTAAACACCACATTTTTCAAAGCGAACAGACTTTTAGAAGAAAATGAAAGAAATTGTGTAAATTGTGTAAATGAACATTGTCGTGGCAGGCAACCGTCCAAAAAAGGAGGAGCAAGAAAATTAAAAAAAAAAGAAAAAAAAAAATACATAATTCGATTTTTTTAAAAAAATAAAGAAATTATTAATAGGATTGTAAAGAAATCAAATAGAATTTCCCATACTTGAATGGCAGAAAATATTTTCTAATTCATTTTCAAGTTTTAAGGCAAACCCCGAAAAATATTATCATTTTTCTGGAAATTAGCTTACCAAAAAACATTTTTCAGAAACACCACTTTTTTCATGAAAGGAACGGAATGTTAAAAGAAAATGAAAGAAATTGTGTATATTGCAATATTAAGAGGAAGTACAATTATATTTTTCGTTATTCGAATTGAACCGAAAGTGTACAAAAATTCGATTTGGTTCAATTTTCCAATTCGGTTTTGATACCCTAGATGAATGGTTATAAGATTTGAATTCACTTGTCACCTAGAATTTGATGTCTAAGCATGTAGTTCGGTTTGGGTTTTCAAAAATTTCAAACTAAATCAAACTAAGCCGTTTGGATGTGCATTAACTTTGAATCGAATTACGCTCCAAACCAAATACCGAATATAACCATAACCAAACACTCAATTATAATATTATGAAGGAAGTGAAGGGATTGTGTAAATTATAATATTATGAAGGAAGTGAACCAAAACTATCCGAATTGGAAAAAAAAAAAAAAACATTATTTTTTCATTATCTAAACTAAACCGAAAGTGCACAAAAAAATCTATTCGATTCAGTTTTCTTATTCAATTTTGACACCCCTAGATTGATGATTATGAGATTGTGTAAATTTCATATTTATGCCGAAAAAGCAAAGAAGAAAAGTATCCTGGCGAAAGGATAACGATGTCATCGGCGTGTCGTCCTATGGCACGGCAGGGGGAAAAAGGGGAGGAGACTTTAGGAGGATGGAGACTTAAAGGTGAGGAATGGTAGATTCACCTGTGCAAATGGTGCATCCATCCATGGGATACGAAAAAGGGTCAATTATTGAAATAAAGAAATATGATTGTGTGATAATCTTTAATATACAGTGAGAATAATAGTTTATTATGAACTATAAAAACTCAAATTACATATAATTATAAATTATTATGAGACTCACTTCTTCAAAAATTTATGACTCATAATAGACTGTTATTTTTATAGTATTCCAAAGACTATTATGCTAGTAAAACCCAAATGAATACGAGCATACGTAGAAAATGAGAGCAGGTACATCGGCCTAAAGGAGAAGATCATGAGACAAGGTTTCCATGGTCAGAAACAGTCGGAAAATAATTTGAAGGAAGGTCTCACTTTTTGCCAAAAGAATGAGCCTGCTTGCATCCATCATGTAGCGTTTCAGACCCATAAGCAAAGTATCTACCGTTCTTTAGCTTTGCTGTGAGAATTGATTGAGGAACCTATAGAAATCATCTTCCGGAAAAGTTCGGACTGAAAAACATCATGGCCAACTCCCGAACGCCGCGGCTTCAAGATCCAATAAGGAGACGACAGACAATTTACACCAACATCAGTAGATTTACAAGGACTCTAATTTCTTGTGATTGTGTTAGCTCGACCAATGCCTGTTCTTTAGACCGGTCGTGTGGGGTGGTCTCTTCCGAGTGTAAAGCATGAAAGAACAAAGGGAAAAAAAGGTGGTGAGAAGGACGAGGGATTCCACTACTCGGCCAGAAGAATGATATCGACGTTAGTAAAGGTGGTGATGACTGGAACTTTCTCTTGAACTTGTGATTGCCACAAGCTTCAATGTCGTTGTCCTGAGTGACTTTCTGTGTCGGCCTAAAAACTCGAGGAGCTTAAAGCAAGTCGTCTTTCGCACGCCAAGAAAAAACAGGTCAAATCCTTGCCTAAATCTTTATTCAGATGAACCGAGACAAGCGCAGCTGATGATCATGGAAGTGACGGTGAAAATCCCTCGAAATCCATTGGCTACCAGTGCGCCAAGTTCACGCAACACTTTTCCTTTAAACAGAGAGCCCTTGGCCAAAATTGTTATTATTTAATAAATTGCTCGGTGACTTCTACTTCACAATAATAAGATGAGATGACGTCGAAGAATCAAAAAGCACTGTCACTATGAACGATTGGCTGCCACAAGCCAATCATCCCTGTGATGACTTTTCTAATATCTCTAGCTTTAAATTCCAAAGATCTAAAGGATCGATAGGCTACGCTTTCACAGTTTGTGTTCGTACCTTAAATTAGAATCAAACGAACTTTTATCCTTTTGTTCTACATGAGATTTCTATTCTTGTTGAGTTCATCCTAGGACACCTGCATTATCTTTTAATAGATGTGTCATTCCAGTCAAACTTCTCATCGAACAATGTCTTCTACTTGGATCGACTTGCATGCACGGACCTTAGTTCCAAAAGAAAGGGCATTGCCCCACCTCTGTTCCACAAAATAAGTAAAAAAAAAAAACATTGAAAGTAATGATATTTCACTTTCACTGTTTCCGGCTCCCACTTATCCCACACCTCTCAAAGTCATTTTAGAAAGTCGGACTAGAATCGCGCTCAATAGGGTCTTCTTTCTCCACTGACAAGGACAGTCAAATAATACTAGATATTGTGATCAATGGCACTCATGGTCACACGCACACCTACAACGCCAGGGGAGAGATCTGTCCCAACCAATCATCTGTTCAATATGCAGGTGCCTACCTTCAATTAAACTATGCTTTTCTTAATTTTGCACTTTACTTGATTGGTTATTTTTTATTTCACGAAAACAATAATTTTTAAGTTTCTCATAGGTATAATTATATATATATATAAATTACGAAAGAGAAAAAATAATCACACAAAAAAGGAAAAAACATCTGGTACATAATGACTTCTCAAATGGTCCATCTAGAAACCCAAAGAAAAATAATGGAAAAGAAACTCCCACACGCCTCTAGTGGGAGAAGCCCTGCTTGGAAAAGTGCGAACGACACCCCGTTTTGAACAGAATCTTCAATGCTCAAGAGACACCAATTTCCACTGACCTTGTAAGTAAAGTAGAGCAAGACACGACAATTAGGCTGAGATTACTCCTGTGTGGACGGATGTGGGGGTGTGAACCGTTTGGTTCGATTCGGATTGATTCGGGTTTTCAGAAAATTCGAATGAAATCGAATTATTTTAATGTATATTAGCTTTGAACTAAACCGCACTCAATATTGAATATAATCAAAATCGAAAACAAGGTTTGGTTCGGATTGTTTTTTTTTTCTTTGACGAAATACTAAAAAGAGATTCAAGCTCCACTCATTTTATGGAAAATAACTTTTAGAAAAATATTTTCTTGATTTTTCGACGTTCGGTTTACGAAAAATAAATTAATCAAATAAAAAATAAAAAAACCTCATTCAAGGGTGAAAAAAATATTTTCCACTTATGAGAAGAGCAGAAAATATTTTGCATTTCCTTTATTTCATCTCCAAGCTAAGCACATTTTCCTTTTTCTTTTTTATTTATTTACTAAAAATTCGAGTTTTTTAATTCTTGTTCTTTTTCATTTTTTTGTTTTCCTTTTCTTTCTTCTTCCTTTGCTTCTTCTTCCGCTAGTCGTCAATTTGTAGGCTCAAGTCGCAACGAGCTCGAGGCCTCGCCAATCGCCGCGAGCTTGAGGTCTCACCAGATCTAGCAAGCAAGCTCCCCATTGATTTGCAAGCTCAAGGCTTGCCATGGACGGTCATCAGCCGTCACCGTGGCCGGCAACCGTCCGAAGGAGGAGGAGGATGAAAATAAAAATAAAAATAAAAATAAAATAAGAGAAAAAATACATAATTTGTATCTTTGAAATTAAAAAAAAAAAATCATTAAAAGGAATGCATGAAAATCAAATTGAATTTTCTATACCGAATGGCAAAAAATGTTTTCTAGTTCATTTTCAAGTTTAAGGTGAATACCCACAAATATTATTATTTTCCTGAAAAAATATTATCATTTTCCTAGAAAATGGCTTACCGGAAAACATTTTTGAGCAACGCTACGTTTTTCATGAAACAAACACAGCATTAATGAAAAGGAAATAGATTGTGTAAATTGCAATATTAAGAAGAGGAGTAATTTTCAATTTAATTCAATTAATCGAAACTATCTGAACAAGGTTAAAAAAACCTGTATTTGTATTTTTTTATCCTGATTGAATCAAAGGTGCATGAAAATCTGATTTGGTTGAATTTTCCATTTCGGTTTTGATACTCTAGACGAATGGTTAGATTTGAATTCACATGTTGCCTAGAATTTGATGTTTAGGATCCCATCACTTGGTTCGGTTTGGCTTTTCAGAAATTCCAAATCTAATCGAACTGTTTGGATGTACTCCCCAAACCGAATACCAAATATAACCCTAATCAAAGACTCAGTTTGGATCAATTTTTCGGTTTTCTTTTCTTGAAATATTAAAAGGAGATTTGATAAAAAAAAAAAGTGGAGAGACTGTAAATTATAATATCAAGAAGGGGGTGAACCGAAGCATGAAACATTAATCGATGCATGTATTAGCTTGGCCCGTGCGTCTCCGAGAATGCTCAGATTAAACGCGTCGATATTGACCGTGGCAAGACAGTTTCAACATTGTTTGGACAGTATTGTGGTCGAGAAGGCAGCAACCTTCATCGCAGAAATCAAACCCCAAAAATGTACACATCCTTACATGCCTATAGCAAAGGCAGAAAAGGTAAAAAGAGGGAACAAAGGAAACCACATGCCCTTCTTTCCCCAACAATTCTACATGTGTGTTTGTTTCATGGAAAAATATAATGCGGGGAAGATAGATCTCACTGAACAACCAAAGCAGAAAAGGAGAATCGCATCTTCTTAATGCCGGACTGATTCACAGAAATCGGAGACTCGGAAACTTCACTGGCCACCGACGAGTCCTTTGTATCTTCCCCCAATAAAATCTCTCTGTACAGTATGCTCCTTTGACTATGGATGTCTAATGTAGTACCAATGCTTGCAATAAATGGATCCCAAAGCACTAAGGAAGAAAGGGTATCTTCTAGGGACAGAAGCTCCGGTGTAACAGTATAAGCTGCTATGACTTCCATGATGATTTTTTTCCGGCAAAGTCGCATCATGCTCATCCGCATACAAGTAGGCCACCCAGAAACCCAGAAGAATCACAAATCTTTGCAACCGTGAAAACACATGAAGGCATCCAATAGTGAATAAGGAGCCCTCCAAGCGCACACAAACCGGCCCAGTCAAGTGTGACGAGAACTTTCATACCCGGCAGCCACACCAAATAGAATGACCCAGAAATCACAAACTTAATCGCTGCTCACAGTATCCCATTCAGAACCCTCTGATAGTAATCGTACTGGCGCGTCCGCCATGCATCCAAGCTGCTACTAATTAGGGAAAGCACCCAGGATACACAATGCTGCCAGAACCAAGACACTGCTGTAACAACCATAACAGACAGAAGGTGCATCGCAATCATATGCATCAACTCAGAACTAACCTCTTCCGTCAAACTTAGGTGAAATCTCTTCCTCAAATTCTGAATGGTCCGTGGACCACCTTTAAAGCAAGGGAACCCAGAGTCCTGACCCAATCAATGCAAAGAGGTAAGTCATATGTCATTGGAGTGATCGAGACAAATAATTCTAATTCAGATTAAGGTCAGGGCCTGCACGTATGACTGATTAAAATATTGGTCTCAAGGAGCTCATGTAAACAACCTTATAGGTCCACCCAATTACCCCCCAAGTTGAATGAGAGGCTAGCAATAGTAAAACAATTACAATATTTCCACACTTTCAGCTCCTCAAGCCACTAAAAGTTCACACTCACAAAATGTGCATTTTCAGTTCAGTAATTACAAAGTTTTCTTTCTGAGGAGGAAAAATCAATTGGAATTAACTGATTTTAAAGTGGGGAAGAAATAAATCTATTACTAGACCTATTTCAAAATCATGCTTACTTCAGAATCCCACGTTCAAGTAAATTCCAAGATGTTATCCTCATTCTTTACAAATCTTAGAATACAAGCATGTGCTGAAAAGCATTATAATAATCACAATGAATTGAATGTAAAATGCTCTGGCCAGACACAAAATCAATAGTTCCCATGAGGCCACCAATCGTATCTGTAAAATGTAAAATCTTGAGGATTTAGAGGACATCATGGCTAAATCTTTCGAGTCAATTGATGAGCTCTGGGTGGGCAATAAATAGCACTCCATTTACCTGCAACATCTCCACAAGCAAAATGATACGCTCTGCATGCTTGCGGCATGTAAGGAACCCTTGGATGCACAAAACCTGGAAGAAAGAATCATAAACACATGTAAAGGGAAGAAGCCAAAATCATCTATTAAAATGAATAAGTTGCTCCCATACCTTAAAGTAGTCAAAAAATTCACTTGGTATTCCCTCAGCATCAGAATCCATGACCTGCCACAGTTTACAATTTAAACCTCATTCAAATAGAAGGCAAAACTTCCATGTAAATAAAAATAACAGAAAAACTGTCATGCAATTTGAATGAAAACTTGTATCACCTCAAGAAGTTCACGTGTTAGTTTGAAAGGTGCACTCTCAAAATTCACCCCACCAGGTGAGTTTGACAGCATGAAGCCAAAATCAATATGAATAATATGCCCTTCTTCATCCAATAAGAGATTCCCATTATGACGATCCTTCACCTGACAGAAGGTGAACAAAATACAACGTTCAATTTACAGTTGCCTCAGAAACCAAAATCAAAGGCTTAATGTATGGCAAAAAAATGAAGACAAATGATAAGCAATCTATACGCAAGATCCACATTGATTTAGCAGAAAAATTATTGCTCATGCAGCACACAAACAGAATTCTCAGAAAGAATTGAGATATGAGAAACTTCAAGAAAAAAAAAAAAAATCAGCAAAGATAACCTTCAATCATTGAAAAACTGACAAAAGTAGAAACTGGCCAATCAACTTAGAGGCGAAAATTGAGAAAAAAATGAAAAACTCAAAGTAAAACGATGTTTCCTGGAAAATAACTTCCTCGGTAATGCGTGCTAGAAGACGCTCAGATCAGCAACAGACTTTTGAGTTGGAAGAATCTAGAAAAAGTTGATCAATCAACTTAGAAAGAAGGTCCATCAATCGCTGAAAGAGTTTACTTTAACAAGCAAGAAGTGAGAAAAAAATTATAAGACTACAATGACAATGATGTTTCTGGAGCATAACATCCTCATGTGTGCTATAAAATGCTAGAAACAGCAAAAGGTGCAGTTTTCCAACTCACCACCCTATCTTTATTCTTAAACGCCCAAAGAGTATGGAAAAGAATCTCACAGCATGTGAGAAGAGAACCAAGGAAAGCATCACACAAGATCTTCGAAAGACTACTCAGGTTATATCCTTGTAAAAACATCTACTTTGACCTCTGTTTCCATATGCTCCAAACAATTCCATTTTAGAAACTGAAAGTGCTCAGAGGTCGAGAAAAGTGGAGCATCAGAAATATATGTGAAAAACATGAACTCTCATTATTGGATACGTGCATGTGGAGACTTTGAGGCATTGATGCAATTTATCCTAGCTGTAAAAGTTTATCAGTCAATTACTGCATATAAATAATGCTACAATCGCTTAGAAACTTCACTAAGATTCCTTTGTTCATGTTTTGCCCAGTTCTAAATCACAACGAAGAAAGAACCACTGGCTTATGATCCCATCTCTAGTACCTCAATCAACTGTCCACCTCATTGCCACACTATGCAACAAAAATGCTCAGGTTATACCAAGGTAGTCAAACTGGTTTTTCCACTTAAGATCAGTGAGGTCCCCATAATATTGAATCCAAGACCAAATCGTAAGATTTCAAAAACTTTATAAAAGAACTTTAAGAAAAATTCTGAGACTCAGTCAAATTTATCATGAAAGTCTACATTATTAAACTCAACAAGAACCAAGTAAATGGTCCATCTACTAGTGACATCAACACCACAATTGATGGCATATATATTATGCAGACATCAATTAGCTAGGTCTCACATTATGCAAGTAAATCCACTTAATAATACCTGAAAATGGTTTTTTGGAGTAGCTAAAACCTAATGATGTTATGGTACCTCAGAAATTTATATGAATTCACAGGTAAATCTAAATTGCACTCTCTAATTACCAGTACCACCAAAAATTAACTAGATAATATGTTCATGAAAACTTAGGAAAAATAATATACCCATCCATGCATAGTGTTTTGATCTAAGATTTCAATTCTTCTGTCTTCTTCTGTCCAACAAAATGATTCATCGAAATAATGCTTCTATGCAAGGCAACTCGCACTCTTAATGGTTCCAACAATTTAAACTGATTTTACCCCCTACAAACAATTTCAACCGAGTTAACATGATTCACATGATCTGGCTCATTAAATCTCTTGATTTTATAAGTCAGATTGTGATTTAAAATACAATGGATTATATATTGCGTACATATTGTATTGATCATGCGCATTTTCTTTATCTGAGAACAGATATTGAGAAAGGAGGCTCTCTTACCTGAAGAAGGTAGCAAACTAGCGAGTAACCAGCCATGCTTTCGACAAAATTTCTCTGCAGTAAGGAAAAAGTTTACATGCAATCAGCCTTCTGAATGCTTGAAAATTTTGTTTTCATTATCAATCTCAAAATTCACAGGACCAAGGAATTAATTGTCTCATAGGGCATTCTGCAAGCAAGACAGCAAGATCAGAATAAAAGGAAGAACATAATTTTCACATTTTCTTAGGGTTCAAAAATTCACCTTATTGCATTCTTCACTTAACACATGAGATAGAGCAATGACTGAACTGATCTAATTTTTCTTTTCTGGCTGGAGTGAACTGATCTCATAGAAAATGACAAAAGAAAAAAATACACAGAGAGGAAGTTGCTCCTTTGATCTCACAATCACTAGATATGCACATGGATGAGGGAACATTCTCAGACCTTCGTGCACTTATCAGACATACACATTGCCATGAAGCAAAAACCAACATATTTGCAAGCCTACAGACAGGCACAGGCCCACACTGCACTCTTGAGCAAGCATGCACAAAGACACACAAGCAAGCACCAACACAAGCTCGTGTACAGTCAATTGAGCATACCAGCATGGACATGACCATACAATTGATGATAGAATACACTCTAGGATATTACCAGCTCATTAATTTGACTAGTCGGGGAAATGGTTATGCGTGCTCCATCCAGTCAGCAATTTATTTGCAATATTTGCCTACCTTGAGGTGATTTGACTAAAAAAAGTTTGACATCACTCGTGAACTCCTCAGCTAGTCTCAATGCTCAAATTGATCACTTATGTCACCATATTCCATCCACAAGCGACAACCTCCTTTCCCTCATATATTCAGAGGACATCATTTAAGAATGGAAGGAAAAAATTCAGGTTATATTCCACAGGAACAGGGAAGTGGCCATTTTTAATGTTGCATCAAGTAAAAGAAGAGCATGTGCAATACAGCATACTAGAGGTTCATAGTGAACACGACAACCATCACATAAAAAGCCATAAGGAATTGTCAAAAATTTACAAGAGTTCATTTTCATGCAAACAGTAATTCCATATGGCAGATCTAGAGAATCAAAGCACTTGCTAAATACAAAACTAATTGGCTGGACATTTATTGCTTACTCACAATATAAAAGCAGCCACTTCCTTACTCTCAAGAGACAAAAATTAACAAGTACTCCAATCTACACTCAGCCTAGACCTTCCGTTTAATCTTTTGCTTCTCTTTCATATTGATGCTTTAACTTATCCTAATTACATGCATGGAAAAGTCCCTTGAAGAAATTTGGAATGGCAGTAATTACATATGAAAGCCAAAATTATTCCGAACTCCCATTACAAAATCTTCAGAAATTTTTTTATAGCAAACAAAATAAAGAAATTGGTCACAACACAAAAGACAGCTCTGCTAGTAAAATCGCCTTATAAGAATCTCGCAGGGAGGAAAAAAGTGGTCGCAACAGAAAAGACAGCTCCGCCAGTAAAATCGCCTTATTAGAAGCTCACAATCTTGGGAAAGCGAAAAATCAGTTGTAGCCCAACATTTACTTTTCTCAGCTACCTAATTACCTGGGCGAGCTTGAAACTTGGAGAATTCTCTTGATACTTTGCAACAAAGAAATCACGCAAACTAGCTATATTGGGATATCTACTCTTGATCGAATGAAGCGAAGCCTGTAAGACACTGCAGACTTAGCTTGGAGATTAACATTTCTTTTTAATATTAAAAACACTAGAATGACAGCACAAACATACCGTATCTGGAATGGTTTCAATAAGAGCTGTGTAAGAAGAAGTAACAAGAACTTCATAAGGGCGCAACCAGAGAGGGAGCCCAGCCTCTTGGAAGATATCTAGGATAAAACATAATATGGTTTTTTTTATGAACAATGACCAACAAGATAATTTTGAATATAAAGGCAACAAATACAGACAGCCTAAATTGTCTGCATTGTGATTTATACCCAATTCTGTATAATAATAAAACGAGGTCCAAGATGGAAAAAATGAAATGAGAAACGAGAACCGAAAGCTGCCATGACCAGAAATTAAGTCGTAAGACTAACAGCAAATAACTAACCGTAAAAGTGGGAGATGAGTTGCACAGCTAGATGCTCCTGTCGACAATCATCACCGCTCTTTACTATAATCTAAGAAAAGAAAGAAAGCAAAACCATTCGGTCATCTACAAGGCAAACTAACTTGCAAAGCTATGTAACAATTACATATTACTGCTTGTGGAAATAAGAACATTTTAAGCAACATCTACCGCCTCAAACCATAAAAATTTAGGCAATCATGGCCCATGATCATTTAATGAGTAAATTTGGCCAACAATAGGCACATCTCTTAGACGAGGCCAGTAACAACTCCTCCAACTGTCTACCACCACTTAAACGCACCTAAGGGTGGCCATTGATGTCATCATATTGTTGCAATTCAATGCATTTTCCTTACATCTTAACAGAAACAACACTGAAAAGTCACTCTTAAACACAAGACCATGTCGCATCAAGTTTGCATTTCACCAGTAACAATCACCTAGTTTTTGTAGAGTTGCATCTATCTAACTTGGCCCAAAAAGTATCAAGTTTTTGCACCACAAAGCACAGCCAAATATCTTAGTCTATTTAAAAAATTAAGAATGACAAAAAAAGAAAAAAATTGGAAGAGGTGAATGATCGCCTTAAGGAAACCGAAGGATTGAATAACTTTGAAAAAGGGATGGACAAACGAGTATTTACATATAGGTTTTCCATCCAAAGATATCTTCTTGACAAATTTGCAACTGGAATATAGTATAGAAGAGGAACTGAATGTCTCATACAGACATGCGCATAAATGCACACATGCAACAGAAAGAATCAACTCGCATCTGTGCACTCACATGTGCTTGTGTGTTAGTGAGAGAGAGAGAGATGAAATTTGTGAACAGAGGGTGTACAGCCAAGGGAGGGAATTGTCACAAACAGCTAAGTTTGGAAATGAAAACCCATCTCAGAATAGAAATCGGCATGGTATCAAAGCACCAGAAGAACTGAAAGAACTGGCCCAAACAGTGCTTACACTGATCTTATTGGGCTTAATGGTTCATACACTTTGAGTTGCATCTATTTATTCTTTCTACTTGAGTTTGCTTTTCAATAAGCAATCACACTTTCAGTTTGCAAAAATTTTTCTTTAGTTACCAACGCTTAAGAACTCTACCCTGAGTCACCGATGACATCATTCTTACAAAATTAGAGCCAAGTAAAGATCTAACACGTATTGCAAAGTGGTTTTGATGGTGAGGGGAAGGTGGAGTGTGCAGGTGTAGAACTTACAGAACGCAGGTCCCAACTGGGTAACTTTCCAAAATCTGAAGCTTTTCGGATTCTCTCCCTCTTAAACTCCCAGAGCTCACCAGCCAAGGCATCTCCGGCCTTGAGGGTGCCCCCAGCCTTCAGAAAGTACGTATTTTACAAGTGAGATATATTCTTTAGAAGAAAAACTAGAGATAAACCCAATTCACTGTCAACTCACCCTTGGCTGTGCTTCTGATGAATCTTGACCAGCCCCTTTCAAAGGCAGACCAGGAGGGGCTTCCCCTTTCGCCGCAGCTGCCTGTGTTGAGTAAAAACTTGGAAATAAGTCAACATCATTTAGATACTTAGCCCCACAAATATATTCAATCAAGCATATCTCCATTTATTACACGAGCACAGACACATAAAGATAGAGAGCGAGTCTTGGATTCACAATTTCCAGGCAAGCAGAGGCTACTTAATTCATTCCGTGTCTTTCTAACAACCTCCCCAGCCATGCTCCAGAGAAAAAGAGACAGATCTTTACAGTGCAAATGCTGGGAGGGTCTCTAGACTACGATTATATTAAGGATAATTAAGAGACAGAAAGCAGCAAAGACCCATATAAATACATAACGTGAGAAAAAACAGTCAAATATGGCGCTCAAGGTGGAGGGGGATTATTGATAATTGAATTCAAACCTAACAGGAAGGATAGCCCAACTGGGCAGCTAATCCTAATTGCTCCCATTTCTATGCAAGTAGTCTCGCACCAGTAACAATCATCCTTTCTCATTTCAAGTAAAAGTTGATCAGGGTTAACTTCTTTCCACAAAGAAGCCGGTAGTACCATAGCTTCGTTTTCCTTCCCAGGCCACCAATCCGTGTCCTCTACCTGTTTCTTTTTAATCATTGAAACAGACACTACCTTTCATCCGTAATTGTTTCTCCCACACTGCTTTTATTTTTCAAACAGAAGGATTTTATCGAACTGTAAATGTTTCTTCCTCAGTCAGTGTCCACACCACTGAATTCATTTTAAAATCCAACTTCATATTGCTAAAATTCTCAGGGACCAATAAAACAATTATTAAGAAAATTCTGAGGTTTCAAGTCCTAATGTTCCTCTTGAGTAAGCCTCCAGGCCCCTATCTGTTACCACAGACTGACCATATGAGATGCCAATTACCTATCATGCCATAATGAAACAAATTACTGTACCTGCATCAAAAGTTACAAGCTGAATGAAATTCAAACATCCTTTTCTGACCCGTAATATGAAAGCCAGAATTCACGTTGTGTACACACATTAAACTACCATGCTCCCCAGTTCTCTCCAGAGACAAGTTTACCACATCACGAGTCCTCTGTAACCACCCTTAAGAAGGGCTCTGTTCATCATGCCAGAGACTCAACCAGCAAACTATCTACACCAGCAGCTTCAACACTCATCATTGTCCGAGTGATATCTAAACTTCTCTAACACGCTTCTTGATTGATGGACAATTTACATGCATTGTAGAGCGAACTAAGATTACTCAACAACAATGAACAAAGAGCCTTGCAAGCTAATAATTCTTAGACCCCCGGTGTAAACTGTGATGCAGTGAGTAAATAAAGTTTCTGGTGTCAGACAAAAGAACACAGGAAAAAAACACCAGGTGCTAACTACAGTAAGAGGAACAAATATAAAATATACAGAAGACAAAGAAACAACTTCTGACACCATTGAAACATCGATATTTGTAAAATTGACAGAAATTGTGCCTCTATTGTGAATTGAGAAATTGTATGGTGAAAACACGTCTTTGCTTTACCTTTACTTCTTCGAAAGCAACTGTACTAGGAACTCGGCGGTGTTCCTTCCGCCGTGATGATCCTTGATCCTGGATATCTTCCATCCTCGCTCCTGGATCTGCTGTCAGAACAACTCTAACCCATTCCAAATCTGTTGTTTGTTCCCCTTCCCTTTGTCGACTGCTACCACTTTTCTGACCAGTTGCTTGATGTTTCATCTTCTCTACAGAAAGTTTCACATTAACAAATTTCATTTTGGCCTCTGACTTGTGACCCATTGCCTGATCTATTGCTTGGGCAGCAGAAAAGGACATCCTATCAGCACTATTGCGATATATCTCTTGTGCAGTCCTTAATGGGCAAGCCCAAGGAGGTGGTTTTGGCAGTAGGGCATCTCCATTTGCTAGTGGAATTCCTCCTTTTGAAAGCTTTTGTGATCCACATGTGTCCTTACTATTACTAAAAAGCAATAAAGACAAAGGGAATAAATGAAAAGAAACCAAGTAAATTAAGGTATCTACTTTAAATCATCTGGTCACAAGAATTCTACTTATAAGCAACCATATATTTCATCAATCATCAAGCATGCTATTTCCCTATCTATTTCTTCTGTCAATTGGAGGAAATGGTAACTCAACCGGCCACTTGCATGCATCTTTCTGTAGTAGTTGATATTAAACCATAATGTTACCTGTCATCTCACTCCTGCCCGAGGGAGATAACATAAAAATATGACTAAAATTGATTTCCACTAGTGACATAAACAAGATGATTAAGTAAAAAGAAAGAAACGCCTGTAAAGTTTTATCTTAGACAAAAAATATGAAGGCTTAAGATAGCAACAGAGAGGTTCTTATCTTTCTTTCTTTTTCAGTTTACATGGCAAATCATAGACTCTGATCATATTCATCACAAAAAAGAAATAAAATTAATAAAACAATGATTAAGATGACTAAAGGCTGTGCATTACCTGGGCATTTCACTCTTCAAGACTTCGACACAAATTAAATAAGGTGCCTTTTCCCTGGAATTCAACAGAACAGCTTCATCTTCGGGTATATGAACCACACGATACATCCCCCTTCCCAATGGAAAGCAAACACCTATAATAAATGATATGACAAAATCAACAAGGATATAGTGCTTAAAGAAAGCGTCCCACCTGACAACAAGTTTAATGTATAACTGCAGAAACTGACCCAAAAAAATAGGAACCTACTGCTCAATAAAATTGTAATAAGCTTCCCAGCGTATAAACTCAAATCATTTGAACAAGAAAAAATATCCTCTTTTAACCTAAGTACTTTAACGACAGTAGCACTGCTGCCAACAAATTCCATCAATGTTCAAGGAACCTAACATATCAATAGAGGGTGTTATCCTTGAAAAAAAAAACATCATCTTAGTGCAACACACTCTGTCTCTTGCATAGCTCAACTTCTTAAGAGGTTCTGGCTTCACAACTTCTCTCACATGGCATAACTAAAAAACCTTTGAGGACCATAGACAAAAGCTCATTATATGCCTTCCAGAAGGCCATCTACTCATCTCAAATCACAACTCTATATCTTCAAAGATGCCGGCGCCCAACTCAAGTTTATTACAGCTAAGGCCTAAAATCATAATTAATGAACCCAATAACAGCAGGAGATTCCCATTTCGTAATCCTTATGGTACACACAGCATTAGTAATAATCTTCTGCAATTTGTCAAGCAAGCATCCCACCAAACAAAAAAAGGAACTCTAGTAGAATGTCGGGGCTCCATTTTATCCACCACTATTACATCCCTGGAAACATTCTAAAACTATGAGTTAATACTTATGCAAAGTCCACACTCAGAATGTGCCACCTCTCTCTGGTCTGAACCACGCTCCATCAGCCTCCTTCCCATGATTTTGACTCCGCTATATAGAAATTCAAAAAGAGAGACCAACTCATCAACTCCACATGTGGTGGGTTGCTCATATTCCGAGAAGTCGACACCCGAGATACCCTCCTGACATTAGATAACTGTGGCAATCATGGTATCTTTACTTCATTTCCATCAGAAAGGATGTTTTAAGAAAACCTCTCCCCCACAATATAACATCACCATATAAAAGCCCATTTTGTAAAGTTAAGAATAGTAGATGGTAAATAGTTGAGCATAGTAGAAAAGGAAAAAAATTAATGGCTGGTCTGGGGAAGCATGAGCAAATCAATTCTAAGAAACAAAAATTCATATATACACCTGTTTTATAGATGTTTTGGTACACCCGCTTACAACTTACAAGCAAGAAAACAATCACAGCCTTTGACTCAATAAGGTAATAATTGGCAAACAAAAAGAACAAGGGTAAGAAATAAAACAACAACAATAGGACAAATGGAAAGGCAAGGAAAGAAATTTCTTCCTTTTCTCTTTTTGTTCTTTAGCATTTTCAAATGGAAGTCGAAATGGCCGAACTAAAGAGGATCCAAAATTCATAGCAATATTTAACTTATGTTAGAATACTCTTGTGCCCCTTTTGTTTCATCGAAATTGCAAGAACAACCCTCTGTTCTGAAAAATTAGTCTCAAACACTGTGAGAGCCGATTTGATCTACCATTAACCAAAATACGATAAGGTGACTTCACTGTGCATTTTTTCTATCAGTCCAAATTAGCTGACATGCTGAATTTTGTTATTCCAATAGATTAGTCAAGAGCAGTTTTCAAAGCACAGAAGTGTTCATGCAACTTTGCAGAAAAGCTAGAGAGTTGGAGATCTCATAAAAGTCGATATCAATGGTGATTCATTATTTCAATGAACCAAGTCCGACCAAGCATGATCAAACAAGGATGAAGTTTCCTGTACCCACAGCCCAGTCATATCATACTCATGCGGATATGTAGTCACAGTACTCACAAGAAACCTCTTAAATGGCATGTTGGCAAAATCTTATACCACTTTTGAACCCTAAAACATACTAATGATTAGCTAAAAAACAAGTATTTGAATGCATTAAATATGAATGATGTTCCAAATGCTTAATTAAAAGAAAAGAAATAAATATACCTCCACTTTCTTGTGCTTCAGTTATATGCACGTTGATCTCCACAAGCGACTACAAGTGAAAGACCACAAAATTATGTTGCAATAAAATATTAGCAAAAGCGACATGGAAAGGACTGACATGGCATTTAAAAAATTTAAGGGGAAAAAATAAAAAAAGAACAACCTCCCGTAGGGCAGATTTACGATCTTCCACAGGAAATATATCCACTAATCCATATGATGTCTCACACAATCTCTGCACAAAGTCCAATGACTCATGATATGTCCCTTTACGGAATTGAGAAGCATCTTTATATGGAAGAGGAGGCTTGGCATTGGTCTTGTCATCTCTCTCCTTAGGTGAGCCAGGGCGCTTCTGTTATAATCAAAGCAAGAGAATGAATGAAAAGCATGAGGCCACCACAAAAATAGACTTTTTCTTTGATCTTGTGAGATTTCTACACAGTTCACCTAGATGCACCAAGAGGAAACCAACTTGCAGTATCACAGACAAGCAAAAAACATGCAGAAGGAGGATCCAGCAATTCAAAGGCTGCCAAAAGGGGAAAAGCTTCCTTATGAGTAGCAAAACTAGTTGAATAACTATTCTGTAGCCACTTAGACAATTATTTCTCTTCTAAAGCTTCTCAGTCCTATGTCTGTCCTCTCGAATTACCAAAAGAAATGGAAGAGGAAAAGCCCATAAAGGTTGGTTGGATTCTCATGTTTCAGATTATCTCAGAGTAGATGCTCTAAGGCAAACCCATGGCAAAATAGCACGGCAGTTACAAGTAGGTGGCATACCCAGTACCCTCATCTAACAAAAATGCTGAACATAACGGAAGGGAGAGGCAAAAAAACAGAAATTGTCAATATGTAAAACAACAGAGACAACTGCCAGTAATGCAGATCCAAAAATAAGATCTGTGGGTTTATGCTAAATTGGCACGATTTAGTTTTGCACATATAGGACAAACAAATTGGCACTAATTCTGTTTTTATTTCCTAACTTATCAATTCATTGCTTGGCTTCTAAACTGTCAAATAGTCCATGTATTCACCAAATTACTCACTTTATTGAAATTACAATATCGTTCTCAAGATTTTAAAATAGAAGCAAATCTTTGACGACCTATGATATTAGACAATGAGTAGCATTTCTAAGTGGAGCCTGAATACTTCCCTTGGTGCAACCAATCAAGCATTAGTTGTACTGTTCTGAATTTTCTCCCCAGTGGAAAAAGTTACTAATCGGGGGAAAAAAATTATGTTGGATGCCCCCCTCCCCCAAAAAAAAAAAAAAAAAAAGATTAAACAACACAAAACTTTCAGTAATAGAATTTCTTATTGAGCTTACCAATTTGTGTCCCCACCTATAAAAAAAAAAGGGATTCGCTTTACTCCACTTCACAGACATATTCCCGGGGACGGAGTTTCTATCTCTAAATATTTACAGAGTAAGTTTGCAAGAAGTCCGTAGGACGAGCTAGAAAGAGTACCATCCACAATTCCACATGAGGGGGTTGGAACTAGTGCCAGGTGGTTTGCTAATAGTGGGCCAAGAAATAATGAATGGCGTTGTGGTCAGGGGTTTCCAAGCAATTTTTCAGATTTGCCAAGCATCTAAAAGAGTTAATGCATTACCAAAACAAGTGTATTGCAATCGATGCATTAGTGTTTGCATGCTTAATGCTTTTCACTAGTTGGTTCCAAGACATTGATGCATTAGCCTTTGCATCTTTGCATCCTTAATGCTTGCTTGGGTGGAGAGTAATCAACTCATATCCTATCAATAGGAAGGACTTCCCTACTGCCATGTCAATGATATTTCATTTTTACTGACCACAGAAATTCAAGTTATCTAAAAGATCATAAGTCAGTCAAAAACTAGGAAATAGGGACCATCTGGTCATTCCAAATATAAACTGTTCCATACCTGACTCCTAACCGGCATTTTAATAACCTCCCGGGGGGCAATAAGGAAAGAAACTCAACTTGTACAAGCAACACATAATTTTTTTTTTTATAGGTAAGCAACACATCATTTGAAATAAGCAAACCTTGTTACTGATGAAATAAGGTATGCAATATCTCGGCAATTCCAAAGCCAAAGATGGTGGCAAAAGTGGCAAAATGAGGTACTTTTCCTATAACAGCCGATTGCAATACAACAAATAAATAAACACTAACCTCATTTTGCTTCTTTGAGCCAAAAAGCTCAGAGTCCTCCACAGAGCGATCACGATCTTTAAACAATTTGCGGAAAAAGTTCTCTGTCCCAGGACTGCTTTCAAATGAGTTGCCACCAGGGCCATTTTCACTTGGCAAGTTATTTTTGGAATCTTCAGGATGCACTCTAAATAGTCTTCGGAACAATGAAAACTCCAAAGGCTCTTCTTCATCTATGTGGCAATTACCCTCTTCAACTTTGTCATTCCCTTCTTTCTTATCCTCGAACTTTTCCCTAAAGAATTTTTTGAGAAACCCCTCTTTCTCATCATCTTCAGCTGATTTCGAACATCTTTCTTCAGTTGTCCCCCTATCTTCATCGTCATTTCCATCCTTCTTATCCTCTGATTTCTCCTTAAATAACTTCCGAAAGAACCCATCCTTCTCATAATCTTCCAATGACTTTGAAACTGATCTGTCCTCCGAATCACTCTTGCTATCGCGAAAAAATTTCTTGAAGAAACCATCTGAGCTAGATGTCAGTTCCTCATCCTTGCCTTTACTGTCCCTGAAGACCCTCTTGAAAAATCCCTCTGAACTAGTTGTCAACTCCTCATCTTCACCTCTACTGTCACGCAGGAATTTCTTAAAGAACCCCTCCTTTCCTGAGTCCTCATCATCCTTCTCCACTGACTTCCTAAACAATAATGCATCCCTAACCTTCGGACCAGGAATAAGTTTCTTGAAAAGATTATTTTCCTCAGGAGTTGACTGACCAATCTCCTCTTGCAAACGGTTCCCCGATGAAGGGGAAAATGAAAAGGACCTCCTCTTGCTGTCATCAGGCGAAGATGTTAGGGACAACAGCCTCTGCTTGGACAAAATCCTACTAAAGACCTGATTCTTATTGCTCCCGGGACTGGCAGTAGCATTTTGAGGCCGCACAAGTGGGGGCCACTCGCCCATCAGAGTAGCCGCAGTCTGACACTTCTCCTGAATCCTACTGATGCCATCGTTATCATCGCTATCCTCGAGCTCAGCCATCAAGAACCAGTGCACTTTCAAAGCGATCTTCAACGACTGAGAGCAAATATCAATCACAAACTTATCTAAGCTGGGGCTCGGCTTGTGCACCATCATGTAACATATCTGAAACAGGTAGCTCTCGATACCCGACAGAGGCAATGTGTACATCCTATTGCACAGATAATCGCGGACCCCCGCGTGATTGTGTTTGTAGAGATAGCTAACCGCAATCCACTCGCAGAAGAAAGCGGAGTTGAAGAACCTGATGAGCCACCCGGCCTCTCCGGAGTCGCTCGCCAGGAGAGTCCGCGAGGTCGAGATCTCCCGCGGAGAATCATCGGATTCCCCGATCGTAAGCCCCAGAATCCGCACCATTGTCGATCAAACTAAACAAGAATCTACCACCGCCTTCCCAAAACCCTGCCCATGCCGCCTAAACTGACCTCCCTACCTATTCTCTCGAAATCCCCAAACCAGCATTCAACCGTCCCTCGAATCGAAGCCGGACCTTCGACGCCACCACCGGCCGTCGAATCCAATCACGACGCCGCGGATCCGCGGCCGCCGGCGAGCGAGGTGGCGGGGGGCTCGAAGCTCGATGCGAGGTGGCTAGGGCAAGCCTAGGCTGCCGGATTTTCCTCTGCGAATGCGGGAGGAAAGCGCAGATTCGATCGAATGCGAGAGCCGGAGAGAGCGAAATCCTCGCAGGAGAGAGAGGCCGGCGTCCGATTGCGGCAGCTGGCGGCAGAATTCTTGCGCGGACGGCGGCGTATCGGCGGCGCTGATGGTGGCGGTGGTGGTTGGGGGGCTGTTGAGAGAGAAGAACAAGGGCGAGCCCATGATTTCAAATTCATAGTTCTGGGCTCCTTTTTTTTAATTAATTAATTTATTTATTTATTTATTATTAATTAATTAAGTGAGAAAAATCAAATCAGTGATTAATGATTTGGAAAAAAAAAATAGAGACAAGGTTACTTTTTTTTTTTCTGGTCAAATACAAGGTTACATTGATTACCAAACAATTGCAAATTGACTATTCTTTTTTTGGACATTTTGCCGAGCTTCAAGTCTTAGATCATTTTATATTCATTCATTTTCGCGAAGTGAAATTAGTAAGAGTCACGTGCCACCTACGAATTGATTTTTTAGTAACATTCTAAATAGGAGCCCTGAAGTGAAGTCATTTTTTTTTTTTTTCAAAAGAGGACGTGGAGTGAGTAATTGAGTGGTTAAATTTGTGCCAGATAGCGAATATATGTAAGAAAATTATTATTGATTTTCTTTTTTTCTCTCCTTTATTGTTTTCTCACTCATGCCAAGCCATTTCCGGTATCCAATCTTACTCAAGTCATGAAGTCGCCGATGAGCCTTTATGCAAGCATTGCCGATGACTGCTCCTCTAGCCAATGCTGCTTGACCACATTAATGATCGTTCTCTCTCTCTTCTCCCTCGCGGCATGATCGCCATATCTCTGAGCTCTCGATGATGGCAAATTGTCATGCCGATCAGCGACATGGTGACCACGCCCACCCGGCCTTTGAGCTCACGATCATGGCCACTCTCTCTCTCTCTTCTCCCCGGCATTGGCCAATGGCCATGTCTCTCTCTCTCTTCTAACTTGCGACCATAGCTGCCTGATCTCTTCCTTGGCCGCTCTAGTTCTATGCTCAAGGAGAATGGAGGCGGCGTCCCCACGCAACATGCACGTGCTCCTTAAACGGCGAAGATTTGACTGGCTGATGAGACGAAAGATACATTCTAATGCTTATAATGCATTTGATAATATTTCTGTTATGGAGAATAATCTCTTTTCAGAATAATTTTTCTATTCCCTAGAATAATTTTAATAAAATAATGCGTTTGGTAATTATATAAAAAATTTATTCTTACAATAGAAAAAGAACATGAATATGTTTGATAAACCCACAAACTTTTTTGTGCCGCAGAATTTATTTTAATATTTTAATACTTTTTTTAGATTTTTTCTTTTTCTTTTCTTTTTTTCTCTCTTCTTCTAATGGCGGGCGATGGTAGGCAACGAGTCTCCACCAACCAATTAGAAGAGGAAGAAGAAGGAAAGTAAAAAGCAAAATGACTTATTTTTAAAAATTATTTCCAAGAATAAGAAATTATTTTTTTTCTACATCTCGATTTATATTCCAAATCTACTCCCTATAGAAAAATTAATTGACATAATTAAACAAACTTTTATTCTTTTTTTTTTTTATTCGAAGAATAAAAAAACAAAGAAACCAGAATGTTACTATGCAGGCCTTTAGTTATCCATTCTAAAACTTTATTTGAGATAAGGGCATCATTTGAGGACTTTATTAAAAAAAAATTCCCTTGATTTTTTTTTACCTTTTGGCCCACCTTTTCGTCATAATTCTCATTATTGTCATTCATTTTGCAAATTAAATTATGTTTGAACATGATCAGAATGGATCTCCTTTTGTCTCCTCCGAAATAGTAGCTATAATATGTTCTATTAATGGCAGTGATCGAAATTTAGGATTTGTTTGAATTGGACTTTTAATTTTCTTGATCTAAAAGTTGCGGCTCTCACACTTTGACTTTAAATTCAAAATTCTTAAAACTTTTACGTTGCTTACACTTGACACATAAATAATACAATTTTTTTATAATTTGTCTGAAATTCGAATGATGTATTAAATTTTGATGGGAAATCAAAGTAGTACTTTTAATTTTAATATAAGTCCAAACACATGGGACACTAAAGGTAAGCATGTTGCATATCTGCCACGTACATATAATGTGAACACCCTTTTATATTTTCCGTGAAGCCCGGAACTCGCCACGTGGCATTTTAAATCTACCCTATAGCCTAGGACTTATTAAAACCTTTAGTTTTTTCATTATTTTATTCACCAAATAATATTTTACGAAAAATAACTCCCCAATTTCGGAAGCAATATATATGATTACCGCTAAAATTTTAACCGGTACACGTTTCTTATAAATGTTCGGTGTATAATTTGTAACTTGATATAATTAACTTGTAAGTGGTAATTAATTTCATGAAGACAAATCTTAGTTTGGAGATAACTAATCATTTTCAGACGATAGATCACACCACCAGCTATTATATTTACTCTTGTACACTTGATCTTTGGCACGATTAGGGCCCGTTTGGTTCGGCTTTGGGGAAATGCCGTGGGGGAACGCAAATACCTTTGAGGTAAAGGGACTTTCGGAAATGTGAGACCGTTTGGTAAATTATAGCATTGAAATGCAACTTTACATAAACACCGTTTGGCAAAATTCACTGTTGTAAGTAGCTTTTGTTATTTTTTATTTTTTTTAAGTCTGAAATCAAATTCCGGCGGCCGGCCACCGCCGGCCACCGCCGGACGGCCAGATCTCGGCCGTCGCCGGACCCGCCAGATCTCGGGTCGCCGGAGGTCGCAGAGGCCGGATCGGCCGTCGGACGGCCGATCGGCCTCAAGACCGCCGGATCTCGGCCGTCGAACGGCCGGATCGGCCTCGCCGGGTCGCTGGCTCGCGCGAGACCGGGCGACGCCGGGCTGAGGTCGGGCGACCTCGGCGGCGTCGCCGGCTCGCGCGCGCGGGCGACGACGCCGCCCGAGGTCGCCCGACCTCGGGCCACCTCGCCCGAGGTCGCCCGGCCTCGGGCGAGGGTCCCGGAGGCCGATCCGGCCCCCGGCGGCGGATTCGCGGCTCGCGCCGAGCGCCGCCGAAGAAGACAAACGACGAAGAAGAAAGCGAGGCGGAAGAGACGATGAACAAGAACCCGATGAACAAAATCGCATCTCCGGAATCTGCCGAATGCTCAAAGCCCGTCCGCCCAAAGATTCGGCTTTCGGCATTTAAAATGCCCACATTTCGCAAATGGGCATTCGAAAGCCCCGCCAAACACTCAAAATTTCCCCCAAAGGGCTTTGGGGGCTCAAGGGGCTTTGGGAATGCCCAACCAAACGCCCCCTTAATATACCGCAGGAGTATCACAGTGAAGTTAGCTACTACATTTACTTTCATACACTTAATCTTTCACAATTAATATATGGCAAGAGTATCACAATGAATATCATTCTAGAAAAAAAAAAAAAAGATCATTCTATAATCTTTTTCTCCAACGATCAGCCTCACATGGCCATTGTTCAAATATTACCAATGACATGATATCTTTAGTATCGACGTAAACATCATCATTATTTAATCTTTAGGTTCGTTAGTGCTGTATATGAAAAATCGTGTGGATGACTTGCAATCAATCATTTAATAATCCTCTAGAGTATCTCAATTTCCAAAGACATTGCCTCGATGAAAGATTGACCATTTAACCTTCAAGTCATTATGAACACCTCATTACCTTTGACTTGTTCTCCTCCTTCTCATGATCCTCATCCTTCGTACCTAGTCTTCATTGAACTCACAGAAGTCATAATATTATCATAGTCTTTCACCTTATTTATATAATCTGTCGCTCCGATAACAGTTCATTGCACTTGATAACGATACTGATCTTTTTGGTTCTTTCAAAGATATTGGTGATTTCAACTCTGCCAAGTTATTCATCTACACGATCCTTCCAAGTTTTATCAAACATCATTGTTTAATGCTTGTTCACCATTACCATCCATCTAATATGTTCGCTCCATATCTGTACCTCCAAGTCATCGCGAACATCTTTATTCTTTTTGGCTTATTCACCTTTGATCAAGGTCATTCCAGATGTTCATTTCATCTATATTCACCTTAAATATTAGTAGAGTGGCAGGGCACTCCTCACATCTGAATATTATTATATTGTTTATGACAGTATCTGCAGTTTGGTTTGTACATGCATCATCTATTATTACTTGACCAATATACATGTTAGTACCCTTTAATTGTTTTTATCATTGTAAAAACAATAGAGGGGTTTCCATTTCACATTTGCTTTGGAGTCATTCGCCACTTGTGTTGATATGTATGCATTTTAAGGGGATGTTGGACAAAATGTTGATTGAGTGTAGATTGGGTCATAAGTATCCATTTGGATTTTTTTGTGAGATTAAATTTATTTGAAATAAATATATCGTGCAGTACCAATTAAATATTTTTTTATATTATATCCACTACATCGAGTACAAAATTTCCCCTCTATAGTCCTATGCAAAAGTACTGCTAACTATATTGCCTTTTGGTCCACAAATGAAGGGTATAATTTGGCTCCATTTATTTCACAAACGATAAACAATTTGAAAAATATTTTCTACGCACATTATCTTGAAAAATATTTTCATTATTGGTAATAATTACATTAAAATATTTTTCCTTTTTTTTATAGGGATAAGTGCATTGAAAGTCCTAAAAATTGTTATGAAAATGCAATTAAATCTTAAAATTTTCAAAAAGTGCAATTAAATTCTAAAACTTGTCACAAAATGCAATTAAGTCTTAAATATTTCAAAAAGTGCAATCAAGTCCTAACACTTATCAAAGTGGTTCAATCTAATCTTTCCATTGATTGTATTTTTTGAAAGTTTTAAGACTCGGTTGCACTTTCGAGATAAGTTTTAGGACTTTATTGAACATTTTGAAAGTTTTAGGAATTTATTAAATTTTCTTGATAAGTTTTAAAACTTAATTGCACTTTTTGAAAATTTTAGGATTCAATTGTATTTTCACGATAATTTTTAGGAATTTGAATGCACTTTTCCCTTTTTTTTATAAGTGATTATTCTTTTTGCTAGATAAAATGAAGTGTTGGCTGTTGGGAATATTCTCAAACTCCTGTCCTCGCGTTGCCTTTCAGTCAACCAATCACATAAAAAGGAAGAAGACAATGTCCTTCCATTTCATCTCCATTGTTGCTGTAATTCCTTTCCCTTTTGCCCTTTTCTTCCCTTGTCTTCTTCTCCTTCTGCATTCCCCAGCAGCCGCCCTTCATCTCCTCCCTCGCGATTCCCGCCGGCGTCACCCCCTATGTTTCCGATGGGATTCCGGCGATGACGGGTTCCGGCGAGCCGGGGCTCCGATCTGAGGCGCGCGCGCGGCTCTCAAGTTCGCACCTTTGATCCTCCTCCGGCTGGCGTTCGCCGGGTTCTGTTCTGGGTATCGAGGTTTTTCGCGGGTTTTTGAGGTAAAAGATGGCCGGACGCGCGCTGGTCCAGGTCTCGGCCGCCGGCGGCCCGGCGGTGTTGAGGCTGGACGCCCTCCCTCGCGGCGGCTCTCCGAATTGCCTGCCCTGCCTCCCCGCGAAACCCCAGGAGCGCGGGCGGCGGCGGCGTCGAATCCGGGCGGCGTCCGCCGACCCGGGGCACGCGCAGCAGCCCTCGTCGGCGGCGGCGGCCGAGAAGAAGAGCCCGATCGCGGTGGTGCTGGACGTGCCGCGCACCCTCTGGCGGCAGACGCTGCGGCCGCTGGGCGATTACGGGTTCGGGCGGCGGAGCGTCTGGGAAGGCGGGGTCGGGCTGTTTCTGGTGTCGGGCGCCGTGCTCTTGGCGCTATCTCTGGCTTGGTTGAGGCAATTCCAAATGCGGTCCAAGTTCAGGAAGTATTTGGCCGTTTTCGAATTTGCGCAGGCTTCGGGAATCTGCACGGGAACGCCCGTGAGGATAAGAGGGGTGACTGTTGGAGAAGTCATCCGGGTCAATCCATCATTGAGAAGTATCGAAGCAGTCGCCGAGGTAAAATCGATATCTCATCCAATTGGCTTTATGTTCTGCTGAGCATTCTGAAGAAATCTATGCTGTAGACAGTGTAGGGGAAGGTCGACGTCTGCGGTGCCGTGATTTGATGTGTATATTGCTTATGTCTATATTCCACATTGTAGGTTGATGATGAGAAGAAAATCATACCTCGAAATGCTCTTGTCGAGGTGAACCAGTCGGGTCTTCTGATGGAGACTATGATCGACATTACCCCTCGAGACCCCATTCCGATGCCGTCGGTAAGTCCCCTTCATCCAGAATGTGATAAAGAGGGTCTCATCATCTGTGACAGGCAAAAGATAAAGGGATATCAAGGTGTGAGTTTGGATGCTTTAGTGGGGATATTCACCCGGATTGGACGTGAAGTCGAGGAAATCGGTGTTGCTAGAAGCTATTCACTAGTCGAACGAGTTTCCGCAGTCATTGAAGACGCAAAGCCACTCTTGGCCAAGGTGTGACATGCTTCTTCCGCTCTTTTGTTCGGTTAAAATGTCTATGTAGTTTTTGGCTACTTTATCTACTATTTTCCCTTGTTGCAAATGCTTCAAGCCTGTTACTTGGGAAACTTATGCGATTGCTCGCGAAAGATCTACACATTAGTAATTGCCTTTATTACTAGACATGTTTCTCCACAGTTCAAAGTGTCATCCTTGCTGCTTGCTTCCTGCTGCTGTACCTAAGGTTACTTTTATTTTATGTCTTAATGAAATTCTCATGCATATAATTAGCTTTTCCCACGTAGCAATATTGCAGATAGAAGCCATGGCCGAAGATGTCCAGCCTTTACTTGCTGAGGTTCACGATAGTGGTTTGCTGAAGGAGGTGGAGAGTTTGACAAGAAGCCTTACACAAGCCTCTGACGATATGAGGTGGGAGCTCCCGGCTTACGACCCATTTGATTCATGTGGATTCATTCGCCAGTTAAATGTGATTGACATCCTTGCAGATTTTAGCATTTTAACATTACAAGACCCCATCCAAGTTTTCTTTGATTTTATCTCAGTTTCTGTGGGCCCCAATTAGTGGAGTGAAGAAAACAGAATTGAATTTTTGATCTAGAATCTGGCTCAGTTTTCACGATTTTGTCTTGGTAGTCTTAGTCTCCTTTATCCTTTTAAGTTTATCCTCCGCTTGGCTTTGAGGGATATAGCTCAATTGATAGAGTTTGAGCACTTGGTTCAATGTTATTATGGACTAGATGTCTTAGTTTTTTAGGGGGTAGTGATGATATTTTGTGCCTAAATGAGCTGGCTTACTTTTCCTGTAATTAACCTGCTGTAAGGCTTGTGGTAAAATATAAAATTCCTTTTTATGGTATCTTTAAAGGACCTATGCAAAGAGAAAATCGTAGCTGGTGGTGTTCCATATAAAGGCATGGTTGGAACAAGTCGATGCAATTATCACTGACATGTTCATGATTTGAGGACCTGAATATTCTTCAATTCTCTTCTGCCAGTGCAGCAGCCATTTACCACTGTCCCTTGCCATCGCTATTTCATTTTTTACTTTTTTGTTCTTGTCCTCTGCCATGTTATTGTTATCTTGTTTAGTGGAACCTGACCAGATAACCTGTATTTAATGACCAAGAACACAGCTTTTGCACGCACCCATCTCTCTGGTTTAAATGCTTGCAAAAAAATTCTTCAATATTTCTGTTGTCTGAGAAACTGACCACCACTTGTCTAGGAATGAGAAAAAGCTGCTTTTGATAATGTGCTTGGTGGTTTGATTGAAAAGGTTGCATGATGCCCATTGCATGATGATCTTATGATTAGGATTGTAGGTTTAATATAAAAAGAAAAAGAAAACGCTTGGGCGTGTCATAAGCAAGATTTTACCAAAATATAGTTCACATATTTTCATGCTTGCAATTAGTCTTTAGAAATACCATAAGTGCTTACCCATGGTTGCAATTAGCATCTCCTTCTCTTAGACCGTCCTGTGTGTGTTCACCCACCAAGTTCTGGGAGCCTGAACTGTTTGTTTTTTCTCTCTACAGAAGGGTGCACTCGTCTATCATGACTCCAGAGAACACCGAACTGATTCAGAAATCCATCTACACTCTAATTTTCACGTTGAAGAATGTTGAGGTGAGTCTTGCTATGAGCTTTGCAGAGCTGCAATCAAACCCCATGAAGTTCATTATAACTTCTCCTGGGCAAATATCTATATGGGAATTTACCTTTCTCCTCTTTGTGTATTGTGCAGAGTATAAGTTCTGATATTTTGGGATTCACGGGTGATGAGGCTACAAGACGAAATTTGAAATTGCTTATCAAGTCCCTCAGCAGGCTATTGTGAAGACTTGCCTACAAGACAAAGTGATATTCTGAAGGTGGCAGACCTCGTACCATAATTTTTGGGTTCTGTTTCAGATAATTAGGCAGGTCATGTGTCTGTATACTCTGTTTTTGAGGATGGATGGGAGAGACGGCTCAATTACTATATTTTGATGATAGTTTGGGAGCACAAGCACAGTTTTAAAAAAGATGTTATTCTGCTGCATCAATTTTCTTATCACGCTTTTGTTTGCTTGAGTTCGTTTTCCTCTACGACAGGCAATTTAACATCATTTTGGCTGCGTTTTTAACTGACATTCATCCTGAGCTTTTACAGCCTTTGTGGTCGACTTTTTGATGTTATAGATTGTGGAAGCACCTACCATGTTGACCTCCCTCAACTTGCATGGCATGCTGGTCTTTTTGTATGCATTAACTCGATAAACCCTTTCAAATGATTCCCTAATCCCAAGCTTACTATTTACTATTCTACATTTTGAAAAGTCTGCATCATGCGGGTTTGCACCAGCTCAATTCCCATATATCAAGTCAAATTGAAGATGCTGAAATCATGGATATCATGAAATTGGAGCTGGGAAAAGTCTAATCCTTTGTACAAGACTGATAGATTTGTTTGATTAATCTGGCATTGGTTACTTTCCCAGTGATTTACTGCAATTGGGAGTGACATTGATTTTGTCACTTGATTCGTTCATTAGGGTGTTGTGACTTAATTGGAAAAAAGCTCGAAACCTCCTGACAAGTTTCTGCTAGCCATAATCGAGTTTTGAAAGTACTGAAAATGTTTCTTAAATTTATCTTTTTTGTAGTTCTAGAGATTTGACTGGAAAAGAGATACCATTTCATTCTTTCAGATAGTTCATTTTGCTGAAGAGAAATAAACGTCTTCCCTCTTGGAGAAATGATTATTTTTACTGATGGGGATAGGAAGTACAATATGCTGAAATTATTACAACCTCAAATTGGTTGATAGTCACAGGATAGGAAGTACAATATGCTGAAATTATTACAAACTCAAATTGGTTGATAGTCACACACTAGTTGTATTAAGTAGGAACTGCTGTGATTTTCTCTCGTAGAGAAAGCCATCCGACAACGACTCATCGGCTGAGAAGATCATGATCCCATTAATTTCGAACCCGTTCTCTTGCAGAAGATTCAGAGCGTCGAAAAACGCGTCCCCTTGAATCCCTCTCCCATTAACTTCATAGCTAGGGAGCAGCTTGTCCTTGTCGAACTGACTGGCTCGCAGCTGAAACGCCTCCAAGTACCCCTTCGGGGTGCTGACTTTATCGGTGTAGAATTGATGGTTAACATAGTCAATGACATCCTTGTATCCATTGAAGAGCTCGATGTAAGGACCGGTGGTGAGGTGATAGGGCGCGATGGTTGCGGTGCAGATGACCCTCTTTTTCTTGAGGAGGGTGATGAGCTCGCCGATGCAATAGGCAAAGCTCGTGTTCCCGTGCTTTGGGAAGTTCTCGTAGTCGATGTCGATCCCATCGAGATGGTATGTGGTGGCTAGAGACTGGAGAGATGAGAAGGCATTTGAAATCCAGGTTGCAGCATCTTTCGGGTCATACCAGCGGAGCACCTTGGGGCCTAGGCTCCATCCAGAGAGGCTGGCAAGCACCTTGACATTGGGATGCTTTTGCTTGATGGAGGCAACGGAGTCCGGGGTCAATGTGGATTCCCAATAGGGTGAGAAGACCCCATTTTGGAAATTGCCCGAGGTGTCGGCATCAATGGCAAAGCCGAGGATGAAGTAGAAGTCTAGGCCGTCTTCGATGGGCACGGAGTCGAACTTCACGGGCGCCCCTGTGGCTCCAATGTACTCCATCATCACCTTCCCATCTGGAAGAGAAGGGGATTATAATGATGCATCACACAAATAGGAGGACAAAAAGGAATAAGGAGAAGGCGATGTCGATCATCATTAATTTATTTAGCATATTCGCCGACAATGCGCGAATGTCAATCATTGGTTGTTGGGACAAACCTCGATATTGACAAAACCGGTGATCGACACACAACTAGATAAAGGAAAAGATCGATATGACAATCTCCACGGAGAAGCAAGAGTACCCGAGAAATGCTGAATATTGAAAAGAAACAGGAGGAAGAACAGCAGACTCGACTCACCGCAACCGATTTGACTGATGAGAACCGACCCGAGAAGGCAGAAGATCAAGTGATGGAAGCTGACCATTCTTGATCCTTGTGTGATTCGGTATGTGCTTATACGTGATGACTGAATAACGAGATGCAGATTTATAGTTTCAAAAATCAGCAGGGATTTGCCGGCCTAGTCTTTGTAGTGGCTCGGAGATATCCGAATCTAAACTCGGAGATATCCGAATCCATCAAGGCACGCGAACGAACGAAAACAACAACAATAGAAAAGCCGGAAAGAATCATGTCTTGAATAAACATTGATCCTAGGTAGTCACCTTGTTTCTTTCATGTGGAGTTGTCAACATCAATTCTGATGCTGTCGATAGACTGCACAAAGCTAGCAACATGCGTTTGTTTTTAGCTTGATTGACGGCAGACCGGCCGGATTTTGAAGCAAGAATGCCACATATTCACCTATCCGACAAACAGAGTCGAGTTTAATCTAATCCTAAGGTGTTCTTGGAGGCTCCTTTAGATTAAGCACGATATTTCCCTATGTCCGCCTCTTCGAATCTTTGACTTTCGGCCACATCCTAATTTCATGTGCGGACAATTTACAAATGAAAACTTGTTGGTCGTATCGTATTACACTTAGGAGGATTGTGTGTTATCAGACAAAGTCTCTTATCAATTCTAGTAAAGGAATGCATTGGAATATTAAGCTTCTAGTACTTCTACACAATTAGGAGAGCTTAGCATGCTGCAATGCATTCATAAAACAACTTGAAAAGGAAATGAAATAGCTCCACCGAGAGATGTAATATCTGGGATCTCCTGTTGCTGTGCTTCATTTATGACTCTCCGTTATCTGAAGTCGCCAAACCAAAGTAGGACAGCACACTGATTGGAGCGATAATCAGAAAAGAGCAGTCCAGCATATCTCGGCCAATCTCATGAAAGGCCTCCGTGCACGATCCATTTCTTATCTGCCTCACAATTTGAAAATTCGAACACCATGCTGATTGAAGCAATCTCGCTCATCATTTCCTTCAACCTATAGGAGTGGAAAATGACTTTTCCCTGTCATGCATGCAAGGCAAGAAGTGAAGAGGCCATAGAAGGACAAACTCCAGGAAATCTCACCACTTATGTCGTTAATTGCCCCTTCACGAAAAGATTTCTTCGACGTTCTAGTTTCTGTTATACTTTACTTCTTCAGACAGAACATCCCGTCTCTAAGCTCTAATTTCTCTTCAACAACCAGACTGGACAAGAAGCTTTGCAGTTGCTGAAGTGACTTATCATATGGAGGATCAGCCACACAGAACATCTGCAGCAATGAGTTCAGAATCTGAAATAAGCATCCATCCAATGCAAACTATACAAGTATTGAGACAAAAAGCATAAAATAAACTGCTCTTACCTTTAATGTATTGTGAATTCGATCCAATGCCATGCTGCCAAAATTTGTGAGCATGCCCACGATATATTTCTAAAGGGGAAAAGGACAAAAAGGAGAAGGATTACTGTACTTGAGATACACAGGACATGCACAATCAAACTAAACCTTTTGCTCAACTCGCACACTCACTTTTCAGTTGCTGTTCACCCAATCTACCTCAATCCCCTCCCCCCCGAAGAAAGATATCAATTGAAAGAAAAACAATGAGACCTTGCCACTTAAGATAAAGCTAGGGAACTTTGCCATAAGAGGCAAGCTTTTTAATAGCACCTTAACCTTACGATAGAAAGAAATTAGAAATTCCTGAGATTCACTGCTAACCTCATAAACAGTCATTTCCTTGCGAAGCTGATCCTCTGAAGAGGCCACAGAATTCTCTCCTTCCTCATCACCAGCTAAAGGCTCCTCGAAGCACTCAGTGTTACCGCCATTTCTGCTAGTGTCAGCCCCGCTTTCCAACAGCGAGAATATGCGGTCATCAGAGTCCGATCCAACTGATTCTGTAATAATTCCCTGGTGACAGAATGGTAGATGAATCATGAAGCTTATTATTCACCAACAGATCATTTAATCATTATTACAAGGGAAAAAGTAAGACCGGAGAAAAGGAAAAATCAGTTCTCTGTTGAGTGGTGCAGAAATGAAGGCCAATTCCATGAAACCGCAAGAGTGAAATGGACAGAAAATGGCAATGCCGATGATTTAACTACCATTGGAGAATGAAACTGTTCTGCTAAAGGCGAATCAAAGAAGAGGCTCAAAGACATGCAAGGCTGCCAAATGCAACCAGTTAGCCAGGGTATCTTGTAAAATACATGTCAACAAAAGATTTGCCCACACGGCCATCTGGTACAGGTAGATAGTCAAACTATCAATCAATTTAAATCATGAATGTGCACTTGGCATTTCTTCACCTAGCCTGTACACCCTCAATTCACATGTTTCCTTCGCGGGTCACTAAAGCATCCCAGCAACATAGTAAGAAAGTGAAGAATAATACCAAAGAAAGGTGATGAAAAGAGCTTGGCCAATATACCTTGCTTATCCAAAAACTTATCCTCCGATTGAGTACATCCTCAGGAACCCCCATTGCAATTGCAAGATTCTTTGAGGTCCAACTGATAGCCAAAAAGTTAGTACACCACTATATGATAGAAGTGCTACATAATTTCACACTGGTGATTACCTTTTCTGATCTTGAAATTGCATAATAATTGCAGCATGCAAAGGAGCCACAGTAAACTGCATCTCTCTATCTTCAAACTGCAGCTCCAACTGAAAATAGCAGAAAATAGATGAGGAATCGTATGGTGTCAAGCTGCATTAACATAGAAACTTAAGCATGTGAATAAACTAACTTACAGATACACAATAAAAAAGGCCAAACAAAATCCATTTGCTGCTATCCCTTAGGAACAAGCAACATGGTTTATTGACCAGAATGGAAAGACAATAACATGTAATCAGTGACACGCATGTCATTTTGAGCGATTGATTACCTTGACTGTTCCGATATTTTTCTTCCACAAAAGCTTACGAGGGGTCTTGATTTCGTTGTATCTTCTTGCATAATCAGAAAGCAACTGATCAACAGGTTCTGGCAGATTAAAGGTCTCCTCCTGCAATATCTTCCTCATCAGTCGACAGCAGCCAAAGTTACCCCTTAAACAAATAAACTCTCAACTTAGTTAACAAATTATTGTAGAGCTGGTTTTCTTTGACACAAGACAGGAAGGGGCATGGTCATGTGTTATGTAGCTCCAGTTGGCGCAGTTTGCAAATAACCTACACGGCACTAAAAGTTATCTGTAAAGCCTTTAAGCAGCATTGACAGATGAATCTGTTTTCAGAATAACTTTAGGCATCATAATTCACAGGCTTATAAATAGTACTTGGCAGTCAGTGATGTTAGCCCCGTCTAGTGTAATGTTTGTAAGATGTACTAGCTTCTTGCATTGAGATATTGACATGTTGATTGAGAGAAATGTCCAAATTATCACTTCAGCGCAACAACTTTTTAAAGCAAAAGCAGAAGTCACTGCCATACCTGGATGGGAGGCCAAAAATTAGAAGATATGATTGTAGAATCAAGATTATCCAAAAAAAGCCCATTGTCTTCCAAATCAGCACCTGAGGATCATTAAGGAAAAAGTATGCTTAGCAGCCAAAGAATACCATTGTATTAGAGAAGGATTAATGACATCTCTGAGGAGAAAGGTAGAAACTCAACTGGTTTGAGAATTCTTGTTTATCGTTGCCTTTATATTGCCATTTGTCCTCTTGGAATCAATTAGATCATTAAGCATTATTTCACACTTCAGCATGCTACTCTCACCAAAATGTATCTAGAGAGTTAAAGGAAAAGGGTGATTACAAGAAAATAAAATAATGCGGCACAACCAACACAATCCACAGACCAAACAGCATTTCCACCCAGAAAACCAGACTACTTGCCTTGAGGAGTTCTAAAGTGCGTATCTCTGAGTCAATGTCATAATCTGACTTGTTGAGAAGCTTTTCAGCCAGCATGACGCGGTATTCGTTAACCAGTTGATCTTTGGAACCTATAATTCCGACAATCATTCCTAATATGTCCACCTTCCTCTGGTTCCTGCTACCCTTAAGGGGGTCAGCCTCTACTGGATCAGGCTCCCAGCTGAAGGTAAAAAATTAACCAAAATGAATAGTCAACTCAGATCAAGTCGGTAGATGAACAATATGGCTAGCAGAAGTCAACAGTATTCATATGACATTGACAAGATAAGAAATCTCAGTGACATTCATAGTCGTGACTGAATAAACCTACCTTGCAGCGTTTTCCCAGGCTTGTTTGTCATCAGAATTGAAACCATCCTCAAAAACACTGTTCTCCTGACTTTCTTCATCCCTATTCAATTCTTCGAGAAGGCTATCCCCAGCATTTCCTGTCCCATCTGGACTGCCACCAGACCCATCCGTAAGCATTGTAACAATGCATTTGATAGTATCTTTCCTGCCCCTTAAATACTCCCTTATTGGTTCACCAACCGCCTCAAGGAAAACGCCTGCTGGATCAATTGTTCGGAGTGCTTTAATAGTTGAAACGTACTGATGCAATATATCATTGGTTGATGCGCCTGCAGTGAGCAATCGATATTGTAGTGCAGATATAAATGACTTGACCAGCTTAGAGTGTTGTCCTGTGTACTCAAGACACTGTTTCAAGTCTTCAATTGCAGGGGCGCTGCAGAATTAAGAAATTTATTTAGAATCCTAAAGCGAGTTATAAAATACTTGGATAATGATACGACCAAGATCCAGAAAGTGATTCATTGTAGCTTCTCTGAGAAGGAGACTAGTCCAACAATTTTGTTTTTCACTGAATAAAGAAGGCAAGCTCAAACCTTTTTTGAATCATGAGGTTATGCATATTTAGGGATATGATTACAAATACAATTTCCTCAAAATTACGAACAAAATTAAGCAACCTGTAAAGCATGTCATCAGTGGCATGAGAATGGAAGGAATTGCCCCCGCTATATAAGGCAGCAAAAAAGAACTAATTGAATGATTGCTCCAGCAAGAAGATGATGTATAACACTTTGGAATTCTGTTGATGTATATATAGCAATTGACTCATTTTGTCTCGTCTCCATTGGTACACAATTTCTATAGCCAATAATAACATATCATGTTAATATAAGCCGATACTGTAAGATAACACCATTGCACAAGTGATAAAAGTACAATTTAGTGACACATAAAGACATTGCTAGTTCACATTTTATGAGTGTTGAATATCATGGAAACATTTTGTTCATCTCATCACATAGCACTGTTCATAGTTTTTTTTTTTGGTAAGGATAGCACTGTTCATAGTTGTTTCCTAGAAAAGGCAATAGACTAAAGCATCATCTCTGATTGAGGAATAATAATTTGAAACAATCACAAGTATTGTATATCTTATTTGGCAAAATCAAATTTCATAATTCATGCCTGCAACCTTGAATGAGAAAAAGGGCATAGATTAGCAAAGTACCTATCGGGGTAATCCACTATAATCTCAAAAAGTTTGGCAATTCTTAAATCTTGTAAGGTTTCATAAGCAAAATACTCTAGCCGTAACTGCCATCGAACCAATCCTTCTGAGGGAGCATCAATTCCAGGATAGCATGAAGATGGTCGTGAAGCCAAGGGTGATTTGAGACCAGATGATGGACTATCATAATCATAAGAATCGCCAAGATAGGAGAGAAGGGCTTTGAAAAATCGAAGAGGCACAGCCTGCAATCATTTGCATCTAACTTTCATCGATACAGCTGGGTATACTCAGTTATGAGAGGAAAAGAGAATGTAAGACTCTGACATAGTGATTCAGGAACTTGCATGAATTCTAGCATGAGAACACAAGTCAAATTGTGTGCACAGAGAGAGGAGGATCCTTCTTTTTGGCTATTAATAAGTATACATATTACAGACCGCTACTCCTAAAGAAGTTATTTATCTGGTCAAATAACAAAATCTCCTCATCCAAGTGCAGCATTCAAGCATAAATTCATCTGAAAAGACGAACATGGTTGGCAAAAACATATAATATGTTGGAAAATCTCCTATAATCTCTCCCAAATCATTTGGGATATTATGTTATATTATTTGATTTGATTTGATTATGTGATATGATTTTGTTAACTATAAATTGGCTACCGACAGAGATTAGGTCTTCTATTCTTGATTTTCTCAGCTAATTTAGATCCTCTATTCCTGTATATATATACCGTGTAATCACTCGATGATGATATGAGAAAATACAGATTCTGTTCTACATAATACAAGAGACAGATCACTTGGCTTTCTTCTGAACCATGTATATGGGAAGGGAATTAGAACAATGGAGGTTTACCCACGTACAAACAAGACATTACCACTAAGCCTTACCCACTAAGTGGAGTTGACTACACAAATGGCACAGAAAGAATAAAAAATAATCAATACTCACCTGAATCCAGCCTTTAACGGCTCCCAATATTGAACTCCTGAAATCATCACCAGCCAGATTATGAACTTTAGCCTGCATGCAAACAAGGCATGTGACTTGTGACAACATATGCATAAATCATGCATAGAAGAATGCCGCGTTCTTTATTTGCAAAGAGGATGAGCCATCTGTGTTAACTCTACCAAGACAGTGATAAACAAGTATTGCCAAAAGGGAGATAAAATGTCAATTGAAGGTCTACACTGGACAAGCTTACAATGCTGAAACATACATACAAACCTTTAAAAGCAAGAAAATGGCAGAAGCATAAGCATCTTCTGTCATCGATGTAAACCCAAGACCTCTAAGATCACGGACAACCTTCCCAATATTCTTTACCACTTCATCAAGAAACTTTCCCTGGTGATGACCTTCATCTATATCCATCTCTCCAGCTTTAATACACATGCTTTTATCATCTAAATCCATGTCATCTTTATCCGGAGAATCAATACTGTCATCCATCATTGTGCTTATCTCTTCCAACCTTCTCTTGAAATACCAGTGAAGTATCTCTAAGAACACCAATGAAGTCAGAACAAGATCCCTATTCTGTCAGGTGATATAAAAAATGATTTTTTAACAAACAAGGTAAAAAAACAGATTAAGCGAGAGGATGCTACAATATAAGGTGAAACTTTGATACACAAGCATAATTTTTCCGTGGTAATTTTAAGTGCCTTTTCTTTTTCTAAGGCTTCTTTTTCATCTCATAAGTTCTGATGTCCTGTGATATGGGTGTGAATTTTAATGAAGTTGGCTTGTTGAGATACAAAGAATGTCCAAACAAGATTCATATCTAGTTGAGTCTATGAACCCAGTGTATGAATGGTTTCTATGACACCTTGTTATCATCTGTCTTATTCTGAATAAACATATTTGTTGTTCTGTTCTGAACCCTTGAGTATCAATTTTTTATGCCAGCTTTTACTGTAGCCAATTTGGCCTTTATTTTGGTTGTTTTTGCAGTCTTTTACATCTGTATCCCACTTGATGACCTTAGGCTCTAAACCAAAGGGCCAACAAAAGTATAACGTCTTAAGTGATAATAGCTTTCTGAAAAAAGAAATTTCAGACAGAAATTGAGAAAACATTATGCAAGTTCTCCATCACACCAACAAACATTTTGTGAAATTAGGTAATACTAAAATGTCACTAGACAACCTAAGCAGCAATGCTTAGATAAGTGGATAACACGACGAATATCAAAAATACACTATCACATTTCTTCAGTATTTAAGAAATTTCAGCAAACATCCTAGCAAATAATGTAATTGCAGCCAAGGACAAAATAGCCACTACTCATAAACAAAAACCAATGGTGAAGAATCTATAATTGTGCCTAGAATCACTAAGGTCCTGAATTTAATTCTCTAGGATATCTTAAGCTATTTTCCAAAATCTCCGAATCCACCTTAAGTTTATAAGTTGTTATGATATTTAATTAATAAACTATGCCTTCATATAACAGCTTAAACTTTTTAAATAATTGGTAGTGGTTTCACAAAATCTCACTGGGTATCAAAGCGTGGGTTGCTGACAAGTCTAGACCCATTAGTCACATGGGAGAGTTATAGATTGTTGCGCATCCAACCCAAGCCTAATGTGAGGGAGAGATTGTTGAAATTGTCTCACATCGTTTTTGGAAGGGGCTAATGGTTGGTTTATAAGTGTGAGAGATAAGGCACTAGCTTTTGGGGTGAGAGAGGCCCAAGACCACCCAATACTAGTCTTATTGTTGAGATTATTTAACATCGATTGTGGAAGGTGCCGGTGGTCAATTTATAAATGTGAGGGATAATCTCACCTTTGAGCTAGCTTTTGGGGTTAGAGAGGGCCAAGACCACCCAATTCTGGTATCGGAGATAGAGATCTTGAGTTTGACTCTTTTCGGGCCCCATTTACCTCCCTTATCAAATTTTCATGCAACCAGACTAAAGTGTGAGTGGAAATGTTAGAATATTTAAATAATAAACTATACCTTCGTCTATTAGCTTAAGCTTTTATTGGCAGTGGTCTCACAAATCTCACACAAACCAAGTTCACTTCAAAAATGGGAATGACTTCCTAAATCTAAGCATGATTAGAAAATCTAGTCTTCTAGTGTTCCTTCTCTTTATAGTAGTATTAGAGCAAGTTCTTGGGTTGGAGGCTGCCTGACTAGCGGGTTTCACATTTTTTTTCTGCTAAAAAATTTGATAGCAAATATGCGACGCCCAAGAGATATTAGTACTTCTTGAACAAACTAAAGTTAACACAAGGACACAATATCTAAAAGATTTGCTTTACAGGTGTCAGTAGAAGCGGCCGATTGGACATACCTCATAGCTTTCTATTTCTTAAACAACAAACATTAACTTACATCAATACCCTCTATGAATTGTACAATCCATGTTATTGCTGAATTTTCAAACACAAACTGCCGATAACCTATACAGACCTGCTCTTTCAAATTTTCAAAGATTCAAATTAGTCCCATGTCATGAAGCATCTAGTGCAAACACAATTTAACATATTTTAGAGCGGCTTGCTGAGTATTACAAACCCACTAAGACCCCCAAAAGAGCAAGCGCATGACTTCTAATTATTTAAATAATAGCATCAAACAGGAGAGACCTGACACAATGTCCATAGTTCCAGTGCAAGAAGAGTGAGAATTATCCTGCATTAATTATTCATTATCCGTTACCATAATATAGCATAAGTCCTGATAGCAGAACAATAAGAAAAAAATTAAAATTGGTGAAGGGTCCATAGCACATCATGTCAATTTGACTAGAACACACAACATCAGATACATTTACATGATGAAAACACACTTCCTGAAAGATGAGATTAGATTTGTTTGGTCATTCCTCATGTACATACCAGGAAAACATTGTGGAAGAGATGCCATAAGTATTGAAGAGACCGCTAATTGATACTTGGAAAAGAGAAAAATCCGATCTGCTTCTGCATCATGTTTTCCCTGCGACGTGTCTCCCTCAAACGACTGTAAAGCATGAACCAATATCGACAAGCATTTCTCCTGATAATGTTTTTCTGAAGAAATCTCCTCCAGTGCATTGCACAATACTCGCTGAACTTCATCATCATGAATCTGCTTATACGCATGATAAAAATATTGGTTCAGTTCATGAATTAGATTTACAGTTCAGAGCCTTCGGTCAGGAATTCTTATTGATACAATATATTGGGTGGTGGGTGATATGTACATACAAGAGACTTGCTTTCAAGGAGTGAAAACTTGCTATAAGGTTCAAAATGCCGCCAAAACTTCAATGAACCATTTCTTTCAAAACTTTCCTGCAATTAAACCAATGAGTGGTTGCATCAAACAACAGGCAAAGCACCAGCAGCCTTTAAGGCAGAACGCAGAACATATGACTGATAGCTAATTCCAAAGTGCTCCTATACTTAAAGCATTATTTGGCTACCAGAGAAAACTCCATCTCTCACTTCCTCTGCATTATACTCACAGACAAATTATAGACTTAATGGAGCTTCACTTTAATGAAGTCAGTTGAGACAAAATACTCTAAATTTCCAATGTAATAATGAAGGAAGTGGTGTTTCTATCAGCTTCAGTTTCCACACACCATTCATGAATTCTTGCTCTGTTTGGTAAACATGGAGGAGAGGAAATGGAAGGAACATTACAAATTTCCCTCCTCTCCACCTCACAAAAGTTTTGAGGTTTACCCCATGTTCCTCACCCACCCCTCATTTTCCTTTCCCTCTCTTCCTTCCCAAACAAAGCATAAATGGTGGAGCTGTGAAGTCGATTCATTAAGTTGAATTAAAAGGTAAGTTTTGGCAGTGATTAATTGGAATCGGGGAGCAGTTCGAGCCTAGTCTTGAACTTTCAGGACTGCCTGATGATCATCAAGCAGGTCCTGCCGTGACAAAACAACCACCCCCCACCACCCCCCTCCCCACCATGGGGCCTTTGTAGGCCTGCCCCTGTAGAGTAGCCATTAGCAGTTACCCCAAAAGGGTATAATTCCTCTCCTTTAAGGTGAGCTACTTCGTTCCTCTCAATCCTTCCAATTTTCGTTTTTGTCTGTTAGAAAACTGCACTTTCTATACCTTATTAGCCGGTAAAGTAGCCCTATTCTATGGAACGAACCCAATATCCCGTGCACCATTCTCCTCTTCTCCCATCTGTTCTTATGCTTACCTCGCAAAACGGAAGCTAAAAAACACAGAAACCACCGCAGAATCTGCAGATATCTCAAGTGAACCAGACGAATCCATCAGCAAACACAATCAGACGAACGATCAACCTCATCTAGCAAGACAAGTTCCTCGATCAAACCGCCAACGTAATTCCAGAAAGAACCTCCATTTCGATTCTCGCTCATTTCCACATGACAAGGTACCTTAACAACTAGACCGGAGGTTACGTTCCAGAGAAAAAGGTCGCCGGAATACCTCGAGCGCGCGGAGGAAGTGGTCCCGGACGAGAGACAGGAGGCCGTGTTTGCAGAGGGAGCAGGCGTGGGAGACGAGGTCGGCGCCGGCGGAGAGGTCGCCGGAGCCGGAGAGGAGGGCGTCGGTGGCGGAGCAGAAGCCGGCGTGGCCGCGGACGATCTCGTCGACGGCGGCGTCGCGGAGGTCGGCCTCCGCCGGCGCCGGCGCTGGCTCGGCCATCGGCGAGAGCGGCGCGGAGTGATTTCCTTGTTTTGCCGCCACTGGCGAGCAGAATGAAAATTACGGAGTCGTACGAGGCCGAGGCAGGGGTGTAGTAGTGTTGAGTAAGTGTGACGACAGCGAAGAAATGCTTACGTCAGCATTCGAATTTCGAGCGATTAGATATATTGAGAGTTCTAAAAAAAAACAATCAGATTCTAAAATTTATGATATTTGTATAATTAAGTCTTTTTTTTAATATCGCTAATTTTGCTAAATGAAATTTGCTGATGTGATTTTTCATTTTTCCTATTCTATATGATTAAAATATGAAGAATAAGGCTAAAGCGGCGCTGATTTAATCAAAATATGATTTTTTATCCTATATATTATTTAAATTAAAATAAAATAAAAAAGGAAGAGGCAAGAAGCCATAGGACGGCGACTATTGAGCCCTCGCCGCCGTCACCCCACTATTGCCCCGATGGTGAGAGACGGCCGATTAGGGGTGGCGAGGCCTTACAATGCCTTGCCCACATTTGAGGAATGGCTGCCGGTCCTCACCTAGATCTGGCTGAGGGTCGCCAATGGCGGCCGACCCTCGCCAACGAAAGCCCTCGGCTAAATCTCGGTCCTAGCCGAGGACCGAAAGAATTATCTCTCTTTTTGGCTGCTTATTCTGACAATAACCAAAAAAAAAAAAATCATACTAAAAATGTCCATTCGATCTTTTCATCATTCATTCCTCGTAACCAAAGAAAGAAATGCAATCAAGGGCCATTGCGCAGGTGCCAAAGCATGGGTGTTTTGTATCCCTTGAGCCAAGATAGATTGCACTTTGTATAGACATCGCTTGGGATGCCCTAAAGTGCTCGTGGCATCGATCCGATCAGTACCGTGAAAGCCAAATCATTTCTTCCAATAGCGGCATCGCGGAGATGGGATTCAAATAATAGAGAAGGCTATCTAATTCAAAACAGTTCCTCTACCAAATCCTAATAATTCTATCGGGTTTCGTTCTTAAATCCAATCCCATCATAGCACATGCTTTCATATATAGGTAGAGTGGTATGAGCATGACTATGACAAAAAGATCTTCAAAGAGAACCTTTTCTCTCTTATTGTGATGCAACGGCAATGTCATTATGCTGTGAGGCTCCAAAAGAAAGCCAAGAACTTTTCGCTTTGAACCACTTCAAACTCTAGTAGCCACCTCCTCCCATTCTGTACTGAGCTTCAGCTGCCTTCTCTTCTTTCATCTTCTGGATTATTTTGCGAATTTCGGGATTATGGAAACGATCCCAAACATACTTTCTCTCTTCTGCTTGTATCTCTTTGATAGCACTTGGGTAAGGATTAGGAGGAGGCCTCTTGCCTTGGAGCTTTGCAATCCGCTTCAGCCCAACATTTGCCCGCTTCTTTGCCTTCTTCTCTAATCGGTATTCCATCTAAAAATCCAGCAGTGATGCCGTCATTTAAGGATCAATAACAAGCGAAATGCAAGATGAATAATTGAATAAACAAAGGAAGGAAGATCAAATTATCTACTGTGAGGGCAGACTGTAATCCAAGAAGGTAACAACTTACATCTGCCACGGCCATAGCCTCTTCCTCACTAACTCCAGTTTCCTTCAACTCAAGGACTCGTTGACCGAAAACACGGGCTGGAGGGGGTTCGAAACCACATATCCTATTTTAACAGAAGGTCTCAAAGGAGTTAACACTTCTACAGAATTAAATGTGAATAAACCATGTGCCTCAACAGCCATAAGAAACAGACATATCAAGCATTTGTTAGAAAGTGGTGCATAAGTATCATTCTTTTTTATTTACTGCCTTGTTTATACAATTTCTCTCAGTTCCAATGCCATAGTGCTTTATTTAGTGACATGCGATTTTAAAATCCTTTATATCATGGTCCTCATTTAGAGTTAAGATAGATATTAGTTTACTTTTCTTTGAATATGACTGAATAGACAATTTAGCCAAAAAACCATGCTAGTTACAGAGTAAATTACAGGGAGAGACTCGTGAAGGCTCCTCAAGCTCAGAGGCGCAACATGAAGTCGTTATGTCTGGTTAGCTCAATGACAGGCAATATGTTCTTGTAGCTGAAAATGTGTGAGCTATCATTTATGTTGTGCAATATATTCTTGTAGTGGGAAACATGTGAGCTATCAATTTAGTTGTTAAAGTGCAAGTAGAACTGTAAAGCATTAACAAGATGAAAAAAAGGTAGTCCGAATCAAATTACAGCCACAACAGGTCTCACAGCAGTAGCAGACATATCAACCAAACTGTTCTATAAGTATGTTGTACTGAATGGACAATTTATCAAAGAAACCATATGGTTGTGGAGTAAATCACATGGAAAGACACGGAAATAAGGCTCCTCAAGTTCAGTAGCACAACATGAAGCCTTGATGTCTGATTAGCTCAATGATAGGCAAGATGTATTTGTAGCCAGAAATATGTGAGCTATCAGTTAAGTTGTCATTAAGGTGCAAGTAGAACCCAAAATCTTAAAGCACAAGATGAACAAAGTAGTCTGAGTCCAATTACAGACATCATAAGGTCTCACAGCTGTGGCAGACATATCAACCAACCCTTCGGCTACATTGATGCTTTAATGCCGATACATTTTGTTATGTCAAAACAACACTAGAAAAGTAACCAATTTTAGGCTATTGCTAAAACAACGGATTCCATTCCTCAAAATCTTTCAGCAACTTTTTTCGTGTCCATAAAAGTGAAAATGGTCTCTCGAGACTATCTATATAAAAATATGTATACACAAGAATAGCACATGAAAGGAAGAAGGATGATTGCAGAAAGCAAGGACCGCCATCACAAACGACACGCGTTTACCATTCCAAGGCTCAATACACAATCTTATCATTCACCAAGCTCATGAAGGCAGGCCTAAAGTACTCAGTCAATTGGCTCTTCCTTAGACATGGCCAGTGCTACTTTCATCACATCCACAACATAACAAAGATAGAAATGGAAAAGGAAATGTCGTACTTTAGCAATGAATTCAGAAAGCAAAATAAAAGCTATGGCAAAATACATAAAATAAGGAAAGAGATTTACTTGATTGCATCCTCATGTTTTGAGTCCGGATATTTCTGGAAAAACTTTTTAACGTAAACATCCTCAGGGAGAGTGATCTTCTTGACTTCATCGGCACGAGGGAAAACTGCAGGTGGTGCCCTGCATAATGCCATAATCACCAAATAAGTGATGCCATTAGATTTTAAGGCACTCGACGGGTTCAAAAAAACTCATAAATGTCTATGACTACTGCACGAAAAATCATTCGATAGCCAATGCTTTTGCAGTGGCCCAACAATGAGAAAGAGTATTGAACAGTACAAGTGGGCTCCTCATGGTACCATCGCATCCCTAAACCAGGTTTTCCAAACTTCTCGACAGAAATTATTGTGAAATTAAGCTACACCGGTTGACAAAGCGGCAAAACAGGGATCCCCACCACCACATCACCCTTCGACTACACCACCAAACAAGAACCTCCCACCATATCCACCGGCACAGCTAATCTCAATCCCAAGAAACAAAACGCAGAATCATCAATGGAACAGCAAAGCGCATCGAGTTCCAAAACTCTCCCACCACCCTAATCCAATCAATGGTGGCAAAGATTGAAACTTTCACAGAACAAGCAAGTACCCTCTACTCCAGGATCAAGTAGGCCATTACAGCACTATGAAAAGCACACGGTAATGGGGCAAAGAAGAGATAAAAATTTGACTAACTGCTGCATGGCCTTGAGCCAAACAGGCTCCGCCTTGGCCAATCCCTTGACGAGCTTCGTCGTTCTGGTGAGCAGATCTCCCTTCATGAACGACATCCTCTCGCCCTTCCGTGCTTCCCTTCTGCTGCTGAATTCGGCTTCAACCTGACAGAAACGAATTAGCGATGCAGTGAAGCACTAAACCAGAGAATTGCTCGCGAAGATCGAACGAAGAGCGAAAATCAACCAGACCTCACCGGCAATGCCGAATCTGCGACGCCGGAGAGAGATAGAGAGAGAAACGCCGCCGCCGCCGTCCGGAACTGAGCAATAGCTCGCTGCTGTTGATGGCGTCGGGAGGAGGAAGCACATGTAAAACCCCGAATTTTCAGCGTCGTTTCAATTCCTATAGCTTGGTACTTACTACTTAACAAGCGCATTATATTTTCTTTCCGAAATCTGAAAATTAAAACCATCTTAAAAATTGCAAATATTTAAATAAGCTTATATATCAATAGATACGTTACGGTGTAAATAAATTGTTTTATAAATTATTTTGTTCACATGTCCTTGAACTTTTCCAAATTCTCAAGTGAACTCTGTTGAGAATTGTTTTTTTTTGGCACAATTTTTTGTAACGTAAATGCTGACACGAATCAACACATCGATGTTATGTCAGCTATTAAATGGATACATTCATGGTAACATGATTTTTTTTTTTTTCGCATCGACTTGATTAAATTATTAGAATTTAAAGGAAAAAAACTCAAAAACCCTACCATGATTTAAAATATTTAGTCATAATTACAAAATTATTGGTTGGACATTTGATTTTGTGAGGTCATAATGAAAAATTTGATAATTGACTCAATAGATCTATTTAGTTTAGAATTTTGAAAAGTTAAGATGCAAGATATAACTTAACAAAATGGCCAATGGTATAAATATCAAATTGATATTTCTATGAAGGGGTGCCAATTTTATATTCGGTAATACTTTTTAGTATCTTTATAAATTTTTGAAATTTTCAATTGTCATTCCACAAGCTCGCAAAAAGGAATCCCATAAATATATAAATTGAAAAAGAAATTAGAAAATATTAATATTGGATTATTTTAGAAAATAAGATATAAATTAATTTACAAAATGAAGCATATTTAATTTTCAATTAATAATCTGTAAAAAAATCATTATTATTATTATTAGGGAAAATTTCAAATGTTCTCATTTTCTCAAATAAGAGCATGAAGTGAACATTAATTCAAATAAGGGTTTGGAGTAGTTATATCATTTTCAAAAAATGATTTAAAGTAGTTATATCGTTTTGAATAAGGGCCTAGGCCTCATTGGCCAGTAAAATATTCTAGCTAATCAAGAATATCTTCATATAAGCACAAATTAAATTTAAATTAAATTAGATTAATTTTTTTAAAAAAAATAAAACTTAAGAAAAAATGGAAGACATCGACGAGAGGGAGCACCCACTTGCTTGTGGGTGCCGCCTCATTAGCGACAACGAAGGCGGGCGAGGGTGGCAACGAAGGTCGATGGGGTCGTCAACGCCTAGGTGAGGGCTAGCGACTCGCCCTCACTAGAAGCCAAAGAAGGAGGCGACCCTCTCTCGAAATTTGGGCAAGGGTCGCAGTGCCTCGTGTAGGCTTGGTGCCTCGACCCGATCGACCTTTGCTGCCTCCCCACTAGCAATGGGGCGGTCTTGTGTTTTTTTTTTTTTTTTAAAGTTTTTTTTAATAGAAAAATAGAAAAAGAAAGAAAAAGGAAAAATAAAAAATTTAAAAGAAGAAATTGCGAGTTCAAGTTAATTTTTGAAGATTGATAGCATTTTGGGTTTTTATTTGAAACGAAATATTTTAGGTCAGAATGAGTACATATGGAGTTCTTATTTAAAAGGTATAAACAGTGGGAAAAACCAGAATCGCCATGGATTGCCACCTTCCATGGAAAGCGCGAATGAGGAAAATCAGAAACCTGCTTCTTGCCCAAACAGAAAGCAAACAAAACCCGCAGGAACTCCTCTTCCTCCGCAGGAACTCCTCTTCCTCTCCCCTCGAAGCAGTTTCAGAATTCGGGTAGTGCTTCTTCACAAACAGACATGTTTCCGCAACCACCCAAATTCAAACTCACACACCACTCCTTCCGCTTTCCCATACACCGTTCATCAAACCCACTTAGAGGTGTTAAATGGGTTGTGCAACCCATTTATTGACCCATATATGGTTAAATGGGTCGTTAATAGGTCAAACTTTATTTCCTAAAGCACCTATAATGAGTTTTAATGAGTCAAGATTAAGACTCATTTATCACTTTTTAAAAATGAACCCATTTATTTTAACTCAAAATCTCACCATCTTTCTCTTTCTCTTTAACTTTACAATTTTTTTTAATAAAAACCGAAACTATAATTATTTTTTATTTTTATTTTTTTTTTTTCTTTTCTCTTTCCTTTTTTTTTCTTTCTTCTTCCTCAGGTCACCGGCATGGCCATGGCCGGGCGATCGCCGGGCGAGCCTCGAGCTTGCTCGGGCGTCGAGCAAGCCTCGAGCTCGTCGATCCGGCGAGGCTCCCTTGCCGATGCCCGACGAGGCTCGAGCCTCGCCGATTTGGCGAGACTCGAGCTCGCTCGACGCCGGTGAGCCGGCGAGGTCGCGCTCGCCGGCATCGGGCGAGCTTGAGCTCACCGGATCTAGCGGCCGACGCCGACGAGCTCGCGGCTCTAGATCCGGCGAGCCTCGAGCTCACCGGACTCGGCAAGCCGCGACCTCGCGGCGTCGGGCCAACTAAGCGAGCTCAAGGCTCACCGTGGTCGGCCGCGGCCGTCGTCGTGGTCGGCGGCCAACCAAAGAAGAAGAAGAAGAAAGAAGAACGAAGAAAAAAAGAAAAATGTAAAAAAAGAAAAAGAAAATTAAAATTAAAATTAAAAATTGTATTTCAAAAGTAAAAATAATAAAAAATTTAATATTAAAAAAATAAAAATTAATTAAAAAATAATTTTTAAAAATAAAAATGATTAAAATTCGATTTTTAAAAATAAAATAATTAAAATTCGATTTTAAAAAATAAAATAATTAAAATTCGATTTTTAAAATAATTATTTTAAAAACTATAAAAAATTTCCATTAAATTTGTGTTGTATAAAAATATTTTAGTTTTTAAATAAATATATATAATTTTTTTGAAAAATTATAAAAAAATTGAAAAATGATTGATTGGATTTGAATTGTTTGGAAGTTTTTAGTAATATAATCTTTACAAAAAAAATATAAGAATAAGTTTTCCTAAATTTGGTTAAATATGAAAATATTTTATTAAAATGGGTTGTGTGGGGTATGGGTTGGGTCGGGTATGGGTCAAAAATTTACATTCAACATAAATAAAGCTACCACGGCCGTCAGCCGCCACCCTTCCATCTTGGAAATGGGAGGTTGGGGTCAAATCCCCATCTTCCGAGGGGATTGGGGTGGGAAGATTTCATTTAGGAGTGGGTTTCGACTCCCACGTCTTGCAAGGAGGCAGGGCAAAAGTCTGAGAGTGAGTGTTAGAGTAGGATTAGTGTATGACTGACAAAAAAAAGAAAACATAAATAGGCCATAAATGGATTAATGGGTCAATTTGGGTCAACCCATTAATGACCCGACCCAAACCTGACCTGACCCACCAATTTAATAGCTCTAATCCCACTCCACTCCACTCAAGAGTTCCTCGGCCCCGCATTTCCCAAAACCATTCGAAAACCGCACTCTCCAGACTTGAATCCCATCTCCCAATCGAGATCCCACCTACCCCCACCTCCTCCTCATCCTCCACCAAAACCAAACCCCAGAATATCCAAACCCCTCCACAAACCAAGCCCCCGGCAAAAATCCCCATAGAACATCTCCCCTACGACCCCCCGAAAATCCCGACTAGTGAAACCTCGAACTCGGTTTGGTGTACGAATCATATATTCCACTTGTCGCCACCGATCGCCGCCCGATTGCCACACGACATCTGCCGTTAGCCGCACGACCGCCGCACGATTGCTATCTGCCACCGTCGGACGCGGGAAGGGACGGCGGTCGGTGACGACGATCGAGGGTCGGCGACGGCAAGCGGCGGTCATGAGGCACGGGCTCGGAAACGATGTCGAGGTCGCTGACTTTTTCAACTAGATTTACAAAGAGGTGGTATTAATCAGCAGCCGTGGTTATATCTCTAATCAATCTAAGGATTTTGACACTTACTCGGCAACATGTGGAAAGGTTGGATAGCCATTCTCAGGCTTAAGTACTCTAGTAGTCCCTGGTCAATCATTTCCTTAATTGTTACTTTCATTTTGCTTTTGCTTACTTTGACAAAGACATTGTACGGTGTCTTTGGCTACTACAGGCCAGGCTCTTGATTTCTCGTAGAGTGGAGATTATCTTATGAGCATTTGGTGTACGAATCATATATTCCGCTTGCCGCCACCAACTGCCGACCAATCACCACACGACAACTGCCCGATAGCCGCTCGACCACCGCACGACAGTCGCTCGACCACCGCATGACAGTCGCACAACCACCGCACGACAACTGCCCGATCGCCGTATGACCGTTGCTTACCGCCGCCGGACGTGGGAGTGGACGGCGGTCGGTGGGCTATGGGCGTCGATCGATGGTGACAATCGACGGTCGGCGGCGATAAGCGGCGGTCATGAGGCACGAGACTTAAAGATGTCGAGGTCGATGACTTTTTCCACTAGATTTGCAAGGAGGTGGTATTAGTCGGCAGCTGTGGTTATCTCTCTCATCTATCTATGGATGTGGACACTTACTCCCACCCGAGATCCCACCTACCCCCACCTCCTCCTCATCCTCCACCAAAACCAAAACCTAGAAAATCCCAACCCCTCCACAAACCAAGCCCCCGGCAAAAACCCCCTTAGAACATCTCCCCTACCACCCCTCGAAAATCCCGACTAGCTAAACCTCAAAACCTTGAACTCGGTTTGGTGTACGAATCATATATTCCACTCATAGCAACCGATCACCACGCGATAGCTGCCTGTTAGCCGCACGACAGGTCCTACAACCGGCGCACGACACCTGCCCGATCGCCACACGATTGCTACTTGCCGCCGCCGAACGCGGGAAGGGATGGCAGTCGGTGGGCTATGGGCACCGGTCGGTGACGACGATCGAGGGTTTGCGGCAGCAAGCGGCGGTCATGAGGCACGGGCTCGGAAACAATGCCGAGGTCGCTGACTTTTTCAACTAGATTTACAAGAAGGTGGTATTAATCGGCAGCCGTGGCTATCTCTTTAATCTATCTAAGGATTTGGACACTTACTCGGCAACATGTGGAAAGGTTGGATAGCCATTCTCGAGCTTAAGTACTTCAGTAGTTCCTGGTCAATCATTTCCTTAATTGCTGCTTTCATTATGCTTCTCCTTACTTTGACAAAGACCTTGTACGGTGTCTTTAGCTACTACAGGCTAAGCTCTTGATTTCTCGTAGAGTGGAGATTATCTTATGAGCATTTGGTGTATGAATCATATATTCCGCTTGCGGCCACCGACTGCCGACTGATCGCCACATGACAGCCGCCCGATAACCGCACGACCATCGCACGACAATCGCACAACCACCGCAAGACAACTGCCCGGTCGCTGCATGACCGTTGCCTACTGCCGCCGAACGCGGGAGGGGACAGCGGTCGGTGGGCTATGGGCGTTGGTCGGTGGTGACGATTGACGGTCGTCAACGGTAAGCGGCGGTGATCAGGCACGGACTCGAAAGCGATGCCGAGGTCGCTGACTTTTTCCACTAGATTTGCAAGGAGGTGGTATTAGTCGGCAGCTGTGGTTATCTCTCTCATCTATCTATGGATGTGGACACTTACTCCCACGAGATCCCACCTACCCCCACCACCTCCTCATCCTCCACCAAAACCAAAGCCTAGAAAATCCCAACCCCTCCACAAACCAAGCCCCGGCAAAACCCCCGAACGTCTCCCTACGACCCCGAAAATCCCGACTAGCGAAGCCTCAAAACCTCGAAGTCGGTTTGGTGTACGAATCATATATTCCACTCATCGCCACCGATCGCCGCCCGATCGCCACACGACAGCTGCTCGTTAGCCGCACGACCGCCGCATGACAAGTCGCACAACCACCGCACGACACCTACCCGATCGCCGCACGACTGCTACCTGCCGCCACCGGACGCGGGAAGGGACGGCGGTCGGTGGGCTATGGGCACTGGTCGGTGACGATGATCGAGGGTCAGCGGCGGTCATGAGGCACGGGCTCGGAAACAATGCCGAGGTTGCCGACTTTTTCAACCAGATTTACAAGAAGGTGGTATTAATCGGCAGCCGTGGTTACCTCTCTAATCTATCTAAGGATTTGGACACTTACTCGGCAACATGTGGAAAGGTTGGATAGCCATTCTCGAGCTTAAGTACTTCAGTAGTCCTTGGTCAATCATTTCCTTAATTGCTGCTTTCATTGTGCTTATGCTTACTTTGACAAAGACTTTGTACGGTGTCTTTGGCTACTACAGGCCAAGCTCTAGATTTCTCGTAGAGTGGAGATTATCTTATGAGCGTTTGGTGTATGAATCATATATTCCGCTTGTGGCCATCGACTGCCGACCGATCGCCACACGATAGCCGCTCGATAACCGCACGACCACCGCACGACAATCGCACAACCACCGCAAGACAACTGCCCGATCGCTGCACGACCGTTGCCTACCGCCGCCGATCGCGGGAGGGGACGGCGGTCGGTGGGCTATGGGCGTCGGTCGGTGATGACGATTGACGGTCGGCGGCGGTAAGCGGCGGTCATGAGGCACGGACTCGAAAGCGATGCCGAGGTCACTGACTTTTTCCACTAGATTTGCAAGGAGGTGGTATTAGTCGGCAGCCGCTGTTATCTCTCTGATCTATCTATGAATGTGTACACTTACTCTCACATGAGATCCCACCTACCCCCACCTCCTCCTCATCCTCCACCAAAACCAAACCCTAGAAAATCCCAACCACTCCACAAACCAAGCCCCTGGCAAAAAGCCCCCTAGAACATCTCCCCTACCACCCCGAAAATCCCGACTAGCGAAACCTCAAAACCTCGAAGTCGGTTTGGTGTACGAATCATATATTCCACTTGTCGCCACCGATTGCCGCCCGATCGCCACACGATAGTTGCCCGTTAGCCGCACGACCGCCGCACGACAGTTGCACAACCACCGCACGACACCTGCCCGATCGCCGCACGGCGCTACCTCGCCGCTCTTTGGGACGCGGGAAGGGACGTCGGTCGGGGGGCTATGGGCACCGGTCGGTGACGACGATCGAGGGTCGGCGGCGTCAAGCGGCGGTCATGTGGCACGGGCTCGAAAACGATGCCGAGGTCGCTGACTTTTTCAACCAGATTTACAAGGAGGTGGTATTAATCGGCAGCCGTGGTTATCTCTCTAATCTATCTAAGGATTTGGACACTTACTCGGCAACATGTGGAAAGGTTGGATAGCCATTCTCGGGCTTAAGTACTCCAGTAGTCCCTGGTAAATCTTTTCCTTAATTGCTGCTTTCATTTTGCTTCTGCTTACTTTGACAAAGACCTTGTATGGTGTCTTTGGCTACTACAAGCCAAGCTCTTGATTTATCGTAGAGTTGAGATTATCTTATGAGCGTTTGGTGTACGAATCATATATTCCGCTTGCGGCCACTGACTACCGACCGATCGACACACGACAGCCGCCCAATAACCGCATGACCACCGCACGACAGTCGCATAACCACAGCACGACAAGCTGCTTGAATGCCGTACGACCGTTGCCTACCGCCGCCGGACGCGGGAGGGGACGGCGGTCGGTGGGCTATGGGCGTCGGTCGGTGATGACGATTGACGGTCGGTGGCGGTAAGCGGCGGTCATGAGGCACGGACTCAAAAGCGATGCCGAGGTCACTGACTTTTTCCACTAGATTTGCAATGAGGTGGTATTAGTCGGCATCCGCTGTTATCTCTTTGATCTATCTATGAATGTGTACACTTACTCCCACCTACCCCCACCTCCTCCTCATCCTCCACCAAAACCAAACCCTAGAAAATCCCAACCCCTCCACAAACCAAGCCCCAGGCAAAAGCCCCCGAACATCTCCCCTACGACCCCGAAAATCCCGACTAGCGAAACCTTAAAACCTCAAACTCAGTTTGGTGTATGAATCATATATTCCACTCATCGCCATCGATCGCCGCCCGATCGCCACACGACAGCTGCCCGTTAGCCGCACGACAGTCGAACAACCACCGCATGACAAATGCTCGATCGCCGCACGACTGCTACCTGCCGTCGCCGGACGCAAGAAAGGGGACAGCGGTCTGTGGGCTATGGGCACCGGTTGGTGACGACGATCGAGGGTCGGCGGCGGCAAGTGGCGGTCATGAGGCACGGGCTCGGAAACGATACCGAGGTCGCTGACTTTTTCAACCAGATTTACAAGAAGGTGATATTAATCGGCAGCCGTGGTTATCTCTCTAATTTATCTAAGAATTTGGACACTTACTTGGCAACATGTGGAAAGGTTGGATAGCCATTCTCGAGCTTAAGTACTCCAGTAGTCCTTGGTCAATCATTTCCTTAATTGCTGCTTTCATTGTACTTCTGCTTACTTTGACAAAGACTTTGTACGGTGTCTTTGGCTACTACAGGCCAAGCTCTTGATTTCTCGTAGAGTGGAGATTATCTTATGAGCGTTTGGTGTACGAATCATATATTCCGCTTGCGGCCACCGACTGCCGACTGATCGCCACACGACAGCCGCACGACCACCGCACGACAGTCGCACGACCACTGCACGACAACTGCCTGATCGCTGCACGACTGTTTCCTACCGCCGCCGGACGTGGGAGGGGATGGCGGTCGGTGGGCTATGGGCGTCGGTCGATGGTGACCATCGACGGTTGTCGGCGGTTAGCGGTAGTCATGAGGCATGGACTTGAAAGCGATGCCGAGGTCGCTGACTTTTTCCACTAGATTTGCAAGGAGGTGGTACTAGTCGGCCATTTGTTATCTCTCTCATCTATCTATGGATGTGGACACTTACTCCCACCTGAGATCCCACCTACCCCACCTCCTCCTCATCCTCCATGAAAACCAAACCCTAGAAAATCCCAACCCCTCCACAAACCAAGCCCCCGGCAAAAGCCCCCAAAGAACATCTCCCCTACGACCCCCAAAATCCCGACTAGCGAAACCTCAAAACCTCGAACTCGGTTTGGTGTACGAATCATATATTCCACTTGTTGCCACCGATCGCCACACGGCCAGCTGCCCGTTAGCTGCACGACTGCCGCACCACGGTCGCACAACCACCGCACAACCACCGCACGACAACTGCCCAATCGCCGCACGACTGCTACCTGTCGCCGCCTGACGCGGGAAGGGATGGCGGTCGGTGGGCTATGGGCACTGGTCGGTGACGACGATCGAGGGTCGGCGGCGGCAAGCGACGGTCATGAGGCATGGGCTCGGAAACGATGCCAAGGTCGCTGATTTTTTCCACTAGATTTGCAAGATGGTGGTATTAGTCGGTGACCGCGGTTATCTCTTTGATTTATCTATGGATGTGGACACTTACTCCGACAACAAGTGGAATGGTTTGATAGCCATGCTCGAGCTTAAGTACTTCAGTATTCCCTGGTCAATCATTTCCTTAATTGTTGCTTTCATTTGCTCTTGCTAACTCTAACAAAGACCTTGTATGGAGTCTTTGGCTACTACAGAGCATGCTCTTGATTTCTCGTAGAGTGGAGATTTTCATATGAGCGTTTGGTGTACGAATCATATATTTCGCTTGACGCCATTGACTGCCACTCGGCCGTCACACGACCGCCGCACCACAGCTGCCCGATCGCCGCACGATCGCCGCCTTGCGCCTTGAGCCGCGGGAGGGGGCGGCGATTAGTGGGCTATGGGTGTCGGTCGGTGACGACAGTTGGTGGCGGCAAGCGGCGGTCGTGCGGCGATCGGTGGCGGTTGGAGATCCGTGAGCAAGAAGAACAAACGAATAAATATAAAAATTTATAAATCGTACCAAACTCATTTCTATTCTTTTTCTATTTCAAGAATAGAAATTTTTGTATCGTTACCAAACACATTATTTTACTCAGAAATTGTTCCTTGGAGTAGAAATAGGAAAAAACTATATCTGAGAAAAAAATGTTCCCCGGAGTAGAAGCGTTGCCATGCGCACCCTTAGCTTCCATATATAAAGAATTGTTCCCACGGAGTCTCGTGTACCTAGGCCCGAAGCCGGCAGCAACCTAGCAGTTGTCACAAATTGGGCTACAATTGCTCCACTACGTGACGGAGCTTTGGAAAAAAAATGGATGAAATTCAGAAAGAGGGACGTGGAGAGTTTCCAACACAACCAGTTCAAGGATGGGACCCTCCAGATTCCCCGGCTTGTTATCCTGGATACAGCGAGGTCACTTTTCCTCAACTTGGTAGCCTTCAAGCAGTGTCACTTCAAATGCGGCAACGACATCACCAAGTACCTGTTCTTCAAGGACGACATGATTCACTCCGCTAAGGATGTGAGGCATCTCCACAATTGCGGGGTCATGAGGCAAGGGCTCGGAAGTGATGTCGAGGTCGCTGACCTTTTCAACCAAATTTGCAAGGATGTGGTATTAGTCGGCAGCTGTGGTTATCTCTTTGATCTGTCTAAGAATGTGGACACTAAGTCCGGCAACAAGTGGAATGGTTGGATAACCATTCTCAAGCTTAAGTACTTCAACAATCCCTAGTCAATCATTTCCCTAATTGCTGCTTTCATTTTGCTTATGCTTACTTTGACACAGACCTTGTACGGAGTCTTTGGCTATTACGGGCCAGACTCTTGATTTCTCGAAGAGTGGAGACTATCTTATGAGCGTTTGGTGTACGAATCATATATTCTGCTTGCTGACAACGACCGCCGCCCAACCGTCGCACGACAGCCGCACGACTGCCGCCCAACAATTGCTCTATCACCGCACGACCGCCACTGGCCATGAGAGGGTACAGCGGTCGGTGGTTTATGGGCGCCGGTTGGTGATGACGGTCGAAGGTCAACGGCGGCAAGCGACGGTCATGTGGAGGCCGGCAGCAGTTGGCGATCCGTGAGCAAGAAGAAAAAACGAATAAATACAAAAATTTATAAATTGCACAAAACGTATTTCTATTCTTTTTCTATTTCAAGAATATAAATTTTGTATTGTTACCAAACACATTATTTTACTCGGAAATTGATACTTGGAGTAGAAATAGAAAAATATATTTCAGAAAAAAAAAACTGTTCCGCGGAGTAGAAGCGTTGCCATGCGCATCCTTAGCTTCCATATATAAAGAATGCAATATTTATAGATGAAGCATAACCCACTATCACGGCAATTATACTAACCTTTTAATCACCAGTCTTCTCCTAATAACGCATTTGATTTACTAACACATTATGCAACTCTTGGTTAGGGTATACACCAAGGGGTTCGATGTACTTGGTTACACTCCCGATGACCTCGTCTTCTTCTCGTCGCGGAGTTCAACGCACTTTATCCTGCAGGACATGATCTTGGTCGAGAATCAGATCCCGCTCTTCATTCTAGACCTACCGTTTTGCCTTTAGCGCGGTTGACTTGACTAGCACAGGGTCTTGGCCAAGCTGGCGCTCTGATTCTTCCCCTCTCTGAGGCTGATAGACTGCCCCCTTAATTGCCTCGGCAGGACAAGGCTGGAGTTTGACCAGTTATCCCTTAAGGGCGAGCTCTATTGCCTCGAATTGTTCTGACGAAGCCTCCTGTACCTAGGCTCGAAGTCGGCAGCAACCCGGCAGTCATCATAAACTGGGCTATAGTTCCTCCACTGCGTGATGGGGCTTCGAAAAAAATGGATCAAGTTCAGAAAGAGGGAGGTGGAGAGTTTCTAAAACATCCAGTTCAAGGCTGGCACTCTCGAGATTCCCCGACTTGTGATCCTGGATACGGCGAGGTCATTTTTCCTCAACTTGATAGCCTTCGAGCAGTGTCACTTCAATTGTGGCAACAACATCACCACGTACATTTTCTTCATGGACGACTCGATTGACTCTGCTGAGGACGTGAGGCACCTCAACGATTGCGGGATCATGAGACGCGGGCTCAGAAGCGATGCCGAGGTTGCTGACTTTTTCAACAAGATTTGTAAGGAGGTGGTATTATTCGGCAACCGTGGTTGTCTCTCTAATCCGTTTAAGAATGTGGACACTTACTCCAGCAACAAGTGGAATGGTTCGATAGCCATTCTCGAGCTTAAGTACTTTAGTAATTCCTAGTCAATCATTTCCTTGATTGCTGCTTTCATTTTGCTTCTGCTTACTTTGACACAGACCTTGTACGAAGTTTTTGGCTACTATAGGCCAGGCTCTTGAATTCTCGAAGAGTGTAGATTATCTTATGAGTGTTTGGTATACGAATCATATATTCCTCTTCCCGCCACCGACTGCCGCCCGACCGCCGCCCGACCGACGCACAACACCTGCCCGATCGCCGCATGACCACCGCCTGCTGCCTGCCGTCGCCAGCCACAGGAAGGGATGGCGGTCGTTGGGCTATGGGCGCCGGTCGGTGGCGAAGAGGCGATCATGCGGCAGCCGACGGCGGTTGGCAATCCGTAAACAAGATGAAAAAACGAATAAATACAAAAATGTATAAATCGTACCAAACGAATTTCTATTCTTTTTCTATTTTAAGAATAGAAATTTTGTATCATTACCAAACACATTATTTTACTCAGAAATTGTTTCTCGGAGTAGAAATAGAAAAAAAAACTATTTTTGAAAAAAAAAACGTTCCCTCAAGTAGAAACGTTGCCATGCGCACCCTTAGCTTCCATATATGAAGAATGCAATATTTATAGATGAAGCATAACCCATTATCATAGCAATTATACTAATTGTTGACACATAAATTTTGGCAATCCGGTCATTTATTTATTGCATAGAAAATTAGGGGTTAATTTTATCCCTGAAAAAATATTAATTGCATAGCATATAGATTTAGGTGCATTTATTTTTAGTTTGCATGTCTCACATTTATTTATTGGACCGGCAGTGGATAGGTTCGAATTGGTGATTTTGAGCTGCAAATTGAAAGGCCAGGCTAAGCCCGCGAAGCGAACAAATTGGCCCAAGCTCGATTTTTAATGATTGGAATCGAAATTTTTACAGGATATGATGAATTTTTCGAATAGGGCAGATATGAAAAGTGAATATTGCATTTGGAAAAAAGAATCTTCGTGGATATCAATTTGGAAAAACTAAAACCCTAGTCTGAGGCTTATAAATAAATTAGTCGTATAGGGTTTTCCGGGGGCACACATATTGAATATAGGGCCGCACAAGGGGGCTTTTCTCGAATTTTAGGTCAAAAAAGAAAAATTCAACACAAAAGAAGAAAATCTTTCCTTGGGTTTTTTAGTGTTCTAGGTCATAAATTAAACGAAAGGAAGAGAAAAACCTGGCTAGCTTTTTGGGGTTTCTTCTTTTTCCTTCGTTCCTTGGAGAGAGAGACACAAAAGAAAAAGCAAGAGCATTGTGGGAGCCAAAACAAAGAAGGTCCTCACGTTTACTCTATGATCCGCGGCCACTGAATGTCCATCAACCTTTGTTCACCACCTCCTCACCAACACCAACGTTCCTTGCGCAACAAACCAGCACAACTCAAGGATTCGCCGACATCCAGCAAGGCCATCGTCTCTCCACATACGTGAAAATCACGCAAGATTTTTGTGGCCACCGCTTGCCAGCTTGAAGTCCAAACTGCATCATCTCATTGTCCCGATTGTCCCTCAATCTTGCCCTCGTTGGTTTTGAATGCAAATAAAAACTGGAGCTTGGTGGGGCCAGGGAAGAAGACAAACGCAGGCTATGGAGAAGTAATAATAAGAAGGGGAAGAGAAGTTGTGGAATTTATCTCTTCTTGTTGTGAAAGTTGAAAAGTTGACTGAGGTCCCCAAGAGAGACCACGTGGAATTGAAGTAAGAGAAGATCGTGACTTTGTGGTTCAATCAAGGAGTCCCCACCGAGCAACACTCATCACGGCCGAGCCATCGTAGGCCGTGAATTCATTGATCACCGAACCACACTAGCCATGGATTCTTTGTTTTTGCAGGTTCCCTTGGCGTTCCTCGCGGCCTCATCGAGCCCCGTCCTTAGCCACGCCGAGCTTCCATCGCGGTCCACCTTACTGTTCGGATTTTTGAAAAAAAATTCAATTTAGGTATAGATCTATTTTATTTTATTAGGAAGATTTAGTAGATTTAATTTCTTAGGTAGATTTGTTTTATCTTATTTTAGTTTTGATATTTTATCTCTTTGTTTGAAGTATTTTCCAATGCATGATTGAAATTCTTTGATATAGCATCCAAATCACAACCGCATGAATTTTCACTCTATCTATAAGGCTTTAGATGGAATAATTATTCACGCAGGAGTAAAATTGATATCTTGATCTTTAAGGCTTAAAATCAATTTAATGATTTTATTAGCGAGATAGTCAAGTTTGAATTTCAAATTGAGTGATGGATAATATTTTTGATGATCATGGATGGTTTGATGTTTATCTCATAATTTTTATGTTTATCCCGAAAATACAAAAAAAAAAATTGCATTTGCATCCCATATAGATTAGGATAGATTGCATCTTAGGTTAGAGATTGCTAGGTTAAAATAATATCTTAGTTTAAATTAGGATTTAGTCTAACCTAATCCTTAATATAAGCTTGATAAAATTTTAATCTAGATGGATAATTTTTGCATTTTTCTTAATTTCGAATTTCATGAAAAATACAAAAAAAAAATATCTTAGAATAAATTCATTTCATTCTCTAGAATAGATTGCATTTTTTAGGATAAAAGATCATGTGCACGTCATATAGAATTAGGTTCATGAAATGCACGTCATTTAGTGATTACTAGATTCATTTAATTATAACTTCCTTGTCATTAGAGTTAGGTCATTTGATTAATTTAGATTGCACATTTAATTATTGCATTTCTTTAGAAATTACCTTTACTTAGGTCATATAGCTTAGGTCATATTGTCATATTATTTCATGTTAGATTAGTAGTATGCATTGCATAAGACATTTTTTTTCATTAAACAAGAGAAAATCCTGAAAAAAAGAAATTGCGTGTTAATTAGAAATCATATTTAGGACTGTTGATATGAATTCTGATTTAACATTGCAGATGCTTTCGTTGCTTTGAGGTAATTTTTGCAATTTATTTATTGCTTTACTTGGGTGTTTAATTGGTGGTTTGCACACTCGCATGATGACATCACATGTTAGGGAGATAAATTAAAATCAATTAAAACTGCTTGCCAAACATTTTTCAAAAACAAAAGAGAAAGGTATTGAAAGGGCGTTAAAAAAATCTAACGTAATCAAGTCCCCGTATCCAAAATCTCTAGTTTGTAGAAGTAAAATGATTATCTCATTATTTTACTTAGATGTCTAATCGACCTACCGAAAATAGATTAATTGCGACTCCTAATTGAAAATCAATTGCATGTTAAGAACTTGAACCTAAATCGCGAATTGGTATGGGCTTGGGAGAGCCCGAGCTAAGTTTAGGCTTAATAATCCATTAGCCAAACCCTAGGTAGTTCACCGAAAATTTGGTCACGACACTAACCTTTTAATCACCAGTCTTCTACTAATAACACATTTGATTTACTAACACATTCTACAGGACTTGGTTAGGGGATACTCCAAGGGGTTCGATGTACTTGGTTACACTCCCGATGACCCCGTCTTCTCCTCGTCACGGAGTTCGACGCACTTTTTCATGCAGGACATGATCTTGCTCGAGAATCAGAACCCGCTCTTCATTCTCAACCTGCTGTTCTGCTTTCAGCGCGGCCGAATCGACCAGCATGAGGTCTTGCCCAAGCTGGCACTCCGATTGTTCCCCTCTCTAAGGCCGACAAACTGCCCCCTTAATTTCCTCGGCAGGACAAGGCTGGAGTTTGACTCGTTACCCCTTGAGGGTGAGCTCCATTGCCTTGAATTTTTCCGGCGAAGCCTCCAATACCCAGGCTTGAAGCATGTAGCAACCTAACAGTGGTCACAAATTGGGCTACAGTTCCTGCACCACGTGACAAAAGTTTCGCAAAAAAGGGATCAAGTTTAGAAAGAGGGAGGTGGAAAGTTTCCAGAACATCCAATTCAAGGACGGGACCCTCGAGATTCCCCCGCTTGTGATCCTGGATAAGGCGAGGTCACTTTTCCTCAACTTGGAAGCCTTCGAGCAATGTCACTTCAATTGCAGCAATGACATCACCACATACCTGTTCTTCATGGACAACGTGATTGACTCCACCGAGGACGTGAGGCACCTCCATGATTGCGGGATCACGAGGCACGGGCTCGAAAGTGATGCCGAGGTCGCTGACTTTTTCAACCAGATTTGCAAGGTGGTGGTATTAGTCAGCAGCCGGGGTTATCTCTCTGATCTGTCTAAGGATGTCGACACTTACTCCGGCGACAAGTGAAGTGATTGGATAGCCATTCTCGAGCTTAAGTACTTCAGTAATCCCTAGTCAATCATTTCCTTAATTGATGCTTTCATTTTGCTTCTGCTTACTTTGACACAAACCTTGTACGGAGTCTTTGGCTACTATAAACCAAGCTCTTGATTTCTTGTAGAGTGGAGATTATCTTATCAGTGTTTGGTGTACGAATCATATATTTCGCTTGCCGCCACCGACCGTCCCCTAACCGTCGCATGACAGCCGCACCACAGCCGCACGATAATCGCATGACCGCCGCACGACAGTCACACAACAGTTGCCCGATCGTCGCACGACCACCGCTTGCCTCTGCCGACTGCGGGAGCGGACATGATCTTGGTTGAGAATCAAATCTAGCTCTTCATTCTCGACCTGCTATTCTGCGTTCAGTGCGGCCGACCCAACCATCATGGGGTCTTGGCGAAGGTGGCGCTCTAGTTCTTCTGCTCTCTGAGGCCGACAGGTGGCCCCCTTAATTGCCTCGGCAGGAGCAGGCTGGTGTTTGAGCCGTTACTCCTTGAGGGCGAGCTCTATTGCCTCAAATTGTTACGGCGGAGCCTCCTATACCTAGTCTCGAAGCCGGCAGCAACCCGACAGTCGTCACAAACTAGGCTACGGTTCCTCCACTGCGTGATGGAGCTTCGGAAAAAAAAGGGATCAAGTTTAGAAAGAGAGAGGTGGAGAGTTTCTAGAACATCCAGTTCCAAGATGGGACCCTCGAGATTCCCCGGCTTTTGATCCTGGATACGACGAGGTCACTTTTCCTCAACTTGGTAGCCTTCGAGCAGTGTCACTTCAATTGCGGCAACGACATCACCACGTACCTGTTCTTCATGGATGACTTGATTGACTCTGCCGAGGACGTGAGGCACCTCCACGATTGCGAGATCATGAGGCACGGGCTTGGAAGCGTTGCCGAGGTTGCTGACTTTCTACACCAAATTTGCAAGGAGATGGTATTCGTCGGTAGCCGCGGTTATCTCTCTAATTTGTCTAAGGATGTGGACACTTACTCTGGCAACAAGTGGAATGGTTGGATAGCCATTCTCGAGCTTATATACTTCAGTAATCCTTAATCAATCATTTCCTTAATTGCTGCTTTTATTTTGCTTATGCTTACTTTGACACAGACTTTGTACGGAGTCTTTGGCTACTATAGGTTAGGCTCTTGATTTCTCGTAGAGTGGAGATTATCTTATAAGCGTTTGGTGTACGAATTATATATTCCGCTTGCCGCCACCGCCCACCGCACGACAGCCGCACGACCGCCGCACGATAGTCGCACAACCGCAGTACAACGGCTGCCTGATCGCTGCACAACCGCCGCCTATCGCCTCCGACCGCGGGAGGGCACGATAATCGGTGGGCTATGGATGCCGGTTGGCGATCAATGGTCAACGGCGGCAGGCAGCGGCCGCCCGGTGGCAAGCGGCGGCCGGCGGCAGTTAGCGATCCATGAGTAGGAAGAAAAAAAGAATAAATACAAAAATTTATAAATCGTACCAAACTCATTTCTATTCTTTTTCTATTTCAAGAATAGAAATTTTATATCTTTACAAAACACATTATTTTACTCGAAAATTGTTCCTCGGAGTGGAAATAGAAAAAAACTATTTCTAAAAAAAAAAACTGTTCCCCGAAATAGAAGTGTTGCCATGTGCACCCTTAGCTTCCATATATTTATAGATGAAACATAGCCCACTATCACGACAATTATACTAACCTTTTAATCACCAGTTTTCTACTAATAACGCATTTGATTTACTAACACATTCCGTAGGACTTGGTTAAGGGATACTCCAAGGGGTTCGATGTACTTGGTTACACTCTCGATAACCCCATCTTCTTCTCGTCACGGAGTTCAACGCACTTTATCCTGCAGGACATGATATTGGTCGAGAATTAGATCCCGCTCTTCATTCTCGACCTGCTGTGATGCCTTCAACGCGGCCGAACTGACCAGCATGAGGTTTTAGCCAAGCTAGCGCTCCGATTATTCCCCTCTCTGAGGCCGACAGACTGCCCCCTTAATTTCATCGGCAAAACCAGGCTGGAGTTTGACCCGTTACTCCTTTAGGGCGAGCTCCATTGCCTCGAATTGTTCCCGCGAAGCCTCCTGTACCCAGGCCTGAAGCCAGTAGCAACCCAGCAGTCATCACAAATTGGGCTACAGTTCCTCCACTGTGTGACGGAGCTTTGGAAAAAAAGGGATCAAGTTTAGAAAGAGAGAGGTGGAGAGTTTTCGGAACATCCAATTCAAGGACGGGACCCTCGAGATTCCCCGACTTGTGATCCTGGATATGACGAGGTCATTTTTCCTCAACTTGGTAGCCTTCGAGTAGTGTCACTTCAATTGTGGCAACGGCATCACCATGTACCTATTCTTCATGGACGACTTGATTGACTCCGTCGAGGACGTGAGGCACCTCCACGATTGTGGGATCATAAGGCATGGGCTCGGAAGCGATGTCAAGGTCGCTGACTTTTTCAACCAAATTTGCAAGGATGTGGTATTAGTCGGCATCCGCAGTTATCTCTTTAATCTGTCTAAGGATGTCAACACTCACTCCGGCAACAAGTGGAATGGTTGGATAGACATTTTCGAGCTTAAGTACTTCAGTAATCCTTAGTCAATCATTTTCATAATTGCTGCTTTCATTTTGCTTCTGCTTACTTTGACACAGACCTTGTATGGAGTCTTTAGCTACTACAGGCCAGGCTCTTCATTTCTTGTAGAATGGAGATGATCTTATGAGCATTTGGTGTACGAATCATATATTCTGCTTACCACCACTGACCATTGCTCGACTGCCGCACCACAGCCGCACCACAGTCGCATGACCGCCGCACCACAGCTGCCCGATCGCTGCATGATCGTCGCCTGCCACCGCTGGCAGCGAGAGGGGACGACGGTCGGTGGCTATGGACGCCGATCGATGACGGCAAGTCGTGCGTCGCCGGCAGGAGTTAGTGATCTGTGAGCAAGAAGAAAAAAACGAATAAATACACAAAATTTATAAAGGGAAAAAAAGCCACAAAAACCCTAAACTTTGCCTAAATTGACAAATTTACCCCAAACTTTTTTTTGTGACATAAAAAACCCTGAAGTTTGCTAACCGTGACACATTTACCCCAAACTTTTATTTGTGACAAAAAAAACCCTAAACTTTCATTTGTGTGACATATTTACCCCAAATCATAGGGGCATTTTTGGTCTTTTTATTTTATTTTTTACTTTTCTTTACTTTTTACTTTCTTATTTGTTTTTATTTGTTTTTTCTTCCCTCTGCCGATGTCCGGCGAGGGCTCTACCATGGCCGGTGGAGGGAAGAGAGAAGAAAAAAATTAAAAAAAGAAAGAAAAACAACAGAAAAAAATAAGACGAAAATGCCCTTAATGGGATAAATGTGTCACAATTTGCAAAGTTTGGGGTTTTTTATGTCACAAAAAAAAGTTTGGGGTAAATTTGTCACTTTGAGCAAAGTTTGAGGTTTTTGGTGGCTTTTTCCCATTTATAAATCATACCAAACGCATTTTTATTCTTTTTCTATTTCAAGAATAGAAATTTGATATTGTTATTAAACACATTATTTTACTCGAAAATTGTTCCTCGGAGTGGAAATAGAAGAAAACTATTTCTAGAAAAAAAGAAAAAACTATTCCCCGGAGTAGAAGTGTTGCAATGCGCACCCTTAGCTTCCATATATAAATAATGCAATATTTATAGATGAAGCATAACCCACTATCATGGCAATAATACTAACCTTTTAATCACCAGTCTTCTACTAATAACGCATTTGATTTACTAACACATTCTGCAGGACTTGGTTAGGGGATACTCTAAAGGGTTCGATGTAGTTAGTTACACTCCTGATAACCTCGTCTTCTCCTTGTCGCGGAGTTCAACGCACTTTATATTGCAGGACATGATCTTGCTCGAGAATCAGATCCCGCTCTTCATTCTCGACTTGCTGTTCTGCCTTCAGCGCGACCGACCCGATCAGCACGAGGTCTTGGCCAAGCTGGTGCTTCGGTTTTTTTCCTCTCTGAGGCCGACAGACTACCCCCTTAATTGCCTTGGCAGAACAAGGCTGGAGTTTGACCCGTTACCCATTGAGGGTGAGCTCCATTGCCTCGAATTGTTCCGACGGAGCCTCTTGTACCCAGGCCCGAAGCCAGCAACAACCCAGCAGTCGTCACAAACTAGACTACAGTTCCTCCACTGCGTGACGAAGCTTCGAAAAAAATGGATTAAGTTCAGAAAGAGGGAGGTGGAGAGTTTCTAGAACATCTAGTTCAAGGACAGGACCCTCGAGATTCCCCGGCTTGTGATCCTTGATACGGCTTGTGATCCTTGATACGGTGAGGTCACTTTTCCTCAACTTGGTAGCTTTCGAGTAGTGTCACTTCAATCGCAGTAACAACATCACCACATACCTGTTCTTCATGGACGACTTGATTGACTCCGCCGAGGACGTGAGGCACCTCCACGATCATGGGATCATGAGGCACAAGCTTGAAAGCAATGCCGAAGTCGCTGACTTTTTCAACCAGATTTGCAAGGAGGTGGTATTAGTCGGCAGCCGCAGTTATCTCTCTAATCTGTCTAAGGATGTGGACACTTGTGGAGTGGTTGGATAGCCATTCTCGAGCTTAAGTACTTCAGTAATCTCTGATCAATCATTTCCTTAATTGCTGCTTTCATTTTGCTTCTGCTTACTTTGACAAAAACCTTGTACGGAGTCTTTGGCTACTACTGGCCAGACTCTTGATTTCTCGTAGAGTGGAGCTCTTGATTTCTCGTAGAGTGGAGATTATCTTATGAGTGTTTGGTGTACGAATCATATATTTTATTGTGCCATAGGATTTCCAAACTTGACGAACATCAAGTGGCACGAATGTCCTGTCGACAAAGTCGCTAGGCAAGAACTGCTCAAGCAGAAAGGTTGCGTGACACGGATCGTCGGGCTCAGCGTTTCACGTTCGGCTACGATTTGCTCATCAAATGGTTTAACTGGGTTGACTTTCCTTCTCACCTGACACCTACCCCACTTTACAGTCGCATCTCTTGCATGCCAAGACAGAAGAAATCTTTTCATCGTGGGTTTGCGGAAAAAATTCATCGTAGCTTCTCTGAGGAGACTAGTCCAACAATTTTGTTTTCCACCAAATAAAGAAGGCAAGCTCTAACATTTTTTGAATCACGAGGAATGCATATTTAGGGATACGATTACAAATACAAGTTCACAAAAATACAAACAAAATCAAGCAACCTGAAAAGCATGTCATCAGTGGCATGAGAATGGAAGGAATTGCCCCCACTATGTAAGGCAGCAAAAAAGAACTGCTTGAATGAGTGCTCCAACAAGAAGATGATGTATAACACTCTGGAATTCTGTTGATGTATACATAGCAAGTGACTCATTTTGTCTCGTCTCCAATGGTACGCAATTTCTATAGCCAACGATATCATATCATGTTAATATAAGCCGTTACCGTAAGACAACACCATTGCGCAAGTGATAAAAGTACATGTTAGAGACACATAAAGACAATGCTAGTTCACAATTTACGAGTGTTCAATATCAAGGAAACATTTTGTTCATCTCATCACATAGCACTGTTCATAGCTGTTTCCTAGAAAAGGCAATAAACTAAAGTATCATCTCCGAACTCAGGAAAAAAAATTGAAACAATCACAAGTATTGTAAATCTTTTCTGGCAAAATAAATTTCATAATTCATGTCTGCAACCTTAAGTGAGAAAAAGGGCAAAAGATTAGCAGAGTACCTATCCAGGTAATCCACTATAACCTCAAAAAGTTTGGCAATTCTTAAATCTTGTAAGGTTTCATAAGCAAAATACTCTAGCCGTAACTGCCATCGAACCAATCCTTCTGAGGGAGCATCAATTCCAGGATAGCATGAAGATGGCCGTGAAGCCAAGGGTGATTTGAGACCAGATGATGGACTATCATAATCATAAGAATCGCCAAGATAGGAGAGAAGGGCTTTGAAAATCGAAGAGGCACAGCCTGCAATCATTTGCATCTAACTTTCATCGATACAGCTGGGCATAGTCAGCTATGAGAGGAAAAGAGAATGTAAGACTCTGACATAGTGATTCAGGAACTTGCATGAATTCTAGCATGAGAAGACAGTCAAATTGTATGCACAGAGAGAGGAGGATCATTCTTTTTGGCTATTAATAAGTATACATATTACGAATTGCCACTCCTAAGGGAGTCATTAATCTGATCAAATAACAAAATCTCCTGAACCATGTGCAGCATTCACGCATATATTCATCTGAAAAAACGAAGATGGTTGGCAAAAACATATAATGCAGGAGACAAATCTCTTAGCTTTCTTCTAAACCATGTATGAGGGAAGGGTATTAAAACAATGAAGGTCTACTCTTATTTCATCTTCTCGATTATTTTGCGAATTTCGGGATTATGGAAACGATCCCAAACATACTTTCTCTCTTCTGCTTGTATCGCTTTGATAGCACTTGGGTAAGGATTAGGAGGAGGCCTCTTGCCTTGGAGCTTCGCAATCTGCTTCAGTCGAGCATATGCCTGCTTCTTTGCCTTCTTCTCTAGTCAGTATTCCATCTAAAAATCCAGCAGTGATGCCCTCATTTAAGGATCAATAACAAGCGAAATGCAAGATAAGTAATTGAATAAACAAAGGCAGATCAAATTATCTACTGTGAGGACAGGCTGTAATCCAAGAAGGCAACAACTTACATCTGCTACGGCCATAGCCTCTTCCTCACTAACTCCGGTTTCCTTCAACTCAAGGACTCGTTGACCTTGACCGAAAACATGGGCTGGAGGGGGGTCGAAACCGCATATCCTATTTCAACAGAAGGTCTCAAAGAAGTTAATGCTTTTACAGAATTAAATGTGAATAAACCATGTGCCTCAACAGCCATAAGAAACAGACATGTAAAGCATTTGTTAGAAAGTGGTGCATAAGTATCTTTCTCTTTTATTTACTGCTTTGTTTATACAATTTCTCTTAGTTCCAATGCTACAGTGCTTTATTTAGTGACATGATATTTTAAAATCCTCATATATCATGGTCCTCATTTAGAGTTCAGATAGATATTAGTTTACTTTTCTTTGAATATGACCAGATAGACAATTTAGCCAAAAAACCATGCTAGTTATGGAGTAAATTACATGGAGAGACTGGTGAAGGCTCCTCAAGCTCAGAGGCACGACATGAAGTCGTGATGTCTGGTTGGCTCAATTACAGGCAATATGTTCTTGTAGCTGAAAATATGTGAGCTATCATTTATGTTGTGCAGTATAATTGTTTTAGTGGGAAACATGTGAGCTATCAGTTAAGTTGTTAAAGTGCAAGTATAACTGTAAAGCATTAACAAGATGAAAAAAGGTAGTCCAAATCAAATTACAGCCACAACAGGTCTCACAGCAGTAGCAGACATATCAACCAAACTGTTCTATAAGTATGTTGTACTAAATGGACAATATATCGAAGAAACCATACAGTTGTGGAGTAAATCACATGGAAAGACACGAGAATAAGGCTCCTCAAGCTCAGTAGCACAACATGAAGCCTTGATGTCTGATTAGCTCAATGATAGGCAAGATGTATTTGTAGCCAGAAATATGTGAGCTATCAGTTAAGTTGTCATTAAGGTGCAAGTAGAACCCAAAATCTTAAAGCATTGACAAGATGAACAAAGTAGTCTGAGTCCAATTACAGACATCATAAGGTCTCACAACTGTGGCAGACATATCATCCTACTGACTGGACTTGGCTACATTGATGCTTTAACGCTGATGCATCTTGTTATGTCAAAACAACATTGGAAAAGTAACCAATTTTAGGCTATTGCTAGAACAACCGATTCCATTCCTCAAAATCTTTCAGCAACTTTAGTCGTGTCCATAAAAGTGAAAATGGTCTCTCGAGACTATCTATATAAAAACATGTATACACAAGAATAGCACATGGAAGGAAGAAGGATGATCACAGAAAGCAAGGACCGCCATCACAAACGACACGTGTTTACCATTCCAAGGCTCAATACACAATCTTATCATTCACCGAGCTCATGAAGGCAGGCCTAAAGTACTCAGTCAATTGGCTCTTTCTTAGACATGGCCAGTGCTACTTTCATCACATCCACAAGATAACAAAGATAGAAATGGAAAAGGAAATGTCATACTTTAGCAACGAATTCAGAAAGCAGAATAAAAGCTATGGCAAAATACATAAAATAAGGAAAGAGATTTACTTGATTGCATCCTCATGTTTTGAGTCTGGATATTTCTGGAAAAACTTTTTAATGTAAACATCCTCCAGGGAGAGTGATCTTCTTGATTTCATTGGCACGAGGGAAAACTGCAGGTGGTGCCCTGCATAATGCCATAATCACCAAATAAGCGATGCCATTGGATTCTAAGGCACTCGACAGGTTCAAAAAACTCATAAATGTCTATGACTACTGCACAAAAAATCATTCAATAGCCAATGCTTTTGCAGTAGCCCAACAATGAGAAAGAGTATTGAGCAGTACAAGTGCGCTCGTCATGGTACCATCGCATTCCTAAACCAGGTTTTCCAAACTTCTCGACAGAAATTCTTGCGAAATCAAGCTACACCGGTTGACAAATTGGCAAAACAGGGATCCCCACCACGACATCGCTCTTTGACTACACCGCCAAACAAGAACCTCCCACCATATCCGCCGGCATAGCTAATCTCAATCCCAAGAAACAAAAAACAGAATCATCAATGCAACAGCAAAGTGCATCGAGTTCCAAAACTCTCCCACCAACCTAATCCAATCAATGGTGGCAAAGATTGAAACTTTCACAGAACAAGCAAGTACCCTCTACTCCAGCATTAAGTAGGCCATTACAGCACTACGAAAAGCACACGGCAAAGGGGCGAAAAAGAGATAAAAATTGACTAACTGCTGCATGGCCTTGAGCCAAACAGGCTCCGCCTTGGCCAATCCCTTGACGAGCTTCGTCGTTCTGGTGAGCAGATCTCTCTTCATGAACGACATCCTCTCGCCCTTCCGACCTTCCCTTCTGCTGCTGAATTCGGCTTCAACCTGACGGAACCGAACCGGCGATGCGGTGAAGCACTAAGCCAGAGAACGATTGCTCGCGAACATCGAATGAAGAGCGAAAAATCAAGCAGACCTCACCGGCGGTGCCGAATCTGCGACGCCGGAGAGAGAGATAGAGAGAGACGCCGCCGCCTGCTGTGTCGCCGCCGCCGCCGCCGCCGCCCGGAACTGAGCAATAGCTCGCTGCTGGTGATGGCGTCGCGAGAATGAAGCAAATGTAAAACCCCGAATTTTCAGCGCCGTTTCGATTCCTATAGCTTGGAATTTAACAAGCGCATTATATTTTCTTTTCGAAACCTGAAAATTTAAATCATCTTAAAAATTGCAAATATTTAAATAAGATTATATATCAATAGATACGTTACGGTGGAAGTAATTTTTTTTTTTTGGGGGCCAAATATAAATTATTTTGTCCACATGTCCTTGAACTTTTCCAAAATCTTGAGTGAGCTCCGTCGAGAACTTTTTTTGGCACAATTTTTTGTAACGTAAATGCTAATACGAACCGATGCGTCAATGCTATGTCATCTACTAAACAGACACATTCCTGATAATATGATTTTTTTTATTTTTGCATCAACTTGATTAAATTATTAGAAATTAAAGGAAAAAAAACTCAAAACCCTTACATGATTTAACATATTCAGTCATAATTACAAATTTATTGGTTGGATATTTGATTTTGTGAGGTCATAACAAAAAATCTGATATTTGACTCAATACATCTCTTTAATTTAGAATTTTGAAAAGTTAAGATGCACAATATAACTTCACTAATGGCCAATGGTATAAATATCAAATTGATATTTCTACAAAGGGGTGCCGATTTTATATTTAGCAATACTTTTTAGTATCTTTATAAATTACTGAAATTTTCAATTGTCATTCCACACGCTCGCAAAAAAAGAATCCCATAAATATATAAATTGTGAAAAGAAATTAGGAAAGATTAATATTGGATTATTTTATAAAATAAGATTAAATTAATTTACAAAATGAAGAATAGTTAATTTTCAAATAATAATATGTAACAAATTATTATTATTATTAGGCAAAATTCCAAATAAGCGTTCAAAGTCTTTCTTATTTTCCGAATAAAGTGCAGGAAGTAAATATTATTTGAATAATGGATTGAAATAATCATATCAATCTCAAAAAAAATGGTTTAAAGTAATTATACTGTTTTAAATAAGGGCCTAAGGCTCACTGGCCAGCAAAATATTCTATCCAATCAAGGATATCTTCGTATCAACACAAATTAAATTTACATTAAATTAGATTGAAAATTAAAAAATAAAACTTAAAATAAAAGGAAAACACTGACGAGAGGGAGCACCCCCTCGCCTATGGTTATCGCCCCATCGGTGGCAACGAAGGCCGACAAGGGTGGCGGAAGGCCCCTTGCCAACCATAGCAAGTCCTTGTTAGAAGCGGAAGAAGGTGGCGACCTCTCCTAAATCTACACTATTTTTTGATATTGATATGCCTATTCAATACCCTTATTTAAAATAATTTGGTCACTTCAAGTCATTATTTGAAATAATATTCATTTTTTACCATTATTTAAGAAAATAATAACACTTCAGGCCCTTATTTAGAATTTTCCCATAAATATGTTATGGTCGAAATAATTTTTTTGGGGGCCAAATATTAATAATTTTGTTCACATGTCTCGAGTGAGTTCTCTATAGAATTTTTTTTGGGCACAATGTTTTGTAACGAAAAAGCTGACACGAACCAACACATCGATGCTATGTCAACCATTAAATGGACATGCTCATGGTGACAAGATTTTTTTTTTTTTTTTTGTGCCGACTTGATTAAATTAATAGAAGTTAGGGAAAAAAAACTTGAAAAACCCTAACATGATTTAACATATTTTGTCATAATTACAAAATTATTGGTGAGATATTTGATTTTGTGAGGTCATAACCAAAAATTTGATATTTAACTAGATAAATCTATTTAGTTTAGAATTTTGAAACGGTAAGATGCATGATATAATTTAACTAATGGTTAATACCAAATATCGAATTGATATTTCTATGAAGGGGTGCCAATTTTATATTCGGTAATACTTTTTAGTATTTTTATAAATTATCACAATTTTCAATTGTCATTCCACACACTTGCAAAAAGAATCCCATAAATATGTAAAATGGAAAAAAAATTAGGAAAGATTAATATTGGATTATTCTAGAAAATGATATTAAATTAATTAACAAAATAAGGAACATTTTATTTTTCAATGTATAATCTGAAAAAAAAAAAAATTATTATTATTATTAATCAATTTCCTGTGGTCTTATCCATAATTATGTTCTCCAACCAGATTGCAGATATGGTAGCTCTGGCACACATAATGAATGCCACTTTAGTTATTCCTCAACTGGATAGACGATCATTTTGGAAAGACACAAGGTATTCATCGGCATTCCAACATTCTTTTGTAGGTGCACGATTGTTGTCTTACGCAATTGTGCATTCTGACATTGCTGTCATCTTCACAGTACCTTTTCAGATATATTCGATGAGACTCATTTTATAGAAGCCTTGAAAGGAGATATTAGAGTTGCCACGGAGCTCCGAAAGGAGTTGGAATCAGTTCCTCATGCTTGGAAGCACTTCAGTTCTCGGGCTAGCATGGGATACTACGAAGAGTTGACAAGGTTATGGAATGAGTATCAGATCTGCATAAGTCATGCTAGTTTTTTAAGTGAAGTCTATTCAATTTTGGATAAATTCTCTATTTGAAAATTTTACTTGGATACCTTGTCAGTAGCTGTTGGACTCTGGCGATTAGAATATTGTGGATGTCCTTTGAATTCAATTAGATTGAGATTGCTTATACTTAATAATTTCAACATTATAGTTGTATTTTCTAATAAATAACTCACAATTTAAGTAAATTAAGATCACTCATAGTACATTAGAACTACATTTTTCTTGCATCTAAGAGCTAAAGATTCTAACCTAAATGCTACTTCTTATATTATTGGAAATGCTAAATTAAGATGACGTTTGCAGTAATTATTGATAAGCATCATTGCCCGTGCCATGAATTTCTAGTACAGAACATAATCAGAGACTAAATGAGTTGTAATTGAATTTAAGGTGAGAAAACAAAATAATTTTTCATCATTCCAAAATTTGGAAGTGAGAGTCGCTTGTCTCTACATTGCATTGAATAGCAATAACTTCCATAAGAGTGTATAAAAAAATATGATCGCGTTCTTCAAAATAGCAATAACTTTCAAGAGAGTTGACCATCATCATCTCCTTAGATATTGGATCGAAATTTGTTCCGATATACATAAATATCCACATGTTGAACTATCATAAGATAAATGCGGTGTCATTGCAATTTTTTGGATTTCTAGGGGTGATCTTGTAATATATACGTAATTGGAGATTGTTAAACCTGTTTTTTTTTTTTTTTTTTTTTTTTAATGAAGCGAACTCTCTGAAAGTCTAATCGGAATTACATGTTACAAAAAGAGGCTCTTTGAGTCATATCAATTCATCAAATTATGGGTGTGAGGATTAATGGTGTCCCTTGCAGGTAATTCATGTTGCAAAATCGGATTCTCAACCACCAAACAACGATCTACCTCTTGACATCCAGAGATTGAGGTGCCGTGCAATGTATAACGCACTCCGTTACTCTCCCCCAGTTGAGATCCTAGCAAAGATGGGTACTGATGTGTAACACACTTCATTTTGCTTTTTTGTTCTTTTCGAACTTTTGATCTTCATGGACAACGATAAGTCTAATGTGCCGTAGAAAGTGATTAATGATTCGGGACGAAAATACAATAGAAAGCAGCATATGAGATCAACGAATAGTTATTTTGATCAGGGCAATAACGAGGCTGGATAAGCAGCCCCTAGATTAATATGAGCTGTAGATCCTGTTTTATTCTTATGTTAGATTAATGCATTTAAGAGGTCTCCTACGGGGCTTCCTGTTAAAATAGGTACTAAGCATGCATGATGGTGAAACCACAGAAACTGATGGAGCGGCTAAGGAGTCGTGATGGACGATATGTTGCTCTTCATCTTAGATATGAGAAAAACATGCTGTCTTTTACGGGCTGTACTTACGGCCTGACTGAAGCAGAATCCAAAGAGCTGACGATAATGAGGTGAGAGTTTCACAAGCTCTCATATACTTGTCTCTCTAGTACAGTTACATACACGTGAGATGTCAATAGGACGAATGCCTGTGTTGCTAATGGCTTTCCGTTGAGAAAACTCCCATTAGATTTTGAAGTTGACAAAACTTTTCTATTTCTATTCTTATTCTCATTCTGAGGAATTTTAGACTTCTGTGAAATTTTATCAAAAGTCTATCTTACATCAGAAGTCTGCCCCACTCTGACGAAGACCTAGACTGAACTCAAGAACGAAGAAATAATTAGACTCAGGATTATTATTCTTCCTTTAAGAATTCAATATGAACAAGATATATCTGGCTTTCTATTTGGAAATCTCACTTACCTTTTTAGATATTATTGATGAAATCAATCACGGATCGTAAAATCAATTTGGAAGACAAGTTTATTTAGAAAGAATCTACTTATGAAAACCAAGATTCTGATTGTATAGGCGATTAGGATCATCGAACTTTCATCTCAATCTTCAAACGGCTCAAGATCTCTTTGATTGATTCTGTCTAATGGGTTAATTGGAAGAATTCCTCTGAATAGTGCCAACGGTCATAAAAGCATGGAGGAGTATTTAAGAAGGTTTCTCGGGTCATTTGAAAGTGCGTGTGAAAGCTAGAATTCCAAAGTTTGAAGCTTCTCAAATCACTTGTTCTTCATCAAGAGTGCTCATATGTGTATTCAAAAGAAAGAGAAACATTAAGGAGTGACTTAGTGAGAGAAAAAGAAACTCTTTACTGAATAGTCAGTGTTATATTGCTGTAATTCTCTTTCGATTCATAGTGAAATCCAGCAAAAAACCTGTTAGCGTGGGAGAGTGGACATAGACTTAATCTAAGCCAAATCATTATAAATCTTGTGTTCATTTTCTCTTCCCTGAACTCCTTTAATTTATTTACTGTGATATTTTTTTTTTCTAAGTTTTGCTCTATTTTAAAACATCTTATTTGAGTTTGAATCTTTATTCGAAGTTTATTGTCTAACAGACTCAGTTTAAAAGAAAAATATTATTACTGCATCTTTAGTTAACTCTGTTTTTTTTTTTACACCTAGAGTTTATACTAACTCTTTCACTTTCCACCTCATCCAATTCAATGAGCGATTTGTTCCTAGCTTTGCATTTTAAAATCCTTATATGCTTCAATTTGTTTGTACAGGGAGAACACTAATCATTGGAAGGTAAATAAGATTAATTCCACAGAACAGAGATTAGGAGGGAATTGCCCTTTGACCCCGCAGGAGATGGGGATTTTCCTCCGAGCTCTTGGTTATCCTCCCTCAACATTAATCTATATTGCTGCTGGAGAAATTTATGGTGGTAATGCTCGCTTGTCCATGCTCTCATCGCGCTTCCCTAATCTTGTTCTTAAGGTTTGTCATGATTATGCTACCTTTTCATATTCATAAATTAATCACTAGTGAACTTCAATCTGACAGGGAAAGAAAAAAGAAAAATCGTGAATTTATAACAATCTGTTTATCACATACAAAAGTGAACCGGTTCTGGTTCTATGGCAGGAAATTCTTGGCACAAAGGAGGAATTGGAAAGGTTGTCTCTTATCTCACGCCCTCCTAGCCTCCTCTTCTTTCTTCTGTTCTTTTTAAAAAATTCAAATTTTAATTATTTTCTTTTTAATTTCTTTTTTCTCTTTTTTTTTTCTTCTTTCCGGGCCGATTGCTGGCCATAGGCAAGCACAAGCCTCTGGCGAGGCTTGAGAACATCAAGCTTTAGCTAGCCACTCGTCAAATCGGCAAGGCTTGAGGCTCGAGCCTTTTCAAGGTAGGTTAGCTTGAGCATGCCTTTGGCCGATGATCAACCAAAGAAGGAGAAGGAGAAAGTGAAAAAATAAAAAAAAGTAAAAGAAAAAGAAAAAAGTAGAAAGGAAAATAAAAATAAAAATAGTTAAAATTTTGATTTTAAAAAATAAAAAAGTAAAAGAAATGAGTGCATAGAAGAAAATCGAATCGAATTTTTTATATCGAGAGTGGAAATTTTTTTCTAGTTCATTTTCATCTTTTACATGAATATTAGAAAATATTGTTATTTTCCAGGAAAATGATTTCATAGAGAATATTTTTCAAAAAAGCTACATTTTTCATGAAATAAAGAGTATACTCAATTTCCTTTGTTTTTAATCATGGATGAGCTAAGCGAATAGGACAAAGAGTTCCATGTCATGAACTTTGTATTGCGCGCTTAATTTACACGCACGCTAAAAAGCCATGCAGGAGAATGAATAAATAAAATATGAAAAGAAGAAGAAGAAACTAACAAGAAATGAAAGGGATCGAATTCCAATTCGTACCGTATCTCATATTGGTCTTTGCTTCTTGAGACTAGATTAGACCTTTTGCTTGGTCTTTCAACTAATTAATTGAACTTTTCATATATGTATGGAGTATTATCAAGAGGAGAGATAGCATGAAATGAAAAAAAGAAACAAAAAAGAATAGAAAAGTCGATCTAATTTGGATATTTTACGTATAGATATTTTTCATACTTTTTTTAGGAATTTTTTTTCAGCTGTAAAATAAAGGAATATAATTCCAAATAGGTAAATGGATAAAGATGTATTGCCATTTTTACTGTTAATGAATATGTATATCGATATAAAAGATTAGTTAATTGAAAGCTGTGAGAAATTGGCACCAATTAATATTATTGAGTTAACGGGACACATTTGTTGATGTCGGGCATTCTTCACCTAAGAAGCACCAACTCTCTTTGAGAGTCTTTATGTTGTGTCCGACATATGGTCAACGAGTGTCGGAAAATTCAACACGTGGTCAATTCTCCCCAACACGCTCCAACATGTAGGTTTTGACACGCTTTAATTGTTTCAAACCCGCCAAACCAGAAAAAGAAAATGAAAGGAACAACTCAAGGAAGGGGTTGCAGGAGAATAGTGATGGGCTCCGAAATCGTAACTCGCAGCTCTAGGATCATGTCCCATTTCAATTCCAACAACAAGCAAGCCAAAAAAACTTGAGCTTTAGGAAGGGAGCCAAACCTTGGAGGAAACCCTAATGGGCCATTGGGCTGTTAGACCTCGAACGAAGCAAGGAGCATGAAGGGAATCCAATGCAAGAAAAGGAGGCTTAGAAAATCGAGGGGAACCCAGTCAAAGGACAAGAAACAGAGAATCACCCACCGAGGAGGAGGAGGAGTAGTGACGACAAATCATTGCCTTAACCCTTTCTTGAACCAGAACCCCGGGGGGAGGGGGGGTTGAGAGGAAAAGGGGCTCAAAATGTCCCATCAATAAAGTGAGGGCTTTCCAGACCTTCCCCATCCCCCTTTCCATTCTTCCTTCCCCCTCACCTCCCCTTTTTTCAATAAAGAAGCCCTGCTCTCTAAGGGGCCCCTCTCTGATAAGGAAGGAAATGAAAGAATCTCAATTTTATGACAAATCCGGTTTGATGGTTGTTCTCCATTAACCACAAGGATATAGGGACTCTATATTTCATCTTCGGTGCCATTGCTGACAATCCAGAGGAGGAAGAAGATGGAAGATGGAAAGATGAAGAAGAAGGTAGTGGGTAAAGAGATTAGGGCAAAGGGAGGTGGGGGCCCCACTGGATGGATGCACTGCACACACGTGGAGATGATTGGATCGAGATTTGAGATGATATTAAGGGTGAGGGTCAAATTTGGGGAGAGAGGGGGGAGAGAAATTGAGGGGAAGGGATATATAAAAAAGTCACCGTTGGAGTGAAAATCAGTCAATGTAGTTTAATCATTATTTCATTCATCATACCCCTCTTGTCCACACAAAGAGATAGAGACTAGAACGAAGCTGACGTGGATACGTAAGGTGCGCACTGCGCATCCTCCCTCCTTTATTATTTCCCTAATAATAAAAATTATTAAAATGAAAAATAGTTGAATTTGTCAAATTAAGATAACGAATGATATTAATAAATTAAAAATTAATATTTTTAGTGTGAATTCTTTTAACTTCTTTTAATATTATTTATTAATTTGTGAATTTAAATTAAATACATTTAATCAAAATAATCATAAAATGATAATTTATTGTGTATATATAAAAATATATATATTTAATATATAATGTGTTTTAACGTGTCGGAATTCTCTATTTTTAAGAAATGACATGTCATGTATTGCGTATCTGTGTCAGTGTTACTTAATTCTTCACAAACTCAATTGGTTAATCCTTTGAAAGCACGAACAAGGTCCAATCACGATACTTCCTTACCTCTTTGCACTTGCGGTTGGAGTTTGATCTATCACATTAGACCAACCCCAAACTCTAACTAACATCTTTAAAAAAGTGGAGTATGCTTCTCGCCTCTCTTTTGATCAGGAGATTTTCAGGTGCTCATGGTATGGATCAGCATTTCAAAGAGAAATTTCAAGAGGTCAGAGATGTTGAAATTTGATTCATCATCTAATTGCCGAATGAGTAGGTCGGGTTGGGTTCACCGCCTACCGCAGCATTCGAATCTACTACCCTTTACTTAGGATATTCCAACTAATTAGAAGTGATCGGTTTCTAATCCCACCTCAAAACTAGGAATTAGATTGGAGAAAGCAGTTCCCAAAATTTCGTAATTGGGGTCTGGACCGAAGGTCCTTAGAACCCAACTAGATTGGACAGTTTAGTAGAATCGATTATGTTCAAAGGAAAGACTGGAGGAGTGCACGTGGCATTTAAAAAATAATTAAAAAACAATTGGTTTGAGCAGTTTTATTCTTCCCTTGGAATTGGACTGCTTGGATATCGATCCCACTTTTAGGAATTGGACCGGCTTTCTTAAAAATTTGACCGATCCTGACGATTTCCGATTCAATCGATCCGTCCTATTCATCCCTACAACTAATCATATTACCAAAATAACATATTTTTCACATCAAATATATTTTGTATATTTATTTACGTCTATCGAACGAAACATCATGAGAGAGAGAGAGAGTGCGCGTGACGCTTCGTGACATCCAATGACGAACGTATGAACGAGCGGTTGACTTTGAAATAGGAAAGGACGGAGAAACATCGGAGAAAACCAGAAACGGCGACACTGCCGTGGATTTGCCACAGGCCTAGTTTCTCCCCACCTCGTGCTTTAAAGGTCAAAAACAAAGAAAAGTTAAAACTGAGCCACTCGAACTCTTTTTTTTTTTTTTTTTTTTTTGATGCAGGAGGAACCAGCGTCGCATTATCCCACCACCCCGACGCCACGCTTAAATCGCCTAATGATCCGCCAGCCTCCCTACAACATAAAGGGGTTTTGAACTCCCGCCCTCCCCGAGGAGGAGGTTGAAGAGCCTACCCAGCAAAGCCACTTGAGCCGGTGGTGAGCCACTCGAACTTATTAAAACTGAGTAAAGTCCAAAAAAAAAACTTGTTAAAACTGAGCCACTTGAACTCCTCTCCTCTCTCGACCGAAAAAAAAAAAAGAACTCCTCTCCTCTCCTCGATTCGGTGAGCTTCAGCGCCCAGACCCATTTCCTTGCATCTGCGCAAAGGACGGTTCTTGAGGTCAAAGAGATCAGAGAAAACAAGAAGTTTCAGAATTCGGGTGGTGGGATATCGCTGAGGCTGAGATGGGGAGCACCAATGGTCAAGTCATTCGCTGCAAAGGTACGTTTTTTACGGTGATCATCTTCGATTCTTGACATGGGTTTGCGTCGGTTTTTTCATCTTTCTCGAGTTGATGATGATGATGATGATGATGATGTTCTCTCAGTCCTTTTTACTGGACGAGAAAGCTCACGTGAACCACCACGTGGACAAACTATATGTTGGGCCACCTCATAAATATTTTGAAATTTCTGTGTGAGATCCATAGACAATTAATATCAACCGACTCTTATGGGAAAATTAAACTAAATGCTCCATTTGAATATTCGGCGGAGTAATAATAGAGTTGGAGGGATAAAAAGGTTAAGACTTCTCACATTTTTAACTAATTTCTTTTGCCAGACATGTTTATCTTAAGAGAGATGATTAAACTAAATGCTCCATTTGAATATTTGGAGGAGTAATAATAGAGTTGGAGAGATAAAAAGGTTAAGACTTCTCACATTTTTAACTAATTTCTTTTGCTAGACATGTTTATCTTAAGAGAGATGATATCAGGGAGAAATAATTAAAGAGAGTAACAGTTTGTTCCAACATTTTAAGTCGATGGATCTTGTAATGTTCAAATTTTTAAGAACTCATTATTTTTTTTATTTGTGACTAATTTCCACACTCGGTTGTTATTATGCTTGAGAGAGTGCTCGCATATTAAATAAATTAATGGCTGCTAGTTTGTATGATGGGTGAGCAATTAATAACAAACAGCAAAGCAATTTGTCCTTTTTTTTTTTTTTTTTTTTTTTGGTTACATATTCTATACCTTTTCTACACTCACTCGGATTTTGCCCGCCTCTTGCGGGCGTGGGTGAGCTATTTGTCCTTTAGTGTCAAGAAAAAAGAAAAAATATAAATGAGACTGATTAATTGAAATTCTTTATAAAAAGAATATGAATTGATCCACACAAAGGCTTTATGGTCTTTGTTTATTTCAAGATTTCAATTCTGACAACGGTCCGGTAATTAGGCTTTCATGAACCTCCATATGAATTAATCTAGAAAAAGACTTCCTAGTCTTTGTTTACTCCAAAATTTCAAGTTCGAATAGCTGCCCCGATGATTTAGGAAAAGACTTTTTGGTCTTGTTTATTCTAAGATTTCAAGTTCCGACAATTGTCTTGTTGATCTAGAAAAGAACATTATGGTCTTCATTTATTCCAAGTTCTGACTGTTGATCTAGAAAAATTTACGGTCATGTTACTAAGCTTAAGCGAACCATCACCACAACAAACTATTTCTTGAGCCACTTTTGTGAAAACTTTGTTTGAGATTCAAGGACAATTAAGAGACAAATATCTTTTGTTACTACCACCGGCTCATGTGGCTCCGCTGGGTAGGCTCTACAACGTCTTCCTCGGGGAGGTCGGGAGTTCGAAGCCCTTGCAACGCGTTGCAGGAAGGCTGGCGGATCATTAGGCGATTTAAGCATGGCGTCGGGGTGGTGGTTTCCCTGCTAGCGTCACCAGGAGGTTTACGGCGCACTGTCGGTGCAAGCTGGTTCCTCCTGCCACCCAAAAAAAAAAAAATCTTTTGTTACTATTATAACTAGCAAAAGTGTACACACACATGGCGTGTCTGCAAAAAGTTAACATTTAAAAGATTTCATAAAATCATCTTGGCATGAAACATTTAAATCATTAGTTAATAGAACCAACTTTTCAACATAATTGAAGCGATTACACACATATGTACCGAAAAAGGAAAATATGACTATATTTTTGTTAGGTTGTTTATGAGATTATAAAGATTCAATATTTAAAATTGAAATACTTTAGAGAAGAGATAAAGTTGTTAATCAATATATTTATCCTTTCATTGTGTAAGCGATGCCACGTGATTGCAACAGATTGTCCATTCATTGTAATGGCGACGTTGGGGGCGTCTTGTCTATCACGCTTCTATTAGATGTATGCCCTAAAACTACAATGTAATAGTTACATATTAGGGATTCAAGTTGTACTATCATTATTATTATTATTATTTAATTAATGATAGTGACGTATTCATTCATTTGTCCAATTATTTTATATTTACAAATGATTCCATAAGATTAGTTGCAACTAGACCTATTATTGAGACGTTAAGAATATATGTGACGGGTTCATAGTTAGACTAAATCTTCGTTCCCAGTCGACGGATTATTGAGTGGATATTAATAATCCTATTGAGACCGGTGTGTTCTTAACTTCACCATTAAGTATTGGATACTTAAGGGAATGATGAGTTGCAAGTCATTAGGTATTGTGATGCCTAAGTTAGAACACGAGTGTTTGTATTAGACAAGTTCACTGAACGTGACGCATATGGAATGATTAGCGACATGGAAGCTTTTAGGGTGGTCAATGTCTAATTGTTCATGCTTTGGGATTGTGTAAATAATCCTTAGACTTGAGGCATAGTGTTAACTTGTGTGTCGAACAACTATGGTTCACAGATGCATGTAACGCCGAGTCGTTGATCCGTCTTTATACTTGATGGTCATAGTTTGTTCATATACAAAATTGCAGGTGTACGCAATATGGAATTTGTCTCCTTGTTACATGCAAGGTATAATAATGATGTCTTATATAATCTAATTATGACAATGCATTGAAATTCTCGGCTGGGGTTGTAATCAAGAATAAATTGTTTATGTGTTGAATAAAATGCATGTCAATTAGATTTATGCATATGATCAAATTGGTGACTTGACAAATATTCCATGGTTTTTGTTCGATTGGGACATAGTAAGACATAATGATTGAATTACACTATAGCCAAAGCTGACAGGTTCATTGTGTTCTTAAAATAATCACACTATCTAGGTAGCCATGACATATTGCTATATGTCAATCATGGCTTGTAGGACCCAAAGATTAATCGGGACAATTAATTCTTTTGGGAGTACTAATGTGTTAGTACAAGTCTTACTACCAGCTTAGTGATGAACCTAGGGATGTCACACATCATAAACAATTAGATAACATGGAACAAGAGAGAAATAATGTTGCAAATGTTTTTGCAATTACTGCAATCGAATTGTGTTGATCTAAAATTAAATTAAATGAGCCTACGTGCATATGATGCACACGCATGCCCAAAGTGAATATATGTTAATGTATTCCAAATGCACACATAAAGATTATGTCATTTTTATTTTTATTTATATATATATATATATATATATATATATATAAAGGGATTGATGAATTATTTTTTCATTTAATTAATTAATCAATGTGCACATGGTCAGCAATTGTCGCTGACCATGTGCATTTCTTTTTAATAATATATATATATATATATATATATATATATATGGGATGCTTCGTGCATGATGGTCAGCAACATCATGCATGAATCATGCAATCTTGCATGACAATCAACAACTATTGCTGATCCGAGAGGGAATTTTTAAATGCCGCTTCAAGGAAAGATAAGTAACGGTTGCAAAAGATAGAGAGAAAGGCATGCGTGTTCTTGTGTGTTCGTACACGAGAAAGAAAAGGGATTCTCTCATTTGGGCCGTGGCTAAAAACATCAAAGATACGGGGATTGTCTTCACGAGATTGCTAGCACAATCATAGTAGTGATTATCTAAAAGTTTTCTCTTCCATTTGACGTCCATTGGTGGTGTGTCTGAACTAAAGATCCGACGTTTGTGGGGCTCGAACTGAAGAACATCCGAACCAATTCGTTTGAAGTGCGCTTCGAGAGATAATTTGTTTAACTCCATTTTATATTCAGATTTTTTATTAAAACTCATGAACAACGCCTTTGGAAAATCATGTATAAAATATATCATTTTTGTTTCCGCTATATTTTTGTTAATTTTACCTATACATGAGTCATGAAACCCTAACAATGATATTGGAGCCAACCATACGCCTTTTTCGTGCATTTAATTGATTTATAGTTCATACATATTTTTGCGTTCTAATGGCCAATTTACTTTTGTTAAGAGAATCTCTTGCTCTTATGTGGTCTATAGAAGTTGATTAATTTATGTGATAAATTTAATCAACTAAGCAAAAATTGGAACTAAATCAATTTTGAATCAAAAATTCATAACTTGTTATACTTTGTGTTTATATTCTATGAATGATTCGCGATTGTGAATTTAAAGATGATAATGCAACTTCCGTTTGAAATCACGCTCGTGAAATTTGTTTTAAATCGATTTTGATTTCTTGACGTGGTTTGCATTGTTCGGTTTTAAATTTAATTAAATGCAGAATTTTATTTATGCCTTCCGAAGCTTTAAATTTTGAATTTATGGCTCGTAAGGAAGGGTGGTGATCATGGAAAAATCTCTAATCATTATGATTGTTGTATGGATGAATGTATGATGATTACATGTATTCTTTTTGGGGTTGTAATTATTAAATGGAGGCTGCGTCCTTCCTTTTATATTTATTTTTATGAAATGTAATTTTAGCATAGTTTAGTATATCAATTGTTGATGTAAATGCTACGAGAGATTAGGAGCCATTGGATGAGCCATTAAGCCAGTGAGCTCTATGGGCCCGATCTTTGAAGAGTTCAAAGATTCAAGAAGAAATTAAGGGCAGGTCTCTATTATTAAAACATTAAAATGGCTAATGGATCTCTTTGGCTCAAGACCCATTGAACTATAATTCCATGATCACCACGTAGGATAGATATTTATATGATATCTATTTATTTTTTTGTCAGACTATGATATCTATTTATTTATTGTGTTTATGTTATCGTGCATGTTAAACCGGTTAATGTGCAAAGTGAGACTGTTAATAACGACCCAAATCTCCTTATTAATAATATTAAGTCGAAACGGGTTTCGGATTCGTGGCCTTCCATTGTCGCGGTTTGATCCAATTTTATGGTGGTTGATTAATCAGCTATGGATACATAGGGGTTAATTACCATTCATAATATTGGGTCACTCCTTTATGCATGTGATGCTGTGGGGTTGGAGCCAAATGATTCCTAATAACTGTCAGGTGAGGGAATCGTTTGTGCTTTCAATACTTGCGTGAGACAATGGGCTAGACTTAACTATGATCATGATGCCAATAACTGTTAGGTGAGGCTTTCATGGTCTAGAGGCTGAAGTTATGATTAGGACTCGCATATGATGCATTGAACAAGTTGGTTCACTCACTAAGTTCATAGAACACTAATAATTGTTAGGTGAGGTGGGCTTTGGGCTAGTGAGACTCCAATCCCCACTAGTAATCTTTACCCAACAAAGATTACCGCTTCCTATCTTAAGGAGTATGGGATTCGAATATAAATTTAGTGGGAGGATCTATTTCATTTAAAGGCTAAAATGAAATAGTTATTTTGAAAGATAGAATGACTAACAATTTATTTTCTACAACAGATATATTATCACTTTGAAAATGGTGACCACAAACCCACTCGCTTCTATACTCGACAAAAATTGTTTGACTGGACCCAATTTCACTGACTCGGTGAGGAATTTGAAAATTGTTCTCAATTCAAAAAAAATTGGGTATATGCTTGATGAAAAGATGCCAAATTCCTTTCCTGAAAGTGAGACCCAAGAGGAGCGTGTCACTCATGATAAGTGGCTTGACAATGACTTAAAAATTAGGTCATATATGGTTGCTTCGATGAATAATGAATTACAGAAGAAGTATGAATCTATGGAAGATGCTAGGTCGATCATTTTGCACTTAAAGAAATACTTTGATGAGAATGGTCGAACCTCTAGATATGAGATATCTAAGGCATTGTATCGTATGAGAATGGCTAAAGGATCATCAATTAATGATCATGCTTTGAAAATGATCTGGTACATTGAAAAATCGGCTAGGCTGAATCTCGTTATGGACAACTGTTGGATAAATTCTCTTCAGGTATTTTGAAGTTGACAAAACATTTTCCTCGCCTAGTCTCGAAGACTTACGACTCTCTTTGTCAAAGTCCGAAGATCAAAGTATGAAGATTTACAGACTCTTACCGACAAAGTCCGAAGCTAGCAAGACTCAAGTTTCAAAGTCTACCCTCATGGACAGTCTCCAGACCAACTTCTATTATGATCTTATATGGTTTTTACTCTAACGGCTAGAGAATATCTTTCTACTGGATTCAGCACTAGAAGATCTTATTTTCGTATTCGAATATGTATAGATTCTCTAAAGATTTCGCAACTTATATTTGGAAGGATCTACTTATGGAAACCAATATCCCGATTGTATGGGCGAGGGGATTGATGGGCTATCAACACTTACCTTAAAGAGCTCGAGATCTCTAAATTGATTCTGTCCAACGGGTTGATTGGAAGAACTTCTTTGGAAGGTGCCAACGGTAATGAAGGCATGAAGAAGTATATAAAAGAGATGCTCCAGTTGTTGAAGGGTGCCGAATAGAAGAATTCTAAAGTCTGAATCTCTTTTTCTATTTTGTGATCTTATTCATAGAGCGTTATATGTAATCAAAATAGAGATCATATTGTGGTGAGACCTTGAGGAAGTGTAGTAGAGCTTCTACACTTTGTGGACTCAAGAGCGTGAGACTGTAATCACTCTTTTTGATTCTTAGTGAAATTCAGCCAAGGGCTGTCCGTGCGGGAGAGTGGACGTAGGCTTGGTCTAAGCCGAACCACTATAAACTGAGTCTTGATTCTTTATCCCTAATCCTTTTATCTTTCATTACTTTCATTTGCTGCGATTGTTGGTTTTAATTCTTTAATCTCTCATTCGGATTAAATTGTTGAAATTGCTTTAATCACCTAATCACCCCCCCTCTAGGTGCTAATTCTAGTCCTAACAACAATGAGTTAGCTGTGGATTTAATCCTCCAATCTTTACCTGATTCCTTCTCTGATTTTGTCCAAAACTTTCACATGCATGAGATGGAGAAAACTCTCGCTGAGTTACATAGCATGCTAGTAGTTTATGAGAAGAAAATACACAACACATTACCAAATGTAGTGGCTATGGCTAAGGCTTCTTCTTCAAGGGGTAAGACTATTATAAAGAAAAAAAAAATGGAAGAGGCCTATCAAACCTATTGTCCAACCAAAACCCAAGATTGAAAAAGGGAAATGTCATTACTGTGGTATCAAGAGGCATTGGAAGAGGAACTGTAAGAAGTACCTCGCGAGCTTGAAGGTCAAGCCCAAGGACCAACCTTATGAAAGTATGGTATCTATGCTTATTGAAATTAATCTTATGGTTAGTGCTGAATCAAGCTCATGGATTCTAGATTCTGCTACAACTTCACATATTCGTATGTCTTTGCGGAATCTAGAAACAAGCAGGATGCTAGAGCGAAATGAGATTGTCCTGACATTTGTCAATATAGAAAGAGTTGCTGCGTTAGCTATAGGGACTTTTTGTTTATGTTTGTCTTATGGACATGTATTGGTTTTAAAGAACTGTTTGCATTATAAGAATGTTGTTACGAACATCATCTCTATACCTCGTTTGGGTAAAGAGAATTATGAATTTTCTTTCACTGATGATGTATGTTCTATTTATCATGATAGAAGAGGTGTCGGTTCTAGCTTATTTAACCAATAATCTTTATACCATTACAATGTCTAGTAATGTGATTACCGATGTCAATAAGCAAAATAGAATTTATATGAATGCCATAACTAATAAACGCCCTATAGACAGTCCAAATAAAAAGTATGTTTGGCATCTCCGATTATGTCATATTGGAGAAGACAGAATTAACAAGTTGAGTAATGACGGATACATTGATCCATCAAATTTTGAGTCATATCGAATTGTGAGGCATGTCTTCAAGGAAAAATGACCAAAGCGCCCTTTTGTGGGACATAGTGCACGGGCTGCTGACATATTAGGATTAATACATACAGATGTATGTGGACCAATTAATGAAACTGCTAGAGGTGGTTATAACTACTTCATTACCTTCACCGATGATCACTCACGGTATGGTTATTTATACCTTATGAAGTATAAATTTGAATCCTTTGAAAAGTTCAAGGAATTCAAGGCCAAAGTTGAGAAACAAACAGGAAAATGTATTAAGGCTTTTCGATCAGATCGAGGAGGTGAATACCCAAAACTGAATTCCTGGATTATCTTAAAGAGAATAGTATTTTATCACAATGGACACCACCTGGAACTCCAGAACATAATGGTGTATATGAACAAAGAAATCGTACTTTATTAGATATGGTGCGATCTATGATGAGTTACACCGATTTGCCAATATCCCTTTGGAGATATGCCCTTGAGAGAGCTGTATATATACTGAACAGAGTACCGTCCAAATCTGTTCCAACTACGCCCTATGAGATATGGCATAGTAGGAAACCTAGTCTTAATCATATTAAGATTTTAGGTTGTCCAGCTTTCATAAAAAAGTTGAAAATGGAAAAATTGGAGGCAAGATCTGAACAAGGTCGCTTCATTGGATATCCAAAGGAAACTCTTGGATATTATTTCTATTTTTATTCGGACCAAAGAATTTTGGCAAGCAAGCATGCTTCTTTTTTGGAGAATCAGTTCATCCAAGAACGTGGTGCTGGGCAGAAAATAGTCTTATAGGAAGAAAATAATGAAGTACCAAACAACCGAGTTCGGATACCAATCTCTGATTCAGTGGGAGCTTCTGATACACAACCTCTTAGGAGAAGTGCGAGAACGTCTTGTCCACCTTCTCGTTGTAGACACTCGGTTGAACATATTGACCTATTATTCATTATGAATGATAATGATCAACCTAGTGATCCTAAAACCTATGAGGAGGCGATGTCGAGCATTGATTCTGGTAAATGGCTAAAAGCCATGAAATCCGAAATGGATTCAATGTATTCCAATGAAGTTTGGACCTTAATTGACATGCCTGATGCTATTATACCAATTGGTTGTGAATGGATCTTCAAGAGGAAGATGAATGCTGAAGGTCAAATTGGAAATTACAAAACACAGCTGGTGGCGAAACAATATCGTCAAAAAGAAGGAATTGATTATGACAAAACTTTCTCACCTGTGGCCATGCTAAAATTCATTTGAATTATGTTGACTATAATTGCACACCTTGATTTTGAGATATTCCAAATGGATGTCAAAATGGCTTTTCTAAATGGTTTTCTCGAGGAGGACATCTATATGGAATAGCCACGGGGTTTTGAATCCAATAGTGAAAAACGGAAGGTGTGTAAGCTTAAGAGATCAATTTATGGACTCAAACAAGCCTCCAGAAGTTGGAATATCCGTTTTGATGAGGTAGTCAAATCATTTGGCTTCGTAAAAAATCCGGATGAACCTTGTGTATACAAGAAGATCAGTGGGAGTACAATTGCATTTCTAGTTTTGTATGTCGATGATATACTTTTGATTGGAAATGATGTACCGATGATATCATCAATACAAATATTCTTGTCACAGAAATTCTCCATGAAAGATTTAGGAGAGGCAACCTGAATTTTAGGTATCAAAATCTATAGAGATAAATCAAGACGATTGATTGGCCTCTCACAATCTACGTACATAGACAAAGTGTTAACACGTTTTAACATGCAATGTTCCAAAAAAGGATTATTTCCTTTTAGGCAAGGGATCCGTCTTTCTAAAGAAATGTCTCCCCACACTCCTAAAGAAAGAGAGCGGATGGCAAAGATACCATATGCATATGCTATTGGAAGCATAATGTATGATATGCTATGTACTAGACCTGATATTGCACATGCTGTAAGTATTACTAGCAGATATCGGTCTAATTTAGGAGAAGAGCACTAGATAGCAGTCAAGAATATTCTTAAGTACTTGCGAAGGACTAAGGATCTATTCTTGATATATGGAGAAGGAGAATTTAAAGTCGTAACTTAGGGTCCGTTAGTTTCGCGGAAAATAATTTCCGGGAAAATATTTTCCGGATTTTTCGACATCCGTTTCACGGAAAATGAATTCCTTGAGGAAAATGTTTTCCATCAAAGGAAAAAGTCTTCTAAAGAAGGGGAAAATGTTTTCTACTTTTGAAAAGTGGAAAACATTTTCCTCACTTGATCTGTCTTATCTCACACTTTTACAAATCCTGACTTTCTCCTCCCCTTTCTTTTTCTTATTTTCTTTTTTCATTCGAATTATTTTTTAATTTTCTTTTTCTTTTTTTAATTCAAATTATTTTTAATTTCCTTTTTCTTTCATTTTTCTTTTTTTTTTTTTCCCATCTTCTTATTTCTTGGCTAGTCATCGACCAAGTGAATCTCAAGCTCGTCGATCTCAAACTTGTGCTTGTCAATCTAACGAGCCTCGAGCTTGACGCTCGTGCTCGCCAACTGGGAGCGGAAAATATTTTCCTTACGAACGCCGGAAAATATTTTCCGAAACATTTTCAGGTTTTAGCCGAACACCAGAAAATATTGTCATTTTCCGGGAAAATAACTTCTGGAAAAATATTTTCCGGAAATGGCTCATTTTCTGCGTAAACGAACGGACCCTTATACGATTCCGATTTTCAATCGGATCCTAATGATTATAAGTCTACGTCTGGGTTTGTTTTTACATTCAATGGTGGTGCGGTTAGTTGGAAGAGTTCTAAACAAAGCATAACTACCGATTCCACCATTGAGGCGAAGTATGTAGCCGCTTTTGAAGCAGCAAAGGAAGCCGCTTGGATGAAGAAGTTTATTTCTAAACTTGGAGTCGTTCCCTCAATTGAGCAACCGATTACATTGTTTTGTGACAACAATGGGGCGATAGCTCAAGCCAAGGAACCAAGGTCTCACCAAAAGTCCAAGCACATTGAGAGACGCTTCCATCTCATAAGAGAAATTGTTGGGAGAGGTTATCGCATTGCAGAAAATTGCCTCGGCGAAAAACGTGGCAGATCCCTTCACTAAGGCCTTACCTTAGTCTTCTTTTGAAAGGCATATTGACAAAATGGGTTTGAGGTACCAGACAAGTTAGCTTTAGTGCAAGTGGGAGATTATTGGATGTATGCCCTAAAACTACCATGTAATAGTTATATATTAGGGATTTTAGTTGTACTATGATTATTATTATTATTTAATTAATGGTAGTGATGTATTCATTCATTTATTCAATTATTTTATACTTAGGAATAATTCCTTAAGATCAGTTGTAACTAGACTTATTCTTGAGACGTTAAGAATATATGTGACGGGTTCATAGTTAGACTGAATCTTTAAATCATTCCCGGTCGATAGATTATTGAGTGGATATTAATAATCCTGTTCAGACCGGTGTATTCTTAACTTCACAATTAAGTATTGGATACTTAAGGGAATGATGAGTCGCAAGTCGTTGGGTATTGTGATGCCTGAGTTAGAACACGAGTGTTTGTATTAGACAAGTTCAGTGAATGTGATGCATATGGAATGATTAGTTCTTTTTTCATTTAATTAATTAATCAATGTGCAGATGGTCAGCAATTGTTCCTGACCATGTGCAATGCACATCACATGTGCATTTCTTTTTAATAATAATAACTTAAAAAAAAATATATATGGGATGCTTCATGCATGAATGGTCAATAACAGTTGCTGACTCGGGCATGAATGGTCAGCAACCATTGCTGACCATTCATGCACGAATCGTGCAATCATGCATGATGATTAGCAACCGTGTTGCTGATCTAAGAGGGAATTTTTAAATGCCGATTAAAGGAAAGATAAGTAACGGTTGCAAAAGATAGAGAGAAAGGCGGGTGTGTTCTTGTGTGTTCATACACGAGAAAGAAAAAGGATTCTCTCATTTGGGCCGTGGCTAAAAACATCAAAGATATGGGAATTGTCTCCATGAGATTTCTAGCATGATCATAGTGGTGATTATCCGAAAGTTCTCTCTTCTATTCGACGTCCATTGGTGGTGTGTCTGAATTAAAAGTCTGACGTTTGTGGGGCTCGAACTGAAGAACGTCCGAACCAATTCGTTTAAAGCGCGCTTCAAGAGGTAATTCGTTTAACTCCCTTTTATATTCATATTTTTATTAAAATGCACGAACAACGCTCAGAAAATCATGTATAAAATATGTCATCTTTGTTTTCGCTGTATTTTTGTTAATTTTACCTATACATGATTCATGAAACCCTAACAGCTTCTAGCTTATTAATATGATGACAAAATTGACGTACTGTCATAAAGGCTTAAACATTTTAAAGCTCGTTTTGAATCTCCATGTTGATAAATTTCTTCGTTGTACCAATATCCCTAGACATTAAAATCATCCGCTTTTTTTTTTTTTTTTTTTAATGTATGAACGGTGATATTGGAAAAATTTATCCTTTGTTCCAAATATCCCTAAGCATTAAAATCCTTGCATTGTTTTCTTTAGCTGAGAAAGCATCAATTAAGATATCAAGACTCTAGAAAGGCATAGGCAGAGAAACATAAACCCATTCTACAGGAGAAATGGCTTTAAATCCCAACATAGAGCTTAGCCAAACTGTGGCTCACGAGCCACAACAAGAAACATCCGAGGATCCCCGAATCAATGTTGAGACCGACGGGGGTGAAAACCTCCGTGAAGATGAGCCGAGGCCACCCGACTCCGAGTGGATCATCTCCATCAATAAGAACCTCGACCGAGCTGAGCAGGACAACATGGCACGCTCATGGGCAAAGCGCTCCATTTACCGGATCCCGCACCATCTCAAGGATGGCAAGGAGAAGGCCTGCGTCCCCCAGATTGTCTCCCTCGGTCCGTACCATCACGGTGACGAGCGCCTCCGCGAGAAGGACAAGGACAAGTGGCGCGGCCTCGTGTGCATGCTCAAGCGCAACAATCAAAAGATAGAGGACTATCTAGACGCAGTGAAGCAGGTCGAGGAGAGAGCCCGTGCTTGCTATGAGGGGGCGATAACCATGAGCAGCAAGGAGTTCGTAGAGATGATGGTTCTTGATGGATGCTTTGTGATCGAGTTGTTCCGGGGATGGTCCGAGGGGTTTGGTGAACTTGGCTACACTTGCGATGATCCCATCTTCTCCTCGTTGCGGGGTTCGATGCGCTTGATCCAGCGGGACATGATCTTGCTCGAGAATCAGATCCCGCTCTTCATACTTGACCTATTGTTTTGCCTCCAACGCGGCCGACCCGACCAAGACGGGCTCTTGGCCAAGCTAGCGCTCGAGTTCTTCTACTCTCTGAGGCCGAAAGACTACCCCCTTCATTGCATTGGGTCGAAAAGGCTGGAGTCTGACCCGTTACCCTGTGAGGGTGAGCTCCAAGAGTGGGCAGTCCATTGCCTTGTATCGTTCCAGCCGAGCCTCCAGTACTCGAGCACAGAGCGGGCAGTCCATTGCCTCGAATTGTTCCGGTGGAGCCTCCTGTACCCAGGCCCGAAGTGGGCAGCGACTCAAGAGTTGTCACAAATTGGGCAACAGTCCGTCCACTGTGTGACTGAGCTTCGGAAAAAAGGGATCAAGTTCAGAAAGGGGGAAGTGGGGGGTTTTTGGAACATCCGGTTCAAGGACAGGACCCTCGAGTTTCCCCGGCTTGTGATCGAGGATACGACGAGGTCACTTTTCCTCAACTTGATAGCCTTCGAGCAATGTCACTTCAATTGTCGCAAGGACGTCACCTCGTACCTGATCTTCATGGACAACTTGATTAACTCCACCAAGGACGTGGAACACCTCCATGATTGCGGGATCTTGGAGCACTGGCTCGGGAGCGATGCCGAGGTCGCTGACCTCTTCAACCAGCTTTGCAAGGAGGTGGTATCAGTCAACAACGTCAGTTATCTCTCTGAACTCTCTAAAGATGTGAACACTTACTTGGACAACAAGTGGAATGGCTGGATAGCTAGTCTCAAGCTTAAGTACTTCAGTAATCCCTGGTCAATCATTCCCTCAATGTTTAGAGCTGTTTGCTGGATATTACAAAGCAACTAAGACCCCCAAAACAACAGGCACGTGACTTCTATATATTCAAATAATAGCATCAAACAGGAGAGACTTGACACAATGTCCATAGTTAAGTGCAAGAAGAGTAAGAATTATCCTGCATTAATTATTCATTATCCATTACCATAATATAGCATGAGTCCTGATAGCAGAACAATAAGAAAAAATAAAATTGTCGAAGGTTTCATAGCACAGCATGTCAATTTGACTAGAACACACAACGTCAGACACATTTACATGATGAACAGAAAACACACTCCTTGAAAGATGAGATTAGACTTGTATGGTTATTCCTCATGTACATACAGGGAAAGCATTGGGGAAGGGATGCCATAACCATTGAAGAGACCGTTAATTGATACCTAGAAAAGGGAAAAATCTGATCTGCTTCGGCATCATGTTTTCGCTGCGACGTGTCTCCCTCAAATGACTGTAAAGCATGAACCAGTATCGACAAGCATTTCTCCTAATAATGTTTTTCTGAAGAAATCTCCTCCAGTGCGTTGCACGATACTTGCTGAACTTCATCATCGTGAATCTACTTTTATGCACAATAAATATATTAGGTTTAGTTCATGGCTAGATTTACAGTTAAGCGCCTTTGGTCAGGAATACTTATTGACACAATATATTGGATGGTACGTGACATGTAGATACAAGAGACGTGCTTTCGAGAAGCGAAACATTACTATAAGGTTCAAAATGCCGCCAAAATTTCAATGATCCATTTCTTTCAAAACTTTCCTGCAATTAAACCAATGAGCGGCTGCATCAAACAACAGGCAAAGCACCAGCAGCCTTTAAGGCAGAACGCAGAACATATGACTGATAGCTAATTCCAAAGCACTTCTATACTTAAAGCATTTGCTACCAGAAAAAACTCCATCACACAAACAAATTATAGACTTAACGGAGCTTCACCTAGAGGAAGTCAATCGAAACAAAATACTGTAAATTTCCAAGGTAACGAAGGAAGTGGTCTTTCCATCAGCTTCAGTTTCCACATACCATTCATGAATTCTTGCTCTGTTTGGTAAACATGGAGGAGAGGAAAATGGAAGGAACATTACAATTTTCCCTCCTCTCCTCCTCACAAAAGTTTTGAGATTTTTACCCCACTATCCTCACCCACCCCTCATCTCCTGTCCCTCTCTTCCTTTCCAAACAAAGCATAAATGGTGGAGCTGTGAAGTTGATACATTAAGTTGAATTAAAAGGTAAGTTTTGCCAGTGATCAATGGGAATCAGGGAGCAGTTCAAGCCTACTCTTGAACTTTTAGGAGTGCATGATGATCATTAAGGAAGTCCTCTGTGATGCTGCTACATCATGACAAAACACACAACCACCCCGGCGGGGTGGGCGTGGCCTTCCTTGGTAGGCCTGCCCCGTGGAGTAGCCATTAGCAGTTACCCCAAAAGGGTATAATTCCTCTGCTTTTAGGCGAGCTACTTCATTCTGCTCAATCCTTCCAATTTTCAATTTTATCTGTTAGAAAACTGCACTTCCTATACCTTATTAGCCGGTACAGGAGCCCTATACTATGGAACTAACCAATATCCTGTGCACCATTCTCCTTGTCTTATGCCTGTTCTTTTTGCTTATCTTGCAAAACGGGACCTAAAAAAGACAGAAACAACTGCAGAATTGGCAGACATCTCAAGCGAACAGGATGAAAGAACCAGCAACACAATCAAACGATTGATCAACCTCATCTAGCAAGACAAGTTCCTCAATCAAACTGCCAACTTAATTCCAGAGAGGACCTCCATTTCGATTTTCTTGCCCATTTCCACATGACAAGTTCCTTGAACAAAAAGACTTTAAATCAGAGGCTATTTTACAGAGAAAAAGGCACGAGACGTCTGGGAATACCTAGAGTGCACAGAGGAAGTATCCCTTGAGCCAAGATAGATTGCAATTGTATAGACATCGCTTGGGATGCCCTAAAGCGCTCATGGTATCACTCCGATCAATACTGTGAAAGCCGAATCATTTCTTCAAATAGTGGAATTGGCAAAGATGGGATTCAAAGCATAGAGAAGGCTATCTAATTCAAAACAGTTCCTCTACCAAATTCTAATAATTCTATCTGGTTTTGTTCTTAAATCCAATCCCATCATAGCACATGCTTTCACATATAGTAAAGTGGTGTAAGCTTGACTAAGACAGAGATCTTCAAAGAGAACCTTTTCTCTCTTATTGAAAAGTAGTGGCAATGTCATTATGATGTGAGGCTCCAAAAGCAAGCCAAGAACTTTCCACTTTGAGCTACTTCAAACTCTAGTAGCCACCTCCTCCCGTTCTGTACTGGGCTTCAGCCGCCTTCTCTTCTTTCATCTTCTCGATTGTTTTGTGGATTTTAGGATTATGGAAACGATCCCGAACATACTTTCTCTCTTCTGCTTGTATCTCTTTGATAGCACTTGGGTAAGGATTAGGAGGTCTCTTGCCTTGAAACTTCGCAATCTGCTTCAGTCGAGCATATGCCTGCTTGTTTGCCTTCTTATCTAGTCGGTCCATCTAAAAATCCAGCAGTGATGCCAACATTTAAGGATCAATAACAAGCGAAATGCAAGATAGACAATTGAATAAATGAAGGAAGGAAGATCAAAGAATCTTGTGTGAGGGCGGACTGTAACCCAAGAAGGCAATAACTTACATCTGCTACAGCCATAGCCTCTTCCTCACTAACTCCACTTTCCTTCAACTCAAGGACTCGTTGACTGAAAAAATGGGCTGAAGGGGGGTCAAAACCACATATTCTATTTCAACAGAAGGTCTCAAAGAAGTTAATGCTTTTACAGAATTAAATGTGAATAAACCACGTGCGTCAACAGCAATAAGAAACAAACATATAAAGCATTTGTTAGAAAGTGATGCATAAGTATCTTTCTATTTTATTTACCGTTTTGGTTATACAATTTCTTTCAGTTCCAATGCCACAGTGCTTTATTTAGTGACGTGCAATTTTAAAATCCTTATATCATGGTCCTCAGTTAGAATTAAGATAGATATTAGTTTACTTTTCTTTGATTATGAATGATAGACAATTTAGCCAAAAAATCATGCTAGTTACAGAGTAAATTACATGGTGTTGGGATCGTCGGATCCCCAGAAACGGATTCGGCACCTAAAACCGAACCCTTAAATCATATGCGGAAGATAAGCCCGGGAATGTCACGTATCACCGATCGTAAAGCACACCACGGAATCGAGCGTACCTTGTTAGCCACAGATTAGACACCGATGCCGTATTGAGGAAGAGGATTCAGTCCCGTTCGATCCGATGTCGAAAATTCGCCAAAAAGGGAAGATGGCGTCGCTTCTTGACTTTTGAGAGAGAGAGAGAAATCTTGAAGAGAAAGTGTACGTCCGTACAAATAATACCAAGAGGTACGTTCTTTCTCTCTCTCTTCCCTTTTATAGGTTCCCCTTTCCACGGGCCTAATTCCCGTGGGCCGGGCCTTTAGGCCCATCGTGGCCGGGGCAACTTAGGCCCATGAGTAAATCCATCATCTCCCACTCGCACATGGTGGATCAAAACCAACATGGGCGGATAGGCCCAACTGAGGCCCATCAACTGAAAATCCCTCTTTTCCTCTTTCAACATTCATACCAGGTGAATAATCCGTGCGATCAAAGATACTTTGAGAGCTCGTTGCTATACATCCGTTAGGAATATATAGCAGCTCATATTGGGCATCATTTTCCGAGTAAATTTAGTATGCTTACCCTAGATCGATCGATCACATTTATATCTCTCTTTAATCTCATTTGAACAATGATATATTTATTGTATTCACAATTATGATTATCCCAAAGACAGTCATAATTGGTCGACCGTGAATACAAAACCACAATGTGATTCTACAAATCCGATCTTCCTCTTTCCTTCAAACTCTCAATTTCAGTTCAACTTGCTTTTCTAGAAATGTCCCATTAGATCGAATCAACTCATGACCATTGGCAACATTCTAAGATAGCAAACACTTAATAGAAATCTTGAGAATAAGTAAGAGTCATGAGGGCACTATAATTGAAGAACTCTATTCCTCAAGAGTCTCACACGTCATAAAAGTTGAGATCAAACTTTTGTCACTTTTATAGGTCGTCTCATGCATACGTAGTATGAAATACGTATTACGGTATTAACTCCTTTCCCATGGAGCGTATGTCTATACCATCAATACCGTACAGATGATAGTTCAGACATACCCAATGTCTAACTTGAGTTCACGTATTTACTCATTCACAAAATTCATCGAACTCACATCCGGCATCTTAGACGATAAAGTAAAATGTGTGGGTAATTTTACTTTCGGACATCGTAAGTATTATGTCCTCATCTTAACACTCAGTTAAGGCGACATACGTATTTTAAGCTTGAGCTCTCGATTATCACCTAGATAATAAGCTTAAAAATCGTCTCATCTCTATTTATCACATAGTAAATAGAGGCGATTACCCGTGTGAGTGGACTAATCTCTTATCTGTCCGACATACTTTCTCAACATAATATAATGCACTAAGCATTAAGATGCATAAAGATCAAACAAAAACTCATAGGCATTAATAATGAAACAACACTAGTTCATACATGTGAACAATTCAGGGAAATTACAATCCAAGACATCGACTCTACGCAATCCTAGAGATTTTACATGACCACAAACACATCTCTAGGTATTGGCTTTGTCATAGGATCTGCTACCATTCTATGCGTAGATATGTACTGTAAGTTCACATCCTTTCGTGCAACCATATCCTTGACAAAGTTATACTTGGTATCTATATGTTTGGTCTTGTCATGATATTTTGGATCTTTAGTGTACGCTATAGCTGCTTGGCTATCACAGTTAACCAATAACGGATGTGCAGCTTTATCAATAACACCTAAATGATCCAAAAATCTCTTAAGCCAAACTCCTTCTTGTACTGTTGCTGATAATGCCACGAACTCAGCTTCCATCGTGGATAAGGCTATACACGTTGGTTTCTTACTGCTCCATGATATGGCGCCATTGTTCAGTAAGAAAGCAAAACCAGAGGTAGATTTCCTTTCATCTAAATCTCCTCCCCAATCAAGCATCTCGAATAGCCTTCAAGTCGCAGATCCTTTCCTTGGTAATTCAACTTGAAATCAGCAGTTCCCTTCGAATACCTCGTATTCTCTTCACGGCTTTCCAATGTGTGGACCCGGATTGGATTGGTATCTACTCACCATTCCAACTGCAAAACATATGTCGGGTCTTGTACACATCATAGCGTACATCAAGCTCCCAACTGCACTAGCATAAGGAACACGTTTCATTTGTTCCTTTTCTTGTGGAGTCCTCGGACACAGTCTATGGCTCAATCCTTCACCTTTTGCAATAGGAGTATCTATGGGTTTACAATCTTGCATACGAAATCGTTCAAGAACTTTATTTATATATGTTTCTTGCGAAAGAGACAACGATCTCTTCGAACGATCTCTTGAAATCTTAACTCCAAAAATGTATGCAGCCTCACCCATATCCTTCATCTCAAAGTTGGAAGACAACCAACTCTTGACAAAAGTATGAACAAACTCCATATTGCTTCCGGCAATCGATATATCATCAACATATAATGATATGATCACAAATTGATCCTTGGATCTTTTGATATATACGCAATGATCCTCATCAATCATTGTAAAATCATATGCCATTATGGCATTATGAAAACGTATATACCATTGTCTCGATGACTGCTTAAGGCCGTATATCGATCTCAAAAGTCGACATACCTTTTCTTCTTGGCCTTTCACTATGAAACCAGTAGGTTGTTCCATGTATATTTCTTCCTCTAATTCTCCATTGAGGAAAGCAGTCTTCACATCCATCTGATGTAATTCAAGATCCATACTCGCTACTATTGCCAGAATAATGCGAATCGAGGTAAATCTCACTACAGGAGAAAACGTATCTTCATAATCAATTCATTCCTGTTGATTATACCCCTTCGCAACAAGGCGGGCCTTATGCCTTTCTATCGAGCCATCAGCCTTTCGCTTTATTTTGAGAACCCACTTGTTCCCAATAGCTCTGCGTCCTTTTGGAAGATCAACCAGTTCCCAGACTTGATTTGATTTCATTGACTCCATTTCCTCTTCCATTGCATGAATCCATTTTTCCTTACTAGGGCAATTCAGAGCCTCATTAATATTTCTAGGTTCATCCTCATCTTGTGGAGCAACCACAAAAGTTTCCCCTTCAATGTCAAAACGTCGACGGGGAATACTTTGGCGACTTGTTCGCCGTATGGGAGATTGTATACTTTGTATATCATTCCCCATTATGCTCCCACTTGGATTAGACAATGATGATGTCGTCTCATTATATGGTTGGAATTGAGAATGAGTTGAATTCAATTAATCACTTCTCATATTACTCCCACTTGGACGAACTCCACTAAGATCATTATCTTGATCCGAGGTTTCAAATAGGGAGTTGTCTTCCCCTATTTCACCATTCTTAGGAAATTCATTCTCTAAGAATGTGACATCCCGTGATTCAAATTCAGTTATACTCCCACTTTCCTGCCCACCTATGAACACATACCCTTTCGAGTGTTCCGAGTATCTTATGAAAATACTCTTCTTTCCTCTGGGACCCAATTTCCCAAACTTGTGAAAGGACTCATGTGTATAGGCAGCACAACCCCATGGCTTAAGAAAACTTAAGTCCGATTTTCTACCTGTCCATAACTCATATGGAGTGGAAGTAACTGATTTGGAAGGCACACGGTTAAGTATATAGGCAGAAGTTAACAACGCATCACTCCAAAAGGTGATAGGTAAGTTAGCATGCGCCATCATGGACCTAACCATTTCCAAAAGTAGGGTTCTGTTTCTTCTCTCCGCAACACCATTTTGTTGAGGAGTATATGGAATAGATAATTGTCTTTCTATTCCTTTTTCATCACATAATTTTCTGAACTCATCAGATAAATATTCTCAACCTCGATCGGATCTCAATGCTTTTATTTTCTTGTCTAATTGATTCTCTACCAGGTTCATAAACCTTTTGAAACAACTTATTGCTTCCGATTTGTGAGAAATCAAATAGACATATCCGAATCGAGTATAATCATCTATAAAAGTGATGAAATAAATAGCCCCATGCCTTCCTCTCACATTCATTGGACCACAGACATCAGAATGGATTAAGTGCAGAGGAAATTCAGCTTTTTTACCTTTTCCAAATGGTTTCCTTATCGTTTTCCATTCTAGGCAATGCTTACAGATGGGCAAATCGACTTTTTCAATATTGCCCAACAAGCCCTCTTTGGCTAGTCTATTCATACGCTATTGGCCAATGTGACCAAGTCTAGCATGCCATACATTCACATCATTATCATATGTATTGTGAGACGTGAGAAGGGAATAACAAACATTTGCATTAACATAATCAATATCCAATACAATGAAACCATCCAGAAAATAACCACAACCATAGTAATTTGTATTCAAAAACAAATCCACACCTCTATCATAGAAGTTCATATTAAAACCTAATTTAACCAACACTAAAACAGACACTAAATTCCGACGAATTTCCGGAGCATACAACACATCATGTAGGAACAAAATGCGTCCACCACGCATATTCAGTTGGCATGTGCCAATTCCTTTCACTTCAGCTCTGGAGTTGTTTCCCACATAGATCCACTTAGTTCCAGTTGGTACTTGTCGGAATTCCACGAAGGATCCTCTATCCTTCGCTACATGGTCTGTCGCTCCTGAATCCACAGTCCACAAAGGATTAGACTCAGTTAAGAATACAGAACTCGACACGAAAGCAAAGTTCTGAAAAATACAAGGGGTGCATACCTTCTTTGGCTCACGACAATCGCGAGCATAGTGACCCTTCTTGTCACAGTTGTAGCATTTCACCCTTGCAAGCTTTTTTTCATGCGAGGATGCTTTCCCCTTTCATGTTGGTTAAACTTGGGTTTCTTCCCCGAAGGACTGCTTCATTGCCTTTCCCTTTATCAAACCGGTTAGGGCGCTTGCGCTTGGAGCTCGAAGCTCCATTTGAGCTAGAACTAGCATGATAGAGTTCAGCATCCGGCTTAGCCGCCAACAGGCGGTCCTCTTCCAGCTCAAGATGACGCATTGCATCCCCAAAGGTTTTGATATTTTCATTATGAGTCGGGTGCACCTTCATATGCTTCCAACTCGAGGCAAGGAACGAATCACCGCTTGCACTTGCTGCTCATCCGTCGGGACATGGCCAGCATCTTTAAGCTCATTTATCATGTTTGACATCTTTCTAAGATGTTGCTTCATGGTCCGACCATGAGGCTTCTTATAAGAGTCAAACCTAATAGTGAGCTGCCTCGATGCCGGTCACCGAAGTATGACCAAATCTTGCCGCCAATGCTTCCCACATATCTTTGGCATTGTCAAAACGCCTAAACTCGCATGATGTCATTTTCCATGCTGCTCGCAACGTGATGCGAGCAAGAGAGTTCTTTCTTTCCACGCAGCAAATGCTTCTTTGTCTCTCTTATGCTGTGCAAGTGCTTCCTTCTTCGGGTTCTACCATGGTCAGGTTAAGAGTCTCAAGTGCTTCTTGCTCTTCCAAAGACATACTGGATTTTCATTTGCCAAATTTCATAGTTGTCACCATTGAGCTTTTCACCTTTGTTCAGCTCGGCAACTATGCTCTTTGTGGTGAAGCCATTGATCCGAACACATCGTACATATATGCACGAGTTATTAATGCCTACCATTTATGCACCCATTTTGCACAAACCCATCATATTAATTAATAATTTTAAGTAAGGTTTCGAGAATCAAAAGGTCACTATGTTTTCAATCATCCTCCAAAATCCTAACTTAAAACTATCATTAATATGATTGTCATATGCAAAATCAATTCTATGAAGCTACAAAAACTTCTATTACTACCCACAATAACTAACTACCCACAAAGAACCAAAGAATCACGAAAGCAGCAGATAATTGACATACAATATAATAATAATACTTTCACTCAATATTGCTAACAAATATGTTGCTATATCAACAACAATCAGATAGTTAACATTACATAAGATGTCCACTAAGCACACTCAACAAAAACAGCTAATACATCTTACACAAAACCTTCACACGAACTGGGAAAGATCATCTTTTGTTCAATTTCTTGATATTTTCCCTTGTAACAATGCAGTAATATTCATTAACAAAATCGTTCACAATTTTCTTATATGAAGCAGCACCGTTGACATCCCATATGCGATTCAACACATCTTGCCATTCAGGTGGAAGAGTGTTAATGAAAAATCGCACCATCTCTCGGCGTGGCATGGGATGACCATTCCATATGACCTGTTGTATCTTCCCGTTGACTTCAAGTACATGATCAATTAAGTCACCATCCTCCCATCGATTATCAGTCAACTCAGCTATCAACTTAGAAAGCTTTGCCTTTTGTTTATCGGTAATCACGCGAATAGGCGTACGTAACTGAAGAGGAGGCATTGTTCCTGCAATAAATGCAGAACAAATAAGGGATTACATATAATCCACATTGACTCAATTGGAAAAAAGAAACGAATTTTTTTTTTTTTTCGGGTCAACGGTCAAGTCAACGGTCAACGGTCGGTCAACAGTCGCGGTCAACGGTCCGGCCGGTCAGACGGTCGGGCCGGTCGCCCGGTCAGACCGATCGTCCGGTCGGACCAGTCTCCCGGTCGGGCCGGTCGGACGAACCGACCGACACGTGCCAGGCGCGTGCCGGGATGACGTCACGATGACGTCATCCGGCACGTGCGTGGCACGCGCCAGGGGCCGAACGACGCGCCATTTCGCGCCCGCGTGCATCGCACGCGCCCGGGCCGAAACGGTGCGTTCAACGCACCGTTTCGCGCGCGCGTGCGTTGCACGCGCCTGGGCGAAACGGTGCGTTTCGCGCAGGGGAGCCGAGTCGGTGCGTGCAACGCACGCGTTCCGGCAGCGCGTGGCGGCGCGTCCAGCGGCCTCTGGCGGCGCGCGACACGTCGCCGAACTCGTCTCGACGTCGCCTTCCTCCCTATGCCATTAGATTTTGATTTTGACTTACGAAAAGTAGGAAAAAATGGCGAAGAACGCTCGGGTGTCGGGATTTCTCGCCCCGATCCATACGGCCGAAATGCTTTTTGCTAAAATCAATCAAAAACAGTAAATTGGTCGGGAAAACGTGAACTGATGGCTCGATACCAATGTTGGGATCGTCGGATCCCAGAAACGAATTCGGCACCTAAAACCGAACCCCTAAATCATATGCGGAAGATAAGCCCGGGAATGTCACGTATCACCGATCGTAAAGCACACCACGGAATCGAGCGCACCTTGTTGGCCCGATTAGACACCGATGCCGTATTGAGGAAGAGGATTCAATCCCGTTCGATCCGATGTCGAAAATTCGCCAAAAAGGGAAGATGGCGTCGCTTCTTGACTTTTGAGAGAGAGAGAGAGAAATCTTGAAGAGAAAGTGTACGTCTGTACAAATAATACCAAGAGGTACGTTCTTTCTCTCTCTCTTCCCTTTTATAGGTTCCCCTTTCCACGGGCCTAATTCCCGTGGGCCGGGCCTTTAGGCCCATCGTGGCCGGGCCAACTTAGGCCCATGACTAAATCCATCACATGGAAAGACTCGTGAAGGCTCCTCAAGCTCAGAGGTGCAACATGAAGTTGTCATGTCTTGTTAGCTCAATGACAGGCAATATGTTCTCATAGCTGAAAATATGTGAGCTATCATTTAAATTGTGCAACATATTCTAGTAGCTGAAAAAATGTGAGCTATCAGTTAAGTTGTGCGACATATTCTTGTAGCTGAAAAAATGTGAGCTATTAGTTAAGTCGTAATAGTGCAAGTGGAACCCCAAAACGTAAAAGCATTAACAAGATAAAAAAAGGTAGTCTGAATCACATTACAGCCACAAGAGGTCTCACAGCAGTTGCAGACACATCAACCAAACTGTTCTTTAAGTATGCTGTACTGAATGTACAATTTTTCCACAAAAGCATGCTAATTGCAGAGTAAATCACATGCTAACACAAGAGAATAAGGCTCCTCAAGCTCAGGAGCACAACATGGAGCCTTCATGTCTGGTTAGCTCAATGACAGTCAAGATGTTCTTGTAGCTGGAAATTTGCAAGCTATCGGTTAAGTTGTTATCAAGGTGCAAGTAGAACCCAATGTATTAAAGCAACAACAAAATGAACAAAGTAGTCTTGAGTCCAATTACAGACATCATAAGGTCTCACAGCCTTAGCAGACATATCAACCGATCCTTATCCTACTGATTGAACTTGGCTACATGGATGCTTTAAAGCCGATGCAATTTGTTATGTCAAAAAGACATTAGAAAAGTAAGCAATTTTATGTTATCACTAAAACAACTAATTCCATTCCTCAAATTCTTGCCGGCAACTTTAGTTGTGTCTATAAAAGTGAAAATGGTCTCTTGAGACTATCTATATAAAAACATGTATACACAAGAATAGCATCCGGAAGCAAGAAGAATGATCGCAGAATGCAAGGTCTGTCATCACAAACGACACACGTTTACAATTCCAGGCTCAATACAAAATCTTATTACTCACCAAGCTAATGAAAGCAGGCATGAAGTGCTCGGTCAATTGGCTCTTTCTTATACACGAAGAGTGCTATTTTCATCACATCCACAATATTACAAATACAGGAAAAGAAAAGGAAATATATTACGTTGCGACAAATTTAGAAAACAAAACAGAAGCTATGGCAAAATACATTACTAAGGAAAGAAATTTACTTGATCGCATCCTCATGCTTTGAGTCTTGATATTTCTGGAAAAACTTTTTAACATAGACGTCCTCAGGGAGAGCGATCTGCTTGATTTCATCGGCACGAGGGAAAAGTGCAGGTGGTGCCCTGCATGATGCCGTAACCACCAAATAAGTGACGCCATTGGATTCTAAAGCACTCGACGGGTATTTAAGAATGTCACAATTCAAAAGATTCATACATTGTCTCATGACTACTGCACAAAAAATCATTCGATAGCCAATGCTTTTGCGGTGGCCCAACAATGAGAAAGAGCACTGAACAGCACAAGGGGCTCCTCATGGTACCTATCACATTCCTAAAATGAAGAGTATTTAATTTTCAACTAATAATATGTAAAAAAATTATTGTTATTACTATTAGGGAAAATTCCAAATAAACATTCAAAGTGCTTTCATTTTTCTCAAATAAGAATTTAAAGTGAATATTATTTCAAATAATAACTTAAAGTAATCATATCAATTTCAAAATAGGGTTTAAAATAGTTATATTATTTTAAATAAGAGCCTTGGGCTAACCGGCTAGTAAAATATTCTAGCCAATCGGGATATCTTCATATAAGTACAAATTAAATTTAAATTATATTATATTAAAAATTAAATTGCCAGGACTTAAAGGCAAAGCACGTTCCCGGACTGAGGAACGTTTTACGAAAATCCATATCCCGAGTGCATATGTGGTCCAAAGAGTCATTCTAAAACGATGTAATGGTCTCAACATGCAAGCAAATGAATGGGCACCATGCAGGCCAATACCAAGCGAAAGCCTAAAATGCCTTTGATGGGCTGACCCGCTTTGCTCTTGTACACTTAAGGTGGGAAAAACGGCACCGTCCAGCGTTCCCAACTTTGCTCATTGCCTGATTGTTCGTTTCATAGGGAAAGGTAGGAAAGATTATTTATTTTTATTTTTTCCTCTTTTTGCATATGTCTATCGGTTCCGATGTCACGAATCACGATCTTTTGCCAATTCTGGCGGGAGGCTTATCCAGTTGTAGAACGGTGACAGCTGTACGTATGAACGTCGGGGCCGACATCGAAATGAAAAAATCAGAAACGGTAGGAAGTTCCCCCCCTCCCACCACCACTTTTTTTCTCTCTTTCTCTTCTCTGTCCCCCGCTCTCGGCCGAAACCCGCCCTTCTTCTCCTTCTTCTTCTTCGTCTTCTTGCTGGCCACCGAACCACCACCACCACCACCACCCACCGCTCGTCCGACGAGCCGTCTCGCCGTTGAGCCCGACGAGCTGTCGCGCCGTCCGCGCCGCCCCTCGCCGCCGTCCCCAGACCACCGTTGCCACCTCTTGCTGCCGCTCGCTCGGCCGTCCGGACCGTTACCACCTCTATTTGAGAAGAATAGGATACCTTAATATTTTATTTGGAATTTTTCCTTGTTATCGTGCTGTTTAACCAGATTCTTACGGGAAAAAGATCAGAGAGAGAGAGAGAGAGAGTAAAAAAAAGAGGACCGCAGGAAGAGCCGTGCAGAGTTAGTTACAGAGCAGACGAACCGCATCGAAGAGCGCACGGAATCCCACCGCCGATGCCGATCGGAAACGGTGAAGGAGATCGAGATCGCTCCGGCGGAGCGAGAGATCCGGTGAGCGGGCAGCTCTGAGAGAGAATGCCGAGGAGCAGAGGGGGGAGGAGGTTCCGGTTCCACTGGAGGAACCTCTGCGCCGCCGCCGCGTACGCCGCCGTCCTCCTCATCGCCGTCTCCTCCTTCTTCACGTTGATCTCCCTGTCGAGAATGAGGGCTTTGAGGACCGCCGGGAGCGCGTCTCGTCGGAGGAGGAGCATCGATCCGAGCCGGTGCGTGCGTCGCTCTGTTTCGAATCGCTCGCCTAGGTAGCGGCGGTCGTCTCCGCGATTTGGCGTGGGGTTCCGCTTCCGTTCGTTTCGATTTTGGAAGGTCTTGGTTGATTCTTACGCGTGCGGACGGTCGATGCTGGTGTAGGTGCGATTGCGTTGGGGTCGGCTGAGCTGTTTTGCTGGATAGATGTTTGCGTAGTTGTTTTCCTTGTAGCTTCTGATGGTGGTCATGGGATCTAGCATTCGACTACTGGTTAGACATTAGCTCCTTTCGAGGTATCTGTGGACGAATTAGCTGTTGCTTGAGGCTTAAGGTTACTCTTGAATCTACTTGGGAGATCCCATTATGCATGTTCGATTGTTCGTCAAGGAAGAATGAGATCCGAGCATGCTTTTTGTGATGGATGTTGGTGATATATGGCGAGCGTCTATTTTCCTAACTTAGCTTTTTAGGTCGACAGGAATTGTGTAGGGGCATATAATCAGTGGAACGTCGTGCGTTTCGTGATTACATAGAGCACATGCATATGGATGGTCTCTCAGTGAAGAGGATAATTTTCTATTTGCAGATTCCAGACCGAGAACTTTGGGATGCTCCTTTCAGTTTCGGTTTACTCACCTGCGTCGAGCCCGCTTCAAGATACAAAGGTCAGATAAACTCTGAATCCGTGTTTCTTTTCTGTCTTTCGTTATTTGTATGACTACAAGTTTTCCGGCATATGCCAATGACTGATTTTTTTTTTTTTTTTTTTTTTTTTATATCGATCTTCTCTCATGTGCTTTTTGTAAAATGGACAGCATTCTAATATTGAAAATTAGTCATGGTAAAAATATGAATAGATTTAGAGACCTACCGAAAAATGAAAAGAGAATATTATTGTCAATCTCCCTCTAATGAGAAAAACCCCACTTACATGAGTAAATCCTAGCCGTGAAACACCCTGTTGACCTCATGAATCAGATAAAACTTGAGCTGAACCCTGTCGGATAGCTGAAATATGAGATTGCTTATGCTAGGTGGGGTGAGGAATCGAGACACACACATGTCCGTGATCACTGCAGCCTCATGGGGTTTAGTATCACTTTTGTTCTAAATGTTTGCAAGAGGTCTTGCTTTTTCTAGGACTTCTTTTTCAAATGAGATGCTTGGACATCTCATATATGACCAAATTCCACTTTCTGATTATGTTCTGTGCTAGAAATTTCATGGCACAGGTGAGATGTCAATAGGTTGAATGCCTGTGTAGCTAATGGCTTTCCACGTCATCCATTCGAATGAGTGAGTTGTTCCCAGCTTTGCATTTTAATATCCTTATATTGTTCAATTTGTTTGTACAGGGAGAACACTAATCATTGGAAGGTAAAAAAGATTGATTCCACAGAACAGAGACTAGGAGGGAATTGCCCTTTGACCCCCAAGGAGGTGGGGATTTTCCTCCGAGCTCTTGGTTATCCTCCATCAACATTAGTCTATATTGCTGCTGGAGAAATTTATGGCGGTAATGCTCGCTTGTCCAAGCTCTCATCGCGCTTCCCTAATCTTGTTTTCAAGGTTTGTAATGATTATGCTACCTTTTCATATTCACAAATTAGTCACTAGTGAACTTCTATCTGACCAAAAAAAGATTAGTGAACTTATAACAATCTGTTTATCACATACAAAAGCGAACTGGTTCTGGTTCTATGGCAGGAAACTCTTGCCACGAAGGAAGAATTGGAAGGGTTCACTAACCATGCATCTCAAGAGTGCTGCTATTGACTACATTATCTCAGTGGAGGGTGACGTGTTTGTTTCTTCTTATTCTGGTAACATGGCCAGAGCTGTTGAAGGACATCGAAGGTTCTTAGGCCACCGCAGGACAATCACCCCAGACAGGTATAATCCTGTCAAGAAGACAGCTAACTGGAAAGTTGTTATCTTACTTTTCTGTAAGATGATTTAGTTGCAATGGAACCAACATAAACAGGTTCACTGTGTATATGTACAGAAAGCATAAAAAATGGCGTATAGTGGGAGGTGTAAATTTTTCAGGCATCTCTGTGATTTGATTTATTGCAAAGAGTCCACTATTATTTTATTTTTTTTAAGTATTTTATCTTGGAATCCTTGGTTTAAACTCCAAATTGCGGAGCTGCTATGATTTTAAATATGCACATCATATGCAGGAAAGGACTCGTTGAAGTTTTTGATAGACTGGAATCAGGAGACCTGAGAGAAGATTTCTCGCTGGTAGAACTTGTGCGGCAGATGCACCATAACAGGTAGCTTAATATTATGCGATCACAACGTGTCTTATAAGTTCCTGTGCTGTGGAGGGATATTCCGTGTCTGTCATAAAGGTTTAAACATTTTAAAGCTCGTTTTGAATCTCCATGATGTTAAATTTCTTCGTTGTTCCAATATCCCTAGACATTAAAATCATCATCATTTTTCTTTTTCTTTTTCTTTTTTTAATGTTTGAATGGTGATGTTGGAAAAATTTATCTCCAAGTATTCCTAAACATTAAAATCCCTGCATTTTTTTTTCTTTAGCTTAGAAAGCATCAATTCAGATATCAAGACTCTAGAAAGGCAGAGTTAGAGAAACATAAAACTCTACATAAAACCATTTTATAGGAGAAATGGCTTTAAATCCCAACATAGAGCTCGACCAAACCGTGGCTCACCAAACCGTGGCTCACGAGCCACAGCAAGAAACATCCAAGGATCACCAAATCGTGGTTGAGACTGATGGGGTGAAAATCTCCGTGAAGATGAGCCGAGGCCACCCGAGTCCCAATGGATGATCTCCATCAATGAGAACCTCGCCCAAGCTGCGCAGGACAACGGGGCATGCTCATGGAAAATGTGCTCCATTTACCGGATCTCACACTATCTCAAGGATGGCAAGGAGAAGGCCTGCGGCCTCATGTGCATGCTCAGGTGCAAAAATCATAAGAGAAAGGACTATCTAGACGCGGTGAAGCAGGTTGAGGAGAGAGCCCGCCCCTGCTATGAGGGGACGATAAAGATGCGCGGCGAGGAGTTCGTAATGATGATGGTTCTCGAAGGGTGCTTTATCATCGAGTTGTTCAGGGGATACTCCAAGGGTTCGATGTATTTGGTTACACTCCCGATGACCCCGTCTTCTCCTCGTCGTGGAGTTCGAGATTGTAACCAAGTACATCGAACCCCTTGGAGTATCCCCTAAACAACTCGATGACAAAGCACCCATCGAGAACCATCATCATTACAAACTCCTTGTTGTGCATTTTTATCGTCCTTTCATAGTAGGCGCGGGCTCTCTCCTCGACCTGCTTCACCGCGCCTACAAGACTACAAGACTCTGGAATTTTGTTGATGTATACATAGCAATTGACTCATTTAGTCTCGTTTCCAATGGTAGCAATTTCGATAGCCAATAATATCATATCATGTTAATATAAGTCGTTACTGTAAGACAACACCATTGCGCAGGTGATAAAAGTACATGTTAGAGACCCATAAAGACTATTGCTAGTTTACAATTTACGAGTGTTCAATATCAAGGAAACATTTTGTTCATCTCAGCACATAGCACTGTTCATAGCTGTTTCCTAGGAAAGGCAATAAACTAAAGTATATCTCCGAACTCAGGAAAAAAAAGTTGAAACAATCACAAGTATTGTAAATCTTTTCTGGCAAAATAAATTTCATAATTCATGTCTGCAACCGTAAATGAGAAAAAGGGCAAAAGATTAGTAGAGTACCTATCCGGGTACTCTAGCCGTAACTGCCATTAAACCAATACTTCCGAGGGAGCATCAATTCCAGGATAGCATGAAGATGGCCGTGAAGCCAAGGGTGATTTGAGAACAGATGATGGACTATCATAACCATAAGAATTGCCAAGATAGGAGAGAAGGGCTTTGAAAATCGAAAAGGCACAGCCTGCAAGCATTCGCATCTAACTTTCATCGATACAGCTGGGCATAGTCAGTTATGAGAGGAAAAGAGAATGTAAGACTCTGACATAGTGATAACTTGAATGAATTCTAGCATGAGAAGACAGTCAAATTGTATGCACACAGAGAGGAGGATCATTCTTCTTGGCTATTAATAAGTATACATATTACGAATTGCCACTCCTAAAGGAGTCATTTATCTGGTCAAATAACAAAATCTCCTGAACCATGTGCAGCATTCACGCATAAATTCATCTGAAAAAACGAACATGGTTGGCAAAAATATATAATGCAGGAGACCAATCGCTTAGCTTTCTTCTAAACCATGTATGAGGGAAGGGCATTAAAACAATGAAGGTTTACTCTCGTACAAATAACAAGACCCAATCACCACTACTAAGCCTTACCCACTAAGTGGAGTCGACTACACAAATGGCACAAAAAGACAAAAAATAATTAATATTCACCTGGACCAGCCTTTAACAGCCCCCAATATTGAACTCCTGAAATCATCACTGGCTAGATTATGTACTTCAGCCTGCATGCAAACAAGGCATGTGACTTGTATAGCAACACATGCATAAAACATGCATAGAAGAAGGCCACATTCTTTATGTGCAAAGAGGATAAGCCATCTGTGTTATCTCTACCAAGACAGTGATGAACGAGTACTGCCAAAAGGGAGATAAAATGTCAATTGAAGGTCTACACTACGACCCAAAATAAAAATAAAAATGAAGGTTTACACCGGACAAAAAAGCTTACATTGCTAAAACATATATACAAACCTTTAAAAGCAAGAAAATGGCAGAAGCATAAGCATCTTTTGTCATCAATGTAAACCCAAGACCTCTAAGATCACGGACAACCTTCCCAATATTATTTACCACTTCATCAAGAAACTTTCCCTGGTGATGACCTTCATCTATATCCATCTCTTTAGCTTTAACACAGGTGCTTTTATCATCTAAATCCATGTCATCTTTGTCCGGAGAATCAATACCGTCATCCATCATTGTGCTTATCTCTTCCAACTTTCTCTTGAAATTCCAGTTAAGTATATCTAAGAACACCAATAAAGTCAGAACAAGATCACTTATTCTGTCAGATGATATAAAAATAATTTTTTAACAAACAAGGTGAAACAAACAGATCAAGCCAGAGGATGCTACAATATTAGGTGAAACTTTGATGCACAAGCATAACTTTTCCGAGGTAATTTGAAGTGCCCTTTCTTTTTCTCAGGCTTCTTTTCCACGTCATGAGTTCCGATGTCCCGTGATATGGATGTGAATTTTAATGAAGTTGGCTTGTTGAGATACAAAGAATGTCCAAGCAAGGATTCATATCTAGTTGAGTCTATAAACCCATTATATGAATGGTCTTTATGACACTTTATCATCATCCATCTTATTCCCAATAAACATATTTATTGTTCTGAACCCTTGAGTATCAATTTTTTACTCCAACTTTTACTGTAGCCGATTTGGCCTTCATTTTGGTTCTTTCTGCTGTCTTTTACATCTGTATCCTACTTGATGACCTTAGGCTCTAAACTAAAGGGCCAACAAAAGTACAAAGTCTTAAGTGACAATAGCTTTCTGAAAAAAGAAATTTCAGGAAGAAATTGAGAAAACATTATGCAAGTTCTCTGTCACACCAACAAACATTTTGTGAAATTAGGTAATAACAAAATGTCACTAGACAACCTAAGCTTCAATGCTCAGAAAAGTGGATGAGGGGATGAATATCGAAGATACCCTATCACATATCTTCAGTATTTAAGAGAAATTTCAGTAAACATCCTAGCAAATAATGTAATTGCAGCCAAGGACAAAATAGCCACTATGCATAAACAAAAACCATTGGTGAAGAATCTATAATTGTGCCTAGAATTACTAAGGTCCTGGATTTGATTCTCTAGGATACCTTAAGCCCTTTTCCAAAATCTCCAAATCCACCTTAAGTTTACAAACCAAGTTCACTTCAAAAATGGGAATGACTTCCTAAATCTCAGCATCCACGATCAAATAATCTGGTCCTCCAGTCTTCCTTCTCCTTACAGTAGTATCATAGCACATTCTTGGTTAGAGGTTACTTGACTAGTAGATATGCGATGCCCAGGAGATATTAGTACTTCTTGAACAAACTAAAGTTAACGCAAGGACACTGTATCTAAAAGATTTGCTTTATAGGTGTCGGTAGAAGCGGCCAACTGTACATACCTCATAGCTTTCTGTTTCTCAAACAACAAACATTGACGTACATCGATACCCTCTACGAGTTGTTGTACAATCCATGTCATTAGTGAAATTTCAAACACAAACTGCCAATAACCTATACAAACCTGCTCTTTCAAATTCTCAATATATTTCATTATTGCCAATGAAGTCCAGTTTAAGAAAGACTCAAATTAGTCCCATGTCATTGAAGCATCTAGTGCAAACGCAACGTGACATACTCTAGAGCTGCTTGCTGGGAATTACAAACCCACTAAGACCCCCAGAAGAACAAGCACATGACTTCCATATATTCAAATAATAGCATCAGACAGGAGAGACTTGACACAATGTCCATAGTTCAGTGCAAGAAGAGTAAGAATTATCCTGCATCAATTATTCATTATCTATTACCATAATATAGTATAAGTGCTGATAGCAGAACATTAAGAAAAATTAAAATTGATGAAGGTTTCATAGAACATTATGTCAATTTGACTGGAACACACAACATCAGACACATTTACATGATGAACAGAAAACAAACTTCTTGAAAGATGAGATTAGACTTGTATGGTTATTCCTTATGTACATACCGGGAAAACATTGGCGAAGAGATGCCATAAGTATTGAAGAGACTGTTGATTGACACTTAGAAAAGAGAAAAATCCGATCTGCTTCTACATTATGTTTTCCCTGCGACGTGTCTCCCTCAAACGACTGTAAAGCATGAACCAGTATTGACAAGCATTTCTCCTGATAAAGTTTTTCTAAAGAAATCTCCTCCAGTGCATTGCACAATACTTGCTGAACTTCATCATCATGAATCTGCTTTTATGCATGATAAATTTATAAGGTTTAGTTCATGGGTTAGATTTAAAGTTAAGAGCTTTTGGTCAGGAATTGTTATTGATAAAATATATAGGGTAGTAGGTGAAATGTACATACAAGAGACTTGCTTTCAAGGAGCGAAAGATCGCTATAAGGTTCAAAATGCTGCCAAAACTTCAACGAACCATTTCTTTCAAAACTTTCCTGCAATTAAACCAATGAGCGGCTGCATCAAACAATAGGCAAAGCACCAGCAGCCTTTAAGGCAGAACGCAGAACATATGACTGATAGCTAATTCCAAAGCGCTCCTATACTCAAAGCATTATTTTGCTACCAGAGAAAACTCCATCTCTTACTTTCTCTGCATTATACACACAAACAAATTATAGACTTAACAGAGCTTCGCTAAAAGGAAGTCAATGAAACAATATACTATAAATTTCCAAGGTAATGAAGGAAGTGGTCTTTCTATCAGCTTCAGTTTCCACATACCATTCATGAATTCTTGCTCTGTTTAGTAAACAAGAAGGAAAGGAAAATGGAAGGAACATTACAAATTTCCCTCCTCTCCTCCTCACAAAAGTTTTGAGATTTACCCCCACACTCCTCACCCACCCCACATTTTCATTTTCCTTTCCCTCTCTTCCTTCCCAAACAAAGCATAAATGGTGGAGCTGTGAAGTCAATTCATTAAGTTGAATTAAAAGGTAAGTTTTGGTAGTGATTAATTGGAATCGGGAAGCAGTTTGTGACAGAATTCGTGAAGATGAAGAGTAATTTTATGTATTCTGTATTACTTTGCATATCAATGTACAGGTATATTTGTAGTACAATAAATGAATCAGAACAATATATCTACACAATATTAACTTTCCTAAAGTAAATCGTATCTACGATTATCTATGATATTTTTTGAATCAATCTTCAGACTAAATCAGATTCCTTCTCCAACAGTTTGAGCCTACTATTGAAATTTTAGGAGTGCTTGATGATCTTTCAGGAAGTCCTGCTGTGATGCCGCTACGTGACAAAACAGTAGCCATTAGCAGTTACCCCAAAAGGGCATAATTCCTCTCCTTTAGGTGAGCTATTTCGTTCCTCTCCATCCTTCCAACTTTCGTTTTTGTCTGTTAGAAAACCGCACTTTCTATACCTTATTAGCCAGTAAAAAAGATTAATATTGGATTATTTTAGAAAATAAGATTAAATTAATTTACAAATGTAGAATATTTAATTTTCAATTAATAATCTGTAAGAAAATCATTATTATTATTATTAGGAAAAATTTCAAATAAGCATTTAAAGTCTTCTTATTTTCTCAAACAAGAGCCCGAAATGGATATTATTTCAAATAATGGTTTGAAATAGTCATATCAATTTCAAAAAATGATTTAGAGTAATAATATTGTTTTAAATAAGGGCCTAGGCCTCACCAGCTACTAAAATATTCTAGCCAATCACGAATATCTTCGTATAAGCACAAATTAAATTTAAATTAAATTAGATTAAAATTTTAAAAGAAAAAAACTTTAAAAAAAAAGGAAGACATTGATGAGAGGGAGCACCCTCTTGCCTATGGCTGCACCTCGTCAGTGACAACGAAGGCCGACGAGGGTGGCGACAAAGGCCAACAGGGTTGTCGGCACTTAGGTGAGGGCCGGCGACCCACCCTTACTAGAAGTTAGAGAAGGAGGTGACCCTCTCCTAAATCTGGGCAAGAGTCGTCGCGCCTCGCGTAGGCTTGGTGCCTCAACCTAATCGACCTTTGCCACCTCCACACCAGCAATAGGGCGGCCCTGTGTTTTTTTTTTTTTTTTTTTTTTTCTAAAGTTTTTTTTTTGTTTTTATAGAAAAATAGAAAAAGAAAGAAAAAAATGAAAAATAAAAATTTTAAAAGACGAAATTGAGTTCAATTTCTTTTTTGAAGATTGATAGCATTTCATGTTCTTATTTGAAATAATATATTTTAGGGTTTTATTTAAAAAATAATACATTTTGAATTTTTATTTAAAATAATATTGACTTCATATCTTTATTTGAGAAAAATAGGATACCTTAATCTTTTATTTGGAATTTTTCCTTGTTGTCGTGCTGTTTAACCAGATTCTTACGGGAAAAAGATCAGAGAGAGAGAGAGAGAGAGAGAGAGAGTAAAAAAAAGAGGACCGTAGGAAGAGCCGTGCAGAGTTAGTTACAGAGCAGACGAACCGCATCGGAGAGCGCACGGAATCCCACCGCCGATGCCGATCGGAAACGGCGAAGGAGATCGAGATCGCGCCGGCGGAGCGAGAGATTCGGTGAGCCGGCAGCTCTGAGAGAGAATGGCGAGGAGCAGAGGGGGGAGGAGGTTCCGGTTCCGGTTCCACCGGAGGAACCTCTGCGCCGCCGCCGCGTACGCCGCCGTCCTCCTCATCACCGTCTCCTCCTTCTTCACGTTGATCCACCTGTCGAGGAAGGACGGCTTCGAGGACCGCCGGGAGCGCGTCTCGTCGGAGGAGGAGCATCGATCCGAGCCGGTGCGTGCGTCGCTCTGTTTCGAATCGCTCGCCTTAGGTAGCGGCGGTCGTCTCCGTGATTTGGCGCGGGGTTCCGCTTCCGTTCGTTTCGATTCTGAAGGTCTTGGTTGATTCTTACGCGTGCGGATGGTTGATGATGGCGTAGGTGCGACTGCGTTTGGGTCGGCTGAGCTGTTTTGCTGGATAGATGTTTGCGTAGTTGTTTTCGTTGTAGCTTCTGATGGTGGTCATGGGATCTAGCATTCGACTACTGATTAGAAATTAGCTCCTTTTGAGGTATCTGTGGACGAATTAGCTGTTGCTTGAGGCTTAAGGTTACTCTTGAATCTACTTGGGAGATCCCCGTTATGCATGTTCGATTGTTCGTTGAGTGAGAATGAGATCTGAGCATGCTTTTGGGATGGATGTTGGTGATATACGGCGAGGCGAGCGAGAGTCTATTTTCCTGGCTTAGCTTTTTAGGTGCATATAATCAGTGGAACGTTGCACGTTTCGTGATTACATAGAGCACATGCGTATGGATGGTCTCTCAGTGAAGAGGATAATTCTCTATTTGCAGATTCCAGACCGAGAACTTTGGGATGCTCCTTTCAGTTTCAGTTTACACACCTGCGTCAAGCCCACTGCTAGATACAAAGGTCAGATGAACTCTGAATCCATGTTTTTTTCTGTCTTTCATTGTTTTTACGACTACAAGTTTTCCTGCATCTGCCAATGACTGATTCTTTTTTTCGGTACTTCTCTTTCTTCGTTTTTAATTGATCTTCGCTCGTGTGCTTTTTGTGCTGGTCTAAAATGGATGTCACTCTAATATTGAAAATTAGTCATGGTAAAAGTATGAATAGATTTGGAGACCTACTGAAAAATGAAAAGAGAATGTTATTGTCAATCTCCCTCTAAGAAAAAAAAAAAACCCCACTTGCGTGAGTAAATCCTAGCTGTGCAACACCCTGTTGACCTCATGAATCAGATAAAACTTGAGCTGAACTTGTCAGATAGCTGATATATGAGATTGCTTATACTAGGTGGTGTGAGGAATCGAGACACCCACATGTCCGTGATCACTGCAGCCTCATGGGGTTTAATATCACTCTTGTTTTAAATGTTTGCAAGAGGTCTTGCTTTTTCTAAAACTTCTTTTTCAAATGAGATGCTTGGACATCTCATATGTGACCAAATTCCACTTTGTGCACAACTAAAGTAAATTTAAAATCTAAACTAGCATAATATCAGTTTAAATATCAGTCATTTTGTATCAAGACATCATCGGTACTCTTAAATTAAAGAGCTAAGTTTCCACGATAGCCATATAGACGCAAATGTTATCATCAAATACCATATTAAGAAGATTTTGTAATGCTAATGATGGTATTCGCCTTTTGTAAACACCAGTCTGGTATCTGACTCTCTCTCTCTCTCTCTCTCTCTCTGTATCTGCATCTCTGCTATGTTAGGTGCACGAGAATCAGATCGATATATAACTGTGAGGAGCAATGGAGGATTAAATCAGATGCGGACTGGTGTAAGTTGATCACTTTGTTGTAAATTGGCTCTCTGGTCTTCATTAGAATTCAAGCTTTTGAAATATTGTTGAGAAATTTTGAAATTGAAATATTGTAGTGGCATTTTTTTAGAACTCTTAACTTATAAGCTCTTTCTTTCAGTATATATTAATTTTTCGTACATTGGAAGTACAGTAAACTGGAGCACACATAATGGCATCCTCACAGTTCCTAAGTAGAACCAATTCCGTTTTGTGATTTGTTTTCCTCTTTTGTTTTTGTTCAGTGATGAGTTAACTAGCTATGCTTTGTGGTGGTGTTAATCAATTTCCTGTGGTCTTATCCATAATTATGTTCTCCGACCAGATTGCAGATATGGTGGCTGTGGCGCACATAATGAATGCCACTTTAGTTATTCCTCAACTGGATAGACGATCATTCTGGAAAGACACAAGGTATTCGTCGGCATTGCAACATTCTTTTGTAGGTGCGTGATTGTTGTCTTAGGCAATTATGGATTCTGACATTGCATATTCACAGTACCTTTTCAGATATATTCGATGAGACTCATTTTATAGAAGCCTTGAAAGGAGATATTAGAGTTGCCAGGGAGCTCCCAAAGGAGTTGGAACCAATTCCTCATGCTCGGAAGCACTTCAGTTCTTGGGCTAGCATGGGTTACTACGAAGAGATGAGAAGGTTATGGAATGAGTTTCAGGTCTGCATAAGTCATGCTAGTTTTTTAAGTGAAGTCTATTCAATTTTGGGTAAATTCTCTATTTGAAAAATTGACTTGGATACCATGTCAGTAGCTGTTGGACCTGAGTGATTAGAATATCGTGGATGTCCTTTGAATTCAATTAGATTGAGATTGCTTGTACTTGATAATTTCAACAGCATAGATGCATCATCTAATAAATAACTAACAATTTAAGTAAACTGAGAGCACTTAGAACTACATTTTTCTTGCATCTAAGAGCTAAAGAGTCTAACCTAAATGCTAGTTCTGATATTATTGGAAATGCTTAATTAAGATGATGTTTGCAGTAATTGTTGATTAGCATCATTGCCTGTGCCATGAAATTTCTAGCACAGAACATAATCAGAAGCTAAATAAGTTGTAATTCAACTTAAGGTGAGAAAACAAAATAGTTTTTTCATCATTCCAAAATTTGGAAGTGAGAGTCACTTGTCTATACATTGCATTGAATAGCAATACTTCCATAAAAGTGTATAAAAAATATGATGGCATTCTTCAAAATAGCAATAACCTTAAAGAGAGTTGACCATCATCATCTCCTTAGATATTGGATCAAAGTCTGTACTGATATACATAAATATCCCATGTTGAATAATCATAAAATACATGCAGTGTCATTGCAATTTTTTGGATTTCAAGGGGTGGTCTCGTAATGTATACATGGCTAAAGATTGTTAAACCTGTTTTATTTAATTAAGCGAACTCTCTGAAAGTCTGATTGGAATTCCATGTTACACAAAGAGGCTCTTTAAGTCATGTCAATTTATCAGATTATTGCTGTGGGGGTTAATTGATTCCCTTGCAGGTAATCCTTGTTGCAAAATCGGATTCTCGACTAGCAAACAATGATCTGCCTCTTGACATCCAAAGATTGAGGTGCCGTGCAATGTATAACGCACTTCGTTTCTCTCCCCCAATTGAGATCCTGGCAAAGGTGGGGTATTGATGTATAACGCACTTTGTTTTTCCTTTTTGTTCTTTTCATGTGGACTAGAACTTTTGAACTTCATGGATGTTGATAAGTCTAATATGCCAGAGAAAGTGATTAATAATTTCGGACGAAACTACATTAGAAAGCAGCATATGAGATCAACAAACAGTTATTTTGACCAGGTCAATAATGAGGCTGGATAAGCAGCCCCTAGATAAATATGAGCTGCAGATCCTGTTTTATTCTTGTGTTAGATTAATGCATTTAAGAGGTCTCCTACGGGGCTTCCTGTTAAAATAGGTACTGAGCATGCATGACGGTGAAACCACAGAAGCTGATAGAGCGGCTAAGGAGTCGTGAGGGACGATACATTGCTCTTCATCTTAGATATGAGAAAGACATGCTGTCTTTTACGGGTTGCACTTACGGCCTGACTGAAGCAGAATCAAAAGAGCTGACAATAATGAGGTGAGAGTTTCACAAGCTCTCAGATACATCTGTCTAGTACAGTTACATACACATGAGATGTCAATAGGTTGAATGCCTGTGTAGCTAATGGCTTTCCACGTCATTCATTCAAATGAGTGAGTTGTTCCCAGCTTTGCATTTTAATATCTTTATATTGTTCAATTTGTTTGTACAGGGAGAACACTAATCATTGGAAGGTAAAAAAGATTGATTCCACAGAACAGAGACTAGGAGGGAATTGCCCTTTGACCCCCAAGGAGGTGGGGATTTTCCTCCGAGCTCTTGGTTATCCTCCATCAACATTAATCTATATTGCTGCTGGAGAAATTTATGGCGGTAATGCTAGCTTGTCCACACTCTCATCGCGCTTCCCTAATCTTGTTTTTAAGGTTTGTAATGATTATGCTACCTTTTCATATTCACAAATTAGTCACTAGTGAACTTCTATCTGACCAAAAAAAGATTAATGAACTTATAACAATCTGTTCATCACATACGAAAGCGAACTGGTTCTGGTTCTATGGCAGGAAACTCTTGCCACGAAGGAAGAATTGGAAGGGTTCACTAACCATGCATCTCAGAGTGCTGCTATTGACTACATTATCTCAGTGGAGAGTGACGTGTTTGTTTCTTCTTATTCTGGTAACATGGCCAGAGCTGTTGAAGGACATCGAAGGTTCTTAGGCCACCGCAGGACAATCACCCCAGACAGGTATAATCCTGTCAAGAAGACAGCTAACTGGAAAGTTGTTATCTTACTTTTCTGTAAGATGATTTAGTTGCAATGGAACCAACATAAACAGGTTCACTATGTATATGTACAGAAAGCATAAAAAATGGCCTATAGTGGGAGGTGTAAATTTTTCAGGCATCTCTGTGATTTGATTTATTGCAAAGAGTCCACTATTATTTTATTTTTTCAATCTTGGAATCCTTGGTTTAAACTCCAAATTGCGGAGCTGCTATGATTTTAAATATGCACATCATATGCAGGAAAGGACTCGTTGAAGTTTTTGATAGACTGGAATCAGGAGACCTGAGAGAAGATTCCTCGCTGGTAGAACTTGTGCGGCAGATGCACCATAACAGGTAGCTTAATATTATGCGATCACAACGTGTCTTATAAGTTCCTGTGCTGTGGAGGGATATTCCGTGTCCAATAGAATTCAAGTACATTCTTTTACTTGACATATAATCACTGTGAAACCATCCTAATGTGAATTAATGAACTTTTTAAGAAATTTAAAATGACCAATCTCTAAAAATAACAGATCTACTAGTAAATCAGTACTCCCCGATTCATTTTTCACTGATTATATGGTTAAATCTCTCTCTATGGGTGTGTGTGTCCCTTCTTGAAATGTGCTTAACCATCTTATCATAAAAACAGACAAGGAGCTCCCAGGAAAAGAAAAGGCCCATTGCCAGGACTTAAAGGCAAAGCACGTACCCGGACTGAGGAATCCTTTTACGAAAATCCGTATCCTGAGTGCATATGTGGTCCAAAGAGTCATTCTAAAACGATGTAATGGTCTCAGCATGCGAGCAAATGAAAGGCACCATGCAGGCCAATACCAAGCGAAAGCCTAAAATGCCTTTGATGGGCTTACCTGCTTTGCTCTTGTACACTTAAGGTGGGAAAAACGGCACCGTCCAGCGTTTCCAACTTTGCTCATTTCCTGATTGTTCTTTTCATAGAAAAAGGTAAGAAAGATTATTCATTTATTTTTTTCCTCTTTTACATATGTCTATCGGTTCCGATGTCACAATCTTTTGCCAATTCTGGCGGTAGGCTTATCCAGTTGTAGAACGGTGACAGCCGAAGGTTTACTTGATTTAGCTAGAGGAGGATTTTGGGATTTTTACCCAGATCTTGCTCTGAGTTTGTCTTCTTGTCTTACGATCATGTACAAATAACGTTCCGAACGAAATAGAAGCTTGCACATTGCGGAAACCGGGCCTCCTTCTGGTGTCGAATATATTCTTTCTCGATAGATATTGTACTGCCAAGATTCTCAGTGCCTCAATGTCCCATTCCTTCTAATCTGTGCAAGTGCTTTGTGCAAAATCTATGACATTACCAAACTGGAACCTCATCGCTTGATGGGGTCACAGCTCTCATTAAATCCGCCGTTGGTTGATGTGACCTCTCCTTCCTATTCAGATTTTCAGTTTCATTCTTAGATCAGTTATCTTACCGCCTTTTTTTTAATTATTATTTACTATTTTTCGCTTCTATAGCATATTTTATTTCCAATTTCTTTAATTAATCCCCATTTATTTTCGTTCCTTTTTTTTTAACCCTACTCGTTTGCTTAGGTAGAACCTTACTTTATTCCATTAACTTTCCCTTTATGACTCAATTTCCCACATAAAGAAATGGTCCCAATCCTTGTCCTATTAAAAGGGGATGCTTAACTGCTAGTGAAACAGGTAGCTGCATGGTCTATGATATTGCCCGCCTAAGTGGCATTAGTCTCCGAATTCTCAAATATGGCTTCATTCGTTTCGCAAGAAACAACTTGTAGGAAAATGTATTTCAAATTTTTCAACATTCGTTTCATGGAAAATGAACTGATTGGCAAAAAAAAAATTTCATCCACAGAAAAAAATCTTTTGAAATAGAGGAAAACATTTTCTATACTTATCTTATAGCAGTCCCCTTCTTCTTCTTAAAAAAAAAAATTAAAATTTAATTATTTCCTTTTTCTTTTTTTCTTCTTCTTTTTTCTTTTCCACGCCAGTGGCCGAACACGGGCAAGTGCGAGCCTCTTACAAGGCCCAAGGCTAGCAAGCTTGAGCTAGCCACTCGCTAAATCAATGAGGCTTGAGGTGGGCGAGCCTTTTTTAGGCCAGTGGACTCGAACTTGCCTTTAGCTGTCGCGCCATGGTTAGCAATTGACCGAAGAAAAAGGAGGAGGAAACGAAAAAAATAAAAAAGTAAAAAGAAAATAAAAATAAAAATAATTTAAAATTCAATTAAAAAGAAAAAAAGTAAAAGAAAGGAACGCACGGAAGAAAATCAAATCGAATTTTTCATACCGAATGGTGGAAAATATTTTCTAGTTTATTTTCAACTTTCATATGAATACCAAAAAAATATTACCATTTTCTTAACAAATAACTTCGTAGAGAATATTTTCTAAAAAGTTACCTTTTCAATGAAATAAACGGATTTTTTGAGGATATTTTTTTTTATTTTCTTTTTTTCTTATCGTGGATGAGCTAAGCGAATAGGACAAAGAGTTCAACATCATGAACTTCGTACCGCGCGCTTAACAGGCGCTCTAAAAGGTCAGAATGCATAAATAGAAGGGATATGCGCAACACAAGTCCTAAAACTTACAAGGAAAGTGCACGATTGAGTCGCAAAACTTACAAAAAGTGCGAATCGAGTCACAAAACACATCAACTTGGTTCGGTCGGTCACAAAGTTAACACCGTTAGATTTACTAACGGAAAATGCTGACGTGGCGCCGACGTCATATTATAAATGATTTTTTTATTATACATGTGGCTTTTTTAAATTATTTTTTATTCAAAATTTTTAAAAATTAGATTTAAAATCTTAAAATGAAAAACTAAAATTTGTTTAAAAATAAAACTGTTAAAAAAAAAAAAGAAAATGGCAGGGCATTTCGCTGCGGCCGCAGCCGCCGCCCATCGTCGGAGTGGCGGCGACGGTCGCCGGAGTGGCGGCGACGGTCGCCGGAGTGGCCGGCGATGGTCGCGGCCAGGCGGGGTGGCCGGCCCTCGCCCGGCAAGGCCTCGCCGGCCCCGGGCGAGCCTCGCCGGCCCCCCATTGTCCGGATCCGAGTGAGTGGGTTCCGAAGGGCGGGGTTCCGTCGCCGTCGCCGCACCGGGACCGGGCTGGCTGGCCGCTACCGTCGTCGCCCGGCCGCCACCGACGACTCCACCCGATCCGCGTCGGGGACGCCCGGATCTGGGCGAGCATCGCCGACCCGGGCGAGGACCGGCGAGGCCTCGCCCGGGGCGGGCGATGGTCGCCGGCCCCGTGAGGGCGGCGTGCCCGGATCCCGGGCTTCCTCGCCCGACTGGCGGGGTGGCCGGCCCTCACCCGGGGCCGGCGAGGCCTCGCCCGGCGAGGGCCGGCCACCCCGCCGGGGCGGCGACCGTCGCCGGCCACTCCGGCGATGGGCGGCGTCGGAAGCACCACCGGTGCTTTTTTTTTTTGCACAGTTTTGTTTTTTAAAATAAATTTAGCTTTTCCTTTTCTGTTTTTAAATCTAATTTAAACAAGAATAAAAATAATGTTAAAAGCCACGTGTATAATAAAAAATCATTTAAAATGCCACGTGACCGCCACATCAGCATTTTCCGTTAGTAAATCTAACGGTGTTAACTTTATGACTGAATTGAACCAAGTTGACAAGTTTTAGGATTCGATTGCACTTTTTGTAAGTTTTAGGATTCAATTGCATTTTCCTTGTAAGTTTTAGGACTTGTGTTACACATATCCCTAAATAGAATATGAAAAGAAGAAGGAGAAATTAACAAGACCCGAAAAGGGATCGAATTCCTTCTCGTACTGTATACCTCATATTCGTTTTTGCTGCTTGAGACTAGACTAGACCTTTTGCTTGGTCTTTCAACCAACTAATTGAACTTTTCATACATGTATGGAGTATTGAACGAGAGGAGACTTAGTATAAAATGAACAAAAGAAATTAACAAAGAAGAGAAAAGATTATCTAATTTGGATATTTTATGTATAGATACTTGTCATACTCTTTCTAGGAATTTTTTTTCCAACTATAAAATTAAGGAATATAATTCTATAATTCGAAATATGTAGATGGAAAAAGATATATTGCGATCTATACTGTTGATGAATGTGTATTTCTATAGAAAAGATTCGTTAATCAAAAGTTATGAGAAATTCGCGCCGATTAATATTGTCAACATGACACATTTTTCAATGTTGGGTATTCTTCACAAACTCAATTGGTCAATCTTTTGAAAGCGCAAACGAGGACCAATCGCAATCCCTTCTCGCTCCTCTTTGCACTTGCAGTTGAGTTTGATCTATCAATTGGACCAACCCCAAAAATTAACATGTTTAAAAAAACGATGTTTGCTTCTCACCTCTCTTTTAATCCGGTTTAGATGATCATGGTATGGATCGGCATATCAAAGCGAAATTTCAAGAGGTCAAAGATGTCAAAGTTCAATTCGTGATTCAATTGCCAAATTAAAAAAACAATTGATATATCTCCAGTTTGAAGGAGTAGATCGAGTTGGGTTGACCACCCGCTATGGCACCCCAAATCTACTACCTTTTATTTAGGATATTCCCACTACTTATAGGTGATTGGTTTTCGATCTCACCTTGAAACCATGAACCAAATTGGAGAAATTGGTTCTTGATTGACTAGATTGAAAGTTCTTGGAACTAGACTCGACTGAGGTTTCTAGACAGTTTGGTAGAATCGATTGAGTTTAAATAAAAGATTAAAGGTATAAGGAGAACAATCGGTTTGGAGGTCTAATTCTTTTCGTGGAATTGGATTGTCTAGATACTAATTCTATTTTTAAGAATTGGACCAGCTTTGTCGGGAATTATATTAGATCAGATCGGTCCACCTAGTTTTCAGCTCGGTCGATCTGTCTTACTCACCTTTGTAATTAATCATATTACCTAAGTAATGTCTTTATCACATCAAAAATATTTTGTATATTTAACCACGTCCACCCGACCAGGCATCAAGAGAGAGAGAGAGAGAGAGAGAGAGGGAGCGTGCCTCATGTCACGGAGCGCCACGCGGAGTGACATCAACGACCGAACGAACATACTCACGTCGGAGCGGACATCGAAATGGAAAAAACTAGAAACGGTGGGAAAAACCAGAAACCACGACACCGCCGTGGATTGCCACCTTTCCATGGAAAGCGCAAATGAGGAAAAATCAGAAACTGTAGGTAGTTCTGTTCTCGAATCCCTGGTTTCTCTCCACCTGCTTTTTCCCAAGTTGCCCCCGGAAAAGGTAAAACAGAAAGCAAACAAAACAATGAGCCGCTTGAACTTCTCTCCCTCTCTCCTCGATTCGGCGAGCTTAACGGGTATAAATACCACCCCCGAGACCCACCGACTTCCTCACATCTGCGCAAGAACGGTTCTTGAGGGGAAAGAGATCAGAGAAATCAGGCGGTTTCAGAATTTGGGTAGTGAGATATTGCTGAGGTTGAGATGGCAGGCACCGCTGGTCAGGTCATTCGCTGCAAAGGTACGTTTTTTATGGCGATCGTCCTCGGTTCTTGACTTGGGTTCGCGTCGGTTTTGTCTTTCTTTCTCGAGTTGGTGATGATGGTGATGATCTCTCAGTCCTTTTTGACTATGCGTTACTGGGTGTTCGTTGAGGAGACATATTTGTCTATTTTGATCGTGTTCACCTGACAGAAGGGCAAGTTTTCTTTTTTTTCTTTTTTCCTTGTATGGACTTTGATGACATCGGGCTGTTTAGATTTGGCTCGAGTGATGTCATATGTAATTTGGGTTGCGAAAATTTTTCCATAGCTAAAGATCTGTACTTTTTAAGCGTGGTATTCGACTTGCTTCTCATGGTGTGATTATGTCGAACATGCGATGCAGCTGCGGTGTCGTGGGAAGCTGGAAAGCCGCTTGTGATGGAAGAAGTGGAGGTGGCTCCTCCGCAGGCGAAGGAGGTCCGGATCAAGATCCTCTTCACCTCCCTTTGCCACACCGATGTTTACTTCTGGGAAGCCAAGGTGACTACATTTGCATTCCTTTTACATGGTTTTTCGATATATGTTGGCTAAATCGACAGATCATTATCTATCGTGACGGTTAATGGGGACTAATGAAATCGTATTGCAGGGACAAACCCCAGTGTTTCCCCGCATTTTTGGTCATGAAGCAGCAGGGTATGGACCTTTATGTGAAAAAGTTCATCTTCTTTTATTGGCTGAACTTGCATTTGGGTCGATTGCTGATATTGGTAATTATTTATCGACTGTATTGTGAAATCATGTTCCTTTTCTTCTTCCACTTGGCAATCTAGGATTGTGGAAAGTGTCGGTGAAGGCGTCACGGAACTTCAACCTGGTGATCATGTCCTTCCTGTGTTCACCGGAGAATGCCAGGAGTGCCCGCATTGTAAATCCGAGGAGAGCAATATGTGTGACCTGCTCAGGATAAACACGGATCGGGGAGTTATGCTTAATGATAACGCGTCGAGGTTCTCGATCAATGGGAAGCCCATTTACCATTTTCTTGGCACTTCGACTTTCAGTGAGTACACCGTGGTTCACGTCGGCTGTGTTGCCAAGATCAACCCCGCAGCCCCGCTTGACAAAGTCTGTGTGCTCAGCTGCGGTATCTCCACAGGTCGGTCATATGTTTTGTAAAATTTATGTGATTTATGCTGCTAGATTTGTCATTGGCTTTTATCAGCATTGACTGATGTCCTGTTTCCCTTATTGGAAGGTCTTGGTGCCACCCTGAATGTTGCGAAGCCAAAGAAGGGGCAATCGGTAGCCATTTTTGGACTTGGAGCTGTGGGCCTTGCTGTGAGTTTTCATTTATTCTCCTGTCTTTCATACAAAAATGGGATGAACTTTTTTAATTGCAATTGGAAATGAAGATTTAAAATGTTGGATATTCTGATTTATCAGGCAGCTGAAGGGGCCAGAATGTTGGGAGCTTCTAGGATTATTGGAGTTGATCTGAACCCAAACAGATTCGATGAAGGTAATTGATTCAAACCTCGTTGCATCATTGATACCTCTCAGAAGTCTCTGAGCATCACCTTTACAGTCAGCTAAAATTGGCATCTTGCTCTGGCTTTTAAGAAAGAGAGCATGTTTTCTTTTGCGTATGTGATGCACTCTGAAGGCCCTCTCTTTTCCTGTGAGCAGCCAAGAAATTTGGAGTCACCGAGTTTGTGAATCCCAAGGACCACAGCAAACCTATTCAAGAGGTTTGATAGCATCCTTACTTAGCTATACCCTTCACGCGAACCGATTGATATAATACCTTATCCTTTTGAACTGAAATGTGTTAACTTTGACTCAGGTGATTGCTGAAATGACCAATGGTGGTGTTGATCGAAGTGTTGAGTGCACTGGAAATGTCAATGCCATGATCTCTGCATTCGAATGTGTTCATGATGTAAGTACTTGCAGACAAAGTTGCTAGATCAATGAAATGATCTGTCGATCTGTTTCTCTCATCATTAACGGGCTGGGAATTGATCTGCAGGGATGGGGGGTTGCTGTTCTTGTCGGCGTCCCTAACAAAGATGATGCGTTCAAGACCCATCCCGTGAATCTCTTGAATGAGAGGACTCTCAAGGGCACTTTCTTTGGCAACTTCAAGCCAAGGACTGACCTTCCCTCTGTTGTAGAGAAGTACATGAATAAGGTATAACCCCAACTCATGATGCTTCTTCACGGCACACGCACATAGCCTGTCATCTATGCATAAATTGCATCTTTTACTGGGTTCCTCTCAGGTTTCAGCGTTTCTTAATTTGCAAAGCTATGCATGCATTATACGCATTTGATCTCTTTTTCTCATACTTGTCCGAACATGTACGGAGTTTTTAACTGAGGTGATGTTCGTATACGAACAGGAACTTGAGGTGGAGAAGTTCATTACGCACGAGGTTCCTTTCTCGGAGATCAACAAGGCCTTCGACTACATGCTTCAAGGCGCCGGCCTTCGCTGCATAATCCGCATGGGCGAGTAGAATCACTGAGAGGGTACAAAGCATGGTCGCTTCGCTTCGGGAGAGAGGCGAACTTTTCTTTCATTTTGAGGTTTATTGCTGCATGGTTTTTATCTGCCCGTGTCTCGAGGCAGAAGAGTGATTTCATAAATGACTCTTTGCTGCTGTAAATGCTTTATTAGTATCTAATGAATGGATCATTCCGTGTTCCATCATCAGAAAGATATGGAGATTGATATGGTTCTTTGTCACGGCATATCTGCATGTTGGGACGATAAGTGCTCGTCTTTGGAGCAGGAATTTACCGTTCCTGCTTATCTCTAGAATCATGAAATGAGCTAATGTGTGAAAACTTCAACAGAGGGAAAACAATGAGCTCGGTTCTGAGCCGGATCGGTTCGAAACGATCTACGCGATAACATGATTCGAACAAAACAAGAATGTACTTTGAATTGGTGTTCGTCCCAATATAATATTGTAGTGTGGATTCTGCTTCACGCCACGGGAGAAATCCTGTCAACTTGGCAACAAGGTGATGAAATATGCTGGTCTGATCTCTCTGCTGGGCATGAGTGTCTGGACTCCAATTTGAGTCTCCTCAATTAACTTGGGGAGAAAAGTACATTAAAAATCTTAAAATTTGTGACGGAAAAAAGTATATTAAAAGTCTTAAAATTTGTGACGGACGTGTAATTAATTTTTCAAAAAGTGCAATAAAAAGGTATATTAAAAGTCTTAAAATTTGTGACGGACATGCAATTTACTTTTAAAATTTTTTAGAATTAAGTTTTAAAACTTGTTAAGTTTGTACAATTAATTTCTAAAATTTTATATTATCCATTTGTCAAGTTGGATGAAATTAATTTAAGGATTCAATTGAATCAATTTAAGAAGTTTTAAAATTGTATTGTAATTTTTAAAAATTTGAAAACTCAATTGCATATTTACGAATTCAATCGACTGGTCCTTTGTAAGCATGAACGACAATGGATTGTGGTTGGAGTTTGATCATCACATTAGACGAAACAACTGCCCCAAACACTAGGCATAAAAGTCTTCGAGAAACCATGCTTCTTCTCAGCAGGAAATTTGCCAATGATAATGGTACGGATTCCGCATTCCAAAGTGGAAATTTGACCATTAGATTAAAGAGAAACTCTTCGAGAAGCCGAAAAGTCCTTTCCTCTCTCCATTCTTTTCATTGTTTTCTTCGACCTTCAAGAGGGTTTGAGCCAAGTCTCACCCTCCCCTCCATCTGTTTTGATTTTCTTTGAGTATTTGTTTTGTACTTTCCCTCTTTTTCTTTCTCAATTTAGTTCTAAATTTAAAAGTTTGGGCTCTCCGAATTTAGTTTTAGACATAGAAGTTCTTCCTTCCCGATTTAGATTTTGGAGTTTCTTAATGTTTTCGAGGCTTCAATATCCACATGCTTTATCCATATACAGGTTCTTTGCCTCTAGTTTCTTCGATAATCGCAGGAGTTCGGGCATTTCACTAAATTATGAAGATTTGCTCTTTCAAAGTTTAGATATGTATTTGTTCAATCTATTTTGATTGTCTTCATACGGCGATGGTAGAGAAGAAGCTGAACCTAGGCATGCACCTTCATGTGGCAATGTCGTAATTAGCGTAATTAGCATGCACCTTCATGTGGCAATGTCAATTATTTTACATGGCAAATATGTTCTATTGGAACAAGTGTATATTTAACCCTGCCGGTGCTTTATTGATCCTCCTTATTTCTTGGATTTGTCTTTGTTTTGTAATATTCTAGCCTTTGCTTTGCTTCGACTTGCTTTATCATGAAAGTTTACCATGAAAATTTATGTACTTCTCGTGTATCCTTTTGAGTCATGAATAATTTTTTTGACAAGAAAAAAAGTGGAAATGTGATCCATGATTTGATTGCCAAATCAAATAAATGAGCAAGTCAACCTGGCACCCCAAATCCATCACCCTTATTTGAGATATAGTGATCAATCATTTTTTATCGAAATTTCATTTTTTTTGTTGTAATATTAACACGGAAACAATAGGGTCTTGCAAATTAAATCATTATGAAAATATCATAAAAGTAAACAAGGAATAATAAGGACATTAGAGATTAACGTGGTTCGGTTCGAGTATTGGAATCTACTTCCACAAGAAGAGCCAATAGCAAATAATACACTAATAATCGGAGAATTTAAGTTATAATCATTTACACGCTCGAATGTTTTCGACACCTAAATTTAAACCCAAACCAAACCAAAGGCTGCATTTGACAATCAAGATAAGATTTAAGATATGATAAAATTTATTTTATCTTGCGTTAAATACCTAAAATCGAATATGAGTGATGTAGGTTGAATAAAATTAATATGAAATAAAGGTGGATAAGATTTCTAATATTCATAGGAAAATTATTTTTCTCAACTAAAAATTTCTTAAATTAACAAATTTATAATTATATTTCAATATAAATAATATTTGAATTCTAATATGTAAAGTTCAAAATAAAAAATTAACAATTTATTTTTTTAGTTTAATCTTATTTTTATTTATATATTCGAATTTAATTGTATCTTATAATATAAATTTAATATATAAATATAAATTTATATTTATATTTATATTTATTACATATTTTTAGGTGTTTTAGTATTTTAAGTATACTAGTACAATTTTCTATTTAATAAAAATTTGTTTGAGAATAATGGAAGGGGGAGAAAGAAAGAAAAATGAAATTAATTAAAAAGAGAGGAAAATATAATAAAAATAAAGTAGACAAGAGTGTAGTGAGAGAGTTTTACTATCTTCATTTGTAAAAAAAATTATTTATTTATATTGATATGCCATTTATACCAAACGAGATGCATAATATGTTATGAATATATCTAACCTTATTACTATAATAATCAAGTAGCAAATATGATATAGTAAAAATTTTGAATTTTGAATTTTAAATTCAATCATATTCAGCCTTATCCTAATTAGAAATTCAAACAACCAAACGTAGTAAAATTTTTATAGATAAACAATTCAATTGGATATGAAATTCACACTATAAATTGTCAAGTATTCAAGTCCAAACAAAATGCTCTTGCACCTGTGTCGTCTGCCTTGCGAGAAAGGAACCCACGACTTACCCGAGGTAGTAAGGATGGTGGTGATTCTATTGCTCCTCTAGGGTTTATTCCGCCGCAAAGCAGCGCACGGAGGTTTATTGGGTACCAAAAAAAAAATTAAAAAACAAAACAGAACAAAACGCTCTTGCACGATTCCGTAGAACGTCTGTACGTTCTATATTTTGTTCGTGCAGCACCTATATTCCCGGATAAAATATAAGAGAAACCCTGACCATTGTCCTTTTGTTGAAATTACCTTTTTACCCCCCTAAAGTAAACATATATGTGTCAAACCTGGAATCATACAGGCAACTTTTATGCGCTCCTGGATGATTACGGAAAACCATCGTTCAAGAATAAGAAAACAAGTTTGATTCGAATAGGGGGGAGTATCAGATTTTGAATAAATCGAAATCTTTCGACAAATCGGATTTCATAAAAGGTTCAAGCTCGAAATATTAATTTAATATTTTTTATATTAAAAAAAGTCAATTATACCACTAGTCCATATTATGGGTAATGACAACTTGTCAAATTTGGTGTCCACCTCCTAAATTACTAAGAATTTCCACTTTCCCAAGTTATCTCGACCTTATAAAACAAATTTTTTGTCATAATATAATATTTTGATATTTAATTATGTGTACACGGTGTAGACCTATTAAAATGGATTATAACCACAATCCTTAACTCATATTTGATAATATGGGTTCTCATATGATTTAGTTATATTTAGCAATTTGATCTTAAATTGATTTAGAATAGCAAAACCCAAAATAATATAAGTATTAAACGGTTCCCAATTTATTTCAACTTGACTCAGTTCACTCTCTTTCCCCCTCAATCCACTTGCTTTGTACGTCCACTTGAATTTGTCTATGCTCCCATATTATTATTTTCCTACTCTTTTCCTAAAGTGCGTTAAATACGGAAATTTTTTAATAATATAAGCCGAACATTTGTTAGGTATGGATTACTAGACTTATATTATGTGAAAATGAGTTAAAACAGGTTAAGTGAGTTAATTTGTATTGCTCCATTTTTCTACTTGATTTGACCCCCACGAAAGCATCACACGAGAGTTGGGGTGCACATATTGGACTGCCTGATTTGGAAATCACTTGAGTCGGCTAGTTGCTAGAGACATTGGTCCAGTTCCAATTTCCATAAAAATGAAATCGGTAATTTTTTGTTTGGAGGGAACTGGATTGACGAACTGATTGACTCTTTTAAAAAATATATTTTTTTTAATTTCTTAAAAATAGCAATAAACCCTAAATTTGTATAGCTCTAGTATTTTTTTTAAAACATATATATATATATATATATATATATATAAATATAAATTTTTTTGGCTAAGTGGCCTATTTCATGCGTGGAGGGCCACGTCCTGCATCCGATGAACATTGGAGCCGTCCCAAAGCCAAACCGGCAACCGCGGAAGGTGCGGTGGGATTCCTTCCCTAGCCTCGCTATTCCCCTACCCTTCCAGGAGCGAGAGTCGGTGGGAAAACCAGAATTCCGTCGAAAGTTTTAGCCAGTCCCTGGTTTCTCTCCGAGCAAGAATTGAGCAATTTGAACTCCTCCTTCTCTCCTCGACTCGGCGAGCTGCGCTTGTATAAATGCCACCGCCGAGCCTGACCCACTTCCTCACATCCGCACAAGAACCGGTTCTTGAGGGCGAAGAGATCAGTGGAGACAGAGCAGTTTCCGGAATTCGGGTAGTAGGATATCGCTGAGGGCGAGATGGCGAGCACCGCCGGTCAGGTCATTCGCTGCAAGGGTATGTCTTTTTCTTTTTCTTTTATGGAGATGGTCTTCGATTCTTGACTTGGGTCGCGTCGGTTTTTGGCTTTCTCGAGTTTTCTTACGTGACGAGTTCTTGACTTGCGTTACTGGGTTTTTAGATCGTTTCGTTTTCTTTGAGGACGTATGCTGTGGCGGCTCGTTTAGCTGGGTGGTGCTGATCTTGCTGTGGGGAATGTGAACTATATAAGTTCTTTTGCTTAATTTGCTTTAGTTCTTACTTAATATTTTGATCGTGACCGCGTGGGTATCTGATGCCATCTCCTAGAAAACAGGGGCAAGTTTCCCTTTTGTTCTATTTCGCGTTCATATTTTGACGACGTTTGGCTGTTTAAATTTTGCCTGAGTATTGTCAAATAGAATATGGGCTTTGAATCCTTTTCCGTAGCTAAAGATCTGTACTTATGAGCGTGGATTCGACTTGCCTCTCATGGTGTGATTGTGCTGTACATGCGATGCAGCTGCGGTGGCATGGGAAGCTGGAAAGCCGCTTGTGATGGAAGAAGTGGAGGTGGCTCCTCCGCAGGCGATGGAGGTTCGTATCAAGATCCTCTTCACCTCCCTTTGCCACACGGACGTTTTCTTCTGGGAAGCCAAGGTGACGACATTTGCATTTTCTATAAGGTTTTGGATTTATGTTGGCTAAATCGACTGATCATTATGTATCGTGATGATTAATGGGACTTACAAAATTGAATTGCAGGGACAAACCCCGTTGTTTCCTCGCATCTTTGGTCATGAAGCATCAGGGTATGGACCTTTATGTGAAAGCGTTCATCTCTTTTTATTGGCTGAACTTACATTTAGGTCAATTGCCAATATTGGTAATATTTATCGACTGTCTTGTAAAATCATTTTCCCTTCTTCCATTTTGCAATTTAGGATTGTCGAAAGTGTTGGTGAAGGTGTCACAGAACTTGAACCCGGTGATCATGTCCTTCCTGTATTCACCGGAGAATGCAAGGAGTGTCGGCATTGTAAATCGGTGGAGAGCAATATGTGTGACATGCTCAGGATAAACACGGATCAAGGGGTTATGCTTAATGATAATGCGTCGAGGTTCTCCATCAATGGGAAGCCCATTTACCATTTTGTTGGCACTTCGACTTTCAGTGAGTACACCGTGGTTCATGTCGGTTGTGTCGCCAAGATCAACCCTGCAGCCCCGCTGGACAAAGTCTGTGTTCTCAGCTGTGGCATCTCTACAGGTCAGTCATATGCTTCATAAAATATGTTGTTGTACTCTAGATTTCCCATTGGCTTACGTCAGCATTAACTGATGTCTTGTTTTCCTTATTGGAAGGTCTCGGTGCCACCTTGAATGTTGCGAAGCCGAAGAAGGGGCAATCGGTAGCCATTTTTGGACTCGGAGCTGTGGGCCTTGCTGTGAGTTTCATTTCTTTTCCTGTCTTTCACACAAAAATCGGATGAATTTGTTCAAGTGCAGTTGCAAATGAAGACTTAAATTGTTCATCAGGCAGCTGAAGGGGCTCGAATGGCTGGGGCTTCGAGGATTATTGGAGTGGATCTGAATCCAAACAGATTCGCTGAAGGTAATTGATTTAAATCTCATTGCATGTTTGAGACGTAAATGAGCTCATATGCATCTAAGCATCCCCATTACATTCAGCTAAAAATTAGCATCTTGATTTGGTCTTTAGAAAAAAGAGCATGTTGTAGTCTGCCTATGTGATTGCACTCTGAAGGCCCTCTTTTTTTTTTTTTTTTGTGAGCAGCCAAGAAATTTGGAGTCACTGAGTTTGTGAATCCCAAGGACCACAACAAACCTGTTCAAGAGGTTTGATACCATCCTCACTTGATGACATTTTCCTGTGATCTGATACTGTATAATACCTTGTCCTTTCAAACTGAAATCCGTTAACTTCGACTCAGGTGATTGCTGAAATGACCGATGGGGGTGTTGATCGAAGCCTTGAGTGCACTGGAAATATCAACGCCATGATCTCTGCATTTGAATGTGTTCATGATGTAAGTACTTTTAAAGACTTTACTCCTAGAAAGTTGCTAGATCAATGAAATGCTCTGTCGATCTGTTTCTCTCATCATTAACGGGTTGGAAATCGAATCTGCAGGGATGGGGGGTTGCTGTTCTTGTTGGCGTCCCTAGCAAAGATGATGCATTCAAGACCCATCCGATGAATCTCTTGAACGAGAGAACTCTCAAAGGCACTTTCTTTGGCAACTACAAGCCAAGGACTGACCTTCCCTCTGTTGTAGAGAAGTACATGAATAAGGTATAACACTGCATCGTCATGTTTCTTCCAAGCACAAATGCCTGCGCTTTCCTATATTTCAAAATGAATCCACATCTCTTAGGCCACATTTCTAGTAGCGCTTGGCCTCCACCGGTGCACATAATGTCATTTATGCATAAATTTCACCTTACCAGTTCTTTTCAGTTGAGCGCTTCTTGACCTACAAAGCTTCACATATATTCTATGCAATCGTTCTCTTTCTCTCTTACTTGTGCCGAATCTATCTACTTGTAAGGAAGTTTTGACCGAAGTGGTGTTCATATATGAGCAGGAACTTGATGTGGAGAAGTTCATTACGCATGAGGTTCCTTTCTCGGAGATCAATAAGGCATTCGACTACATGCTTCAAGGCGCTAGCCTTCGCTGTATTATCCGCATGGGTGCCTAGAATCACTGACACTGCAGACCGTTTTGCTTCAGGAGGAAGACAAACTTTGCCGAGCTTTTGAAGTTATTGCTGCGCCGTTGTTATATGCCCGTGTCTTGAGGCGTAAGAGTGATGAATAAATGACCCCTTTGCTGCTGTAAATGGTTTGTTAGCAATTAATGGATGTTCATGTTCGAATTCTCGTGATAATGTCAACTTTATTTGTAAGATGATGAGATGAAATCTTGCGTTATCAGCTGCTTTGCTTCATAATAGAATCAGAGCGAAAAGAAACCACAAATCCAATACGTGCAAACTTCAACTGTAGTGGATAAAGAGCTTGGTTTTGAGCCGGACCGGACAACCAGCCGTTCCAATCATGGCCCGATCTTGTGTAGAGGTGATAAGTTTCTGACAGGACGATGTGATAACATGACTCAAACGAATCCGGGATTTACTTGCAGGAACTCATACGAGATCAACTTCACACGCTCGACCTTGTGTTCTGGCAATTGTCCCAATATTATCCTAGTGCAGAATCTCCTCCACACTACTAGAGCACCTCACAATGACAGCAAGTGTGCTTCTTTATCTTCCTGTCAACTTGGCAACAAGTTCGATGAAAATGTCCTTGTCTGATCTCTAGCTGTACTTGAGTTCGAATGCATTCATGATGTAAGTACTTGCAGACAAAGTTGCTAGATCAATGAAATGCTCTGTCGATCTGTTTCTCTCATCATTAACGGGCTGGGAATTGATCTGCAGGGATGGGGGGTTGCTGTTCTTGTCGGCGTCCCTAACAAAGATGATGCATTCAAGACCCATCCCGTGAATCTCTTGAATGAGAGGACTCTCAAGGGCACTTTCTTTGGCAACTTCAAGCCAAGGACTGACCTTCCCTCTGTTGTAGAGAAGTACATGAATAAGGTATAACCCCAACTCTTGATGCTTCTTCACGGCACATGCACATAGCCTGTCATCCATGCATAAATTTGCCATCTTACCGGGTTCCAAAGCTTTGCGTACAATTTACGCATTTGGTCTCTTTTTCTCTTACTCGTCTGATCATGTACGGAGTTTTTGACTGAAGTGATGTTCGTATACGAACAGGAACTTGAGCTGGATAAGTTCACTACGCACGAGGTTCCTTTCTCGGAGATCAACAAGGCCTTCGACTACATGCTTCAAGGCGCCGGCCTACGCTGCATAATCCGCATGGGCGAGTAGAATCACTGAGGGTACAGAGCATGGTTGGGCGAACTTTTCTTGCATTAGAGGTTATTGCTGCATCGTTGTTATATGCCTGTGTTGTGAAGCAGGAGAGTGATTTCATAAATGATTTTTTGCTGCTGTATATGCTTTATTAGTAACTGGTGAATGGATTATTCCGTGTTCTCGCAATGATTAATTTCATCAGAAACATATGGAGATTCATATGGTTGTTTGTCACAGTATATCGTCTGCATGATGGGACGATGTATGTTCATTTTTGGAGCAGGAATTTCCATCCTACTTATCCATAAAATTATGAAATGAACTGATATGTGCAAATCACTGGGGTTCGCCCCAGTGGCCACCCTTCCATCTTGGAAGGGGGAGGTTTGGGGATTCAAATCCCCACATTCTCGGGGGGAATTGGGATAGGAACGATTTCATTTCAGGGATGGGTTTCGACTCTCACGCCCTGCAAAGAGGCAAGGCAAAAGTCTGAGAGTGAGTGTTAAAGTAGAATTAACGTAGGACCGATAAAAAAAAAAAAAAAAACTGACATGTGCAAACTTCAACAGAGGGGAAAGTAATGAGCTCGATTCTGAGCTTTGAAACGTGGAACAGGACGCCTGTTGAGGTGATGGTTTCTCACAGCGCTACGCGATGACATGATTCGAACAAAACAAGAATTTAGTAATGGGATCAGCATCACACTTCGAATTCGTGTTCCTCCGAGGTCTCCCTAGAACATTCGAGCGTAGAATTTCTTCTCCACTGTTGGGGGACTCAAATTTCTTCCTTTCAACTTGGCAACAAGTTGACGAAATGTGCTTGTCTGATCTCTCTGCCGAGGCTTGAGTTTGGACCCATGGGAATCGTCTCTGATCTTGGATACCAGTAGTGGGTCAGAGCGCAGAGCAGCTTTTCAGTTTTTCTGGACTCTGTCTCCCTTCAATTTGAGTCCCTTCATTAATTTTAAGAATAAAAGAACTAACATTCATTAGGAAAACACAATAGAGTTTCGAAAGTGTAATTACTAGTGCAATCGAGTCCTTCAAAGTAATTCTATCCAATTGGACAAACGGAAAATGTTAACAAGTTATAGGATTTGATTGTACTTTTTAAAATTATTACTCAATTGTATTTTTACGATGAGATTTGGAACTTTCAATATATTTATTTCTAAAAGAACGAGTGGGTTGACCTGATACCCCAAGTCCACTGCCCTTGTTTATGGAAGATGTATACATAAAAGAACAATTTATCAAAGTAATCATACTACTTGTCCATGACTCCATACTAGAGGTAACAACAACTCGTCAAATTTGGTGTCTGCCTCCTAAATTACTATGTATGAACTTACACTTTTTCACCATAAATTATCGCGACTTTGTAAGTAAATTTTTATCATAATATAATATTTTGATATTTAAGATGCATTTGTTTTAGTGAAAGTGTTCCCCAAGAATTAGTTTTTTGGACTTTCACTTGCTTGGTTCGTAAAAAATGACTAGTCGGCTAAAAACATTTTCCAATTAGCGAAAACATCCATGTGTAAAATTAGGAAAGTGAATTCCTAAATTTAAAGACATAAAAATACTTTTCGAAAAATTGCTACTCTTGAATTTTTATTTTATTTTCTTCTCTTTTTTTCTTTTCTTACTTTTATTTTTTCCATTTTCCTTTGCTAGTTGTCGGCCTTGGCAACGGTTGGCAACTGGCCACAGGCCAGCAAGCTCGAGCCTCACCATTTCTGGTGACCTCAAGCCTTGCCAGTTTCGGCGAACTTGAGCCTTTGCTCAAGGTCAATGAGGCTTAACCTTGTTGGCTCACTCCTAAGGCTAGTTGTTAATGCCCAGCGACCGATGGTGAAAGAAGTTAAAAGAAAAAAGGAAGAAAGGAAAGAAAATAAACTAAAAAATTTGAAATTTTATGGCCTAAGACAAAGTCATGAGATTTAAATCATTTTCAAAATGAAATCCAAACACAGAAAACATTTTTGATCACCTATCACCAAATAAAGAAAAACTAACAATTTTCTTAAAAAATAATTTCCCGAAAAACATTTTTCTTTATCATGAAATTTGTCTCCATACAAATGTACCCTAGTTACTTTTGTAAGGCGTAAATCTGTTAAAATAAGTTGTAAACCCATAATTAATGAGCTTAGTTATTATATAAGTTAATTATATTCAGTAAATTGATCATATATTGGTTCAAAATAATTAAGCCTAAAATGATGTGGGTGTCATGCATGTACTCAATCCACCTCTCTCTTCGTTCTCTATAGCTCTAAATCAATTTTGCAGTCACTCACTTCGTGGTCTCACCTTAGTGAATTTGCCTAAATCAAATTAAATACAACATGAGTTGGATATTTGTCAGATATATATATAATGGAAATGGGTTAAAAAAAGATTAAACAGCCAATTTAGATTTGATCATTTTTCAACCTGACACTGCCGACCGTGAAAAGTTGCAGGGTAATAATGGAGCTCGCCTGGCGCGTGGAGGGCCAGGTCCTGCATCCAATGAACGTTGGACTCGTTACCAGATCAAACCAGCAACCTCGAAAGCGACGTGCATTCCTACTCTCGCTTTTCCTACCGTCCCTCCAAGAGCTAGAGTTCGGAAATCACCACGAGCAATTTGAACTTCTTCTCTCATCGATTCGGCGAGTCTCGCTTGTATAAATGCCACCGCCGAGCCCGAACCACTTCCTCACATCTGCAGAAGAACCGATTCTCGAAGAAGACAGAGATCAGAGAAGACAAGCAGTTTCAGAATTCGTGTGGTAGGATACCGCTGAGGTCGACATGGCGAGCACCGCTGGTCAGGTCATCCGCTGCAAAGGTATGTTTTTTATGGTGATCGTCTTCGATTCTTGACTTGGGTTCGCGTCGGTTTTTCTTTCTCGAGTCTTCTTACGTGACAAGTTCTTGACTTGCACTGCTGGGTTTGTAGTTCGTTTCTTTGGTAGCTCGTTTTGCTGAGTGGCGATCTTGCTGTGGGGAATGTGAACTATAAAAGCTCCTTTGCTTAATTTGCTTTAGTACATATCTATTATTTTGATCATGACCACGTGGCTATCTAATGCTATCTCCTAGAAAACAGGGGCAAGTTTCCTTTTTGTTCTATGACGTCTGACTGTTTAAATTTTGCTTGAGTATTGTCAAATAAAATTTGGGTTTTAAACTCTTTTCCATAGTTAAAGATCTGTACTTTTTAAGCGTGGATTCGACTTGCCTCTCATGGTGTGATTGTGCTGTACATGCAATGCAGCTGCGGTGGCGTGGGAAGCTGGAAAGCCACTTGTGATGGAAGAGGTGGAGGTGGCTCCTCCGCAGGCGATGGAGGTTCGTATCAAGATCCTCTTCACCTCCCTTTGCCACACCGATGTTTTCTTCTGGGAAGCCAAGGTGACTACATTTGCATTTTCTATATGGTTTTGGAATATGTTGGCTAAATCGACTGATCATTATGTATCGCGATGATTAATGGGACTTACAAAATTGAATTGCAGGGACAAACCCCGTTGTTCCCTCGCATCTTTGGTCATGAAGCATCAGGGTATGGACCTTTACGTGAAAGCGTTCATCTCCTTTTATTGGCTGAACTTACATTTAGGTCAATTGCCAATATTGGGAATATTTATCGACCGTCTTGTGAAATCATGTTCCCTTCTTCCATTTTGCAATTTAGGATTGTGGAAAGTGTTGGTGAAGGTGTCACAGAACTTGAACCTGGTGATCATGTCCTTCCTGTATTCACCGGAGAATGCAAGGAGTGCCGGCATTGTAAATCAGTGGAGAGCAATATGTGTGACCTGCTCAGGATAAACACGGATCGAGGGGTTATGCTTAATGATAATAAATCGAGGTTCTCCATCAATGGGAAGCCCATTTACCATTTTGTTGGCACTTCGACTTTCAGTGAGTACACCGTAGTTCATGTCGGCTGTGTCGCCAAGATCAACCCTGCAGCCCCACTGGACAAAGTCTGTGTTCTCAGCTGCGGTATCTCTACAGGTCAGTCATATGCTTCATAAAATATGTTGTTGTACTCTAGATTTCTCATTGGCTTATGTCAGCATTAACTGATGTCCTTTTTTCCTTATTGGAAGGTCTTGGTGCCACCTTGAATGTCGCGAAGCCGAAGAAGGGGCAATCGGTAGCCATTTTTGGACTTGGAACTGTGGGCCTTGCTGTGAGTTTCATTTCTTTTCCTGTCTTTCACACAAAAATCGGATGAATTTGTTCAAGTGCAGTTGCAAATGAAGACTTAAATTGTTCATCAGGCAGCCGAAGGGGCTCGAATGGCTGGGGCTTCGAGGATTATTGGAGTGGATCGGAATCCAATCAGATTCACCGAAGGTAATCGATTTAAATCTCATTGCATGTTTGATACATAAACGAGCTCATATGCATCTAAGCATCCCCACTGGAGTCAGCTAAAAATTAGCATCTTGATTTGATCTTCAGAAAAAAGAGCATGTTGTAGTCTGCCTACGTGATTGCACTCTGAAGGCCCTCTCTTTTTTATGTGAGCAGCCAAGAAATTTGGAGTCAATGAGTTTGTGAATCCCAAGGACCACAACAAACCTGTTCAAGAGGTTTGATACCATCCTCACTTGATGACACTTTCCTGCGATCTGATACTGTATAATACCTTGTCCTTTCAAACTGATTACATTAACTTCAACTCAGGTGATCGCTGAAATGACTGATGGGGGTGTTGATCGAAGCCTTGAGTGCACTGGAAATATCAACGCCATGATCTCTGCATTTGAATGTGTTCATGATGTAAGTACTTACAGACTTTACTCCTACAAAGTTGCTAGATCAATGAAATGCTCTGTTGATCTGTTTCTCTCATCATTACCGGGTTGGAAATCGAATCTGCAGGGATGGGGGGTTGCTGTTCTTGTCGGCGTCCCGAGCAAAGATGATGTATTCAAGACCCATCCGATGAATCTCTTGAATGAGAGAACTCTCAAGGGCACTTTCTTTGGCAACTACAAGCCAAGGACTGACCTTCCCTCTGTTGTAGAGAAGTACATGAATAAGGTATGACAGTGGGTCGTCATGTTTCTTCCGAATGCCTGTGCTTTCCTATATTTCAAAATGAATCCCCATCTCTTAGGCCACATTTCTAGTAGCGCTTGGCCTCCACCAGTGCATATAATGTCATTTATGCATAAATTTCACCTTACCAGTTATTTTCAGTTGAGCGTTTCTTGACCTACAAAGCTTCACATCTATTCTATGCAATCGGTCTCTTTTTCTCTTACTTGTGCCGAATTTATCTACTTGTGAGTGTTCATATATGAGCAGGAACTTGATGTGGAGAAGTTCATTACGCATGAGGTTCCTTTCTCGGAGATCAATAAGGCATTCGACTACATGCTTCAAGGCACTAGCCTTCGCTGTATAATCCGCATGGGTGCCTAGAATTGCTGACGCTGCAGACCATCTTGCTTCAGGAGGAAGACAAACTTTGCCGAGCTTTTGAAGTTATTGCTGCGCCGTTGTTATATGCCCGTGTCTTGAGGCGTAAGAGTGACGAATAAATGACCCTTTTGCTGCTGTAAATGGTTTGTTAGCAATTAATGAATTTTCATGTTCGAATTCTCATGATAATGTCAGCTTTATTTGTAAGATGATGAGATGAAATCTTGCATTATCAGTTGCTTTGCTTCAGAATAGAGCGAGAGCGAAAAGAAACCACAAATCCAATACGTGCAGACTAGTAGATAATGCGCTTTGTTTTGAGCCGGACCGGACAACCGGCCGTCCCAGTCATGGCCCGATCTTGTGTAGAGGTGATAAGTTTCTGACAGGATGACGTGATAACATGACTCAAACGAAACCGGGATTTACTTACAGGAACTCATATGAGATCAACTTCACACACGCGAACTCGTGTTCTCGCAAGTGTCGCCATGTTGTCCTAGCGCAGAATCTTCTCCACACTACTAGAGGACCTCACAATGACAGCAAGTGTACTTCATTATCTTCCTTTCAACTTGGCAACAAGTTGACGAAATGTGCTTGTCTGATCTCTAGCTGGACCTGAGTTGGACCTAAGTGAGGCTCATTGTCTCTGATCTTGGACACCAACGGTAGGTCAGAGCCGCTGCTCTATTTTTCTAGATTCTGTCTCCATTCGAATCGAGCCTCTCTTCATTGAACTTTACGAAGCAAGACAATTCAGAAACGACACAATTTGCACCGAGCGGTGTGAGAGCCGTTCTTTCAATTGTGACCCGTGAACAGATTCTTGGCATCTATCCAAGAGCCAAACCAGCATGGTCTGGTCGCTGCCCCCAGCTTGCCACGACAAGTCCTTGCAATGAACACAGAACATGGCACCAAGATGCACATTCATAGCTATGCATTTTCTTGTCACTCAAGATTATGTTCGATATCCGAATTCCACTTCATTCTGAACAAAAGGGCGGTGCTCAAGCTCGGCACAAGTTTGATTGTTCATTCAACCGAGTGCAAACGATTCCATATTCAAGCAGCTTGCCCCGGGTTTCAGCTCGCATCTCACCTGATTCACAAGATTAGTGAGGCTTTCGTCCGTCATTGAGAATGCGTAATTCGAAGTAGGTTTGCTGAGACGGGTTTCTTCACATGAGACTGGCACATGAGTAGACTAATAAAATACATACATACATCAGATGGAGGGACCACACGATCATGGAGGAACCGAAGAAGCACAGGGACCAAAACTGAAAATTCGAGAAAGTACATTTCCCAAAGTGTAATTCCTAAGTTTGTCACTCGAGTATAAAATGCATGTCAAACCCAAGTCAAAGCCTACGTGCACCTCTCTCTCTCTCTCTTGAAGATGGGTCTGCAAATTTCCGCCTCCTCCTTCATCTTCATCCTCATCCTCGCCGTCGCCGCCGCCGCCGTCGTCGCCCCTCCGGCGAAGCCCGACGCCGCGCTGATCCAGAAGGTGTGCAGGGCTACCAAGTACTACGGCCTCTGCCTCTGCACCCTCAAGTCCGACCCCTCCAGCTCCCGCGCCGACCCCAGGGGCCTCGCCTCCATCGCCCTCGCCGCCGCCCTCGCCAACGCAACCTCCGCCTCCTCCTTCCTCTCCTCCCTCGCCCTCGGCGCCTCCTCCGGCGACCCCGCCCTGTTCCGGCTCCTCGGAGACTGCGCCGACAAGTATGGCCTCGCCGGGGACGCGCTCCGGGCGTCGGCGGGGGACCTGGCGGCGGAGGCCTACGACTACGCCTACGTGCACGCGATGGCGGCGGAGGACTACCCGAACGCGTGCCGCGACGCGTTCCGGAGGTCGCCGGCGGGGACGGCCTACCCGCCGGAGCTCGCGTGGCGGGAGGACGGCCTCAAGCGCATCTGCGACGTCGTCTTGGGGATCATTGATTTTCTCGGCTCGTGACGAAAATTTAAAAGAAAAAAAGAACGCAGAAAAAAGGTGTACGTTGAATTAAAAAAAAAAATTGTTGCGTTTCCACTTTGCTAAATTTAGTTAATCTCAATTTTAGATTTCACGTCGCTTCATATTTGTTAAATTGTTTACATAATTACGTGATGAAATTCTCATGCAAATCTCGTGATTGTTGGCTTATTAATATGTAAAGTTCATCACATCGTTGGTTCCAAAATTGTCGACTTTAGCTATTACGAATCTTTGGATTATGTTTGATGATTGCTCATATTTTCTTTGTATGGCCAACATATTATTTTATAAGTGACAACTTATAAAGAGAATGACAAGATCACAATGTTTGTTGGAGGGAGAAATGCAATCGTAGAAAAAAAGTTACTGTAGAACATAATTAATTGAAAAGAGTGAAGAGGTTAGACTAGAGAGAGCCTTCAATCATTGGCGAGTGATAACTCCATATTGACATTATTCATATTTATATTTAGTTAAATTTGTGTGTAAGTGACGTGCATAATTTATACTCATCGATAAGAAAAATGATATATATATATATATATATATATATATAGTAGGAGGGGTGCCTAGGTTGAGCAATTTTTAGGTAGGTAGATTTCATATTTGGAATTTGAAACCTACCTAGTTTAGATAAGTTCTTAATGTTAATAACCTAACCTGCCTTATAGACCACGGAACCAACCTTGTTGATCTAGTTCAATTCCAAGTCTAATTCGATTCCTCAATTCAACTCGATTCCATACCTATAATCGAAAACCAAACTAATAACAACCAATTCGAGACCTTCAAAAATGGGAATTGCACTAGGACTGATTAGATAGCATCATACAGTTCTGTTCCAGAGTTTATTTAAGATCAACAGTGCTCAACCCTAGGGTGCCCCCACTCATTTTCTACCATATTGGGTGCCATATTTATTCTCACAAATAACTGACATAAATTGTTTTGAGAATTAACATTGAGGGCGACGAATCTTTATGTTGAAAAACATTTGCATTGAAATGATTTCTCAAATTCAAAATCCAAAAAACATTTGGCATTAAAATTATGCAACTAAAAGATATATGCACGTCTTCTATTATTTAAAAATGGGGTGATGTTGAAAATTTTAGTAAATTTTCAACTCTAATGACCACTATTTGTTACAATTCACTTGTCACAATTCATATTTAAATACACAAATATTATGAAATATTAACAAAGTAGAAGTCTTAGTTCTGGATATCATCGAAAATAGAAATTCAAATTAGTAGTTTCGGATTACACACTCATTATTGAATTTCATGAAATATCGCAGGATCGTGCAAAGACATAAAATAAGAAAAACATAAGACCTTGTTCGAGGTTCCAAATTCCTGATTTCACATGGAATCTAGAACTTACCATATATATCCTAAAACCTACGACCGGACCGGTTCTCAAGTTCCTAATTCTACTCTGGAATCATGTTCACCCTTAGTTGAAATGAAAAAGTAGTTAAGTGATTAAGGTGATCAAAACGGACGGCATAAAACTGAACAGGCAATTGAGTAATTAAGGTGATTATCACACCTTCTCCTCCCTTCATCCCTCGACTGTTTCATGCGGGCTCAATTCAGGTCGGATGGGATTATCGTAAGACCCGCATAAAGATTAGACCGGGCTGAATTCTTGGATGAGGTACCCTTTTGTTGTCGAGCTTTTCGATCCAGCTTCCTCTACGGATCTCGGGTCCCTCCTTTTTGGTCCAATCCGATGGGGTCGTGTCTCTCATTTGACAATCCAATCTGGTTCATCTTCCGGTGCAATCTTCGAAAGCACTCACGTGTCTCTACCAACAAAGTTCTAGACCTAAGATCAACGAGCTTGGAGCTCTACTTGCTTGACATTGCGAAAATCTTGGCCTAGGCGGATCGATTGAGTAATAACCGAGAATAAGAGACATAAGAAAATTCCTCATGTTAGAAATCGCGATGTAATTTATAAATAGTGTAGAAAGGGTTTTCACTAAAATTCACAGGTTGGGTCAGGACGAGACACTTGTCGTTACACAAGTGGCATTGTTGCCACCAAGAAGCAGGTTTCCCATATTTTAGTGGGAGGGGACAGTGAGTAAAGCCGGGCTGCTTGATCGAGTATAGGAATGGAATACCAAATTTCACTTTTACTTTTTAGTGAAGGTATGTGTCTAATGATGGTCTGTCTTCAATATTTTAAAATCTTATAACCCATTGATTTCGTGTAATTCAACTTACTATTAACCTCCGTTTATTTAGTGAAAAATGAATAATATAAAAAATATTTTTCCAAAAATGAATTGTTTTGTATCGCATAAAAATTGGACAGACTAAAAATATTTTCATCGTCTATGAAAATATCAATAGATAATTTATTATTGATAATGAGAATAATTATTGTTGACTAATTATTTTTACTGAAATAACCAATTGTTTTCGCAAAAAAAAAAATAAAAATTTAAGACATTTATTTCCCGTGAAACAAATCGAGCCATAAATTTCCTGTGAACTTTCATTTACTATATTTTTGTATTTTAACTTATTAAAAACTATGCCGACACATTGCATCATAGTCCAAGACCGCACAGAGGACAAACAAAATGATCGTTTGTCAAAAGCTCAAGTCAAACTCCTGTCTGTACTGCGGTCAACACTTCAATCCCAGCTTGACAACACAAATCTACTGTAGCCTCAATTGACCTGTTTTCACCATTTCTTTGCGGAACAAAAAAACCACCCAATTGCTGTACCAAGTAACTCCTAAGTGACTATCAGACATGAACACAGAACGCAAATATACATTATATATATATATATATATATATATATATATATATATATATATATATATATATATGGAAGTTACTTGAGATGAAAAGCACAGCAGACAAACGAGACCCCCGCCTCATCTTCTCAAATCCTTTCATGTACATCGCCTGATATATCATTATTCATCGAATGTAAAAATGTAGTATATTGCAATGGCTCTTGAATAATTAACAACAGACCTGTTTAAACTAAAGAACAATAAGAAAAAAAGGGGCAAGATGGTGAATCGAAGTTAAGCGAGAACCTACAGTCACATCATGAAAAACCCACAAAAAGGCGAATTAGTATGAGAAAGAAAGACACAGAGAATCAGGTAATCTTTAAAAACTACATTACGAAAAGACTGGAGAAGCAACGATAAAATGGTTGTGTTGCATTGCACAGAACAAGAGAAACGATGCACAAGTTTGTTCCATGTCCTCCACTCATGGCGCCTTCCGAGCCTTTTCCTTTTCCTTTTCCTTTTCTTCCTTTTCCTTTTCCTTTTCCACATATGCCTGCACCGGAACATACAATGAGAAGATGTAAGCGAAAGAAAAATCCTCAGTTAAATAATATCTTCCCAAATTGTGCCAATCAGTACAGCAAAGTAGACATCGCATTTTCTGCATAAAAGGTGAGTCGGTAATTTCCTAATTCTCCTTCTGCGGCAATAAGGAATACCTCGAGCCTCACTTTGCATTCTTGTTCAGCTTATTCAATTAATTAAGAATGTCAACTCTCAAAACAACAGATTGACACTTCTCCATAGCTGGCACTGTTACTAGTAAATGATACAAGGAACATAAAAAGAAGTTTCCACAATGTGGCATAGGTGAGATCAGTCTTCCCCTGGAAAAATTCGAGGCAGCTCTAGATGGTACTTCATCAAACTCCAGCATCATGACCTTAATAGACTACCAACACCAGGTTAACTTGTTCAATGAAATAAACAGAGCTAAGCCAAAGTAATGCAAAAGGCTAACAATGAGAACCAGTCATGACATGCCAGGACGTGCCCAATCCAGCAACTAACTCTCTTTAGTTCTGCATAGTGCTAAAAGTGATCATCAGCATATGAACAGGTTGTCGGTTTGTGTCCACATGTTTTTACATCCGAAGACAAAAGAACTAAGAAACACCACAGTAATATTGTCATGACATTTGAAGAAACACAAGGCTACTGACAAGAGATCCAGGACCAGACGTAAAAGACAGGAGTCATCGCAATTACTAGAATGCTTAATTCACACAAGATAACTGTAAAAGTGAAAAATCACAACAAACAAGCTGAAAGGAGCTAAATAGCTACTGTTTAACTCCTCCAAATACCAGGTAACAAGAGAAGAAAATTTGATCCATGAGAGCATATAGGTACCATTCACACATTCCATGTTGATAAAGTAACATTCGAATCTGACATTCCACATAAGAAAATCAAATAAAATGAAAGAAGTGTTGATAGTGTTTAAATAATAGTATATTTTAAAAGAATTCAGACATAAATCAACAAATGACAGACTACACATACATATACAACTGAACCGAAGAAGTTTACAAGAGATGAATTTAAATAAATAAAAAGAAAGAGCTGACCTGTACAAGTTTGGTAAGCTTTGGTTGAGCAAAAGACAAGTAATGATCAATTTTCTCCTGAGATTGGGGGATACTTGCCCCTTGCATGGTACTGGTGACCTTGTCAACCGCTTTCTTGACAATAGTTTTGTAAGCTTCTTTGCCAATTTGGCCATCCTTCCAAGTTGGCTTCAGAAGCTCCTTCACATGCTCCACTAAAGCAAATTTAAAAGCACGTAGACCTTTTGGTTCTTTACTCTTTTTATTCTCACCATCCTTAGTACCCCCTTCCCTGTTTTCCAAATGCTCATCCTCCTGTGGGTCCTTGCCCTTTCCTTTCTTGCTTTCATCACTCACCTTTTCTTTTTCTCCATCCTCCCTCAGCTTGGAGCTATCCTTCACCTTCGAGCTCTCAGCAGGCTCCAGCAGACTTGTCTGATGACTTTCATGAAAACCTCCTGAACTGCTGGCATTGTGTAGGACAGTACCATTGGGCACTACAGCAACAGATGTTGGAGGTAAGCTACTAGAAGTTACTTTTGTACTGTCATCTACAACAACATCGGACAGATGGACTAGCTTCTCGTTGCTGTCAGGTTTCTTTGGCTCAATGCTATCAGATATCGGATCATAGTGTTTCTGAGATCCAACGGATAAACTAGATAGAAAAGGTGTAGCTTGATCACCTAGACTTGCCAAACTCTGCACGGAAGTCATATCCATTCCCTGATGGGTGTTGAAAGCAGTAAAAATTTGTGGAAGCTGTTTCCCAGCTTCAAAAATCTGAGCCAAAGAAGCAGAAAGGTTGTTAAGTTGTCTAAGATGCTCTCCACTCACCACGGCTGTAACTGGAGGATTAGCAGAGGTTACTTGCAATGTATTTGCATCAGTAACAGGAGGGTGATTCGCTGGTTTCCCCTCCTCAGAGAGAGGCTTCATTAGAGAACTTATGATATTTGCGGCCTTCCTGGGGTCACTTGGAAACCCCAACTGATTCTGCCCGACACTTGACATTTGAGGTACCATTGCACATGGTTTATGGTTATTCTGGCCAATAGTCTGCTTCTGCACTGTGTCAGGATGAATATATGAATCAGTAAGTAAACCCACAGTTTTATTGATATTGTCGTTATTATTGTATAACAATCCATTTTCCCTGAAGTTGTCGATACGAAGACAAGATTCATCAGTTCCTGGTCGTTGTGTAGCGGACGACTGGTACATTTGCACCGAAGCATTCAAACTTTGATCTAGCTGACGACTTGCAACTAGAGGTTCATTATGAATTAGAGATGGTGCAGCATAAGTCTCTTTACTCCTATCATCTGTCACCTGATTTGAAGACTGAGCCTGATAATTCCAGTCAGGAGACATGTTAGTGTTACCTATGAATATTTCACTAGCTCTTGGTTCACGCATGCCCAATTTAACAGATGATTCCAACGGAGGCAACTGCTTCTGGTCAATACTAAGCAGATTATGTTTATTTTGGTCATCCCATAATTTCCTCTCTTCACCAGACTTATGCTCCCATCTATTGTTGAGGGACCAGTCTGTGATCCTTGGATCAGATGGCACCGTTCTCCTGTGAGATTCACCCTCACCAACTAGTTCAAGGGACAAGTCTCTCTTTCTCTGGTCATTTTCTCCTGTTGCAGCCGCTTCCTTAGGATACACCTTACCAGGAACATCAGAATGAATGTACCTGCATGAAGCCCCCCACCGACAAGTTCCTCTCTGAAAATTGTTACATATCTCAGAAGATCTGTTTCTCTCTGAATATTCCCTGGTGCTGCCAATTTTCTTGTGCCTACTTTCCCAACTATCATTGTACTGCTGATCACCCTGATGTAAAAACCGACAATCAGTGCCTCTCCTGCACCTACCAACAGCAAATTCCTTGCATAGCTGCGATGAAACACCAGTTCGGCTCCTGGTCTTGTCATATATACCAGAGTCCTTTCTAGATCCATGGACTGGGCTCCTGCTCCTACTCGTGCTAATCCTCCAATTTCTACTCCTACTCCTGTAATAGATGAAAAGGTAAAGCAAGACCATTCAAAGTTGAGAAAAAATGTCATATTTCTGCCATCACCTGATTTCACAGGACTAATCCTGGCAGAAGCAAACCATAAAAAAAGAATAGCAACATCGGTGTACATCAATATGAGATTTATTGGCTTGTAGCAATTATTTTGAAAAAATAAAAACCAAACCAGCCATTATTTTGAAGAAAGTTCACGAGCTAGGGTTCCAAGTATAGAATCTTACCCGGGTGATCTATCTGACTTATTTCTTGGGGAGCGACTGCGATTCCTCTTCCTCCATTCATCCAGACCAGGAGACATCCTTGTGCTATAACTTCCATCTCGATCCCATGGCACAGGATCCAACTTTCTACCACCATCTACGCTAACAATGCCATCTCTGGGTAAGCTTCTATTTGTAAGCATGAACTCCCGCGATGAAGATTCCAAATCATGTCTCTTCGGCACATTCTTGTCCTCCACGCTGGACCATCTCTGACCATTGATATGACCGGCATCTACAGACCCTCGCCTTGGCTGTAGTCTACTATCATAAGTTGGCATATCACCTCTCCCAGACCAAGCCCTATAATCCATCTTTTTCGGGGAAACCGGAGGCTCTTCTTTCAAATCCCACTTAGAATTGTGTCTTCTTCGCTTTCCACTCATTGTAAATTCTCTTAATCAACACACTGTAATCTGAAACCAACAACAAACTTGATGTTAAACTCATCTTCAATTGTGTCCTTGACATTTTAGAGTGGAGCACAATTTCATCCTGTGTGAAAATCACAGAGAGGAAAAGAAAGCCAACAACAACAGCCACCACCATGACAACAAGAAAAGCAATATTATCGCTATCATCCCATTTAACCAGAGAAAAATGGTAAGATACAATAAAGAGATGGCAAAGTGAATATGACAATCCAAAACAAGTACATGTTGGGAGAGAGAGTGCCTTTTATAACCCTTCAAGAGTAATTTGAGTTCCTTACCAAATATTTTGAGGCAAACAGCGTCTGGCAATGAACATTACAGTTGGGTGCATTACTTATCATTTTGGCCTATCTACCTCACAATCATCTATTGCATTATTTGAGTTCCAGAGATACTAAATAGTTTTGAGGAGCGATTGTTCATTACTGAACTATCTGTTTAATCAATCAGGTCCTATTCCTCAATCCAAAATACACAGATAGGGCTCCGAGAAAATGCAGCCCCACAATGAGGCAATCTCTTATAAAATAGGGAGCAACATATGTCCACACTTGTCCCTTCAATATAATCTTCACATTCTTTTTGCCTTCAACCACCAAAAACATGCTCTCCACTCATTACATGTCTTCTCTGCAAATAACTTCGTCATCTCGTTATAGGTTATTCTAACTTAACCACCCTCGTTCGATGCCCTTATCACTCATCATTGTCTTCCAATCATCATATTTAGCCTGCCCAACAAATGATTCTTTCCAAGTTTAGCATCTTCAGAAATTCATCTTTTCAATCAAGCTCGTCAATTTACATTCCTCACCTCACATAAGAATTTCTTTCCTTTCGAGGCTTTTAGACCCACTGAAAATCCTCACTACAACCTAATTTCTCCAGAAACAAGCCATCAAGACAGATACTAGGATGCACATGAATCTATTCCCTCAATCTGAACAAGAAAATAGGTAGGTTGATTACCATGCACAGAAATAAATAGCTGATGCCAAGTTCAATGTATGCATGGATCCAAGGTTTCATGAGAAGAGAACTATGACAGAGGAGCTCACTCATTCAGTGGTGAGAAGGCAACAACTTGCCAAAATGGATGTGAAAAGGCCACATGCTGGGGCTACAGATCACTCCCTCTACATCATATAAAAGATAAAACTTTACAGTATAACAAATTCAGATGTACCGCCATTCTAAGTATCAACCTAACCAGCCACTAAACTGATAACTAGGGCAAATTGCAGGAGCACCCCATGCACTTTCCACAAAAAGCACATCAACACCCCGTATCACCAAAACACGCTATCCCAAGTCAGCACACGTCAGAATGGAGATAGACATATAAAGCACCATACTTCGGCCGCATCACTTAAATTGCCCATGCCCAGTCGACCTATACCAGCAAACCCTCCGACTAGCCAAATACAGGTCCGAAGTATCTCCAAGTTACCGACTTTCACCTACCTCCTTGCTCATAACACAACATCAAAACCCGGGTCCGCAAATTTTCCACCGTCAGTTTCCAGTCACTCGACTGGAAACCAAACAAATCAATCGCATACCCACATAACCACCGAAATAGACATAAAAATGACAGTTCGATTCATCAACAGAAGCAAAGCAGCGAAATTTACATTCCCATTGACTTCCCACCTCCACCCACTTCCGAACTAAAACCCCCCGCCCCCGCCGCGGATTACAAACTCAACACAGTAAATTCCCCTCGCGCGCGAAACCCATCGAAAAGCAAGCATTGCCGGGGAGCGGGATTACCCGAAAAGCAAGCGCGGAATCGCGCGGAATCAACGGACCGAGCTCGCCGCGGCGGCGGGGTCGGCGGCCGTCTCACCGGCGGCGGGTGGGGTAGTGGCCTCGACCGGAGTAGTGACGCCTTCAGAGGCGACGCGCGCGCAGTCGGGAGAGGGCGGGCCGCGCGTTCCGCCCATCAATTCGAGAGCACCATCGCGAGAGCAGGAGCCTCGATTGAAGAGGGGAAAGGTGACAGTGATTTAGGGTTTTTTTTTACCAGCTTCAATTCGGAGCGAAGGAGGGAGATGAAAGAGACGAACTTTTTCGCTCTCTTTTTTTTTTTTTTTTTTTCGCGTTGAGGAGGTGCGAAACGGGTCGGGTTCGGGTCCTGTCGGGTGGTTTCTAAGTTGGGTCGCTCTGTCTCCTTGCCCCCCTTATGATGGGCATCGATCGGTTGCTCCTGACTAGAAAATATCTCGTGCAACGAGTACATGACACGTTCCTGAGGAGCACGGCATATTATTGCTTTTAAAATAAGGGGTAAATCGTCTTGAGATTTATCCAGAAATCGGGGCTTAAATTTTTAATTTGTGCAATCAAGTCTGAAAACATGTCTAATTAGTATGATTGGTGACGTAAGTTAACTCGATCTGATTTGAATAATAGAAAAGGTTGAGTTGACGTTTTTCTTTTAAAGATGCGTGAGAGATATGCGGTATAAAATAATCTAACTTGTAATTTGTAATTTTCTTATGGGCTGTTCTTTCCAATCAACCCTTCTTTCCAATCAATCCTTTGATCAGTGGATCGCGAATATGACTATCACCTGCGTACAAATTTAATTAAAAATGATATAAATGATATTAGGGTTTGTGAACTATATTGATTAGAAAATTAGGTGCCAAAGGCGATACCATTTGGGTCAACACAAGATGATTTATAAATTGACAAGACAGAAAAGGAAAAAAGAAAAAGGGAAAAAAAAGTTATAGATTGGAAAGCTTTAAAACTTCATTTGTCTTGCAGAAAATGAACGATTTGTATATATATATTTTAAAACAATCACTTGTATCGCTTATAAAATAAATAAATAAAAAATATTTTCAGTATTCACAAAAATAGTTAGATATAAATTATTATCTATAAAAAAAAATATTTCAATTTTGACTCATTATTTCAAGTGATATAAGCGATCATTTTTAATAAAATATTTTTTAAATGATTTTATTTTTTGCAAAACAAATAAAGCCTAAAAGAAGGCGCGAAAATCTTGCATCTTTTTCCATCGATTTCCATACTCTAATCTACTTATCTCTAAAATCCCTCTTCTAAACTCTTTACAACTCTAAAAGGACCGATCATGTCTCCAGATCTGTCATACAAAACAATTTGCATCGTAGAAGAGAATTCCTACAAAATTAAACAAAAGCACCAACCTTTAACAAATTTCCAACATTTGAACGACAAGAAAAATGTTATTTACATTCACATCCATAAAACCAAGTGAGAATCGAGTCCACAAACCTCTTAGATCTGAAAGATCCCTTGTCCAATCCATGGTGCTCTCTTTTATCTCCAAAAGGCTTGAGATTTTCTACGTAGACAACTCCTTTCCTCCCTTTTCTTGCTAGTGATTGTAAGACACAAAACTCAAATCTTGCAAGAGAAAATTAGGATCTGAGCAAACGAGTGGATTGAATTGGATTGAATCGATTGAAAGGAACACAAATTTATTACCCAAATTCTGATGCCATATTCGGTGAGAATGACAAATTGGGTAATAAAGCAGCCCTTTATGGCCAAATGGTAAGCATGGAGTGGAATGTTCACGATTGACACACGTGGACAGCTCAACGCAATTGAGATTGCATATGAGGAAAATCAAATCCCTTCGTCCGTGTATAATATAGGAAGAAATTCATTAGAGAAATGGAGTAAATCTTGAACTATACATACTAGATTAACAATAAATGAGGCATACTCTGTTCATTTGCCATTTTTGCCGTTATTTCCGAATTTTCGCCTATATATTTTTAAAATATGCATGTCATTCCATTGCCATTTTCACCTATATATTGTGGATTTAGTGTATGTAGTTGTTTATCCATGTGTGCCAATCTCGAATATTTTTCTCCATGCACACCATTTGGCCAAAAAAAAATTATTGCTAATTTTGTTGCTCTCATTGCACATGAATTGAAAATTTGGCAATGCAAACCTAAATCCCTAAGAAATTCGCCAATTTTAACTCAAGTCCTTATATTGATGCAAACCTTTTTTTTTTCCTCATGGGGAAAAATCAAATTTCAGCTAGTACCCAAATTGGGCCACTGTCGATTTTGGTAGAATAATTAAATATCGAACTATGTCTTTGTCTAATAGCTTAACCTTTTAAAACAGTTGGTAGTGGCCCTAAAAATTCTCATGTGGTATCAAAGCTAAAGAATCTAAGTTCGAATATTTCCAATTCTCAATTGTCTCCCCAATTTAATTATGTCCATACTTAATACTAAGCAAAAAAACCAAAGTAAACGTGAGTATGAGTGATAGAATAATTAAATATTGAACCACACATTCGTCTAACAGCTTAAGATTTTAGGACAGTTAATAATAAATTTATGAAATCTCATATGATATTAGAGCAGGAGTTCCTAAATTTAAATCTTTCTAAGTCCTAATTAAATATATCCACGGACCAAACTAAGGTGCTTGAAGTGACTTCATTTCCGCCAAAATGCAAATCTCACAATTTTCCATCCAATGATGGCCTTAAAGTTATGACGTGTTAATCCACGGCACATTACTTTTGTGGCGCTTGTTGACATGGAATTAAAGTGCTTGAAGTGACTTCATTTCGACCAAAATGCAAACCTTACAATTTTCCATCCAGTGATGACCTTAAAGTTATGAAGTGTTATTCCACAACATTATTTTCATGGCGCCTCTTGACATGGAACTAAGGTGCTTGAACTGCCTTCATTTCGACCACAATGCAAACCTAGCTTTCACTCAAACAACGTTGCTTGAAAATTAGGATACCCAAGATACATGAGCCCTGAGCTGCAAAATTAGGGTCGATGGAAGGAAGAAAATTGGTTCAATAAGAACAAATCAAGTTACGGCAAAAGGTTGAAGGGGCCTAGAGCTAATAGGAAAACAAAGCCTTAAGAAAAATGAGAGAATTTCAAATAAAAGCTTGAAATGCAGTCATTTTTAAAAGTGGTTCAAAATGATCTTATTTCAAATAAAGATTCAAAATGGTCATTTAAGGCACAAATGATAATAATTATATTTCAAAAATTGATTTTTGGCCAAAAATAGATTTTTTTTTTTCTATTTCTATTCTCCAGATAATTTTTAAGCAAAAAATAAGCATTTGATAGTAATATAAAATTTTTGTTCTCAGAATAAAAATTCATCTAATAACGATATAAAATTTTTGTTCTCGAATAAGAATTTGTTTAATAACAACACAAAAATTTCGCCTCCCAAGTGGCGGTAGGAAGTGGCTGTTGACTGGAGGCGATCAACAAGTAGACGGCGGTTGGTGATAGGTGGGAAGTCAGTTAGTACCAAGAGCGTGAAAATAATTTTTATTTATCACTTTTGTTCTAAAAATAGAAAAAGCAAAATATTTTTACTTATGATTTCTCTTCCAAGTGTTTTTCTGGAGTAAAAATTTATTCCAGAAAATAGAAAAATTAAATTGGATTTCTAAATAGAATTCTATTCTAAACCTATTTCTAGAGTAAACATTTGTGCCTTTTCATTTTCATTTTTTCTTTTCTCTTTACTCTTTCTTCCCTCTTCTTTTTGTTTTCTTTATTACACTCTCTCTTGTTTTCCCTTCCTTCTACTTCTTCAGGCCTCTCTCCTCAAACGAATGAAGGCGGTCGCGAACCAAGGTGCTGGAGTTGATTTTGCCATCAAACGAATAGCGACGCCAATTTACTTCATTCTTTCTTCTTCTTTTTCCTCTTCTTTGCAAGCCTTTGATTCCTTGGCTTTTTGGATTGGGAACAAAAAGCTTGTAACACCCAACCAACCGGTCAAAATTGCACTAACCGGTCAAAATTGCATCCATGTATGGGCAAATCTAGTACACTAAGAACCGCATTCCCATCTTGTGCTGGCAGTTTGCGTACGCCCACCCAAATTGATTTGTCGAGTCCGCCGTAGGGCTCGGTGTAGCTCGACCCGACCACCTATAACCCCTCTGTCGTCATCGCCAGTAAGCCCCATGGTCCCTTCATCAATATCATGAGGGACTAATGATGAATGGCAGGAAAATGATACTGGGGGTCCCATCACTTTTATAGAATGCTCACACTAAAATCAAAACTTTTCGAGCAATTACTTTCATGCTAGAAAAATGATCACTTAAGTGCTAACGTCGATTTAAAACATTAGAAATCCGGTGTATTTTTATTTTAATATTTCTTTATTTGATGTGATATGTCAGTAAAGTGAGTCAGTTTTTATCGCCTTAACGACGTAGTATGGCATACTTTTCCCCCAAATTAAATAATTGGGAGACAAATTCGCTTCTTCTTCAAAACTTAAATTGAGAACCTGCATCACAATGCTCTTTCTCTCTCTGCAAAAAGAAAAAGAAAAAGAAAGGGGAATTCGGAGCAAGGGTGGTGGTGGGGATTATCTATAGACGGGTCGTTTTGTTATGGGAGTCACTTCATTGTCCGTATTGAACTTTCTTTTTATAATAAAGCCACGTAAAAATTGACATTTCACTAAAAAGGTCTTGTGAAATTATTTGTCGGAATTTGTTGCTCAAGGTGCTTAATTGATCTTTTTTCCTCTAATATAATACTAAAGTATTTCCTTAAAAAGTTTTAGCGCTAAAGTAAGTTCCATACAAAAATTGGCACTTTTAGTGGCATTCTCTAGTGGATGCTAGCATGCCCGTAGTGATGGCACTCGTGTGCTCCATCTTCTTCGACATTAGTCACGGGATGGCGTTTCCACCAATCATGCAATCATTGGCCTAGGCAAGGAAGTAGTCAACGTGCTCGATCTAAGGCTCGGATCGACCTCCATCTAACAATGAAGGTGGAGTTGTTGTTGAGGGCGGCGGCAGACGAGTCAATGGCGAGGTCCGTGCCGAGGTCCATGGCGAGAGAGAGAGAGAGAGAGAGAGAGAGAGAGAGAGAGAGAGAGAGAGAGGGGAAGGGAGGGACATTGGAGGAGGAGATATGCAGAAGATGGAGGCCTCAAGATGATACGTTGAGGAAGAAAAGAAACAAAAGGAAATTAGAAAAGAAGTATAAAAAAAAATCAAAGAAAAATTGCCATGGACGAAACTGCCCATGGTCTAGTTGCCGACTGATGAATTCAGACCTTTTTTTTTGGAACAAGTGGTCATTACAAACCCTTATTTAAATTAATATCCAATTTAGATCTTTTCTTGAAAATAAATAAGCGCATTACAAGCCATCATTTGAATTTTTTCCGAAAAATAATGGGTTAGGAATTTTAAGTAATCCATTCCCATCATCGTAGGAATGGCAAGAATATATTGGTTTATTATCTTTTTCTTCCTCGATAATTGATAAATTAGAAAAACATTCTAAAACAGCCAAGTGTCACGGGTCGGTCGATCACAATCGATCAAAACACCATGCGGCCTTAGAATTATCGATCCCAGGTCAGCCTTATACACACACACATGAACACAAGGGTCAGATGAGTAAGGAGAGAGTATATTCACTTGTGAACGAGCTGAATACAATGATGGGGAGGGACCCCTATTTATACAAGTTCGGGTCATATTTCGGCCGTCGATTTTCCTTCCGATCTAACGGTTGTGTTTGAACGATGGCCATCATTACAAGTCTACACAGTAGGCCAATCAATGACTATAGTCCTTGGGAAAGCCCATGAGCGCGTGTTAGAAGCAAGATCAGGGTAGTTGGGCCGCCTAACATGGAGCGGGTGGGCAGGTCACGAGTTGCACATGGGTTGGCTAAGCATTACTCACGGATCGTGCAAGGGCCTTCATCCGCATTGCACATGGGCTGATCATGCGCTGATCAAGGATCGTTCAAGGGTCGTTCGTGGGTTGCTTGTGTGGACTAGTCCTTGTGCGTGACACAATCTCATCACGGACAGTCTTGGATCATGCCGTGTCACAAGCAAGATTAGCTCACAAGCTCAAGGGACAGAGGCGAAGTACATGTAGAGATTCTAATGCACGCCCAAAAAAAGAGAGGTCTAGACGGCCTCGCCTTCCTCGAAACTAGACACGTCGCATCCACCACTTCTTGATTCGAGAATCTTAAAAACGACAACGACAGAGACCTGGACCCTTGGAAAAAGTAAAAGCAATGAATTTTCCCAGTGGGTGGCAGCAGACAACTAGACATGGGCTCTGGCCATAGAAACTTCCTCATCAAAATTCGGTAATACTTTTAGCTTTGAAAGCCTTGATTTCCAAAAGGGTACATAAAAACGGTCAAATTGACTGGGAATTGAATGTTGCTCCTCCAATTTTGGTTACCCAGAAAACAGAACTTCGGTTTTAGCATAAGGGGAAGAGAGAAACAAACCATAAATATTTTATTCTAATAGCTAAGTTAGATTATGCATCCGATATACTTAAGTTAAATCTTTCTCTTCCCTATCTAAATCGAAATACAAAAAGCAACATTGGGAGTCCCATTCCTAGAGAGTTATTCCTCTTATTTTTTCTCTTTTTAGCCTTTTAAGGATCAGCTCAGGTTCAATGCAAAAAACCAATTATCAACGTGAAAAGCTATAATCTTTCCTTAATCTCTCTAGAAGAAGAAGGAAGGTGTGCTCCATCGATGAAATGAGTAGGGACGCCTTGCCCACCTCAGCCAACCATCATCCTCCTTGCATAAGCCCAGTGCCAATGATAATAAAACAAAACATGAGAGGGCTTTGGAAATTGACGGGAGAACCTTAATGAAATGTTGACTTTTCTCCGGTTATAAATGTAATGCTTTATCCTTGTCTTTTCTCAAGCCATAAATCCTTAAAAAAATGGACATCATAATAATTTATAATAATTTATTATTTAATTTTTATGTTCCCAAATAAATTATTATTCTAACATTAAATTAAAAAGATCATAGAAAATCATTTCTCCTCCACCTCTACTTTGCTCTCTGGCTTCAGCATCCATTTTGACCGCTGCCCACCAAATCTCTGCCTATTCTTCATCCCCCCTTCCTTTACCTTCCTCCTCCCCATCAAGAGCGACCCGATGTAGCTTCAGCCATCGAGCCTTCCCATCCCTCCGGCAGAGGAAGGCAGCCACCGCTGCTGCTGCTGCCGTCGCCGCCCAAGAAGGAGCTCCAGCTCCAGGGCCCCCGGCCCTCCCCGCTCCACGTCGGCAAGGAGTCCCACTTCATCAAGAAGCCGCCGTGCCTTCCCCTGCCCACCCACCTGCCACCGGCGGTGGTGAACGAAGGAGCTGGAGTTGATTTTGCCATCAGACGAATAGCAACACCAATTTAGTTCATTCTCTTTTTGGTTCTTTGCAAGCCTTTGTTGTCTTGACTTTTCGAATTGGGAACAGGAAGCTTGAACGCCCAACCAACCGGTCAAAATTGCACCCGCGTATGGGCAAATCTAGTATACGGAGAACTACTTTCACGGGGTGTGTCGAGTTCACCACCGGCCGTGGTGTTGCCCGACCCGACCACCAACAGCCCCTCCATCACCATCGCTAGAAACCACGCCAAGAAGCTCCTCAGTCCCTTCATCAATATTATTAGGAACTATCGGTGAATGTTAAGGAGATACTCGGGATCTTATCGCTTACCTTAAAGTCAAAACTTTTTCAACAATCACTTTGGCATCACTTCGTAGGAAAAAGTGCTATCATCAATTTAAGATGCCGGAATTCTGATGCCTTTATTTTAGTATTTCTTTGTTTGATGTGATTCGCTAGCAAAATGAGTCAACTTTAATTGCCTTACACAAACATGATATAGCAGACTTTTCCCCAAATTAAATGTTCTGGGGGGCCACCACATTGAACTTTCTTTTGTTATAATAAAGCCGCGTAAGAATTAACATTTCATTAAAAAAAAATCAGGAGTAAGTCTTCCTGAGATTTACCGAGAAACCGCAATCTGAAACTTTTGAATTTTGTAATCAGTCTAATTAGTACGATCACTGATGTAAGTTGACTCGATCCAATTTGAATGATAGACAAGGTCGAGTTGACTTTTTCTTTGAAGACGCGTGGTGCTATTATGGCTTAGAGGCATGGTTGGTGGTGGGGTGCAGTATAAAATAATCCCGTCTTATAATTTGTAATTTTCTTTGGGGCTGCTCTTTCTATCATTTATTATGTTCAATCAAACCTCTGATCGGTGGATTGCGAATATGAATATCACCCACATACAAACTTAATTAAAAACGATATAAATGATATTGGCGTTTGTAACCTATATTGATCATAAAATTAGGTGCAAAAAGCAATACAATTAGGTTCAATGCGGACTGGAGGAGGAGACTTATAAATTGACGAGGAGGAAAAGAAAAAAGAAAAAAAAAAGTTATAGATCGGAACACTCTAAGGGCGCATTTAGTAAAGTTTTTGTTTCGAGGAACAATTTTTGAACAGAAATAGTTTTTTCTATTTCTACCATTTCTGTTCTCGGGAAACTATTTCTATTTCCGGGAACAATTTATGAGTATAAGAACTCGCTTGGTAACTGCAAAAAATTTCTATTCCAAGAATATAAATGTGTTTGGTAAACTTGTATAATTTTGCTGTTTCTTTTAAATTTTTCATTATTTTTCTTTTTTTTTCTTTTTTCTTTATTTTCCTTCTTTCTCCTTTGTGGCCGGTCGCCGCCACGGCGCGATCGACGACCGGTTGGGTGAGGTCCCGCAAGCTCGCCAAACCCTCGCCAAGCCACCGCGAGGGCCAGCGAGCTTGCCGAAGCCTCGCCGATGGCCTTGATGGCCAGGCGAGCCTCGCCCAGGCGGCGCGAGGTCAGCCTCACCGGCCAAAAGGAAGAAGAAGGAAAGAAAAAAGATGAAGAAAAAAGAGAAGAAAAAAGAAGAGAAAGAAAATTTGTTTCTTGAAATTGTTTCCTGGAACAAGAAGCAACTTTTTTCTACTTCTTGTTTTTGTTCTAAATCTATTCCCGAGAACAAAAGTTTTATCAAACACAATTATGTTCTTTTTTGTTTCGCGGAACAAAAGAACATAAATTTTTGTTCCGAGGAACAGAAATACTTTTTGCCAAACAGGGCCTAAGGCGCTGTTTGCCTTACAGAAAATAAAGGATTTGGAAAATATTTTCGTAAAACGATCACTTGTATCACTTATAAAATGAATGGAAAATTCCAAAAAGGGACCCGAAGTGGATCTTGTTTTAAATAAGGACTTGAAGTGCCATCACTTTTTCAAATAAGGATTTGAAATGGATGTTATTTCAAATAAGGACCGAAGTGATTATGTTTGTTTCAAATAAGGGCTGAAATGGCTATGTTCGTTTCAAATAAAAACCTGACTTTCCGGCGATCAAAGGTATTTTCATCATTTGTCATTTTTCCCTCTTTTTTTTCTTGGCTCTTCTTCTTCCTCTTCGTCGATGGCCAACTAGCCTTGCGAATAGCCCCTAGGTGAGGGTTGCCATGCCTAGGTGAGGTCGTCCCTCGCCCAGCCCTCTGTGGGCATTGCTAGTGGCTGGAGGAAGAAGAAGAACTAGGAAAAAAAAAGGAGAAATTGCCAAACAATGAAAATACCCTTAATCAGTCAAAAAATTTAGTCGGCCGGTGACCGACAAGGTCAGGTCCTTATTTGAAACAACCAAAGCCATTTCAGGCCCTTATTTGAAACAACTAAAATCACTTCATGTCCTTATTTGAAACAAAGTCCACTCCGGGCCCTTATTTGAGAAAAAAATAATACTTCAAGCTATTTTTTGAAATTTTCCCTAAAATGAATAAATAAATAAAAACATCTTTGTCATTCAAAAAAATGTTTTGATATAAATTATTGGCTATAAATAAAATAATTTTCAACTGAATAATTATTTCAAGCAATGTAAGTGATCATTTTTAAGAAAATATTTTTCAAATCTTTTTATTTTTCGCAAAACAAACAGAATCTAAAGGAGGTACAAAAATCACGCATCTTTTTCCATCGATTTCCATACTTCTAATCTATTTATCTCCGAAATCCCTCTTCTAAACTATTTGTTATTCTAAAGGACAGATCATGTCTCGAGATCTGCCATATTAAAACAATTTGCACCATGGAAGAGAATTCCTACAAAATTACACAAAAGCTCCAACCTTTTACAAATATGCAAACATTAGAATTACAAGAAAAATGTTATTTGCATTCACATTCATATAATCAAAGTGAGAATTGAGTTCACAAACCTCTAGATCTGGAAGATCCCTTGTCCCATCCATGGTGCCCTCTTTTTTCTCCAAGGTGCTTTGAGATTTTCTATGTAGACAACTCCTTTTCTCCCTCTCTTGCTATTGATTGCAAGGCACAAACTCAAATCTTGAAGAGAAAAGTAGGATTCACCTTGAGCAAAATGAGAGGATTGGATTGAATCAGATCGAAGGAGGCACAGATATATTATCCAAATTTCAGTGCCATATTCGGTGAGAGCGACAAATTGGGTAATAAAGCTGTCCTTTATGACCAGATGGTAAGCATGGAGTGGAATGTTCACGATTGACACGCGTGGACAGCTCAACGCAGCTGAGAGTGCACAAAAGGAAAATTGAATCCCTTTGTCTTTGTATAATATAGGAAGAGATTTATTAGAGAGATAGAGTAAAGCTTGAACTATTTATACTAGATTAGCAATAAATGAGGCATATTCCGTTTATTGCCATTTTCGCTGTTAATTTCGAATTTTCACTTATATATTTTTAAAATATATGTCATTTCATTGTCATTTTCGCCGAGGTGCAAACATCTTAAGGCCAAAATTTGGCATAGGAGGACACTTTAGTGCTAAAAATTTCGAAAGGTACTTTGAAGTGACAACATTAGAGAAAAATTGAACAATTAAGTGTCAATGGAAAAAAATTCTAACCAAATTGTTGACATGGCATTTTTCCGGTGAGACAAGTACAAAACATTGTCATTTTTTGTGTTGTTTTGTGCTAACATGGCTAGATAGGTGCAAAACAACATTGTTTTGGCATTGATGTGGCCCGAAAATTGAATTTTAATATAAATATTAATTAAAATAAATTAAAAAACTAAAAAAAAAAAAGAAGAAGAAGAAGGGGGAACAAGTTTGGCGAGGGCTATGGGAGCCCTCACCGAAGCTTGCTGCAGAACAACGTCGTTTTTAATTTTAATTTAATTTTTAATTAGTATTTATATTAAAATTAAATTTTGAGCAGAACAACGTCGTTTTTGTTAAATCATTGTTGAGTTGGCTTCCAGTGAGCCATGTAAACCTCATATATCATTAAAAAAATACCACGTCAGATTTTTAGCTATTATCACCAAACTTAGTACTAAAGTGTCCTACTTTAAAAAAAAAAAAAATGGCACTTTAAGTGTATCTTTTGGAACTTTTGACATTGAAGTGTCCACCCGTGTTAAGTTTTAACACTCATTTTATACTTTATCCCATTTTCAACTATATATTGTGGATTTAGTGTATTTAGTTGTTTATCCATGTGTGCCAATCTTGAAAAATTTACTCCATGCACATCATTTGGCCATGAAGTGCTGCTTTTATTGGTAAGTTTGTTTCTCTCATTGCATATGAGTTGAAATTATGGCGAACCAGACCTAAATCCCTAAAAAATTTGCCAATTTAAACTTGGGTCCTAATATTGATCCAAACCTTTTTTTTTTTTTGGTCTCATAGGAAAGTATTAATTTTCAATTGGTACCAAAATTCGACCACTATCAATTTTTGATAAAATAATTAAATATTGAACTACACCTTCATCTAATAGTTTAAGCTTTTAGAATAGCTAATACTAGCCTTACAAATTCTCACATGGTATCAGTGCTGGAGAATCTGAATTCAAATCTTTCTAAGCTCTATTTGCCTCCCCAATTAAATACGTCCACACTTAATACTAGGTAAAAAGACCAAACTAAGTTAGAGGGAGAGTGATAGAATAATTAAATATTGAACCATGACTTTATCTAACGGTTTAAGATTTTAGAACATTTAGTAGTGGAGTCACGAAATCTCATATAGTATCAGAATAGGAGGTCTTGAGTTTAAATCTTTCTAGGCCCTAATTAAATGTGTCCACATACCAAACTAAATGTGAGGGTGTTACAATATTTAAATAATAAACTGTACATTTATCTAACAGTTTAAATTTTTTAAATAGTTAACAGTAATCTAACAAAATCTCACAATTTTCCATTCAATGATGACCTTAAAGTTATGACGTGTTATTCTATGTCACATTACTTTCATGGCGCTTGCCGACGTTAAGGCCAAATATTAGGACACCCAAGATACATTAGCCTTGACTTGCAATTTTAGGGCTTAGGGGAGGAAGAAAATTGGTTCGATAAGAAGGAATCAAGGCAAAATGTTTTTTGGAGGAAGTTACAGCAAAAGGTCAAAGGGGCCTAGAACAAATAGGAATAAAAAGCCTTGAGAAAAATGAGAGAAAATTTCAAATAGCCTTAAGAAAAAAAAAAGAGAAAATTTCAAATAAGGACTTAAAATGCAGCCATTTCAAAAAGGGGCTTAAAATAGATCTTATTTCAAATATGGATCCGAAATAGTTACTTAGGGTGCGTATATAATGTTTTTGTTTCGAGAGCAGTTTCTAAGTATTTTGAAGCGTTTGGTAATTGCACAAAATTTCTATTCCCAAAACAGAAATGCGTTTGGTATGATCTCATATATATTTGTGATTTAAAATTTCTTTAAATTTATTAATAATTTTATTATATTTTTCTTTCTTTTTTCTCCTTTCTCTAGTCGGTTTCCGACCTTGGTGACCGGCCAAATGAGGGTCGATGAGGTCCCCCAAGCCTCGCCCAGATTTGCCAAGGTCGAGCCTCGCTCAGCCACCGTGAGGTCAAGCCTCACCCAACCATTGCAAGGTCGGCCTCGCCCACCCAAGCAACATCGACCTCATGGTGGTCGGGTGAGGTCGAACCTCATGGGCTGGGCAAAGCTCGACCTCGTTCGACCACCATGAGGTCAATGTCACCTGGGTGGGCGAAGGTGACCTCGCGATGGCCAGGTGAGGTTCAAGGGGGCTCGTCCAGTCATGTCAAGGCTCTAGCGAGGTTGCCAGGCCTCATCTAGCCAATCACCAACTCATCGCCAAGGCCAGTGACGGGCTCAGGGGAAGAAGAGAGGAAGAGAAAAAGAACACAAGAAAAGGGAAAAAGAAAAGAAAAGAGAAAGGCTTGTTTCTTGGGTTGTCCCGAGAACAAGAAAACAACTTCTTCTTTTTTTATTGTTTTTATTCCAAATCTACTCCTGGGAACAAAAAAATTACCAAACGTGTTTCTCTTCTAACTTAAGAAACAAAAAAAACTGAAACACGTGATCTCAGAAATGTTATCAAATGCACACCTATATTTTTATTCTAAAATCTTAAGAAAAATGAGTGGAGATTTGGAATTTTTATTCTAAAATTCGAAATGGCCTAGAACAAAAAGGAAAACAAAGCCTTAAGAAAAATAAGAAAAAAAATTCAAATAAGGACTTGAAATGTGGCCATTTTAGAAAAGGGTTCAAAATGGATTTTTATTCTAAATAAGGATTTGAAATAGTTACTTAGACGCGAGTGATAATCATTTTATTCAAGAAATCAATTTCTATTCTAAAAATAGATTTTTCTATTTTTATTCCATATATGAGTTTTTGAGCAAAAATATGTGTTTAATAACGACATAAAATTAATAGAAATGACCTAATTTTTTTTTGCTCTTGGGCAATGGTGGCGGACGAGGGATCGGTGTACAGCGACTAGTAGATGAGCAACCGGCAAACGATCACTGGCTGTGGCGAACAGTGACTAGCGGTGGTAGCAACAGGTGGGCAATCGGCTAGTAATGTGGATGAGCAATGAATTTTTTTTTATTTTTCATTTATATTCAAGAGATGGAGAAGTAGAAAATTTTTACTTCTCAATCATGTTCCAAATCTATTTATGGACTAAAAATTTATTTCAGAAATAGAAAAATGAAATTGCATTACCAAATGAAATTATGTTACAAATTTGTTCCTGAAAATAGAAAAATAGTTTTAGCCAAAAATAAAATGGTTATCATGCACGCTCCTAATCTCAAATAAAAATCCAAACTCACCGGTAGACCAATTTGAGTCTCAAATACGAGCTCGAACTCACTAGTAGGCCGAATCGTTGCTGCTTGGTGATTTAAGCGGGCCATTTCGTCCATTGCAACTTTTCTTTTATTTTTTATTTTTCCTTCCTTCTTCTTCTTCAGGCCTCTCTCCCCAAACGAATCAAGGGCGGTGGCGAACGAAGGTGCTGGAATTGACTTTGCCATCAAATGAATAGCAACACCAATTTACTTCTTTTTTCTTTTTTGGGTTCTTTGCAAGCCTTTGTTTCCTAGGCTTTCCGGATTGGGGACAGAAAAGCTTGAACAAAATTGCACCCACATATGAGCAAATCTACTGCACGAAGAGCTGCGCTAGTGGTTCACGTACGCCCATCTGTGTAGCCCGAGCCAACCACTAATAGCCCCTCCGTCGCCGTCGCTAGAAACCACGTTAGTAAGCTTCTTGGTCCCTTCATCGGCATCATTAGGAGCTCATGGTGAATGTTTGGATAGGGACCCTAGGGGTCCCATAACTTTCATAAGACGTTCACCTTAAAGTCAAGACTTTTCGAGCAATCACTTTAACGCTATTTTATAGAAAAGTGATTAAGTTTTACTACCGATATAAGATGTCGAAATCCGATGTCTTTATTTTAGCATTTCTTTGTCTGACATGGTTTGCAATCAAAGTGAATAAGCTTTTATTGCCTTAAACGACATAGTATAGCAGACTTTGCTCCAAATTAAATATTTGGGGAACAAATTCGCTTCTTCTTCGAAACCAAGATTGAGAACTAATGTAGTTTGGAATATAATTAGTAAGCTCAAACTTGCAATGCAGAGTAGAACATCATCATAGGACATCTCACCTGCATCACAATACAATCAATCTCTCTCTCTCTCTCTCTCTCTCTCTCTCTCTGCAAAGAGAGAAAAGAAAGGGGAAATTGGAGCAACGGTGGTGGTGGGGATTATCTACAGAAAGGGGTCGTTTTGTCATGGGGCCACCTCGTTGTCCACATTGAACTTTCTTTTTTATAATTGCGTGAGGCACTAAAAAAAGCCACGTGAAATTTTTTGTCGGAATTTGTTGCTGGAAGCATTTAAGTAATTCGTTTTTTCCTCTAATGTAATACTATAATCTCCTAAAAAATTTTAGCATTAAAATGAGTTTCGTATGAAAATTATAGCATTTCTAGTATCAATTTCCTGTCAATGTTAGCATGTACTCAACATTAGAGCCTGTGTGCTCCACCTTCTTCAACATCAATCGCAGTATGGCGTTTGCACTGGTCATGCCGTCGACGGCCCAGGCTAGGAAGCAAGGCTCGATTGACCTCCATCTGATGATGAAGGTGTTGGAGTTGCTATCGAGGGCGGCAGCAGATGAGTCAAAGGTGTTAATGGCGAGATCGATGGCGAGAGAGAGAGAGAGGGAGGAGGGACAATGGAGGAGGAGATATGCAGAAGACACAGGCCTGGAGAAGATGAAGAAAGGAAGAAAAGAAATAAAAGAATATTAGGAAAAATAAGTATAAGAAAAATAAGAATAGCAAAAGAAAAATTGCAATGAATGAAATTGCCCATGGTCTAATCGTTGGTAGACAAGTTGGATTTTTATCTGAGACTTTCAACCCTTATTTGAAATAATATTCACTTTAAACCTTTTATCAAAAAATAAGTGCACTTCAAGCCCATATTTAATTTTTTTTTTCTGAGAAATGATGAGTGGGGAGTTTTAAGCACTCCATTCCCATAAAATCTCACAATTTTTCATCCAATGATGACCTTAAAGTAATTTCGTGTTATTCCACGACCCATTACTTTCATGACGCATGCTGACATGGAACTAAGGTGCCTGCAATGACTTCATTTCGACCGAAACACAAACCTAGCTCTCACTCAAGCAACGTCGCTAGAAATTTGGGCGAAAAATTAGGACACCCAAGATGCATGAGCCTTGAGCTGCAAATTAAGGGGTTAGGGGAGGAAGAAAATTGTTCAATAGGAACGAATCGACGCAAAAATATCTATTTTGGAGGAAGTTACAGCAAAAGGTCCAAGGGGCCTAGAACAAATAGGAAAACAAAGCCTTAAGAAAAATTAAAGAAATTTACAAATAAGAGCTTGAAATACGACCACTTCCACAAAGGCCTCAAAATGAATCTTATTTCAAATAGGATTTGAAATGGCTACTTCAGGTGCGAATGATAATCATTTTGTTCTATAAATCAATTTATGGCCAGAAAGAGATTTCCCCATTCGAGTTTTTGAGTAAAAATAAGTGTTTGTTAACGATACAAAATTTCTATTCCCAAAATAGAAATTTGTTTGATAATGATATAAAATTTCTCCTTTTTGAGTGGTGGCTGGCGACTGGCAAGCCATCGATGGTGGATTGTCAGCAAGCTACAGGTGGTAGCAAGCAATGATGGATGGGTAGCTGACTAGTACCAATAACGAGTGATAAAAATAGTTTTTAGGGAAAATTCCAAATAATGACCTAGAGTAAAATCTATTTTCTCAAATAAGGATTCAAAGTGAACTTTGTTTCAAATAAGGACTCGAAGTGGACTCATTGTTTCAAATAAGGACCCAAGTGAATTTTGTGTCAAATAAGGACCCGAAGTGATTAAGTTAATCTCTATTAAGGACCTTAGCTCGCTGGCAGACATTTTCCGACAATTAAAATAGGGGCAATTTTGTCAAAAATTTGTCATTAGAAAAAAATGGAAAATTCTAAATTAATTAAATTTAGCTTATTCATTTAGACGTTTACGTTTTCTTCTTTCTTCTCCCCTACTACTCCTCAACCAAATCGTTGCTTGGTCATTGTCGCGACTTGATTCTCATCACTCCTCGCCTTGCTTGACCGGTGGAGAATTTGGGTCTCCGCAAACAAAGAAAGAAGCATATGGTTTTCTTCTTGTGTTTGAATCTGTGCCTCAACCAACGAAGAATTTGGGTCTTCGACTTTGCGGAGGATGGGTACAAGGAATGGGGAGAACTTCGGTCTTTGACTTTGTAGAGGATGGGTACAAGGAACGCGGAGACCATAGAAAATCTAGGGTTTTTTTTTGTTTTTGTTTTAGGATTTATTAATTTTCCCTAGATTTTTTTTAGACAAAATTACCTAAACTCTGGTTGTCATAAATGTCAATATTTGGCTGACCAGCAAGCTCTGGTCCTTATTTGTAATTGATTCAACCACTTCGAATCCTTATTTGAGACAATTGGTCCATTTTAGGTCTTTATGTGACACAAAGTTCATTCCAGGTTTTTATCTGAGAAAATTGGTCCACTTCGGGTTCTTATTTAGAATTTTCCCTAGTTTTAATTTTTCGCTTTTGTTCCAGAAATAGAAAATTAAAATTGCATTACTAAATAGATTTCTATTTCAAACATATTCTCGAAAAAATAAATTATATATAATAATTATTATGCGAGCCCTTAATCTCAAAACCAATCTCACCAGTAGACCAATCTAAGTCTCAAATATGAGCCGGAACTCATAAGTAGGCCGAATTGTCACCGGTTGGTGATTAAAGTAAGGGCAATTTCATCCATTGGAACTTTCCATTTTCTGTTTTTTTTTTTTTTTTCCTCTTTACTCCTCCTTCTTTCTTCTTTTTGTTTTCTTTATTATATTCTCTCTTTTTTTCCCTTTCTTGTACTTCTTCAGGCCTCGCTCCTCAAAACGAATCGAGGGTGGCGGCGAACCAAGGTGCTGCAGTCGATTTTGCCATCAAACGAATAGCTACACCAATTCAGTTCATCCTTCTTTTATTTCCTTTTTTTTTTTCCTTCTTCTTCTTCTTTGCAAGCCTTTGATTCCTTGGCTTTTCGGATTGGGAACAAACAGCTCGAACACCAAACCAACCGGTCAAAATTGCACCCACATATGGGCAAATCTAGTACACAAAGAACCGCTTTCCCGTGTTGTGCCAGTAGGTCACGTACGCCCACCCAAATGCATTTGTTGAGTTCACCACCGGGCTCAGTGGAGCCCAACTTGGCCACCTATAATCACTCTATTTTTGTAAAGACTCGAGTCCTTGCGGCTCCTAAGCCATAATATTGTCCTCTTTGGGCCCCCCACACCGGGGCGAACACACCGCCATCCCATTTGGGCCACCCTCAAGGCTTTATTCTTAGCACAACGGAAGCATGTATGAAACGCGTTACACAAATTAGAGAGACTCAACCCTTATAAACTAACCCAAAGACTCCCCCGTAAGCAATGTGGGACAGGAGAAATACCCTTAGCCTCGCCCGCGTACTGCCAAGGCAATCTTAGTCCGTCCCCCCAATACTACCCCGGGTCTAGGTCATCACAGTTTTCATTGCAAGAACCACACCAGTAAACTCCTTGGTCCCTTCATCAATTTCATTAGGAACTAATGGTGAATGTCAGGAAAAGATACTAGGGGTCTCGTAACTTTTATAGAAGCTCGCCTTAAAGTCAAAACTTTTTTAGCAATCATTTTAGCGTCATCTTTGTAGAAAAATGATCATTTAAGTGCTAATGTTGATTTAAGATGCTGAAAATCTGGTGTGTCTTTATTTTAATATTTCTTTGTCTGATGTGGTATGCCAATAAAGTGAGTCGGCTTTTATTGCCTTAAAAGACATAGTATAGCAGACTTTGCCCCCAAATTAAATAGTTGGGGGATAAATTCGCTTCTTCTTCAAAATCTAAATTGAGAACCAATGTATTTTGTAATAAAATTAGTAGCTCAAACTTGCAATGTAGGGCAGAACATCATTATAGGACATATCACCTGCATCACAATGCGATCTCTCTCTCTCTCTACCCAAAGAGAAAAAGAAAAAGAAAGGGGAAGTTGGAGCAAGGGTGGTGGTGGTGAGGGATTATCTATAGAAAGGGGTTGTTTTGTTATGGGACAAATTCATTGTCCATATTGAACTTTATTTTTTATAATAAAGCTGCGCAAGAGTTGACATTTCACTAAAAAGGCCACGTGAAATTATTTGCCGGAATTTGTCGCTCGAGGTGTTTAATTGATCTATTTTCCTTTAATGTAATACTGAAGTGATTCATCAAAAAGTTTTAATACTAAAGTGAGTTCCATACAAAAATTATGACACTTTTAGTGCCATTTTCTAATGAATGTTAGCATGCCCTTAGCGACAGCGCCCGGGTACTCCACCTCCTTCGACATCAGTCGCAGGATGGCATTTGCACCGATCATGTCGTCATCGGCCTAGGCAGGGAAGTAGTCAATGTGCTCGATCTAAGGCTCGGGTCGACCTCCATTTGACGATGAAGGTGTTGGAGTTGCTATCGAGGGCAGCAGCGGATGAATCAAAGGCGTCAATGGTGAGGTCGGTGGTGAGAGGGGGGGAAGACAATCGAGGAGGAGATATGCAATAGATGGAGGCCTGAAGAAGATGAAGAAAGGAAGAAATTAAAAAAAAAAAAAAAAAAAAAGCTAAAGAAAAATTACAATGGATGAAATTGCCCACGGTCTAGTTGCCGGTTGATAAGTTGGACCTTTATTTAAGACTAAGGGTCCCTTTGAATTCTTATTTGAAATAATGTTTGCTTTGGATCTTTTCTTTGAAAAAAAAAGCACACTTTATGCCCTAATTTGATTTTTTTTCTTCAAAAATGATGATTTTTTTCTTCCTCAATAAATGATAAACTAAGAAAACATTCTAAGGCGATGTTTGGGAAAGGTTTTGAGAAGGGACTTTGGGCGTCCGAAGTTCTATGGGTCAAGTATTGGGTGGTTGGTAAAAATTTTAAATCCATCTTGAGGAAAAGTTTGCCTTTAAAAGGTTGAAAGCTCAAGCTAGATCATAGGCTACCTTGAGTTTTTAGCTTTCTGGGCATGCAAGAAGATAGAGGGAAGTAAAAAAATTTCTTCGGAAACTACCCTTACTAACTTTTTAGTTTTTTTATTTTTCGCTTGTTCATGACTGTTTATCTTCTTCTCTGTTGTGGTTGACCTGTGTGATTTTTGTGGCTGCGAGGGGCTGGCAATGGGCTAAAGAGAGGTTGTTGTACTCACGAGGCCAGCTAAGATTCCCTAATCCAAACGGTAGGTGGCCCTCAACGGTCGTATGACCTCGACAAGGGGCTATCTAGCATCACGCGACCCAATTGGCCCTGTCAGGTTTGGGCGACCTCTACGAGGGTCGCACCAGCGAGGGTCAAGCAACCCAACTAGCCCCCGCCAAGGTCGAGTGACCTCTGTGAGGGTCACACCAACCGATGAGGGCTGCTCAGGTTTACGCAACCCAACTAGCCATCATAGAGGTCGCTCGACCCCAGGCGGTCTTTGCAAGTGGACTCTAGGATAGATGACAGCCTCCAGCAATAGATCTAGATTGTCGATGGCCACTCGTCCTTGGTCAGTTAGGGCAAACTATTAATTTAAAATTGTTTATATTTTTTCTAAGATTTTTCCCAAAAGTCCAACTCACGCTCAAGCGACAGAATCGAAGTACATAAAAAGATTCTGAGGCACGCCAAAGAAAGAAAGGTCCAGACGGCCTCCCCTTCCTCAAAACTAGACATGGATTTCGATTTCAGCATAAGGGGAAGAGAGAGAGAGAAACCATAATTATTTATTCTCATAGCTAAGTTAGATATGCTCCCATTATAACAAAGTTACATCTTTTTCTTCCCTATTCAGATGGAAATACCGAAAGCGACATTGGGGAGTCCCGTCCCTCAGGAGTTATTTCTCCTTTAAGCCGGTTAAGGATCAGTCCGGATTCATATGCGAAAACGGGTTATATCAATGTGAAAAGCTCTAATCTTTCCTTAATCTCTCTAGAAGAAGGAGGACGGTGCGCCCCATTTGATCAAATGAGCAGGGGCGTTCTGCCCACCTCAGCCAACCACCATCATCCTTTGCATAAGCTCTGCCCCAATAATAATAAAACAACAAATGAGGGCCCTTGGAAAATTACAGGAGGACCCTTTCGATGAATTGTTGACTTTTCTCCGGTCATAAATGTAATGCTCTCTCTCTCTATCTCTCTCTCTCTCTCTCTCTCACTTCTCTCTCCTCCTCTGCTCTGCTCTTAGCTTCAGCATCCATTTTGACCGCTGCCCACCAAATCTCGGCCTCTTCTTCGTCCCCCCTTCCTTTTCCTCCCTCTTCTTCCCCCATCAAGACCGACCCGATATAGCCTCAATCATGGAGCCTTCCTATCCCTCCGGCGGAGGAAGGCAGCCGCCGCTGCCGTCGCCGCCCAAGAAGGAGCTCCCCCTCCAGGGCCCCCGGCCCTCCCCGCTCCGGGTCGCCAAGCAGTCCCACACCGTCCAGAAGCCGCCCCGCCCTCACCAGCTGCCCCACCTGGCGGCGGCCTCCTCGTGGGCCCCTCGCCCGACCCACCTGCCGGCGGGGGCGGCGGTGGCGGGGGCGGACCGGCAGAAGCCCACGATCATCTTCGACATCTCGCCGAAGGTCATCCACGTCGAGGAGCGGAACTTCATGTCCATCGTCCAGCAGCTCACGGGGTCCTCCTCCACCTCCTCCGGGGACGTGTCCCCGGCGGCCAGAGTGGCGGCGATAGAGCGGACCAGCCCGACGGGCAGGGAAAAGGGCTTCGCCGCCGCCGCCGCCGCCGCCGCAGCGGCGGAGATGGGCGGGCCGTCGGCGGTGGCCGGTGACGACGAGCTGATGGGTATGTTGGGGGGGATCGAGCTGGCCCACAGTCAGGGGATACTGACCCCGGCGGCCCCGCCGGCGATATCCGCGGGTTTCTTCTCGCCGGCGACGGAGCAACACATGTTGCAAGACTTGAGCCCGTTCTGGCCCGCGAACTACGGCCACAACAGCCCGTCGGCGTCGACCCTGTTCACGGTCTTCTCTCCCTCGCCGACCGCATCCGTCGATCTCTTCAACTTGTTCTCTAGCTATTGAGTGCGTGAAGAAAGGGGAAGACTCCATCACGCGCGGCCAAGAAACCCTCCGACGGGTTGGGCTTGATTTGACTTTGACTGACTCCACGAAGCCGGATCCATTTTCTAGAGAGAGAAAGAGGGCAAGAGGAGGCAGCAGCAACAAGCTGCTTTCGAAGACAGAGAGAGAGAGACAGAGAGTAGGTAAGATTCTTGTAGTGGATATTATTCCTTTGTTAATAATTTTTTCTTTTTTCGCTCAGTATGGCCATTTGGGTTGGATTGTAGTGCAGATATTTTTTACTCTATACTAGGGGAAGAAATTGGTAACTTAGTCCATTCGAATGATAGAAAGATGGGGTGATCGGTTTAGCAGGTTCTTCTAGGCGATACCATAACAGTTCTGTATTCGTCGCGAAATTTTAGATTTTGTACTATATTTATTCTGTATCGTTGGCAGACCCAAAAGTTTGATTTTGGCGAGCCCTACAGCTTAGCTGGAGATAACGTTTGGGGGGTTTTTCTGATCCGTACTTTGTGTGGAAAAAGAGAGGATGTAGCAGCATTATTGCATCCAGTGACCGTCATAGCTTTGGTTGGCTTGCTGAGCGAGGAGGGCTTGTCTCAGGCCGCTTTTGTCCCTTTCTGCGCGCAACTTGTCGGCCAATTCTTTGAAGTGTACATGTGGAATCTAGGAAAGTTTGTGGAATTACTTAGCAATTTGATGACGTGCTGAACGATGATTCCTGGTTTCACACATGCCACTGCTCGATCATTGTTTGTTGGTTTCCGCCAGAGTTGATGGCCTCTGCCTCCACAATCCCTTCTACACTTCGGGTTGTCGTTCTGCTTGTCTACTGGGAATCCTCTGTATGCCTCTTGTTTTTTGAGTGTGACTTGTCTCACGTGTTAAATGTCTCTAAAGTGATAAGAGTTGCCCCATCTTAAACGGCGGAGCATGATCTTCTATGTGGAAAAAAAACGGGCTCTCTGCATTTCTTTAGGTGTGTTCAATGTCAATCAACAATCAACTAGTCCTTATCTTGCCAGCCGGTGGATAACATCAACACCAGGAATCGAATGATAGGATTCCTTAAGTTCAGTAGACCAAACACCACCCCCCCCAAACCCCTCTTACTCTCTCTCTTCTTTTGTTAAACTTCGCAGAAGTTCTTAATAGAGAAAAGCTTCGACTATGTCGAAAAGGGGGATTGAATTTCCATAGGAAGCAGAGAATGAACTTTGCTGAGAGTATCGCATTTTTCCACAACAATGTGAATGCACTTGGAAAAACAAGAGGTACTAAAGCTTAAGTCTCCCTGTAGACTGATAATCTAGTTGTCGATGTCTAGGATAGATGATAACTGACTTGAACATTATCTACAAAGGTTTTTGCAAGTAAAAAATCCAATTCGAATAAAATTTGTTTAGTCAGCAAATAAAGGAATTATTTACAAATGACCCACTTCAAGAAAAAGCTCTGATAAATGCAAAATGCCAGTGAACTTGAGTTGAGATCGTACTTCCCCTCCCAGCCTTCCGCATGTTCCATAATCCGTTTGATGCTCAGAACATCCAATTACTATTTAGGTAACAAAAACATCTAAAGTGCAAAATCTTCGACTTCATCTTGAAAAGCCACCAACCAGCGATTTGAATCATTACTTTATGACATACCAACTGGTGTATTCCATGTCGACCCGATCAGAGTACCCACCCTCTCCCCTTTTATTGCTTTCGAAATGTTGCCCGGTTCGGATAGATTAAAGACGACGACTGCAACAAGTGAATCAGTGTAAGGGCAACTTCACTCGTCTTTATAAAGATGCCTACCACATGACTTTTGAGTAAATCAAATGACTAGAGAATGGGCATGTTTACTCACCAGGAATGTTGTTTTCTTGGCATAGCGTAATGGCAGTCATATCCATGACCGAGAGGTCCTTCGAGGTAACCTCGTGATAAGTTAGTGTATCAAGAAGACGGGCATTTGGGTTGCGCCTAGGATCGTCATCATAAACTCCATCGACATTCGTAGCTTTCAAGACCACCTCCGCATTAACTGCATCAGCAATATGAAAGAGAAACTTCAGTCAGTGATAAAGGGTCTTCCCTCTCCTACCACAGAATTTTCCGAAAGCTACTCACAAATTGAAATCAAACCACAGATTGTCCATAACTGAGAAAGTTAGATGAACTTTGTCACGATAGCGCAAGGTTCAAAGCCTTAAAGACGATCCAATCTTATCAACTTGTTTTCAAGAGGCAATTTCCAAATGGTAGTATTGAGCCAATGATTTAGCCTCAATGCAGCAGATCTACAAGATTGTGTTTGCTAAAGAGAAGTCCAACTTACTCTCTGCACAGCGAAGGGCTGCTGCAGTGTCCGTGGTGAAAAATGGGTTTCCAGTTCCGGCTGCAAAAATCACAACCCTCCCTTTCTCCAAATGCCTCACAGCCCTTCGACGTATATATGGCTCTGCAACCTCAGACATCCTGAATGCAGTCTGGACACGGGTGGGAATGCCGATGCTCTCCATTGTTGCTTGAAGAAATATAGCATTCATGACGGTTGCTAACATCCTAAAATGCAAAGTACAAGCATAAATGAACGACCACTGTCACAAGCATTATATATCCAGAGGAAAGCCATCTTCCATGAACTCCCACTTGTGTGCAGCCCACATGGGCTACACAACATTGAACGCACATTTCCTTTTTGTGAGAAAACAAAGAGAGCAAAGGGCTATACCCAATATAATCTGCCGATGAACGATCAAGGCCACTACATCCTGCCCAGGAGGATCCACGAAAGATATTCCCACCGCCAACCACAATTGCAACCTGATGACAAAGAAGATCAAGAAAACTATTTGAAGAGAATGTAAGGAAAAGGTTCTGGCATGAGTGTTCCCACCATTTAACGAAATGTTCTCAACTCCAATTAATTATATTGCAATATTTCAAAATACATCTTATAACTGCAGGAATGCTCTTATGAATGAGGAACAAGCAAGCAAGTTGACTCACAGTGAAATGAGTTTGATTGGGCCAAAATCTAATTGACAATTTTAGTATTAAGACTAGACCATGCCGTATTCATTTTTCACACCTGGAACATTTAAATGAGTAAAAATATATGAAGATTGTCTACTCAAGATTTTCAAGAAAGCAATTCAGGATGGTCCTCTTGGTTCAGGGAAGAAATATACAAATAACAATCAGCAAAAGCCTAAAATAGTTGTCTGCGTAGATGAAGTCCTTTGAGTCTCTAAAACATTCTTCTGTTCCTTTATTCTCTACTTCTCCTTTTGCAACAAAAGATCTCTTGCATGCTTATGAGGAAGAACATTAAAGGTACAAAAGGATAAAGCTTAACTCTTTGCAGAAGGGTACTGGTATAAATCATGCAAGAAGTCATACAAAGGCGACTTTATACCTCAATGCCCAGCCGAGTGACAGCTGCAACCTCCCTTGCTATAGACATTGTGACCTACATGAAAACAGAAGGCCAAGTTTCATGAGATATGAAAAGAGAAAAGATAAATGACGGCACCAAAGATGGCTATGTAGAATCTTCACCTTTGGATCAATGTTTTGAGCATGATCACCTGCAAGTGCTTCTCCACTCACTTTAAGCAACACCCTCTGCCATCTGAATGAGGGTTTGGCCATGCTTGATTCCCTCATTGACACTCCAAAAGGACCCAGAGAAGATATATGAGGTTGCCTGCAAAAACAGTTAGTTGGGCTGAGGAAAACCTTGAAATAGAAAAGTTTCAACATATTGATCTTGAGAGGTTGGCCACATCAAAATGAAAATTTTAAATAACTGTGACTATGCCACTCTAACAACAAGATATGCCTGTGCATTGAATATATAACTGACAAAATGACACAGGGTAAAGAGAGATTCATCTAAGACAATGATGTACTGTCATTTTTGCCTAGGAAGAAGACCACTCCTATGGTTGAGAGTCCATTCATTGGATATAATATTACATTGTACTAACAAAAGCTAAAAGATTATAAGGACAAGTATATTTCAAGAAATTGCACGATTTCAACACACAGAAATGCTCAAATTAAGAAAAAGAACTTAAGGTGCTAAGGGCATTCAACACCTAGAAATATGTAGTGGACTTCTGGAAACTCAAAGATTTTCATCAACTTTACAATTTAAGATCATAAATCTGCCCAAGTCCCAAGATTCAGTAAAGCATTTGGTAAATGAAATTACATGGTGCTATAATAAGGCAACCTTTTCTTTTTCCTTTCTGTCTGTTCAAAGGATAAATAATGTTTCAAGAGAAAGTTGTACAAGAAGCTACGGAACCATCCAAGACTCCAAGTTTGTCCCTTTCCCTGCAATGACTCTGTTTCAGCTATTCTTTATACTGACAATCGGGCCTCCAAATCAATCGCCACACCCAAAGCCCAAAGGAATGTGACTCAAGAGAATAATATGAGTTGTTTGCCTTCATTTTCTTGGGATAAAAAGCTGAAAAGGTCAGTGAACAAGAGTTGCTATGGTATGGAAGTAGGTAGATTACCGCAAGGAACCAACCATTCTCTCTTCTTAACCAACCAATGTCCACTAGATTTGATTGGCACACCATTGAGTATCCAACATTCACCGATCTTAGTTATTGATGAGGTAGCAAGCTACTCAACCCGACTCTAAACTTTAGACAATCAACATCCAGGGCTGCATAGAAGCAATATAATGGTGGGAGCAGTTGAATCTGAAAGATAAGCAAAATTTCCAGAAAGCTCTAGATAAGAGGAATCATTTTAAGAACTGATTCGTAAGACAACTTAAGATACTGAAGGCTTAGGAAAATCCAAGTTGGTAAATTCTCCTGATGAAACTAGAAAATTGAATGGCACAAATCCAAAGTTCTTTTGCATGATTGGGCAGTAACACGCATAGTTTGCTATTCTATTTCAGTAGCAGGACAATCACACAACAAAGCTGAACCAAAACCAAAGAAAATTCTTTTGCAGGTAGGAACTCCTATTCCAAGAGCAAGCTCCGGAATCACTTTCTTTCTCAAACGAGGACAAAATCACATCTTTCAATGACTTCTACACCAATATCATCAAGTACTGCACGGGAGGACCACGCAGGCTCCATCCGTGAATGACATTAATATGCACATTACGTTCTTCCTCCTCCAGAAAAAAATGCACAAGCCATAAAGAAGTCCAACCACATCTCGATGCCCCTCAAAGTACTCAGTCGTAACGACAATTGCCATCATAATCAAAAGGGTCAGCCAAGCCAAGCACCTCTTACCACTTTCCACATACAAAAACCCATCAAAGAACCCAAGTGCAAAGTGGCCTCCGGCGACAAGAAACAGGGGAATTCAGCATATACCTTGAATTCATATGCTCCGGGTTGGACTCCAACGAAGAACACTGAACCCACAACGGCCGCCGAGAGCTCCGACGACCCGTCACCGGAATTCTGTAATGGTTTCCCGTAGGGCTCCAGCACGGCGAAGAAGAAGGCGCCGGAGACGGAGTAGAAGAGGCGATGGCGTTGAAGGAGACGGAATGAATGAAGGACGCGGAGGACGCCATTCGGTACGATGAACGAACCACTGAACGGACGGGCGCGAAACGCCGAGGAAGACGTGAAGAGCTTCAACGTTGGTCTGCCGCTGGAAGAAGATGGTTTTCCTCTATCTGCCTCCCTCTCTCTCTCCCTCTCTCTCTAGAGTATCCAACAGTTGGAGCTGCAGAATGAGTTTTTAGGTTAGGGAAGAAGATGACTGATATTTTTCTAGGGGAAAATTGAAATATCTCTTGGTGTGGGAAAAAAAAAAAAAACAAATTTTTTAAGCATGTGTTTAATATCATTTTCCTTAGTAGGAGACCAAAAAGAAGAAGAATAAGTCTTTTTACTTGGGTATTATCCGAAATTTCACCTATAGGAAAAGGAAGATCTTGAATCTTGAGATTTTATGAAGGGTATATAATAAATTTAGGTGCTTTGAAAGATTTTGTGTGCTTTTAGACGTGAACATCACATTGAAGATTTTAAAAGGGATTATAAAAAATCGCACACCAGTAAATCTGTGACAAAATTTATCTTAAATTAATTTTTGAACAATAAAAAATTTCAAATTGGTATACTCATATATCATTTGTTAGCTTGCGTCAAATTTAATCATAAAATTGTTGATCGAGATAATACGTCGCCAATAAGTCACGTAAAAATTCATATTGATTTGAGTTTTGACTTATTCAAGAATTAGTTTTAGTTAAATTTATCATAAATATACTAGTTTAGATTTTATGATAAACCAAAAATTAATTTGAGATAAATTTATCGTAAATATACTGATTTATAATTTTTTGTGATATTAACCCATTTTAAAATGGGATGATAAAAGTGAAGTCATAAAACTTGTTAATTTGTAGCTGTGGTTTAAAACTCTTTTCTGAATTATCTAAGCACTAAAAGTTATAGTCGTTCTTCAAATTAGTTGGTCGCCTTTTAGTGTGTGAAATAGCCCATGTGGGGGGTTATTTAAGTGATAGAGCTTGTTAAAGTTCGAAAAGGTATTATTTTCATATTCAAGATTAAACTGAATTTTTTTTTTAAAAAGTAAAAAAATTAAGAAATCCAGTGGTAATTTAGAGGGCTGGCTTGGAGACCCTCGCCAGGCCGCGGTGAGGCGGCTAGCCTTCGATTGGTAGCGGCCGTGGCGGCACTCTCATCCTTAATTTCTCTCTCAACGTGCTTTAGTTCCTTTTTTCTAATTATAGTTTTTTTTTTTTTTTTTTTTTTAGTATGACGTCTCATCAATGTCATTTGTACCAAAACAAGAACTAATTATTAAAAATGCCACATAAAATTTACGTTCAAGAAAAAAAATGAAGTAATCAACATAAATTTTAGCACTTCCATTATCATTTATCTCTCTACCATCGTCGGTAAAGGTTCAGCGACCCTTGACCAGAGGTAATAGAAAGTGGCGGCCTTTTGCCCCTCTTTTTTTTTTTTTTTTTTTTTTTTTTTTTGCCCCTCTTGTGAACTTGCCTCATATTTTCTGGGTTTTTTTAAAAATTATTACAAAATTATTTTCATATAATTGCCACGGGACGCCAATTTCAGCAACTTGCCAAAAGATTAAGCGAGCTCTCGATAAAGTAAACAAATTCTAAAAAATAAAGTTCAAAGATTATTGAGGTCAAAGTTTATGATCTAATTACAATTAGCACCAACATTAGTGAGCTATTAACCAAATTTCACCTTATAGGTCCAAGTAACTTTCTCAATTACAAAAATCAAGTCTTTCATCCTATCAGTAATTAGTATTTTTGTAACATTTTGAGAGTCCGTTTGTTTATTTTTAAGCTAAAGCAAAGGGTCTTACTCTGTATTTCCGTCAAATTTTAAAATATCATTCAAATTTTGGAAAATTATGAAAAAAACTAATGCGAATACAAGTGTCGACATTTAAATATTGTGAAAGTGAAAAAGCAAAAGTCATTTTAGACAGACACTAGTTAGTTTGATCCCATTAATAATTAGCAAATTTTATCTTAACTTTTCATAAATAAAAGTAACTTTGAAATCAATGAATATCAGTAATTTTTAACTATTTAATGGATTTCTCTAAATATTTCTTTTCGTCTTTGTCTATATTACAGCTAATTCAAAATCCAATTTTCATTCACAACTTCAATTACTCCTCATCTTCATTCCACAGCTTCCACACTTCCACCTGCATTCACCTCCCTCTTTACAAGCTACTCCAAGAACAATTGCATTCGCACCATTCATACAACACATGTGAAATCCTCTGCTTTTTGCTGGGCTATCGATTTTCCGACTTTCCTGCCGGACTTCCTCGTTTTCTTGGCTCAAGTGAATAAGGCATAATCAACTTCTCATACAACCTCAGCTGCCTCAACGGTAAGTCCGGTGACTTGCACCAACAGGCAAGCAAACATCTTGCCGAATACTCTATACGGAAAACACATAGTATTTCTTTCTTGCTGTGCTCAGAAAACTCGCTCTACTCAAGAAAGAATGCTAATTACACGGAAACTTACATGACCTCTTTTGACAAGCTTACAAAACCCGTTCTGATGGACAACAGGGGACTACTGGATCATTTCTCTGGGAACCATCTTTGAATGGACAAGGAGAACATGGAATTGCTGAGCTCTATTAACTTCACAAGAGTTCTCTTGTCCTCTACCATCTTTGAGGGAACAAGGAGAACATGGAATTGCTGAGCTCAATTAACTTCGCAGGGGTTTTTGGCCCTCTACTTTCAGATACAAACTGAAGTTTTATCCTGAGCTGATCCAAAAGAGTTTCTAGAGCCTGACTGGTAGTCCATAGTTATGGAAAGCTCTAAGTTTACCGTCGTAGCTTCCCGTCACTATCACGAGGCCCCATGCTTGGGAGAAATGGTCCACTTGATGCTTCCCGAATTCGCAATATGCTTCTGTGGGTGGAACTTCACATTGAGGAAGCCTCTCTTCAGGCCATGTGGCAGAGCCCGTGCATGACCTGTCGAGTGAGAAGCAATTACCGAGTGAAAAACATTCGGGTTCTTTATGATCCGGCACGCAAAAGGAGCATCCGCGTTGGTGATTTCCTAGGTCCTTTGGTCCTCTATGTGTGCCTGACCATGGTGTTGCAACAGACACGCCTTCGGATGAAAAATACTCGCAAGAGCGCAAGGACTTCGTGCTCTTGGAAGGAGACAGATTGAAGTCGTCATAGTTCCACAAGTAGACACGATCCTCTCCAGCAGATACCATGTGATTGCCACTCGAAGTAAAAGAAGCAGACATCTGATTTACTGACTTTGGATGCCCTGTTACATTCAGCAAATTACAGCTTTAAACAACGCTGGTCGATTGTGGAACCAAAACAAAAAGTCTCATTTTGCATTGGCAAAATTACACGCTGGTCAATAGGCTTGTGTTCTTGGTTTATATTCTTGTGGACACAGATGAGATGTGACACAATAAGAATGATAAACCCTATATTCTTCTTTTCTCAAATTATTTGAATTTTCACTCAATATGGTATCAAGGTTATTAAATGATGGCTCAGATGCAAAAAGAAATTGACTCAGCCATGCATTTTTACAGGGCAAAGATGAAAGATGCCTTGATTTTAATCTTCACAATGGGGATAATGATAAGCGACAGTTTCATGAAACCTCGAATGAGAATGAAGCTCAATACCTCTGTATTTGGAAATGATCTCAGTTCCTTCTAAAATACGGAGTCTGCAATCTTCTGACGAGATCATTACTCTTCGAGAATTTTCCCAAGAAAACTGCAATGAGAAATCATTTAAATGTTATTAATGAGCAATGTAAGAAGAACCTTTCACGAACTCGAGCTTTTACTTATGCCAAACCTGAATGCTAGTGATCCTGTTGCCAGAGGTCCTTTTTTTCCCTTGAATATGGATAACTGCATCTTGCTGGAGACGATTGCCTGCATCCAGGTAAATTGAGCTAAGTACCTACTATTCATATTCATAAACTAGCCCTACATTCAAAATATGAGGAGAAAGTTACCTGACATCTCAAAGAAACGGCAAGTGCCTGTGATACTACCAACAACAATTCCCTGCAGAAAGCATTGGAGAAAGAGAAGACAGGATGAGCATAATCTTTATCTCCTAAAACTTTAGATAAGGCTTAACAGCATGAAGCTATTGATCATACTTTTCCATCAGGCTGGTAGCAAATGGCGGTTATCACATCTCGCGCGTCAACCCAATCCACAACTCGCCTTTTGGATATTCCCCAAATCCGTGCTTTACCATCTATAGAACCACTTAAGAAGTAGTTCTCGTCAAGAGGGTCAAATTGAATGCACGTCACTGTTTCAGATCAAAGAGGCAAAAGATAAGATTATGGGAAATTATCGAATAACAGGACATCTCGAGATAAGGAGAACTGAAGTTTAATATTTACCGTAATTACTATGATGGAAGACATTCAGGCATCGGTCACAACCCACTTTCCACAGACGGACGGTATTGTCTTTGGAAGACGAAAGCAGCTTCTGCAACAGCAAAGGATGAAAGAAAGCTCCCATCAGCCATCAAGCCGAGTAAAACATTACCAACATGAAACGAGTGAGAGTGCATGATCACTTCAGCAAGATATAGAAGGCTGTGCTAGAACTCACATTAGAAGAAGACCAAGCCAACTCCAGAACATCACTTGTGTGGCCGTGAAACTCATGCAGCGGTGACTCGCTGATACAGAAGATCTGATCAGGCATTAGAACTGAGGCGTGGTTCGACTTCTTTCCTTTAGGATGCGACATGCCGTTTTTCCCCAGGCTGCAATTATGATCTTCACAAGTATCCACATAATTATGAGAGGCATCTACTGTTGCAACCTGCCATATCCGGACCACACCATCTGAACCACCAGTTGCCAAGAATTCACCATCTGGACTGAACTTCATCGTCCAGATTATGCCATTGTGAGCTTGAATTTCTTGTCCGACGTAGAGTGCAGATAACTCCATCCACCTCTTTTTGTTGTGTCGGGTGTTCAGCTTTCTCAATCTGGGTACTTCAGGATCTGGTTTGAATGCTTCAGGAGTAGACATGTTATGCTTGTTGTCTCTCTTGCTCCCAAAAAATTTCCACCACCGATTCACTCTCCTTCTACTTTCAAGAGACGTCTGTTTAGATTTCACAGGTGAATGCGAAAACCCATCTGTCCCTGCATCAGCCGATTTGTTCTCCCCTTGTTGATCAAATTCATCAACCATATAATCTCCATCATTTTCCAGTCCATTCCTAGAGCATACAAAATCTTCCTCTGGAGAATCGGTTCTGGACAAAAATGAGCTCGAAACAGCTCCACTGCACACACTTAACCTATCTACATCTATCTCACTTTCATCAGAACACACGACCGGAAAACTGAATTCAGCAAAACCCATTCCGCGCAAGAAGGTATCACGCCTTTCTTTGACACCTTGTGGTTCTTTCAACCAAATGTCATACTCGCTTGGACTCGATTCTACTTCATCTTTAGCCACATCTGACTCCTCAGGTAACCAAAATTGCTCAGCAGAATCAAAGAACTGATCACTCTCTCCCTCATTAGGACCCAGCATGTCTTGCAATTGGCCTAATATTCATATCAAAAGAACCAACTATGATCGCCACCCCCCTCTTCCTCGATGAAATCAAATTCTTCGAGCAGCTCAAATCACTTCATATACCCCCCCGACACCCCGAATTCAAGCACCTAATTTCCCCTGTTAATGCCGATAAAACCGTGATGCAGCAACTGATATTCCCAATCCCCACCAAAAACTACAGGATCCTATATATTAATCCCCCGAGATGGGCTAAGTACGAGGTACCAAGCTCTAGCTCCCAAAAAAGACCACTCGGGAAACTTTTTATATGCGAGCGTTGAGAAAGATCAGCTCCAATACTCAGCATAAAAAACTAATCCAAGCAACACCCAGATGGCCAAAAGTCTCAGGAACCCCGAATCGGAGAGCTCCTCAAGGGCCTCAAAAGTTGGGATAACATAAACAAAGGGAGCATAAAAAAGACATTTTTTTTTCACCTCGGTTTCAATGCGAAGCAAAAAAAAAATAAGAGAACGCGGACATTTCAACGCGTGAACCCACCGACCCTCCTGAGATTATGGCTCGTAGAAGCCAAATCACCAGCACAGAACCAGAACGACACTCCCCCTTCGGCATTCAATCCTCACCAATGCATTGAACCCAGGGAGACATTTCAGGAGTCGGGCACTTGGGTTCTTGAAGAGGAAATGGCGGAACAAGAAAAGGTGTGTTTATGTGTGTGAACGGCTGCAGGGGGGGCAAATCAAGAACCGATAAACAAAGCCTGGGGGCGTCTAAATAAATCAGCGGCGTGGCCAAGTTCCTTTCTTTTTGCGATTTCTTTCGACTGATGAAGAAACCGATGAAAGGGCTGGCGTCTTGAGAAGCGTGGAGGGAGTGAAGCGCACGAGCGACAAGAACGAACGGCGCGGCCCGGTAAACAAGAAAAAAGCTGGCCTTGCTATGCCGTGCTGAAGCAGCAGCAAACCAAACTACCGCCCGTTCATCTGCTGCCGGTTTTCCTCACTGCATTTTTTTGTGTCCAGTCGAGCCTTTTGCTTTCTTGTGCTTCGGTAATTCCCAGCAAGCGAGTTCCTACTTTCTGCGGACATTAAAATCAGGAGGGAAAATGGTGAGGCAGAGAGAGAGAGAGAGAGAGAGAGAGAGAGAGGGTCTGAGTCGATTGTCCGAAACGAAAAAGCTGAAAACCGCGGGGTCTATGAAACGAACTTTTTCACTTTCAACCAGAAAGAAAGAAGAAAACTAATGATTTTTTTGCTCTCTCTCTCTAACCTGATTTAAAATTTATAATTCGTGCGATTTTTTTTTCCTTTTTCGAATTTGAAATTCTGAAACTTTCACAATACTTCAATATTGATACTTAGAACCCCATAATTTTTTTTTTTCATGTTCTACAAATTTTGCATGGTATTTTGAATTTTCATGGAAAAACAAAGAAGTATTTTTTTTTGCTTATTTATAAGTACGAACGAGTATAAGGTTGTGACTGAGAAAAGATAAAACGATGTGTTTTGTGGTCGTTAATAGATGTCTTTAGAGTACTTGTTCATCATACCTCTAATTGATAAAAGTTACATGTAGTTTGAGAAAGATGGTTCGTTAAAAAACGACAAAATTTCCATCGCTAACTCGTTAACATGTTTTTTGAGGATATTCTCAAACAAATTATTCCCTTTGATTCATATGAGAAAGTAAAATCAAGAATCCCAAAAATTTATATATATATATATATATAAATTACTTCTTAGTATGGCAACAAATCATCATAAAGAAAATCATTGATCTTGATATAGGCCATTTAAAAGAGCATATCCAAGTCATTTTTAATTTTCTCGAAAAGACATTGATCATTTCGTATCGCTCTTATGTGAAGAGGGTCTCAATTTTTTTTTTAAAGCATTAAGGTGATCGCTTTTATTGGTGGCCTAGCAATTGAAAGATGGATCGCAAAACTCGTGATACACAAGTGTTGTGACCGGTCTTTATCAAATACCCTATAAATATGATAAAATTATAATTAAAAGTAATCTAAGGGAAAATTCTTTTTTCCTACTCTGGAGTAAATGATTTGCCCACCAAATAATAAAATGAACTTATTTATAATTTCCACAAAAAGCACTCCCAAAGTGACACCACACCGGACAGCAATGTGAGAGAGAGGGACCAAAGGGGTTGACTTTCAATTTTGCTATTTAATGCGCCTTTAAAGCGTATTAAATAACGAATAAATTGTCCAAAATTTAAAAAATATAAAATATATAGCGGGTTGTAATAATAACATAGTAGGGATGTTCTTATGGAATGGCCTACTGTTTTGCAGGTTCCACTTAGGCCAATTGATTTTAGCAAAAAAAAAAAAACAAAGTTCTCTCCTCCTCCGCCGAATCTGACAAGTGGCATCCTGGGTTGTCTTGCCTGACATTTGATTAATGTTTAAATTATTTTTTTGGCATAAAATTATATAGAATTTAGTACAAACAGTTTGCTTGTCCGAAAAACGAAAAATTAAGTCTATCTATTGACTGTGACTTTTGCAGTTGATATGTGAAATTCACGTCAATGGTGATTTCAGGACACCTAGTAATTAAAAGAATTAATGTTACAAGTTTTACTAAAATGACCATTAAAAAAAATTCTATAGTTTATAGTTTATAGCTAAAACAATCTAATTTGATTTATGATTCATCTAAAAGCCAAATGTACTCAATTTCAAAGTGCCTATACCAATCAAGAACGATAATCATTTTTACGATGAAATTATCGTATAATTTAACTCTATTTAACTCATTCCATCATTGTAAAAAGATAATAAAAAGCTACACCAGATAAGACAAAAATGGAAAACATATGGATCTAAAATCCCTACGATAACTTTATGTTTGCCTTGGTCTCTAGGCAACATTGACCCAAACCAACCTCCATATCGATATTATGGTGATAGAAATGCTTGTCAGACATAGATTCGATCTTCAAGATATTAACTAGATACATAACAAAAAGTACAATCCATTTAATCTATAATTTTTGTTTTTATTTTTGTTTTTAGTAACTTAACAAGTTCATAAAAAAAAAAAATCACTATTTGATAATATATGAGAACTAGACATTTGAAGAGGGGTATGCAAATTCTATTTTTTTGGGATTTTTTTTTCATGGAGATAATAACTGGATAATCAATATTCATTCTTTTATTTATTTTTGTATTTTTTTGGGTAGATCTCACACATTAAATTTGGGAAGCAAGATCTCCAAAAATCCAAAACATGAACTTAAACACCCGAAGGAGACAGGGAAGGGGAAAAGGGGATGGACCAGAAGACAGCCTGTGCTCAAAAGGCCAGTGACAACAAACACTTTCAGCAGTCACTGCCAGTGCCAACTCTACCTACAAAGCCCACACAAACCTATCTTTAAATTCCAACATTTATTATTCCTTATTTTTAAAATAAATTAATTTCTTTTCGTTTCAAATTAATATATATATATATATATATATATATAAAAATTGATTCAGACAGACATTAATAATTCCTCCCTGCAAAACTATCTGGCCCTTTCAAATGGGGACAGCGATTGTTCCTAATCCTAATAGCCTATAACCTCCCTCACCCCCCTACCTACCTGCAACTCTATCTTTCTCTGCAATTCTTGGGCTTTGGGAAATAATTGCAGGGTGTGTTCTTCACCATTGAAGATGCCTAATCGAAGCTCTAACCATGGTTGGGAATCCATTGTGCTCAAATTGGGTTGTTGTTGCAATTAAAAATTTAGGGCTATGTCAAAGTTTCAAATAAAGAAAAAGAAGAAGAAATAAAAAATATTGAGATGAGTACTAAGTTCTTACATTGTGTTTGGTACGATGAAATGAAACAGAAATAAAAAGAAAGATACTTTGTGAGGATTGAATGAATTATGATTTTTTTTGTTTAGTTTGCCAAAGAAATTTGGCGGGAATAAAAATGAATGGTATATGTAGTAAATGTAAAATATGCTTCCAATTTTCAAAATGATGACATTATTATAGCATGACATAATTACAACTCAATGATAAAATATTTCACTAATTAATGGGCTAAAATCATCATTCAATAATTTTGTACATGATGAATGATTGCTTGAGTTATTATTGACTACTTGAATTTTTTTATTGAATATATATATATATATATTTCTCTTAAGTTTAATTATAAAATTAGTTTAACCACACGACAACCAATCATGATAGTTGATATTTTGCCATTCAGATTAGTGATGTTAAAAATTGTATTTTATCAATTTTAGCTTTTTATTAGCTAATATTCAAAATCTTTTTGAGTTTTATGTTGGTGCAATATTGGAATGGAGTCATGACTCCTTCACACAGTGTAACAATAAAAGTACACATGACTTAAAAAAAAAAAACAAAATCATGTGCAAAATTAGTCAAGACTAGGCTTATCAAAAAAAGATGGTATTGTCCCCATAAGCGGATTAAACGCTATGTGCTATAATTGTTTTCTCTCTCTTTAAATTTGATGAGACATTGATGGTTTTACGACATACTTTAATCAAAATATGTCATAATAATGCTATCTTATAAAAAAATTAAGAATTAAATAGAACTTTATTATTTTATTAAAATTCATGATATCGCGAGAGCTAAATAGGGATTTCATCAGAGACTTACCTAGATTAAAAATTCCAGCCGCAGGAATGGCTATCGAGACAAGACAGACCCTTCTCAAATCGAACTCTAAATCTCTCGTAGGACTGAAATCGAAGGGCGTGCGTACGGACAACTTGTACGGTCGTTTTTGTTCTTCTTTTCTTTGTATAAAAATGTAATTTCGAGCAAAAGATTTGATGGTGTGCACGACGCTCGTGTGGACTTTACTTTTCACGTGGCAACCGGGGCCACGAATGGTTTGTCTTTTATTTCCTTAAAAATCTGTGTGGAACGTCAATTAATTAAACAAAAAATTAGGGGGAAAAGAGGAAGAACATAAAAAATAGTGCCCACGCTCTCCTTGCCTAATTTATTTATTATTAATGAATCGATTGAGGATCCGATGCCGCACTAGATTTAGTTAATAGCCCGAATCCCCCATTTAAACTTTTTTTTTCTAAAAAATGGGCGTGTATTATCTGGAAATTATCAAATTTTGTAATCAATTTTCACCTCACATGAAGTGGCATTCAAGGCAAACTGCTATTGTCAAGATTTGGGGGTGCCAAGTTGATGATGGGAAGTCTAATATCCCTCAGGTTGGGCAGATAGATTGCTAGGTATATATGCCGATAACCAAAAACCTAGCCTCCTTAGCCAATATGACTTTCGATTAGTTTAATTTTAAAAGCGTGAGTACGTCAATTATGAGTATACGGAGATTGACACGACGATTTTCAAAGGGCCTGTTCAAGCATTCAATAATTCGAAAGTATTCGACCCTAAGCAATTCAGCTCGAGGAAGATGGTGGAACCCCCAAATTATAACAACCCTTCTCATGAAAGTGAACAAGGACACTAGAGGAAGGAACAAAAGTGCGATCAAGATGATAATATCATATATAGTAATCTTGCTAATGTGTAGTGTTTTCATAAAAAGCTAGGTATATATGCAAATAATCAAAGCCTAGCCTCCACAAGAAGACATATGACTTCTGATTAATTTCATTTTTAAAGTACGAGAACGCCAACTATAAGTACACGGAGACTGACACGGCAATTTTCAAAGGCTCGTTCAAGCATTCAATAATTAGAAAGTACCCAACCTTAAGCGGTTCGGCATGAGGAAAATGGTGGAACCCTCAAACGATAGCAACCCTTCTCATGAAAGTGAACGAGGGCACTAGAGGAAGGAACAAAAAAGCAGTCAAGATGATAATATCATATATAGTAATCTTGCTAATGTATAGTGTTTTCATAAATAGCAAGGTATATATGCCAGTAATGAGAACCTAGCCTCCATTACAAGACAAATATGACTTTCGATTAATTTAATTTCAAAAGTGCAAGAACATCAACTATGAGTATATAGAAACCGACACGGCGATTCTCAAAGGGCTCATTAGAGCATTTAATAATTTGAAAGTATTCGACCCTAAGTGGTTCGCTCAATGTGCAAGAAGATATTCAAGAAGTGGGTCAGGAAATATGGTGGAACCCTTAGAATGATAACAACCTTTCTCATGAAAGTGAACGAGGACACCGGAGGAAGGAACAAAAGTGCAGCAAGATGATAATATTAGATCCGGCAATCTTGCTAATGCATAGTGTTCTCATAATGATTAGCCAAGGACAAGACCCTAGTTCTAGTTCGATATTCCATGTGGGCTTGTTCCACTTTTGTGTGCACGACTCTCTCAAACATCAAACAAGGAAACTCCATGAACAAGCATGAACGAGTCTTAACGAACTCAAGGAGAAAATGGAAAAGTGTAAGTTACAAGGGCATAGAAGCAGAAAAACTGACCTTTTGCTCCACTCTGCAAACGTTGTATGAGGGCTCCAGCAATGTGTGGACTGTAGACTCTCTTGCATGAATATGAGAGAGAGAGAGAGAGAGAGAGAGAGAGAGAGAGAGAGGTGTGTTTGTCTAAGCCATTGAAGCTGTGAGGATCGTGTTGGGTACAAATAGGAGAACGAGTGATGATGCATTCATGGAGCCACCTAAGCAGATGCCAAAAAGCAAAGGCTTGGACCCTAATTGTTGGGAGCATATCGCCGCTCGATCTTGCCTCGATCTGCCCTCGTTAAAACCCAAAAGTTAGCGTCCCTTTATCTTATTTTATACCTGCATTTCATATTTCATTTATATTAATGCCAAGTTGCCTATTTTTAAGGGATTACTACTCATTTTTCATTTCATCTCCAATTTCTGAGCTCCTGGAGTATTTTTATCTCTCGGTTCTTTTCTCCTTCCGACACACTCGGTTAATTGAGATGACAATCTAGCCAATTTTAGCTGATACGATCTATGGTAAAAATCGAGCATGCTTGATACGGGTTCTCTTCAGGGCGTACAATTTGTACTTGTGAAGTGTTGGATGAAAAGTATTTCTTTTACATATCAATATTGATCATATACTTTTCTTTTTTAAAGGGTTTTGAAAACTTAGCTCGGCGAGATGGTCTAGTTGTTTGTGTTTTAGTTGACGAACTATAGGGACATTGAACACTTCTTCACTATCAAGGGCTTGTTGGCTTTTGATTTCCCATGCTTTAAACATGTAGCTTTGCAATCATGCAAATTTAAATTGAAGAGAACAACGTGCTTAATGGAAAATTGCTGAACACTTTAGAGAATAATTGTGGCAATCGGCAGCCTAACCAAAAGGGGCCACGTAATGATCTTTCATTCGACAAGGTCGAATATCACTAAAGCTAATGAACCTACGCCATTCCATGTGGTGCACGCATTCATTGATTTGTATTTTGATTTGGCTTAAAGTTCAGAAAAAGACGCGGCTACAAATCATCATCAATTGTGCACATACGTGCACATCCCTCATTGGCTTACAAAACCTAGGGTTTCGTTAGGTTTTTTTATTGTATATATATGAAACTTGATCAAACTCTCTATGTCCCACTCACATGCTCTCTTGACTTCTCTTTTGGCCAGGCATATAGAACTTGACTTGGAATGCACATTTCTCCAAGAGCACTCACTCCACGCTTTGCATGGTGGCATCATGAGTGTTTATCTCATCCCTTTTCTAGGGTTTGGCCCATTTGACAACCAAGGTCACGCTCCCCCCTCTTCGATTTATTCATTTCCAAAGAATTTTGCTCAGCTGGCACTAGAGATTTCCTTGGTCTATATGTCTCTCTAGTCTAATCACAAGCTTAACCATCTCTCAATTAAAGAATTAAAACCACGATTTGTTGACCCTCCTCGAGATGCGATGCTTGTTGGAGAGTAGACTGTCGTAGACCATGTGAACGTATAAGATGGGTGATCTCCTTTGATATTATACGCAAATCTTGGATTCTCAACCGAAAAATTATGGATGAGTTATTTTAAATGGTTGATAAGATTAGGATATGATGAGGAAAAGCTAGGTTTGGTAGCTCAACCTAATAGTTCAAATCCACATGATTGAGACCCACTTGTGTGAATACATGTTTATTTGATCAAGTATCCCTTTCAAGATCTAATTAGGGAATTAAATATCTTGTGTATAGCGACTAAGTTATCAAGTTCTCGTCTTGTCTATGTAAACATCCTAATCTAGAGATGAAAAGGGAAGAAAGTTCAATTTTTAGAATAAAAGTATCACTAGCTTTGAAATACCCATTAATCATAGTAGTCATTGACAACCATTTCAGTGGGGTTGGGTGACGAGCGAGATTTGACTTGATTTTCGACAATACAAGGTTGTGAGAAGGCACCCGGGCAAGAGTAATAGATAAAAGGGGTGCGAAAAATCTAAAAACTACCGATGGAGAAAGTCCATGCATACGTTTCATCGACCGATTTAGCGGGATTCATTGTGCTCGGTTGCTAGGCTCCATCACAAGCAAGAGAACGAAAGAGACACGTCGTACCTTCCACGGAGTGATAATTGGGATCCCGTTGTTCTTCTCACATCGCAAGCTACCAAAAAAAGTGTGTGGTCTCGGATGCAAGTACGTCACCATCTCTCGTCCGAGGCTCTCTTCAGAGAGTCAAGACATGACACACCTCGGAAAGGTCCGAAAGAAAAAAGAAAAGATAAGGAAAAAAAGGAGAAGAGAAGGTACATTGCGTACGTTGGTCGGAAAGGTAATGCGATGTTGACTTTTCTGGGCCAACACGGCGTCGTCCATTCGCTCTATGGGGAATAAAGGTGGTGTGTCGGCACGAATCCAAACCCATCTCTCGCCGCTTCTCCTTTGGCTGCTTGCTTTCTCAAGTTCTTCCTTCCTTACTCGTCTTGCGAAAGAAAGAATTCTAATTCGAGAAAGGTCAAAGGTGAGGCAAACCAGGCATAAAAAGAAAGATAAATAAACCTTTATATAAATTACCTCTAAGGTATTGACATTTTATTCTCTTTTCTCAAACCCTTAATGAGATCTTCGTATTTCCTTGGTTCATATATATGACGAACCTAATTTTACATGTTTTTTTCATTCTAGGGAGACCCAAAAGATGGGTCGTCCACCATGTTTTGAAAAAGTCTAGTGATTGACAAAGGGAGATTGACCCCGCACGGGAATGATACGGAAAGCAAAGCTCCTGGTGCTCGTAGGATGCTTCAATCTTCATCGGAATCATGAGGAAAATGAGAGGAAGTCGTTCGTCAAATGGGGCAAACAGTGGGATGCTGCCGTGTCAATTGGGAAGGTGTCTCCATTGAAAGATGCATTCTGTCTCAAGGACAATTTCCCCTCCTTGATTGGCCACATAATAAGTTTGGAAAAATTAGAGAATATTTTGAAGGAGTGGGCGTGGCACAAATCGGTTCATATTTCACAAATTCAATGATTGCCACGAGATAGTGTTGGCCCCAATACAAGAATAATCATGAACCATGTACCTTGCAAGCCGCCTAACGATCGCCGCTAGTGGTGGTTGACTAGAAAAGTGCACGTTCATGTGGGAATCCATCCTTGTCATGTCATCTTTAACATATGCAAGAGCCGCCCTCTCGATCCAATCTTGTCAAGGGATGGAACCAAAGTTGCTAAAAGAACAAGAGGGTACACGATAATGAAAAGAACATGCACTTCCAAGTGTTGGAATAGAGAGATTATTGAAAACCAAGATGACCATGCATTGTCATGTTTAACATATGCAAGAGCCCTCTTGCATTCTACATTGCTTGTTGAATGCGATTGTACACGATAATGAAAAGAACATGCACTTCCAAGTGTTGTAATAGAGAGATTAGAGAAATTGAAGACCAATATGACCATGCATTGTCATGTTTAACATATGCAAGAGCCCTCTTGCATTCGACATTGCTTGTTGAATGTGATTGTACAAGATAATGAAATGAACATGCACTTCCAAGTGTTGGAATAGAGAGATTAGAGAAATTGAAGACCAAGATGACCTTGTCATGTTTAACATATGCAAGAGCCCTCTTGCATTCGACATCGCTTGTTGAATGCGATTGTACAAGATAATGAAATGAACATGCACTTCCAAGTACTGGAAGAGAGAGAGTCTAGAGAAATTGAAGGCCAAGATGACCATGTAAAATAGGTGTGGTAGTTGTGAGTGTCACAAGCCAATGTGTTTGCTCATGAATTCCGACCATGTGGCAAGTTAAAGTTTCTCCTTTTTACTAGCATGACATGCATAAGATTTGAGGCACTCAATTTTGTAGACTTTAAGTGTTAGCGTTGGTTGAACAAACGAGATGGGAGAGATGAAATATGAAGATTGTGTTTTGATAAAGATGAAAGTTGAGAAGAATTGATTTCATAAGATAATTGAAAGTGTGTGCTTAACTTGTCAAGAAAAACCATTTGCTAGTAAAGTTGAAGAATCCAAGATCCGTATGCTAGGTTGCACCGACATGGACACGCGACATGCGACACGTGACACAACATATCGACACGTCATTACTAAAAGAATATAGAATTCCGACATAGTTTCGACACATTATATATTAAATAAATATTTTAATATATAAATACATAAATAACTAAATAATAAAAAAAAAAGCCTAGAATTAACCACGTTCCACTATTAAATTTAAAATTTAACAATAAGAAAAAAAAATCAACATTCCATTAGGTGCGTGCGATTGAGAAGAGTCTAGAAGTAAATTCGTTTTAGCTTCTTCTTTTTTTTTTTTTTCATATATTTATATTTAGACTCCGGAAGTATTGGAAATTTGTAAAAATAACCCTGTGCGTGCCAGAGTCACGTGTCGAAATTTCTAACTTGAGTGTTGGAGTGTGTTGGAGGCAGTTGACCACGTGTCGGAGTCACGTGTCGGAGCGTGTCGGAACGTGTCGAAGCGTGTCGGAGTGTCGAACACGACACGAAGGGTCCTAGAAAGTGTTCGTGCAACCTAGTCGGTATGTTTCCTCATAAATTCAAACAAGAAGTACTTTTGAGCTGAAAATTAGTTGAAGTGTGAATGCCGTAAGATTTAGAATATATTGATGATTTGTTGGTAAGAAATGTGGTCGTACAATCCGTTTTGAAAGACTAGCATCGCTTACTCAAGCAGCGGGTTACGGATACTAGACGACTGTCTGTGGCGTTATCTTTGCGGAGCGGGCGGCTGATTTGGTAATTCTGCTGGTGGATCCAAGCCCAACTATTCCCCTCGTGTCCTGAAGGGAATTTGGAAATTTAAGACAGAAGTGGGCTACTTTGAAATGCATCAGACCAAGTTTGCGGAGAACAAATTGACTAGAAAGCTTTACATCTGGGTCCTGTGGTCGGTCCAATCCGTGTATGCTTAGAAGCCCATCGTGGTGAAATTCAAAGAAGTGGTTGGGCTAGCATTTCTAAATCTAGAGGAGGCCCAGACCCAATACACTTCTGAATAGATCAGAGAGGATGTGTCCAAAACACAAGCATGGCCCAATAGAGAAGAAAAACCACCCGAGGGGAACGGTTCTAGGTTCTATCCAAATTCTATCCGAAATCTGGAACCTACCCGTTGAAATAGGTTCCATAATTTTGGAACCTGGAACCTACCCCGCATCTTATGATAGGGTAGGTTGCAGGTTCTCCTTGTGTTCCACGTGTACTCTTAATTGAATTATTATAGTGAATCATCATATCTAATGATCACCATTTATTACAATCCATTAATTATAATTCATATATAGACATACAAAAATTCTCAAATATTAATAAAGTAAAAGTCTTAGTCATGTATATCATTGAAAATGGAAGCTCGGACTAGTAGTTTGAGATTACACATTCATCATTAGACACCACGGGATGCCACAAAATTGCGTGAAGACATAGAACAGGAAAAACACAAAAACTTGTAGTTCCCGATTCCACCTAAAACTTGGAATTCATCCATTGGAACATGTTCATCAATTTTCGGTTTTGAGGTTCCCGATTCTACCCTATAATCATACTCATTTCTAGAAACCATGTCAATTGATTCAATGTTGGTATATGTCTTTTCAAATTAAATAAATTTTAAATCCATATGATTGTCATGATAATGCTATATGTGGACTAGACACTACAACACAAGGTCACTATAGAGGCCCAATTATCTATGGTATAGTAATATTATCGATGTCATGTGATACCATCTAGGAAACTTTAGAGATTAGCTGGGAAGGGATCGGATACTCTTCACTGTTCTGGTGCACCTAGACAAAAAAGTATTAATTATCATTTATGATGCTAATATAGGAGCTAATCATGGGTCTAACACGCATCAAGAGAACTAATTTGCTCTCGGGAAATAACACGCGTCTTATGAACAGATACGATCGTTTTACAAAGCACATTGAAAAACAATAACTAGACCAATCAAATGGATGGCTAGGTGGGGTGGGGTGGGGTGGGGTTGGGTTTGGGTTGAATCATAAATGGTCTGACCCAAATTGACATATTAACTCATTTACGATTCATTTATCTGTAATATAATGTGAATTTCTTGACCTATATCCGACTCGACCATATCCAACCTAACTTGTATTGTTAAAATATTTCCATATTTGAATTCAATTTATGAGAACTCATACCCACGCTAAAGTGAAAGTGCAGAGTAAGCGAGAACAAGACCTAGTGAGTGTGAGAGAGAATAAAGAAACAGTTACAGAAATGGATTAAACTTAAGTAAGTTGTAAACAAGTTTTAATACTCATATTATATTTAAATCTATCTATGACCCATTTACTAAATATAACCGACCCATTTATCAAATATAACCAATCCATCTATAACCCATTAACCACTGGGGTTTACTCCAGTGGCTATCCTTCCAACTTGGAACGGGGAGTTGGGGGGTTTGAATCCCACCTTCTCAAGGGGGTTGAGGTGGAGACGCTATAGTTTCAAGAGTGGGTTTCGACTTCCATGCTCTGCAAGTAGGTAAGGCAAAAGTCTGAGAGTGAGTGTTAGAATAGGAATAGAATATGACCGACAAAAATAAAATAAAATCTATAACCCATTTAATACATATATGAATTTAAAAAAAAAAGGCGTATGACCTAATAATTACATAGCAATCTCTCAAATACTTGAATGAAAAAATCTAACCCGTCTTCACCCGACGAGTCCCGGCATGCCTTTGAGATAAGAAACACAATCATGATCCGACCATCGGGCACAGGCCGACGCCAACCTCTAGTGGCCGGCCTAGTAGGTTCAAACTTTCCCCCAGGATTCCTGCCTGCCCACTATTATATTTATTCTCCTGCGATAGGGATTGTTTGCTACCTGCGTTGTGTCACGGTCATAGCGATAGCAACGTGCCCAATATCTCCATGTTCCCACCAAGGATCTAACACCAAGAACATATATTCCCACGATCATGATGTAAGCACGGAGCTACGGTCCAATCAAATCATAATCCGTAAGATTACGACCCCGAAATTTCCTAATAAACTTACATAACGTCTTTTCAATATGGCTCGGATGACGTCATCGATTGGAAAGCTTCCAAAGAGAAACGAATATTTCTATTTTTTAAGAAAATTTTTATGAATTTTTTCCGCTTCTTTTTTCTTCTTTTTTTTCGTGTTGGGTTTACTGGCAGGCATTATGCTTTTCATCTTCTTCGACTGAATGGACAACCAGTCATTCCATGGAAAATTCCTTCGGCCCCATCCACTCCAACAATGCTGACGCAATAATTCTGTAAAGCTAACGAAAAGTTTAATTAGGAAGTTGCATGGAAATATAGAAAAATCGGACGTGAATTTTCCGTGTTTTCAGCACCCATGTCACCTTTCTTTTTCTCCTTCTTATCCGATGGAATAATATTGGTACGGCCACGATACTAATTTGTAATCTTTTTGAGCTAAAAAGAAGATTATTCTACCTAGTTTTTTTTTTTTTTTTTTTTTTTTTGGGGTCGAAATCTACTGGTTTGGAGGATTGAAAGGATATGGTTTTCTCTAGATTGCATCCGCCCTACGTTGGAGGCCTCTCCTTTATTCGGTCCTTTGTGTTCTTGCGACGTAAGGGAATTTTGAAGTTTGACATTCCGTTTGGGGAATTTGATTTCTAGAAGGGTGCATACGTAATAATTCGATTTAGCAATTAAAAATTAGGGATTGCGTTCCCAAATTTCATCCTCCTTTGGGGGGTTTTTGACCGTCGGCCGATGCGCACACCATAGGACTTTCGGCCTATAAAGGCTATCGTGATAAAGTTGAGGCATTTAGCATTCCACTAATATTTACAGAATTCCTTAGCAATGCAAGTCCCACCCAACAACATTGGCATTCAGCATTTTATAGGATGTTGCTTTTAATAAAAAAGAATTTCTTTCAAATTTGTCCTTACTAAATTATCTAAATTTCAATTTAACCATCATCTTCACTAGATCATGCAAACGTGGCTAGCACTGCGAGTCATCAGCGACGAGCTCAAATTTGATCGATAAACTTAAATCTGACCATCGTTGGCTCACATTTGCCACCAACAGCTATTGACTGAGGTCACATGACCCTTATCAAGGCTGCCATGTCATCCGAGGCCGTCGATTTGGATTGCTTTCAGTTGGGTTTCTACGATCCTCTTTGGGTCTCTAATTTTTTAATCACTTTAATTTTTTTTTACTAGAAACCCTACGCTAAAGTAAATAGACCAATAACTACTTGAATAAACAATTCGGTTTAAAGTCCTTTACTTTTATGCAAATGTATTGGGCAAAAGCTCTCCCAAATGCACCCTCAGTCTTACACGAGCGTGTTATGTTCAAATAATAATAAATAAAAAAAAAAGGATCATCACGTGCTAAGTTTTTCTTTGCACGTGCACATCTAATTAGCAAACAAATGGTCGGGTCGCTCATAATGAGCTTTGGATGGGGTGACATGGAAGGCAGGAAGAGAAATTGCTCAAATAATCAAGTTCAAGATCAACATGGTGGGTGGATGTCACATACTCTAGTCTACAACTTTAAATGGAGGATGACCCTTCTTCTTCACTGTTTTCTCCACCCAAACGATTTAAGTTCAGGGACTAAATTAAACATGTGCAAAAAATTTAAGGATTAAATTAAAAAAAATTAAAGGTTTAGGAACGACATTACGTATTGGATCAAATTTAAGGATCATTTGTATAATTATCCTAATAATACCTTATAAAAAGTTTCTGACTAGAAGGCTTGGCAAAGATTTAGACATGACCTTATCGGATCGGCGCATCCTCTTAATCACATCTAGGTATAAGAAAAAATCTCACATATGAGATTATACTTAACTATAAGTTCTAACCGTAGAATGCGATTCATTTTAAATCTTTCAATTGGTTCAATCAAGTTTTAAATCATTTGGAGAGACACGATCAAACTTCTTTGCAAGAATCACATCTCAATAACCTTATAGGCCGTGACATAACAAATTTTTTGTTCATGGAAAGAATAAAGAATGAATGAGAACAAGTGGGTTTCTATGGTCTCTCGAGAGGCCGATCTCCCGACCTAAAAATGTCGCATCTTAATATATTTTGCCGTATCTCCTACACAAGGGATGTTTGCACCTCGAACATTTCAAAAGATTTTAAATGAATGATCGAGATACGTCCTTTTATGATTCGTCAACACGGATCTCCTAAGTTTGGATTTTCGAGAACTTGTAGAAGTGCCCCGTAAAATTATTTAGGATTACTGGCACAAATTGCAAAAAAAAAAAAATTATAGCCAAATTGAGTTTATATTATGGAACTTCAAGTGCAATTTCACGAGGATGCGGAATGGGCGACTAGAAGTTGTTTTGGGACCACATTTGACCGGTAAAAGTAGTGGATGATGCTTGTGCCTCCATTGATATTTCCAATGCTTGCTAAACACTATGTCACAAGCATTCTCCTAGTTCTTCGCGGAATTCAAATGAATGGCTGAAGTAATTTGTTCCCCAGATCTAACTTTTGCGGAGAGGGTCGGTCAAACTTCGAATAATGTCAGAATTGCTGCTTCATATTCGGGCTAATTCTCTTTAAAAAATCCCAACTTTAAATCCAATCATAATTTTGCCCTAAATTCTTTTTTTTCATCTAAAAAAATCGACAACTTTCACTCTAGTCTCAAATCTCCCCGTTTAAAGATTGCCACTAGTTTCTTCATGACCATTAACATCAGGAGGGTGCTATCGTTCCATACGATGGTGTGGGTGTTGATGAAAACACCTCCAACTGGCTTGGATGCTGATGGTTTTGAAGAAACTAGCGGCAAGTTTCGGACGTGTGAGTAGAATTGGGACTAGAGTGAAAGTTGACGATTTTTTTTAGACAAAGAAAAGTTTAAGGCAAAATTGAGACTGCAACTAAAGTTGGAGGATTTTTTTTTTTTTTAAAGGAATTAGGCCCTTCATTTTCATTAGGGTTTTATCTATTGGAGGCACTTGCTATACGACGTGATGAATTGCAAGTGTATATTCAATTAGAGGACCACATTAAGTAAATATTTATTACGAACGCGTGTCGTCACTTAACATCATCAATCTTGTAGATCAATTTTAGTGTACTTGCTATAAGTTATCATGGAAAAGAGTGAGATAAGATTGAGTTCCTCCAGCTCTTTCATCCGAGGACTCCAGCCAATGCCTTGTCCTTTGCAAATTTTGGAGGGAATTCATACCCATTTCAAGAAATACATGCATTCTAAAATTTTTTTTAAAAAAACTATATATATATATATGTGTGTGTGTGTGTGTGTGTGTGTGTGTGTGTGTGTGTGCATTTTATTTATTGCTAATAAATATGAAACTTTGACTTCTGGTTCAAGTGGTCCACGGTATGAAAAGATGAGATGGATATGGCTCTTGCATTCAATTCAAATCTTCCCAAAGCACATCCCATAAGGAACTAAAGCCATTCAATAGTGATAAATCCACTAGCTGACTACTGATGTAGTGCTACACCAATTAGTAAATCAATTTAGTGAATGAGTTTGAATATTGTCAAAGTTATTTCTATGAATGTTAGTGAATTTCTCGTCTATCAATCTCGATAGTTATTTTTGTCAAAATATCAATTCCGAACAAATAAGCAAGTGAGATTATTGTAGCTCGGTAGACACAATATGTTGCGTTGAAATAGTGTAAAACAGATAGAAGGACCAAATCGAAGAAATAGAAACCTCCGGCATCCAGTCAAATCTTACCATCTTTGTTGGAGCATTGCTGCCCAAACAAAATCGAACGTTCGAGGTGATTCAAGACCCCGAGCCATCAAAACTCGGATTCGGTTCGCATCAGAGAAGACATCATTCGAATCAACACGCGGTGAGTGATTAGCTCGGATTCGTCGATGCATCGCTTCTCAAAGAGAGATTAAAACGTCATGCTTTGGGATTAAAATGTCATGTCAAAACGAGGTTTTGTTTTTGCATGCCTCCACTCACATCAAGATGGGCCCTAGATACGTGCGGATCGCAAATTGTGCAATGGAGCATTTCGCCAAAAGATTTGTGTCCTTTTCCCCCATGTTAATATTGTTTTATGACGGTCGATGTTGGAGCGGTCAAACCCATCTTTTTCAATTGCTTTCTTTAAAGACATCGTTATTTTTTAAGATTTGCAAAAAAAAAATAATAATAAAATAATAAAGAATAATATTTATATTTAATTTTTCGTGACTTGTCGGGCTGTGATTGGGGTACCTTTCCAGTTTCCATTTCCTTCCAGTAATTAAACAAATCGTTTTAAATGAAAGGGAAAGCTGCAATCGCAGTCAGCAAAGCAACCTGAACTCCGGCCGAATTTTGGCAACCCTTTTTTTTTTTTTTTTTTTTAATTATAATTTTTTTTTATTGTTATTTTGTCTCCGTCTGTGTAATACTTTTTTTTTTTTTGTCTAATTTACTTCAAAATTTCGGAGCCAAAAAAAGAGAAATTGTCGACTAATTTAATTTAAAAGAAACAGCCTATCTTGGCTGCTTTGATGTATAATTAAATGTGAATCCAGTCGGTCCGTTGTTCCCCGTCTTATGGAATAAAGTCAACTTTCTGGCCGCCCGAGCCCTTAAATTTTGCAAAGGCCTAAAATGTGGTTAAAAAAAGTCAAGATGACATCCCTATTTTATCAACAAAAAGATCGAATTTTAAAACGTATAATTGAAGCGATACACCGGAGCTTACCTAATCATTATGGAAAAAAAATTATCTGATGCGTTGGACAAAGGGAGATTAAACATTTAAAAAGGGGAAAAGCTTAGTATATATCAGATTTTTACATGCAAATTCTATGAATAATCACTTGAAATGAAAGGCACTTGAGAAAAAAAAGACTCGTAACAATATCGACCGTATTAGATCAAACTGTGCAAACACAATATTAAATAGAACGTATAAATTTGTGCTATGTTATGAGTAATGATAATATGAACGAACTATATCAGTATCACTTCACGTATAAAGAAGTAGAGATAACTTTTCCAAAGCTTGACAATTGCATTTTCTATCAACTTTTAATGGGCATATTTTGAATTTAGGAAAAAATGAGACTTATGGAAATATTGATTGAAAGCATTTCTTCAAGAGTATGGCATATATTAAAGGGAAATATTCGGCAAAAAATACAAATAATAAAGTACAATTATTTGGACATTTCATCGTGCAAAACTATAGAATAATCCCTAGCACTTTGTGTGGGGGACAGCCAGCAGCAGCATGCTGTCCCGTCTTGCAATCCTAGACAGAGACCGTCTCCTTCAAGATCGACCGAGACCCACGAATCGATTACGGACGGGGGACGGCGATGGAGAGATCTTCTGAACACTCGCCGACCAATCGTTCGATGAAATGTCCGCGACCCGTTTCGCGAATTCGAGAATGGATTATGGCAGGGGGGCGACTACCCATTTCAAGGATTCGTGAACTTATCACTGGGTCGGAGGCAAAGAACGAAATTGGAAACTCGAGAGCTCGCGATCGCTCCGATTCGATCGAAGCGAAAAACAGAGAGAGAGAGAGAGAGAGGAACAGGGAGGAGAGGACATCGTCCGAACTGTGGAAATCCTGCATCAGTTGCTGCTGTCCTTCCTTTCACTGTGATCGTACAGAGATGGTGTGAGCAAGCGATTTTGGGCTGCGAAAAGCTCTCTACCTTTTCTTTCTTTTAAGCCATTCCATTCCAATTTCTATAGACAAAAATCGAATGAATCTTTTGCCTCTTGTATTCACTACCAAAAATTTCCACCCTTTCGATTTTTTTTTTACACGCATTACACAGTCGATCACACTGTTCATGGCTCGATTTCAATGGCTGATTTCAACCGCCGGTCTCGCCAAAAAGATCAGAAGGGCATGATGTGGGTCGTCTTGGTATCGTAGCTAGACAAGCACGGAGGCCTGGAGGAGCTCACCTTGCAGGTCCGGAGCAGGTCGCCGGCCATCTGCCGCACCGGCACCGGGCAGTTGCTCTGCATCAGCAGCAGCATCTTGGCCACCCCGTTGCACTCCGCCACCACCTCCCGCGCCCTCTGGTCCCCGAACAGGCAGCACACGCTCCACAGCGTCGCCACCGCGTGCTCCGTCGCCGCCCCCGACACCTTGAACACCTTCTGCAGGACGGCCCCCAGGCACGCCGCGTCCCCGCACAGCGCCGCCCGCCCTTCCTTCACGGAGGACGCTACCTCCAGCAGCTTCAGCGCCTTCTCCGTCACCGGGACGGTCGAGCCCGGCGAGGCGAGCAGCTGCCCGAGCCGCCTGATCGATCGCAGCGCCACCAGCCTGGTCTTCGCGCGCTTCGACACCGATATTTGGACGAGGCACGAGAGGCTCGCCTCGAGCAGGGCGGGATCGGTCTCCGGAGCGACCAGGTTCAGCAGCCGGAGGAGGAGCTGCTCGCACTCCGCCATCGCGAGCTTCGTCTCGGCGTCGACAGCGGCCGATTCGAGGATCCAGGCCGCCGCGACCTTCGACTCCGACCTCCCCCGCTCGATCACCATGAGAATCGAATCCACGCGGCGGCGATCGCTCTTGACCACCGCGCTCGCTAAGCTCCCGCGGTCCTCGAGCCTGCCCGACACCATTCCCAAAACCCTAACCACCACCTCGAGCGACCGCACTCTCCTCTCCGACTCGTCTCCGTCGAAGTCGAGCATCCTCAGCAGCGCGCCCGGGAAGCCCTCGATCCCCGCGAGGAGATCGCAGTTCTCCTCCGACTCGCCCGCGAACCGCAGGATCCCCGGCAGCGACGACGCCGCCACCACCACGCACCCTCCGCAGCCGGCGACGGCGACTGCCCTCGCCGCCGCGAGGGCGCGGTCCCGGGAGGGGGCGAGTCCGGATGCGGGGGCGGCGGCTGTTCGGCGGCGGCGGGGGCGGGGGGCCGTGGGAGGAGTCTGACCAGATCCGGATGAGGCGCTGGAGGGTGAGGTTGGGGACGAACTCGCGGGAGTGGAGGACCTGCATGGTGGCGGGGCAGGTGTTGTTGCCGCCGTCGAGCCAGCGCTGGATGCTGGCGCGGTCGTAGGTGACGCCGGTGCAGAGGCTGACGGGGGACGTCATGACGTCGAGGGAGATGGGGCACCGGAAGAAGCTGGGGACGGCGATGTAGAGGTCGTCCCGCCGGTGCCGTTCTCTCACCATCTTTTCTCGCCGGCGGAGGAGTAAAAAGGGAAGCTTTCGCCGGGGCGAGGAAGGAAGGAAGGAAGAAGGAGGGAATGGAATGTGGTGGGAGATGGAGATCGAGCAACGAAAGAGCGTGGGTGGGCTTAAAGTAGGAAGAGAGAGAGAGAGAGAGTCAAAGCGTTGGTGACGTCATCCCTCTTTTCTTTTCTTTTTTGTTTTTGGGTGCCTTTGGGATTAGGACACTTTGAAAAGATGAGGGGGAAAGGGCAATGCTACTATTATTATTATTATAGGGCATAGATTTGGGTGGGATTTTTGTTTCACAAATGAAATTTGTGAATATTTAATGATTTTTTTTTGGAATAACTCGGTTATCGGTAAAATATGATTGCAATAACCTCGGCCACTCTACCTCTATCTCCCAAGGATATCCATCCACCAAATCCTTATTCACATTCGTGAATACGCTCAATCAAAGAAAGTTGATGTATATGTAATCACGCATGACACTGAGTGATACAGCAAGCATGATTTGAAATATCGATAGAGTCCATGTTCAAATGATCCGCCATAAATAAGAAAAGGGTATCAATTAATGTCAGGATCCAATTATTTTATTTTTCAGTCAACCTAAATCTCAAGATCGCATCCTTTGATTTTTCTTTTTGCAACATCGAAACTTCTTAAATATTCGCAATATTGATGTAGATTTACGTATAATTATTTGAAATTTGAGTTGTTTTTTATATTATGGCGGAGAAAAAATATATATTTTTGGAAACTTATGTGTTAAGTATAATTAAAACGGGCTCCTCTTAATACAATGGATAAAAGAAGAATACAATGCAAAGCACAAACACCCTTTTTTATATTTTCCTTTTTACTTTTTTTTGTCTCCTTTGCTTTTTGCCCCTAATTTCATGATTCGATTTCCCTTTTCTCTCTCTAACGCACGCACCCACCACCGCTTTCCGGTCTTCGGTCAACGAGCGGTGGTTCCCCCGCTTTCCCCAAAAAACCGTTCGGGTTCGAGGCGCCGCTCCGGTGCGCCGCGGCCTAGGTGCGCGCTCCCCGAATCCGCGGCTCCCGCGCGGCCGCGTCGTGCGGCACCGATGAGGCGCGAGGGAATTTGGACGGCCGCGATTCGAAGGGAGCAGCGCGGCAAGATGGGGAGCGAAGCAGAGGATGGGAGGCGGGAGAGAACGTGGGGATGAGGGGTGCGGAGGGGGCCCACAGCAGTAGGCAAATAGTACCCGAAAGGCGGGGCCCACGGGAGGGTTCGGTTGGTCGGAAAGGTTACGTTACAAGGAAACTCGGAAGCGTGAGGAGCCCTTTTTCGTCTTTTTTTTTTTTTTCCTTTCTTTTTTCATTCTTTCGAAAAATATCATTATGTAATTTATCGCATATAATATCCTTTTTAACTTCATTTTATTGCGCGATTTAATCCAAGTTAACACTGTGTTCTCTTCACCCGAACATGATTTACCCAGGACGAGACGAGGTATCAAAATCGCACTGTGCATTAGATCTTGTAAAGACAGATGGCAGAACCAATTCGAATGTGACAAATCGAGTATGGTATTTAAATAAATATATCGTATTAAGATGTTGTATATAGAGTAAATTGATTTGTACAGAGGTCCCTACATTATTACCATTATTGCAATAAATATTTTAAAAAGGAAGGGGGGTATTATTCTAACTTTATGCTCTTTTTCCGTGGTTGAATTTCGAGGGGTATCTCTTTTCCTTTTTGGTTGGGGGTAAGACAAAAGAGGGTGGGTTTTATTTATTTATTTATTTATTTATATATCGGAAGCATTAATTATATTCCGTAAGGTCAGCTTTTTCAGCAATTAAAATTATTGATATGCACATCGCCCCACAGCTGTCCGGAGAGCTCTCCCCCCCCCCCCCGACCCTGAAAGTCCAGCCTCCTGTTTTGTAATTTTATCGTGGATTTTTTTTTTTAATAAAAATACCCCTAAGAAGATCCGCTAAGCAATTACATAAATAAAATTTATAAGTTTCCACATAGTATTTTTCTCTTGTTATGTATAATTAATTTTAAAATATATATTACGTTATGAGATATACTTAATAAGTACCTTGAGATACTTGTTGATAAGATAGTATAACATAATGATCACCGACTCGAGTTATTTATTAATGGAGAGATCTTAATTTCTCTATCTCTTGTTGATGGTCTCCTCACATGAGATTGAAAATTCAGACAATTTTCTCCCATATTTTAACAACGTCATTATAAATATTAATTCCTAAAATTAAGTTGAAGAATGATGCGTATAGGTCTTTGTGGTGCTTTTCACTTTTTTATACTTTTTTTCTCTTATATTTCAAGTATCACAACTTTCAAGATGACTTTTCATTTTACATTAAACACCTTAAATCTCTCAAAACATACTACTATTAATTGTGACGTAGAATTATATATATATATATATATATATATATATGTTGTCTCATACTGTTTTCACCCTCCAAATGGTTATAACAACCCATGACTTATCAAATTGAGAAAAATAACCTCAAGTTAGGTAATTAATCAAAATCACAAATGGAAATGGTGTAAGCTGCTATTCATTGAAAATGCAAAAGCTGTGCATTGTTATGAAAATACAAGACTGCCCATATTAATCAAAAGGATGATGTTTTATTCCAACACCTTAAGTTATTTTCTAATTCATTTTTATACGGACTTCATTTCATCGTTTCCACTAGCTAATGTGCTCAAACTGATATCTATAAAGGAGTTTATTTATTTATTTATTGCATTTGAAGTTTTTATTGTAATCTTTGTTAATTAAACTATTTTAAACATAAATAACAATTATAAAGAGTTACCATATGTTTGGTAATATATGTTTATATTTTGAAGTTGGAGTCACTTAAAATTGGTGAGCCCGCTTCCGAAATGCTATTGCAGCTTTTGACGTGCTGGAGCAGTTGAGGTGTTTGCCAATTAGATGTATTAAAGCTGCCGCACTCCTTTTCTCAGCCCAAATTGCTATAGTAAAGTTGTATCAAATAGTCTAATCACGTTCGACAAAAAAAAAATAGTCTAATCATGGGCTTATTTTTTCTTTTCAATTTGAGAGTGAGAAAGTATAAAAATCATTTTATTCATTCAAAATTTAAAGAGTATATAATGACATGATTTTTTAAAGTGTTGGATTAAATCTTTTCTTTCTATCTTTTCATTTCACATTAGACAGTATGTAATTGATGATAGTCTTTTTTCTTCTTGTGATTTCTAGCCAAATAGTAAACCTGATTATCATATCTTTCTCCTTTTTAATTGTACATATTACTCTTTTCACTTTCTGTATAATAAGAAATCACATTATACTTACCTTACGACATTTTGATATCTCACTTTACCTAACTTAAACCATTCAAGATGCTTCATCATGAACTTTAACGATAAATTTATTCAATTTTTCATGATCATACAGAGTAATTTATGCTAAATATCACTCCATTGAAATTTATAATTTGACTTTGTATATCACAAATACAACGAAATATTATGGTTATGAGTCATTTTGCACTTTAACACTATCTATGTACGGGGGGTTTCATAAACTACAACTTAAAAAAAAAAAACGATAAAATGCAAAAATAAAAAAAAAAAAATTTTAAAAAGTTACTTTTCATATATGGGTAGAAACTTTTATTGAGGTGACAAACCCGTCACATCATCGCATTCAAACCGTGCTCATACGATAATAGCAATTATCACCCCCTTCATGAATCACTGGCGCTGTTAGATGTCATTATGAAAGTCATTGACATTATAAGGCACATGCACACGCTACTCTACAATATCATGCCACAATTTGAGAGGTAGGCATGGATTAGGATAGGCTCTCGAGCAAAAAGCTTTATATATTACCTTTCCATCGGCAACTTTAGAAAAAAAAAATGCCTCCATAGTAAATCCATAAGTGACTCAAGAGTTAGATCTCTATAATATTTCCTTTAAAAATACTAATTCAGCTATAGAACGTTTTAATTGTATCAATAGAATCTAAACTTTAGCATGAAATTATAATGTAGCCTTTTCAACCAATTGCTATCAAAAAATACTAACGTGGCATCCGGTCATTACCCGTTGATTGTCTTGTGTGGTATGTTGATGTGGGCAATTTATCGATTGCCATGTTCGCAGTTTCCGATGGCAATTGATTGGAAAGATTACATTGGAATTTCGCGCCAAAATTTAGATCTATATATATTGCTGAAAAAATTTAAAGATTTATGATTAAATTAGCATCCGTATAATAGTTTAAGATTAAGTGGGTAATTATCCTACCTCCATTAGGGCTCTTTTCATATCACACCTTTGATGGGTTTGATTACAAGTTTAGACACATCACACATATGCAAAATTTTGTGGGTGATATCCATGCGTGCCTTGTAACTCACTAATTAGATATATGATTGAAGGAAAAAACACATTTTTATTTAATATAGTGAGGAAGTCGACCGAGTAGGTTGATTCCAGATCAATGAAGTATATCATTGATCTCGTGAGTGGATTAGTCGTGAGCCAAAAGTGTTGAAATTGAATAACCTAAATATAACATCGTTTGGCCTTTTGTATCATATGCCAAAGTACATGAAATGTCATGCGTGATCATGCGCTATGGATAAGTTTTTCATGGACAAAAATGGATAAACAAATACTCGTGTAAAATGATATCTCGAGAATCATTTTCCTACTTTTACAGCATGCGGCATGGCCAGTCGTGCCCGTGTTGTAGAACCTAAATTTCATGTCATTTGAGAATTATTTCTACACTCTCTCGTGATCCACGGTGCAGTGTCTATGTGTAATAATGGCCTTTCAGAACGTTATGGCATTACCTAGCAATATAATCTTTTTTTCTTTTTTGAATTACTTCGGCCAAGCAGCATTCTTTTGAAGCGATTTAGCATAAAAAAAATGGTACAAATGGTCTATCAATTTTGATTAAATATGTAATATTATTTTCAGATTTTCAATTTATTCAATGTAGTCCATGAACTATCGATAAATGTTCAATTTAACTTCTAGATTATATGAAAATATTCCATATTGTTCATTCGTTAATTCAAAATTAATGAAATATGCTGACATGGCTTCCAATTCATTAACTTTGAATAGTGGATTTAAAAAAAGTTACAAATGAATTATTCACGTAAGATATCCATCATAAATCATGATATAATATTCTATGTCATAAAATACGGACATGTTAACGCTTAATTTTTTTCTCCATGTCTAAAGTAGATGGATGAAAGAATTGACAAGTTGACTCATGTTTTAAAAAAATCCAACGTGATATAAATAATCAGCACCATTAATATAATGTTTGAATTGTCGTTTGAGCAAACGGAAGGATTGCATTGAACATTCTATCAATAGTTTAGCAATCATATTGAACAAATTAAAATCCCAAAAACAACATGGCATATTAAACCAAAGTTCATTGATTGTTTGTGTCGTTATCCCACTTTTTTTTTTTCCATCAAGCCAAAGCTACCCTTTTTATATAACTCTTGCAAAAGGTAAATTGTAGTCGAACATACCGCATGACAATCAATGAAACCCTTATCTGGGAAAATAAAATTTGCACACTAAATACAAAGGTCAAAGATTGTATCCCGACATGGATCCGGGTATGCCGCTTTGGTATTTTCTTGCATGTGCACTAATGCAATGTATTAGGACCTGTTTAATAGCTTTAATTATAATCAAAGCCTATATAATATATGGTACAATTATCGTCGGGCATCCGATGATGTCGGGTATCATCAATTGCCCATTATGGCTTCCGTAATTGCGTGCACTCATTCGTCGGTTCGACCGTCTTCTACTCCACGAACGAAATACCATTGATTGATGCGTATCGGGGGTAAGATTTGATTGTGCATTATAACATCGTGGAGGCAATCATGTGAAAGTTAATTACGGAAAAATTAATAAATTTATTTATTTTGGTATTAGAGAGAGAGAGTATAGATGCCGGCTTTTGTTCATGATTGATCAGATTTGTTGATTAGCTGGAAATTTGCATGTTATCCTTCCTTAGTCCAGGCAAAGGCAGATCATGTAATTTAGATTCAATTGTTCTGAAGAATTATCAAAGCGATTGGCTCAAGATTGATGCAACAGATCTCGTATTTAAATCAAGTATCTTTACAAGTGACTTTGACCCGAAGTAATCTCAAAGTTGCATCTGTAAAATTATGGATGGAGTTTTACTCAATGCACGCGAACAAGTCAATTTACATACATCCGTGAGGTTAATTGAGTTGGAACATTCAGGTACATGTGATATAAGAAAAGGTAATATAACACATCATGCTTCTTGGTGAATAAACTTTTCTCTACATGTTACAGAACATTCGAATTTTCGACTCCATAAATTTTTGTCATGCATGTAAATTATCTCATTTATATGGATTAGGTAAAGCCCAACCTAAAAAAGACAGGCAAAATCAATGAGATTATTCTAAATGAAAGAGATTTTGATTTGACCACGGTGGCCTACTCAGTCAACCCAATCGAAACCCTAAATTTTTCCCTCGAACAACATGTTAGTAGCGTGGAATGACTTAAACGGGCCAAAGCATAAGTCGCATACATTTCGATGTTTTGGGGCAATTCATTGTTGTATCTCCCTCACTTATCGATATCTCAAAAACCAATGTCCCAAAGGCAGTAATTAACAAGACCCTATTCGTGGCCGTTAATTATATCTAAATGATTCTCGTGTGGAATGCAAATTCCGGTAAAGACGTATGTCCTAATTATTGTAAATGTCATTGCAAACTACCTAGGCCCGATACACTGACCAAAAGATGACACGAATGATGGAAAGAACGAACATGATGGCATCGCACTATGCGTCTGCAGTAAGGGCGGGTTTACTTTCACTCGAGTGGGAGATATTCTAGATTGATCTGTGCTTAATGTAATCATGGTTTGACGACATCAATGATGAGCCTCGCACCGAAAGCTTCGTCTCTTCGGCGACTGGCTGGCGAGCATTTCGCCGCAAGAAGAAGGCAAAAAGCGAGTAGCTTTAGGGCTATTATGGAGGAAGGGGAAATTAGGGTTTCGGAGCTTTTTCGCTTGGTTCATGATTTCGCATTTTCGATTGCCGTTCCCACTAGTTTCGGAATGACCGGCCTCTCATGATGTTCGGACTCGTGCGTTCGGAGTGCCTTTTGAATCTTCTGTTTCTCTCTCTCGTTCGTATATACTTGTGCGTGTGGATAAGCGCGGACATAGCCGGGTTTGATTTCCAGCCATGCCGACTATCGATAACTTTACGACAGTTTTCGCAACTCCCTTGAATGTCGAGCCGCTTTTTACTTGATCTACGAAATTAGGGTGGTAGCATGCAAACCCGGTTATCAAAATACCTGTGAAACATCCTGAAAGTTTCATGCATCGGTGAAGCTTGGACATTTGAATTGGGCAAGTGGCTCTAACCCATAGTAGTATGTATGTAGTAAGTGAGATTCGAATGAGTAACCTCCAATTCTTAAGCTGTGAATTTCCTATTTCTCCAATCAACGGCTCTAACCCTCCGAGGCTACTAGATATAATGTATATGTATATTTATGAAAAATGATATAAATAGTCCATTTGGCTTAATATATAATGTCATTATTGAACTTTTATTTTGTTCAGTCCAATCTCTTAATATTCCATAATAAAGTTAAATTAGTCATTCAATATTATTATTCACTAGTTTTTATAATTACATTGTTGCCTTGATTTTAGAATTTTTTTTTTTGTTTTTTTATTTTTATTTTAGTCCTTCCTAAATCAACCAAAAAAAAGATATATTTTTATTAGCATTTTACCATTTTGGTCTTTATAAGTAGCAACATAGTTTTGTTTAGGCATATTTTAATCTATGATCTCTACAATAGTTAAAGTATACGGTTATATTGGATTTTTATTCCTTTTATTCTAAAAAAAACTGTTCTTATAAGGATATTTGATAACAATATTAATTCACCTATGGATTTCTCGTACTTATACTAGTCTAGATCTTGCTCCTAATTTTCTAGATAGTCAAAATTTCGTAGCTTTTTTGTCTTTAGGGTGGGGTTTTCTTAATAAATTAAGTTAAACTCGTAAATTAGAAAATAAAAATGATAGTCATACCAAGCTAACACAACTCTGAATAGAACTATTGCGATATTAAAAAAGACGTGGTAAAAAAAGCGATATATATATATATATATATATATATATATATATTTGTTGTTGTTTTAGTATTGAAATGAAGAAAAAAAATTATAAAAGCCGAGTAACGGTTCAAGAATCATATCGGACCGAAATTTAGGGACGTCAGTTTTTTTTCCTTATGAAATTAGTCTACTTTGCATGGGAAAATTATGTTTAGTTTGTTTATTTATGTCGTGGATTTTGATGAAGAAACGGACGTAGACGTCGTTGGTGATGGGAACGTACATGATTGCACAGCGGAAAGACGACGAAAGAGACCGAACCAACTTGACTTGGAACGTATCAAGCTTGTCAATTTCAACAGATAAAGAAAAAGCCAGATTTGGTGGTGCACCATACGGCGCTCCTACCGATTTCGAAGTCAACTTCACGACATTTTCTCGTGCTTTTGACGGATTTCAGGGTCGGACCAACCACTCTCTTGACCACATGGAAACCTCAATTTGGGGGCAATCGAATCCTTTTTTTTTTTCTTTTAAATTCTTTTATAACGATTAATTTAAACAGAAGTTTTAGGGAATTAATAAGTTTAACTCGCATTTTAATTCATTTCATTTATTGAGTTATTATTGCTACTTTTAGTCATGTAAGCAACAAATGGTATAGTTTCGTCGGACCAGTGCTGTTGTCGTATTCTAGAAATGCAGTTGGGAATTTCAATAACTCTTTGAAGCTTTCAAAACCCAAAGGCGGGCTTCGAAGAATTCGCGCGCTGTGTTGTTAACTAGTAGTAATGTCTGATTTGGAAGGAGCTAGAGAGCCACTAATAATTAGGCTCCACTCGTTTTGCGACAAATGAATAATTAAAAGATATTTTCCTGAAAATGATTAGTGTATCGCTTACAAAAATAAATAAATGAAAAATATTTATATCATCTATGAAAATGATTAGACAAGATAATAAAAATATATTTCATGAACTAATTATTTGAAATGATATAAACAATCAGTTTTCAGATTTTTTTTTAAAATCATTCATTTTTCGGGGAACAAACGAAGCCTCGTATTAACTTTGAAAGTTAGCTTAGATTCCTCATTTTTTTAATATCACGAAGTTTGTGAGAGGCTGTTTTATACTTCAAAATCCATCAATTTCCTAGGTTTCAGATTTGTTTTCTATTTTTAGGCACTGAGGGTAAGACTCCAAAAATTCACTGGATTTTAGCTCCATTTTTTTTTAATAGAAATCATTTAAAAAATATTTTCTTAAAACTGATCACTTATATCACTTACAAAAAATAAATTAATAGTAAATATTTTTGTCACGCATGGAAAAATTTAAAAATAATTTTTTCGATTTAAAAAATATTTTTGATTATCTAGTTATGTCAAAGAACGGAAGAGATATCTCTTGGAAAGTATTTCTAAATAATTTATTTTTTTGCTAAACAAACGAAGCCTTAAAAATACTTCTTTGCAATGTGGAGGGCGTACAGTAATTTGATACTTATTAGAATTTGAGTTGAGAAGAGTTTCAGCTTAATTAAATTCATTCTTTTATGTGATATACGAATTTTGATATTTGCGTTTTTTCTTTCCACTGGTCCCTAAGGCTGCGCATGACAAAATTTTAAAACAGAAATTGATTTCGGCCGAAATCAATTTCTCAATTTCTCAATTTCTATTCCCCGGACAAGTTTCGAGCAAAGAAACCCCTTTGATAACGACTCAAAATTTCTATTTCTGAAATAAAAATCCGTTTGATAACGAATAAAATTTCTATTTCTAGGAATAGAAATTGATTAGATAATAACATAGGAAATCCTCAAATACAAAATAATAGTCGAAATAATACTAAAACAATATAGGAAATCCTCAAATACAAAATAATAGTCGAAATAATACTAATACATTACAAAAGTTAAAAATAAAATTTCATGGAATTTTCGGCATATTATTATCCCTTGCCATTTTATTGGCAATGGTTTTTCTAAGCGTATTTATTTGATTTCCCTCCTTGGTCAATGTATCATTTGCAAGCTCATCTTACATAGGTTCGGACAAATGCGCGGGAGCATGAATATGGGTGCCATCTATGGTGCCTATACAGCCTTATCATTTTATCAAAGACTAGTATTATACAAGATTATCAACAAAATAAAATTGATTGTGTAAATGAATATATGAGAATTCTACCTTGAAGTAACGTTTATGGTTAAGAACCAATCGGGAGAAGGTCGGTTTATTTTTATTCTCGAATTAAATCAGTCTAGTTGCTCATCCCTAATTTCTTTATTGTTGCTCAATGAACCTTTAATGGCCATTGCATAGCAAAGAGAGAGATTCTCTTGAATCTCTTGCCTTTGAATTAAAATTCAAGATTGTGTAACAATTTAATTATTTTGATTTTACAAGAATTTTGAATCCGTAAAGAAATAAGGATAAATTTCTAGGCACGTTTTTTATTCATCTATTACGTAAGAACTTTTTCTTCAACTGGCCATGCGAGTGCCTTTTCTAGGAGGAAAGAGCCCCATTGTTTTTAAGTAAGCATTTGAAAAATTTGGTCGTTTTTTAAAATTGGGGACCCATTCGATTACCTTTCATCCTAAAGAGGAAGTTATCAAAAAAAAAATTGAAAATAAAATGAAAATAAAAACACGAGCAAAATAAGAAAAAGAAAATTAACAATAATTTGTGAAGTTGTGGTTATAAGTGAATTAAGTTAGCAAGAAAGCGCAAAGTTCTTTTATATGGTTTGATTTCAGCTTCGATTTCTATTTAGTAAACCGAGAAATTAAAAATTTCAGCTTTTGATTTCTTTAATTTCTTTATTTCGAAATAGAAATCTGTTTTAAATAGAGAAATCAAATTGCGTTACCAAATGGATTTCTATTCTAAACCTGTTCTAGGGAACAGAGAAACAGAGAAATCGAGAAACATAAATTTTGTCATGCGCACCTTAATCCTCTTTACCCCTTGCCTAGTGATAAAATTATGTATTTATGCATTTACTAGTAAAATATACGTCAGTTTATAGCACGACCAATTTGCCATTAAATTGATTCAAAGGTAACTTCACATTTCATTTTTTCTTATAAATTTTTTATTCTTACTTTAAAAAAAAATTCCTAATTTTGAAGGTATATAATCATTGCTTATATATATATTTGGACAAGAAAGAGGGGGAAAAAGAGAAATCCCTTATTATGGGCCTTATGTAGGCCCAACTGTCGGCTTAAAAGAAGTGGGTAAAGTGGTCAACTCTACCTGTATTCTTCGACACATAACTTACTCAATATATGATAATTATTTCCAAGATAATACTTTTAGATAAAATTTTAGTATGGATTAACTATCAAATTAGCATTAGGAAAAATAACTGTATTAGCTAAAAATCACGTATATATACGAAATTATATTTTTTAACTTATAATGACATACTTTTATGTTACCCGAGAAAAAAAATCGTGTACATATTATTTTTATGTTACACGAGAAAAAAAACCCATATATAGCTCAAATTATAAAGTGTTTTAGAATATCCATCTAATAGTTTAAGTCACGATGTGTGGAGAAATTATGTGTCACTCATATATTGATGGTTTTATTGTATATTTGTGCAATACATTGGGAGTTTGTTGAGTTTGGGGAGGGGGAGCTTTTTTTTTTTTTTTTTTTGTTACAAACAGGATTAAATAATCATGTGTGGTGTAGGTCTGGATTTCTTTCTTGAATCAACCAATTAGAGACCAACACTAGCTAATTTTAGTCCCTTGTGAAATGGACACGACTTTTGTTTTGTGTGAAAAAACTGCTGTCAACCCACCGATTGTTATCAACCCACCACAAGCAACTAATGAGTTGAAGAGTGGTGAGCCATGATACCAACTTTCTAGTTATGTTCTGATATCTTGTTAGAATATCCAACTTAATGGCTTAAGGTGGAATGGGACTATATGGATATAAGGCACATTATAACAATATATTTAAGTGTGGGTTTACAGTCAACAATGTGCTTCGTGACTAATGATAATCAATGTTGTTTAGCTTAATATTTCTAATTAGCGCAGAAAAATAACACCAAAATGCTGATGAAGCATACATAATTTCAATATATTAGCGAAAAGGTGCTCGACAAACACTAATTTATTAAATCTTATAATATGAATCAGCTTGATATAGAAAAGTAAAAGCATAAAATTTACTATATTTTATATCAAACTCCAGCTTTTTTTTTAAAACTTGGCGACGATTAATGTACATCATATTCTGGATAAGTTCTTTGAACATATTTGTATTATGACTCTCGTCTCCTAACCATTAAAATGGGGGGCATCGTCTCTCGCCGTATGAAATAATGTTCCTGCTATTCCAAGCCGAGGACAGGCCAAACCAGGCATTTCAGGACAGGAACCAGGAGCAGGTCCATTTGTTCCATCCCTGTCTTGGAAACCAACGATTTTGACATACGATGTCCCTCTTCACGAAATGGCCAGTCAAAGGCTGATGCAAAATCACTGTTTTTGAGTTTGTCTTTGCTTCTCGGTTTCGTAGAATATTGTATTTGTAGCAGGAAGGGCAATCATAATTGCAAAGAGGAAGATGGGGTCCCTACCATGTTTCTCCATGTTTGTTAGGCCTTGGTTTCTGACTTCATATATATTAAAATACTGTAGGAGTACTAGGAGATTTTCGTCGATTTGTACGAGGATGTAATTGATCCGTTAATTTGGATTATTTCCTAGGTAAGCTAGATTTTTGCCAAATTATTTTGTTTCCTATGGATATTGTTCAGGTGTAAATGTTGCTAGGGTGAAACACATAATTCATATAATCAACATGCAATTCATTTTCCTCATTCATCTCTAACTTGGTATCGGAGCCAATGACTTTGGCCATAGAGTTTGGGATAGCTAGAGATATGTTATGGTATTGTCAAGATCAACCCTATCTTGCGGAAAGAATACTACCGTCTGTTTACCGATAGATGCAAATGTGCAGTGCTATTACTATGATATGAGTTATTTTTAGTTGCGCATTCAATACTACGTACTAAATTGTGTTTTCCTTTGCCTCCGTGGTTGGAGGAAATTGTCTCTTATAAATATGAATATTATCGAGATTCAAAATTAACTACAAATAAATGTAATCCCCAATAAAAAGACTGGTTAGAGGAAATTTCATCCAGTTAGAGATGGAAAAAAATACCATCGACATATGTTTTGAACTAACAACACCTAGAGCTTTTATAAATTGCTGTAATTATAAGAATGTTGTATCTATGAGAATTGTGCCGAAGGTCTCATAAAAGCTACAACAATCCTTTTCACACGATTGTCAGAGTTGGAAGAACCGTACCTAATGGACATGTTACCACTTGACCAAGTTGTTGGAGCTAGTCATTAATACTTCGCCTAAAATATAATTTTCTTGGTCTGAACTTTTAAAGTCTTATGAGTCAGAATACTTGAAAGTGACGTGGATGGAGTTGCTGAAGAGTTATCGAGCATTCATATGAACAAAATCTAAAAGGTGGGCTCGGGGTAAGATTTCTTCTAACATCATACTATAAATAGGCTATGGAAGTTGTTGCAGCCGCTATAATTTGAGAAAAATTCAAATAGTAGCTTGAAGTTGGATTATTTTTCAATAATTTAAAGTGGATTTTATCTCAAATAAAAATCTGAAATTACCAATTAGTTTCAAATAAAAGACCAGGCTCACCAATTGGTCAAATCTTCCCTAGCTAACTTATTCCAACAGTGACATCACCAGTAATACATGGAAAATTCTAAATTTTAACATTAAAATGCAATTAAATCATAAAATTTTAAAAAAATACAATCAAGTTCTAAAATTTGTTAAATTGGTGCAATTGAGTCATTCAATTAAATTTGTCCAACCTAACTAACAGAAAATATTGACGTGGCTTTTCTTAATATTTTATCTCTCTTACGTGGCAATGATATGGGTAAAACATGAAACGTAAGGCTAAAAACAATGTTGTTAGAGTCCAAATTTGATTTTCATTACAATTTTTTTTTTAAATTAAATTTAAAAAACAATCTTACAATGATAAGTTTTAAGATTTCTAGTATGCTTATTCCAAAATTTCCAATGCACTTATAAGGGTAAGTTTTAGAATTTCCAGTACACTTATTCTAACTCAAACATTCAATTAGACAGCCAAGGAAAGTGGTCCAACCAGCTAGAGGGTGCCCAGCAACCTTAATTGGCTCTCGACAGAAGAAACGGGTGGCAAGGATTCTCCGCGGCACTCTCGAGTAGTCACTACAAGGAGCAAATCCTAGCTTTAAATTAGGGCTTCTTCAGATTGAGTCAAAAACAAAAATAATATCGCCCCTAATGTTGCCTTTGGAATAAGCTGGCCAATGAAGATTTGGCCGGTTGGGGAGTTCAGGTGCTTATTTGATACTAAGTCGGTTACTTTAAAATCTTATTTAAGATATGATCTACTCTTAATCCTCGTTTTTAAAAAAAATGATTTCGGCTTGAGGCCGTTTTATTGACCTCCAACAATTGATCATTTCCATGTGTCAAAGTCCACTTTTTTGATAGGACATTGGTATTTCATTTTCAATTTTATAACTTAGCCATATAAAGCAACAGTAACACAATAATTATTTGAAAATTAGTAAAAAAATAGAATTATGATTACTAGGGATCCGATTAGTTTTTCCGACTTTGTCTTTGACATAGCTACACCAAACAATATAAATCCAGTACATATGATTCGTTGAAACTTCTGAATGCATGTGGACTCAAAAGATCCGACGAATCGTGTGAATCAAGGGTACGGCACCAGTGCCATGGAAAAAAAATTACACAAGCAATCTTAAACATATTGTACAAATGCAAATTCAGTCATAAACCTTTTAATTTTATCAATATAGTCCTAAACCTTTATGTGAAATTTCAATATAATTATTCTGGTTAATTTTCACCAGAAATCGCTGACGTGACAGTCCAATCATCACCTTGTCACATTAGTAATTCCCAGTGAAAATTGACGAAAGGACTATATATGAATTTCATGCAAGGTTTAGTACTAACTTGGTAGAATTGAAAAGTTTAAGACTGATTCGGTATTCGTACACTAAATATATGACCGCTTGGATAATTCTCCCGTCGGTGCAACCAATAATTTGTTTGTCTTTTCCCAATTTTTTCCCCCTAGGAGCCACATGACCCTTTATGGATTTTTCTTTACCCTATAAAATGGACCTTCAAATTGAACCTGAGTACTCCCTATTCCCCCAAAAAAGTAGAGTAGCATGCAAGATTTACCTCGCCGCAAAAGGCTGAGGCTGAAGAGAAAAAGGAATAGAAAATCATGTGATAGAACAGGGCAATTGCGTTCATGAACTCCACCAACTTTACAGCACACGAACAGAAAACTTTAGTGTGAGTTCCCATTGATGGCGACCACTGTTGCCGCAGTTGCTACTTTCGTGCTAGCTTTAGCGACGACTGTGGAGACCCCATGGAAAAGTGCGATTCGACTCGCTTCTGTTCGTCGGCTAATTCAGATTCGGATGTGTATTCCGAGCACGACCCATCACCAAGACCTGCGAAACAAGCTTTGGCCATATAACGATTTGCCTCTGCTGCATTTGTCTCCTTCATGTTGGTACATAAACACATGGGAAATCACCAATCACAGATTATATGTACTTTCCAACATGAGAATCCAATATCACATGAAGCATTCAATTTTCAAATCGTCCATTTTTCTTTTCTTTTTTTTGCCCCTGGCTTGGCTGTTCCGATATGTTCTGGTGGGTGGCTACCGGCGCGGTCAGACAAGATAGAGTAATCCTTGGCCAGCGTATCCTAATCCGTTGTTTGATGAAACATGGTGATGAGCAAATATATGTCATCTGTATTCAAGGTTGGCTAAGTAAAGTCGGAGAAAGTTACATCTATGTTATGGAGAAACACACACAAGATTGTTTCTTGCAAAGCAACGAATTGGAAGAGGAAACAAATTGAAAGAGGAAGAGGCACCGGAGATTCGTGTTGATTAGAGTTGTTGAGACCCAAGTAACAATAGGGCATTTCGATGAATAGATGAAAAGAGAGGGTATAAGGAATGTAAGTCATCATGAACTTTCTAACTTTTGTTAACTCCGTCTCGAGTGTGAGCATGCTTATTGGAAAGTCAACCAAATAAAAGTCCGGCGTGTATACTAAACGTCGTCTGAGTTGGACTCTATCTCCAAGCATATTTGGTGGAGTTTGAACTTGGGTTAAAAAGAAGAAAATCGAGGTTTTGAAAGTTGAGTTCCCAAGCCACACAAGAACATATGAAATACGAAATCTTTGTGTGGGTTTTTATTTTTGCTGAACTAAAGTGGGATTGTTTAACCAATGGGGCTTACCACCCTTCTTACATGGGAAGGGGAAAATAAAGGGTTCGAATCTCCACATTTTTAAGGGAGTTGGAATGGGGACGGTTTAGGTCTAGGAGTGAGTTTTGACTGATAAAGAAAGTTAAAATAAGAGTAGAATATGACCGACAAAAGAGAAGAAGAACTAAAGTAGGTTGTTCTTTTAATAAATTACACATTGGCGCAATTAGAGAGGTGCTAGAGTTTTTTTTTTTTTTTTTTTTTGGGGGGGTAAATTTTCTGAGTGAATTTTCAATGAGAGATACGAGAAAATATATGTGAGTATGCTTTGGGTTTGATTAAGGACTGTAACATCACAATTTTCCAGATTCATAGCAAATGTCTTTGTTGCTATCTCTCTTAGTAAGTAGGTATTAACACTAGGACCGAACTATGTAAATCTCTAGTATCCTTCTCGTTTCTTGTCGATTTCTTTGATTAGTTTCTTCCCACATTTAACATTACTAAATTGTTAGATTCATTAGTTTTCGTACCGTATCATAATAGATGTCATAAATTTTATCATGATGTATGCCGAATGTTGAATATCATAGGACTTGAGATATTTTATGGCACCTGATTTGGTAATCATCTATATCGAAACAAGATGTGTATTTAGAAACTTAAAAGAAATTATTCATAAAATCATATTATGCTGTATCCTAATTTGTTTTTTAGAGATCAAATGCAGCCCTAAGGAGCTTAATTTTGGTTCGATTGGATTCGGGTTGTATTAGTTCTTTTCTTACGAAATACTAGACAATAAAAAACCCACATTGATTTTATTTTTTTCCAAAAGCTTATGTGACTAGAAGCCAAGAAGTTGAATATAACATGATATCTATTGGGACACGCCTCATGATTCAATGAGTTATTGATCAATCAAATTATATATCAACAACTCCATATCACATTGCATTCTTGATGCGAATTTCTTTAGCCCAACACCCTTACATGTGTACCTTAATAATATAAGGTTTGGCTAGTTTTGAGAAATACCCTCAGCGTAATTTTTAAGCAAGCTTGCTATGGAATTTTTTTTTTTCAATTTTAGTTTATTGATTACATAGAACGTGATAAAAAATAGTATATTGAAAAGGGGTTGAGTTTAAGAGTGCCCCAAGGGCATTTGTTAAGCATACTTAGTTTAGAACGATGGAATTTTCAAGATAATTGTGCATAACCATGATAGTCACCACATTGGAAAATGCACGAATTTATTAATTGATTTGTTTGCAAGTGCCCCTTATGTATTTTCAACCAAATCTTAGATCATACAATCTTGAAGCTTGCTTCGGAAATAATTAACGAACAAAGAAATGTTTTTGCAAATAAACAATGGAGAAATCTCATGGCTTTAGGGTGTGTCTGTTTCGCAAAAAATGAATAATTTTGAAAATAATTTCCTATAAAGGATCGCTTAGATCACTTAAAAAACAATCGAAAGAAAAGCATTATCATCTTTTACAAAAATATTTAAACATAAATCGTTATCTTTGATGAAAATATTATAAATTAATTAATTATTTTAAGTGATATAAATAATTATTCTTTAAATTATTCTTTTTTTTCGCGAAATGGACTTCATCCTTAATCACAGGTATTGATTACAAACCCCACATGTGAAGAGATTGCAGGGGCTTTTCGTGAAGTCATTTAATGGACGCCTGAGCTTGGACGCAGCATTGGAAGATCAGGGGTCAACCCGAACTGGAAAGTGGAAATGCATTGAATTCTCCTCACCAACACTTTTAACGTTTTCCCTTCGAGCTGAATCCAACGTCATTTCAATGCCAGAATTTGCTCAAAAACCAAAGTCAGAATAAAAGTATTTTATGTGACAGACATTTATTTCTCTGGCTTGGAGAAACCATAGGAAGACATCAACCACAACTTATTTTCATTTTTTTCTTACATGAAGAAGGACAAAGAAAAAAAGAAAAAAGCATAGTCACCAAGAGCATGAGAGTTGTTGAGAGATATACACACTCGTTATATACAAAATTTGTCTATGTCTCCATATGCTAAATTAATTAAATTAAAAAAAAAACTGTGAGATCTAAAGGAGTTTTATATCAACAATGAACATTATTAAGATCGAGCTACATAAATTAGCTAATAGATCGCATGGATCGTCATTATGATTCCTTTATACTACAATTTACATCTCCCTTATGCATATGCCGAGTTTGTTAAATGGTTAACCAATTGGAACTTTATTACCCGACTTGAATTTTTGTATTTTTGCACTTCGCGCCACATTGTTTTGTGCCGCTAGATCAAGAAAATATATTTATAATATATAAGATGCCCCCATATGAGTCATGTCATGTTAATCGCGCTCTAAATTCGACTAGTACCTAATATTAAAAGTCCATGGGTGAAATTAATTAAATATTGAGTTTGATCCAATTCTCTTTTTTGAAAGGATTGAGTCCAGATTGATTAAAGGTCAAAATACAGGGAATATTATGATTTGATTCACTAATAATTCAAGTCATTTGTGAATGTAACTGCCTCATTTTTTATGAGGCCTCTTTCTAATTAATCCATTTAATCTCGACATGTCAATTTTAAATGACACTTTGCTAAAATGGGAGGCAAAGAATTTGAATGTTGGGTCTCATGATCTAAGTGGAAAAGCTTACTTATTCACTCAACGAGTAATAAAGAGGAAATCATCATTTTTCACTTATATTCTCTTTATTGCTAGGTTTTTTTTTTTTTTTTTTTTCAGTGAAAAATGAGGATTTCCTCTTATATGTTGCCAAGAAAGGACAGGCATGAACAATTAAAGAATAGCATTAAAAAATTAGTTTATTGGACAATTGAAAGAGCAGTATCTGAAAAAGCTCATGTCAGTAATTGGAGAAGGGAATGGAGGAATGGATTCGAGGTCAGTAGTGTGTCAGACTGTCTGAATGAGAAGGGTGAAAAGGACGAGATTTGCTCATTTCACTCTACTGTTCACCTGAATAGACAGTGCATTCCCTTCATTAATAAAAGAAAATGGATTGGATATACACATAAAGAAAATGAACAAAATTAAATAAATATGGGGAGTACAGGAATGCCCCCGAGACAAACCCTGCGAAGGACAGGAGGGCTTTGGCTATAAAGGTGACAAGATAAATTAAATTGTTGTTTTAATTATTGTGTTATCTATTAATTTTGTTATTGGGCTTGTCTGTCTCTCCCACGACAGCTTTCCGTATCTTTCTGAATTCGGAGAACGACACAACCGATTCATTTCGAATTGGGAAACTAAACAAATAATCCATTAATTTCAACTTAACATGCATTGTGAAATATTTAATTTATTTAATAAAATTCTTGAATTTTAATTTAATGCGTAATGTTATTCTTAAATTTTTAACTTGTTCAATATAATTCTTGAACTTTTAGTATGTGTTTAATTTAATTAGAAATATAACAATTCAAGAACTAAATTAAACATTTATAAATTTTTCATGAACTATACTAAATAAATAAAAATTTTAGTGATCACATTATATATTGAGTTAAAATTTAGAGATCAATTAAGTAAATTAAAAATTCTGGAACCACATTGCATATTAAAGCAAAGTTCATGGACCATTTGTGTATTGTCCTTTTTGATTTCGATGTGCAAGTGATGAGCAATCTGTCATTTATTGTGGGAAGAAGTATTATATCTAAAGCTCTGTTTGTTTCCTAAAAAAAAATATTTTTCAAAAAGATCACACATATCCCCCAAAATATTTAGTTAATGAAAAAAGACTTTCATTATCGTAATATTTTCATGGATATGAAAATATTTTTTATTCATTCATTTTTGTAAGAGAAACAAGCTACTATTTTTAGAAAAATGTTTTCCAAATTATTTATTTTTCAAAAAAAAAATGATACTAAATAGAATTTTAAATGAGAATGCAATGTGATTGCTTAAGTCACATATCTTGTAAGAAATACTTATTGAAATAAAATTGTTAGCATTATTGAAATAGTTTTTTTTAGAATAAAGCCTTAGCCTTTGTTAACTGTAGGCGAGCTAGTACATTGTTTTGAGGGATGTATGATTAACATAATTGCATGCAATAGCTCACCAACCACGAATTGAAGTGAAATTAGGTTTTCGTGTAGTGTTGTGGCGCTTCCTTTTGAAAATTGCCTCTCTAATATACATTTATTTATTTATTCTCTCTAATATACATTCACAAAAGCTAATCTTTTGTGAGGAAATAATTTAAAAGTTTGAAATCTTACATACAAAATACAATCGACATATAATACTTTGAATTGACAATCAAGTTCTGAACCAAGGGCCATCTAGTCCTAGCCACTCCATTAATGTAATTAATTCCTAAGTACTTACTATAAAATGCAATCGATTGACAAAATTAAAATGAAAGTACAACTTAAGGTTGCCATGTAAACAAATTTTTGATGCTGTGTAATAAGTTAGTAATATTCATTGAAAAGGCGCAAATGCACTCTCTTACAAAGATTTTAGGACATGATTGTATTGATTAGAAGGGTGTAGATTATGATTATATTTCATATATAAAATTTAGGACTTTCAATGTACCTAACTCAGATCCTTTTTATGTAAAGGGTATCTAAGATTTTATCTAAAATTTATAATTTTAGTTGGAATTGATTAAGGTCTTGTTTTTTGGTATGCAGAGGGTTGGGATTTCTCATACGCTCCTTGCAAAAGTTTATTTTTAATGCATCCTAAGGTTAACTTTTTTCTAAGTATGGTTACTGACTGGATCATATATTCATGTTCCCGTGCCACCCCATTTCATGTTGAGATGTGTGAGGAAATGAAAAAATAAATTTCTTTCACCAATAATGCAAAAAAGTCGATTTGTGGGCCTTCCAAGAGTGATTCATGAGCCTCCAAATAGCTGGATTTCTACCTCGTGATCTTGAGTTGTAAAAGAGAATAAGGCAAAATATGAAAAGAAAATGAAAAAAAAAAGAAGAATCAAGAAAAAGGAAATTATAAAATGAAAAGAAAGTACTTACTCAACCAACTGGGTAGTGTAAAGATGTGGGAGCTAACTTTAGCAAAATAGTTCTGACCATAAGTACCTAGTATATAGTCTGGGAAAACAAAAAATTAACAAGTATGCGATGTTTACTTGACGAAAAAAATGAAGAGTTGGATCATGTTCCAAAAATTGAGTAGTCACAAGTCACATCTATATGTCACATGCCTATTTTGCAACAAGGACAACAATTTTAATAAAAGTATCGGTTTGTCATGATTGTCATGGGCATATCATGCCCTTGCTTTAAAATCCCCAATTTTCCTCTTTGAACGTGAAATTAATAGATCGATTGTCATGTGCATGTCATGTCCTTGCTTTAAAATCCCAACCATTTTCCTCTTTGGACACGAAATTAATAGATCAAAATCAACTTTTTAAGTGAAAATGCGATTGACCAGACGAAATTACCTTTGCCATCATGTTGGCCTTGTGGGTTGAGATTAACCCGAGTGAGTTACATTGTTTTATTTGCACGAAATGTAATGGCCGGAAGGACTGCCATCTATGCATCGAGTTTAAGATACCCGTTGCTTAAATGGCGCAGCAAAACATAGGGCAAATTTCAAATCCCTTATTTATTTATTTATATAATCATAGCAGAATTGCTTGTTGTTCTTTTTTAGAAATATACTTCGGGGAAAAACAAGCCTTTTTCTTGGCATAGAAAAGGCACGTGAGATGGATGTGACTCATGGCCATTCAGATTTTGATACTTCATACTACTTTTGGGGGGTTGTATTGACGTACTTTTGGCCAGTAGATGGGGTACTTTAAAAAGAAATTCTGGTAGATGGAGTATATTAAAAATCCGAGACAAAAACGAGGGGTTAGTTGAAAGTTCTCCCTAGAATTTCATATGTTTGGTATGCTAAACTATGAGCTATCTCTCCCACTTGGTGCAGATTATATCGATTGAATATCACAATTTTTTGTACTTAAACTTCCCCAATACATAACCCAGAGACACATCTAGTTGTAGAATAGTGGGATCATTGTCAAATCTTTGCACTTTTCTAGTAGGAGAAAGCTATGACTATAAGCTGTTTTATGAGAGATTTACATATAGTAATTTATCTTTAGTTCTTTTAACCCCATGATGACCAAAATAGTGAATCGTCCGTCATTGAAATCTTACCCCCCAAAAAAGTGTTAAATATGAGGTTCAACTTTGGTTAGGTGCAATTTCTTGCGGTTAGGCTATATGATATAAGTCCTATGAATTACCTAATCTCAATGTAGATGGCTTTCTTTTGATTAGACTTGAGAGAGAGAGAGAGAGAGAGAGAGAGAGAGAGAGAACATTCCTAATCTTGTGTAGATTTTGTTGTTGCTTAAGTTAATCCTGCTCTAATGATCGATTTTTAAAAAATTAAAGAAGGGTTTGGAAAAGCTCCCTCCCCTCTGCCCTTTTACCCTTTTGCGTTTGCCCCCTCCATGCCTTCTTTTTTCATGACGTTTGACAAAGTGAGAGAGCAAGAAAAAAACAGTGCAAAATTGAGGACGCTCTCACATCACTCCAATCCTTGCAGTAGACCCATTCAAAATAACCTTTTTTTCCAAGCCTCCTAAGTTTCTGTTTCCTCCATTTTCATCTGAAGAAGCTTCTGATTTCCTCTCCTCTCCTCTCCACCTCTCTCTCTTTCTCTCTCTCTCTCTCTCTCCCACCCACTCTCACACACATCCAAGCACACAAGACCTCAATCTAGCGGGCACGCACACCCACACACTCTCGCACGAACTTGCGCATCTGAAACTGCCCATGTTTCCTTCCCTTCACCACTCACCGACAGCCCCAAGAACCCACAAATCCGAGTGACCACAAATTCCCACGAACGAGCAATGATCTTCTTCCACAGAAGGCCTCCGACGACTCCGACGGCCCCGCGTCTCTGGCTGCTCCTGCTGATGTCCCTCCTCTTCCTCTGGCATTGCCATGGATCGTCAAGAAGCACCAACGTGTTCAAGCTGAACGGCGACCACCCCAAGTCCCAGAGCATCGGCCACTTCTCCGGGTACTTGCCGAGAGGCCTCCCAATCCCAGTCTCCGGCCCTTCAAGGAAGCACAACGACATCGGCGTACAAAGCTCAAGATCATCACCTTGACAGACACGGAAAGAGACAGAGAGAGAGAGATATCAATTATTTTTTTAACAGAAGGTGACCTTTTTTGGGTTCTTCCTCTTCTTGCTTTTGCTCAAGACAAAAAACAAAAAGCTTGCAGGGTTGCTGGTGGGGTACTGTACATGAGGGGTGGTTGGGTAAACTCAGCGTTTTTCTTTTGGAGGGTTTCCGTGATGATGATGATGGTGGTGGTGGTGGTATCGTATTAGGTATGCTGTTGATTCCTCCCTTTGTACCGAAGGAGGAAAGACCAGAAAAAAAGAAAAAGAAAAATACTGGTTAATCAAATTATAACTTGCGTATACATACTGTTGTTTCCTGTATTGGGCTTTCGAGTGTCTGCTTTAAACGTAGAGATTCAGGAGAGGTTGCTGTCAGAGAGAGAGAGATCTGATGATGATTGTAGCTTTTGTTCATGCTGTTGCTGTACGACAAATCTGTTCGTGGGACTACGTCTCGTGTGGGTAAAGCAAAACCCCCTAATACATGCAAAAGCTTCTTCTTCAGTTCGTAGCCCAACTTCTGCTAGTTTTCACTTCTGTATTTTCCTTCATCTGTCCCACAGCCCCTTTGTCATGGACGCCAGAACATAATTAGCATTACCATTTTTCACTTTTGTCGCTTGCTCTATCAAATAATAAATTCAGAAAACGTGGAGTAATTTCGATTTCTTTAGTTAAATGGGAAGAAATGAATTATCTCTTGCTGATATCTTTACGATAAGCCGTTTGCGTGTTTGCGCGGGCGTGCGCGAGCATCTACAGGTCCTAAATCATCGGTCGGCTCGTAAGGGATTTCTTTTGGGCTGGCAAGTTGAAGATGAAGTTGAGTGGACGACCATTTACTATTTTTTATTTTGGACCTACGAGCATTTAATGAAACAACGAGATTACTGGCGTGAAAAAAAAAAAAAGACGACCAGCGAGATGAATTATGGATTTCGACATAGGATCTAGAGATATTTGCTAGAGTTATGCGCCGTAGAAGGTTGGTGAAGCCTCAAACGCCGTCGTTTGTAAAAAAAACCTTAAATCACGACCAACCATTTCCAATGTACAAGGATTATCATTCAGTGATTCTTATTTTCTTAATTTGTTACTCAAGTTCTATGATCCCTCGTTGCTAAATGTCGTTAATTGCCCTTAGTCGGTCAAGAGAAGAAAAGGTTCGTGAGCTAACTTCCAAGTGATTACGAATCGAACCCTATGTCTAATGCGAAGCGTAAAATATAATTGCTTGTCCAAATTAGCTAAGTAATTTATTATCTTAAGTTAATGTTGATCAAGAAAAGAAAGTTATTATTGCTTGAATTTTTTTTTTAAAAGAAAAAAAGAAAAAGGCTCGTCCTTTGGGCGTATCCCTTAACTTGCGCCCGTTTTTCATGAGAAAAGACAGTCCAATTATTACTCCAGAGATGTCCATGTGTATAGATATAATTCATCCTATAATACCATTGATGAGATCACCACTTAATGGATTATATAAAACCGAAATTTAAAAAATAAGAGTAAAGTAAGAGATCCATTATTGGAGGAGTATATAGTATATGGGTATTTGGATATTATTCTATGATTGGAAAATCATCGAGCTTCCATGGTTTTCTAGCACTTATAGTTGCACCAAACTAATTTCAATTTACAACGGTACCAAAATCTTTAGCTAGGATTAAATGCTTGCGCCGCCGAAATTAATTTCATTAAATGACAACGTCGGCAAGGTTGTTTGGTAATTCAAGTGCGGCACCCTCGGTAAAATTTAATGTTTGAGCTTAGCCTAGTGATCTAATATATTAGTACAAAATTAATACAGTTGGAACCTAACAATAGAGATATTTACATTAAATCGATTAGGTGGCTAAGAACATAGGGGTGGATCCCTAGTCAAGAAGGAACATTGATAGTATAGGTAGTTGAAATTCATGGTAATTTTAAAAAGAAAATTATTTGCTAATTTTCTTTTAGAGTCAAAGGGTCTGTTAGACTGTGGGTCACTGTTTTTTTTTTTTTTTTTTTTTCTATAATTTCTTATAGAATTAAAGATTGAATTTTGAGGGGAAAAAAGAAGGGGGAGGGGGTCGAAAGTCAATATTATATAACCTAAAAGTCAATAGAATATCTTGTTTCTGTGTACCAACCATGTGAGGTGTCTCAATTCTCGTATTTTATATATTCAGAGAGGTCACCTTGTGGGGAAAATTCTCAATATTATTTTTTATGTAGTGCCTCATTGACCAGTAAGACAATCATACTTATATTCAACTTCTTCCTTGTTTCATGGCGAAAAGTCTTGTATAAGATAATAAAATTATACAAAAAAGTTTGCCTGATTGGCTAAGAGTTAGAAATGCAATGATGGCTTTTTTTTTTTTGGTTGCATATGTGGACCAGAATTTTGTGAAAAAGAAATATAATTAGGAGAGCCCATGGAAATAATTGTCTGAATTGGATTAATCATGAGTTTCGAAGCTATGAAGCTTTACTTTTGGCACGTTTGTTGTGTAAAGATGGTGAATGTATGATGGATATTTTTATAAGCTCAAGGTAAAGAGGCCAATTTTTTGTTTTTTCCTTTCCTATATTACAACATTCTTGAATTAACTTATACTTGCAATATTGTATACAAGTAAATTATTAAATGTTTAATATTAATAACCTTAAATTTTGTTATGTCAAAAAGCATCTTTTATAATTTAATTTCAGTTTCTCGTACACAATCTAAGAACGCTTTCCCATGTTAAGTGTGCAACTCAATCTATTCCTACCCATGCTCAATTCTATAATTCTATTGGAGTTGCTCCTTATCTCAGCTTCTTGCCCTCCACGATTACTCTTTGCTCTCATTGAATCGGATCGGATCATTATGGGTTAGGTGAAATGATAAGAAGAGTCTCTTTCTTTTTTGGTGCATTTGTTTGTTTGATATGCAAAGTAAATGCAATGTCATGAAACTTTGCTTAAAAGCTTGAGAATGCCAAGTCCAGTGAACAATTAGAGAATGCCCATTGAAAATGATAATTATGATAATACTCCCTCTTTTACTTGATGATCATATGTATCAAGGGAAATCTAATTAAGGGTAGAAAGTATAGGAGGTCCCGCCATCAGGCTTTAATTAAATCTCGCTTTCTTTAACTTTTGTACATTAAAAGATAAACTTTTGCAATAATTATTCACGGAGAATGGGGGTGTGTTTTGCGAATTAATTTCAATCAATGATGTCCTTTAGAAAGCTGCAAGAATGAAGGCTAGAAAACAAAAAGGAGAATGATTTAAGTTTCAATTGGCCGACAAGCAAAGATCGATGAGACGAACGATCACTGTCAATTAGTCGAGAATTATGCAAAGTCCGTGTAATTTGACATCATGATAAGAAGATAAAAACAAAACAGAGTCAATTTTACTAACCTGCTAGCCTGCAAATCTACACTAAAAAACAAACAAATTAAAGAAAACGCCAGTTGTTGAGATTAGGGATCGGAGCAAAGGTTAATGTCACGACAGGTAATATTCAAATTTTGGTGCTTTTTGTTTTTTTTTTTTCAATTTCATCCCTAATTTGGAATTTTTGCGATTTTTGTAGTCGCAAACGACGTCAGATTGACTGATTGGAGTCCAATCAAGCTCTTGAATTTGATTATGAGTTTGATTATGCATTATTATGTATTGGTGTTGAAGTATAGTGGGCTTGAGGCCTTGTGGGCTTTGGGCCTTGCGATCTTTTGGGTTTATTGTGTTGCTTTAAGCCCAAGTGCCGAGCCTTTTTTTGGGGCTCCATGCGTGTCTCATCTCGTGACTCACTTGTCAATGAATATAATTTTTTTTTGAATAATTTAGGGCATGAATGTAGAGGCTTGGCTACCTAAAAGTTCATGAAATACTATAGAAGCCTTACGAAATGGTTATGTTCGGGCCCCTCGCATGTGCAGGGATCTTGACTTATAGCTGTTTACATTCAGTTGATAAATTTTGAGAAGTTAACCTCACATTTCTGAGCTGGAAATATCCCGACCTCATCCAACTATATTTAATTAGAGGTTATGACCTTACATTTCCTTGAAATAATCTATCTTGTATACGAGTCACTTTTATTTGATTGAATGGATATTTCACTGTACAAGTTAATTAAATTCTTTCTTGAACTATATAATAGAATCGTATACTTTCATCAAGTGTTAAAATATATTAATACCAGCAAAAGGGCACACACATCAGAAGTTAATTAGTTCCTTTCTTGAACTAAATAATATTTATCTATATCTATATGATGTATATCATATAAGATTACAATAATAAGAGTAAAGGGCACCAACGTTAAAGGAAAAAAAGGAGCTGCACGGTTGAGACTTTTGAGAGAGAGGCCCTTAGAGAGAATAATTAAAAGAACAAATGTGTTTGATTTTTTATCTCAACATAAAATTATTGAGTTGATTTCCATATTACAAAGTGTTACACTTCACAAGGAAATAATAAAACAATGGAAATGATAAATGAAAACATTATATTACAAAAGTTGTCGATCCGTTAATTTTGACATTTCCAAGAATCTACTTGTGATTTTAATTGGCATTTTTAAATTCTCCTTCGTGGATCGATAATTAGTGCCTATACTTCCCCTCAATTGAGAATGGGAGAATCCCAAACTCTCAATTTAAATTAACATTTCATGACATAAGTTTCCAAATGCATTTCTCGACAATAGTTTCATGAAGAGATCATCAATGTGATGTATTGATGGAACACACTTAGTTACAAGTGTCCCAAGAGCAAATTTTTTCTTGCAAATAATGATAATCTAATTCGATACATTTAATTTTTGCTTATCAATCAACATATTTCAAAAGGAATGACTTTTAAGTAATCTTTGTAGGAGTTGATTCCATTGCATGATACTCTCGGCACTTGGTTGAACAACCGTTGGTTCCTTCTTAGTATACCATGATATGCAGTTGCTTCCAAATAAGGTACTAATCCGATAGTCAATTGTTGAGTCAAGTGGCAATAAGTGCAATCTACACCACAAAGTCTACACCACAAAGGCAAACAAGTCCAAAGTTGACTTGGACAAGATTCACATCCTCGATCTATTGGCCATTGACATAATGTAAGAAGCCTTCACAATTTGGTAATGACTCAATGCAAATTGACAATTTTTTTTTTTATTTTTTATTTTTTTATTGTATGTGAAATATTCAGCCGTGTGATGGCAAAGTATTAAAGAGCTTCGAAGACACTTTGATATAGCTTAGGGTCCGAAAATAGTTTTGAATCTATACTAGGATGAGAGCTAGTGGCCATAGGCGTGGAAACTAGCTTGCAGCCCTCCATTTATGCATGTTGAAGAATAGACAGCATATTGTTTTTGACACAAATAAAGTCTATCAGGAATATCCTAACCTCCACACCCAGATAACAATGCAACGGTCCCATATGCTTCATTGCAAATTCACCATCTAACGTAGATATGAATCCATTAGGTAATTTTTGGTCATCATCCGTGACAATTGCGTCATCCACATATAAAACTAAAGCGAGAATACTATGATCTGATTTGTGAATGAACAACGACGGATTCACAATGCTGCCAAAATAAAATAAAATGATGCTAAAAGAATCAAGCTAAAAGTGTCAAATTATGCTCTTGGTTGCTCGAGGCTATACAAAGCTTTCTTTTGTATGCAAACATAAGACGAGTGTTTTTGGTTCTTAAAATCGGTGGTTACTCCATATAAACACACTGTGAAACCAAACCATGTAAAATGTTATTTTTAACATCTAATTGTTTGATGGGCCAACCCCCAATGGTAGTAATGGTGAGTATTATTCTTGTGCTCCCTAGTCGAATAGATGGCTCTGGGAAATCTACTCCTACTACTCGAGAATATCTATTAGTGACTAATTTTCCTTTTGATCTTTCTAATGTACCATTGGCGTTCAATTCGAATTTAAGGTCCCATTTATAAACCACATTATTAGTATTTGGTGGACTTGAAACAAGAGTCCAAGTTTTATTCCGATGTTGTGCCTCAATTTCCTCTTTCATTGATGCCAACCACCATGGATGTTTTAAAGCAACACGTGCATTGTTTGGTTCCTTAGTAGAGAATCCATCGTATGTAAATGAGCTAAAGAAGAATCATGAAGGAAATCTATAGAGGAATCTTGTGTAGAATTAGTAGTGCTTGACAACATTTTCAAGAAAACTTCATTAGCCAAGTTGCATGGAGAATGGAGTGATGCACAAAATGAGTCACCAATTTCAATATGATTTTGGTGAACATGTGAATAATTTCCATCAATGTTTTCCTATGAGAATTATCATGAGTAGTAGAATTCAATAAGTCAACATACAATATTTGAGTCCAACATTGTCGTGTTATGATCTAGCCAGCTTATTAATTCAGGGGTCTTGTCTGAAATAATGAGTTGGGCATGAGAGGAAAATATGACCACATCAAAGACGATGTGTTGTGATATATAGATTTAACCATTTGGAAGATAGAGACATTGATATCCCTTATGATGATCACTATAGTCGAGGGACATACATGGCGAGAACCGAGCATTGAACTCATCCCTAAGATAAGGAAAATACCTACAACCAAAAACTTGAAAAAAATTTAACTGTTATGATTAGGCGCACAATTACAAAGATATAGAGAGTAAAAGTGAGAAAGAGAAATCAAGATATAAAGTTATATCCCAGTTCACTAAACTAGGGATATATCTAGCAGAGAATTCCATTGTGATTAGCACATCGCACCTCTTTGTTATATCCCTAAATTCATAAAGTATGAACCATCCTGTCAATGGGGAGTATAAATCAACCCCAACAAATTTGATTTTCACTAGATAAGAATTCATAAGGTGATTACATGCTTAATAGCCTTGTAGGATGTCGATTTGGGAATAAAACAATCCTTTCGAAAGCCTTCGATTGAATATTATTAGGAATTTCATTTCGGTGAAGCATAGTCAAGCCAATTTCATAGAAATGACTACGTTTTCACTTGACAACTCCATTTTTGTTCTAGAATATATGGGCAAGATACTTAATTACCGATGATGTTCTTTTGCAAATGAATTAAGAAATCTGTTCGTTGAACTCTGCAACTCCATTAGATTAAAATCTTTTAATATGCCCTTTAAACTGCCTAACCAAGTACTTCTTGAAATTGAGAAAACATGCATGAAAGTCAGATTTTGGCCGTAATCAAAACAACCAAGTATAGCACGTATAATCATCTAGAAAGCAAATACAATACTGAAACTTTTGAAATGAGAGTATTGGAGTCTTTCCTCACAAATCACAACGTATTACTTCAAAATGCTTAGCATTACTAAATTTGAAAGTTTAAAAAGGAAGTTTAAATGCTCGACCTATTTGTCAATTACCACATATGGTAGTAGGTTTATTCCAAGCAATGACAGTAATGTCGCCTTTATTTTGTAGATGATGGATTGTTATCGATTATGAACATCCCTACCTTTGATGCCAATACATTCTAAACCGGATTGAGACTGTGCTTGTTTTGGCACCTTCAAGGTATATAGATCACCATGATGGTCTCTTGTCAGAACCTTCTCTGTTTTAATGTCCTTTATTTTTTATTTTTAAATAGTGATAGAGAACTTAATATTTAGAGGAACAAGTATAATATATTTTAAGTCAATGCTCTCTTAGACCAAATTGATCCCAGCGTCACCAATGGGCGAAATTTTAATTGAGTCATCATTTCCAACCATAATGCTATCTTTTCCAATATAGGGTTGTAAGCTAAAGATGTTACCTTCATCTCAAATCATTTAACGCTCTAGTATGAGCGAACTCTTTCGAATCTTAATTATCTTCAATTATAAGCGCAACAAATGCCCTTGACACATCTAATGGGAGGAAAGATTGGTCAAATCGATTAAAGAAATTTAAAGCAATATGTATTTGATTGTTACATGTTTGACTAGAAACAACTTTGGCATATCCTCGCACAAGCTTTTTGGATTGAATTGTTGCTTTTGACCCTGCAAATGCATAAAATTAGCTAAAAAAATTTCGTTCTTGGACCATTGTGAGAAAGCCTCCTTCCCTGAGAAGAAAAAGGATTTCTACTAAGATGTTGGAATTTTTTTCCCTTCTTGCCCTTCTTAAAATTACTTTTCTAGCCAAAGAAGGCTGTCCTTTTTTGAATTTCAAGGGAGCTTTTATTTGTTAGTAGACTCTCACAAGTTTGTAGCTGCGAAATTAGATCAGAGAAGGTTAGTATAAGAGGCGTGAACATAGAGGTAGCGAATGAATGAATTATATTGGTTGCTTAAGAACTTCAAAACAAAGGAGCTCCTCTAATATTAAGGGGACGGACAAGAGGAGATAACTCTTTAAAGTATTTTTGAAATGCACCCAAGATACTCATAAAGAGAGATATCTTGACAAAATTGTTTTGTAATGCTAACCACACCTTGTTAGAAGTTTTCTAGTCTAATATTGAGCAAGAAGTTCTTTGGAGAACGTTGCAATGATATATCTCTGTAGAAGGCGATCAAAACACCTCGATGTAAAAACTCTAGATTTGTTATTTCTTTTTGAATTATAGCTACTTTTTGAGAACTTGGGAGTGGTTATTTTAGGACTTGGCATTTGATACTCATTATCAATGAATTTCACAACATCTTGAGATTCAGTTAATGTTAGCACTTGTGCTTTTCAACAAGACTAGTTTGTTTGTCTCGATTAGTGTCATAAAAGTGTTTATGTTTAGAGACGAGGTGTATGGATACTTTAACATGCCAGTGGAAGCCATGTTAAAAATCGATTTCTTTTGAAGATATGCTTTGACACCATAACAGAATAAATGTGTGCGATTCTTGTTCTCAACATACAATTGTTGAGATGATTTTCTTTATATAAATATATATTTCAATATGTTACATTTCCTAAGAAGAATATACAAAGATAGCAATGATAAATGAAAAAAATTCTTATACAAGAACTACCAATCCCTTGATTATAAAATCTCCAAAGATTTGCTTGTGAATTTGATTGCCATCTCTAGATTATTCTCCCTTGATTGACAAATTAGTGCCTCTATAAATATCGGTCATAATCACATGTATTTTGTTGCAATCCCTTTATAAATTACTATAAAATATTGAAATCTAAAGATTCATAATTGTTCGATGAAATTTACACTTATTTGATTAGACAGCTACCACCTCTTTAAATATCTAATAATTAAGGCTACGTTTGTTGTTCGGACATGGATTGTGATGTGATGAGATAAGGTTGGATTAGAAATCTTCAGGATTGTGAAAAATGTAAGCCGCAAAAGCATAATCTCACAATTTCTATAGTTGAAAACAAGAACACATATAATCAAGTAGAAAAATTAATGCACATGTTCTGCCTCTCACGTTTAGTGTTTTGGTAAACGCTCTTATTTGAGGATAATTATGTGTCAAGGTTAGAAGAGAAACTTGAGTATTATTTATAGATTTTTCAATCATCATTTCATTACGGGCTGGGTTCAACTTGATCCACACTAATTAACCCCATATTAGACTAATTAAAAAACTTGTACCTCACATTATTAGAAAAATACTGTAAAACAGTAAATTGCAATATTAATTAATATAACTCACATCAGAAAAACTCTTACATTCTTCCACTTGAGCAATATTAATTGAAATTGTACTGTACGTGCGCACTTTAATCTAAAGATAATTCTTAATGGTCAATCCTATCCCATAAAATTTTAAATATTGAATCATGGTGATAACTGTATATATACACACAGAACGTCACAAATGCTTTTAAGTTTACTAATATAAATTCAATATGATAGTGCGGCAAATGGATAATACGTCTCATAGATAGTAATATCTTATGTGTTGTCCCCTTTGTCAGTCAACATTCCTTTACCTTAAGTGCTACAAAAATCGATGCCACTGGAGAATACCTTTATGGTTTCAATAAACCCACATATATATTTTATTCTTATGATTAACATTTCCTTATGCATAATAAGACATATACTTAAGGCTAATAACAGGATAAACCGGATGCCCCTAGTCTTTACTGAAGGTTTGCACAATACCTTGAGATTTTCAATAGATATATGTAGTCAACTCGATAATAATGCATTCATAATCACTTTATTGAATGTATAAGAGTTTATATATATCACAATGTTACTAAGTGTAACAAACACATATGTAAATTTTAGACTCTGATGCTTTTAAACTCATGTTAATGACATGTTATTCAAAAACACAAAGGCAAAGGCCTTGAGTTAGTGGATCTACAACCATATCATCTATGAAAATTTGTTTTATTATAACATTACCATTATGTATCATTTTTTTATGGCAAAAAAGTTGACCGCTATATGTTTAGACTCCTTAAGATCTTTGTTATTGTGAATAAATAACACTATTGAGTTATTGTCTCAGTACAATCGTATAGGTATATCCATAAAGTCAAATAAAGTTAATTCCCTATGAGGTTCCGGAGCCAAGTAACTTGAGTAATAATCGAAAAGCATGCTACAAACTCTACTTACATGATAAAGGATTATATAAAATTCTATTTACCACACCTCTTGCTAATATAAAGATGTATTCCGTTGTCGCCTTCATGTTATTCTAATAGCCAGTAAACTTTGCATACGAATATTCTACTAGCTATAAGATTTGAAAATGTTCCTAAATCAGCATATAATCTTTTGTCATCTTTAAGTACCTCAAAACCTCCTTGGTGGTAACCTAGTGGTTGTGTCCTAGATTTAACTAATATTTGTGTGGAAGTCTTGTTAGAAAAGCGATGTTTGATTTCGTGCAAATTTGAGCATACGTGATACTTTCTAGTGCACTAAGACAAAGGACATTGTGATTGTTCAATTGGGTTTTCTCAATGTTTGAATGAGGACATTCTGACAAATTCAGTTCATCATCCTTAATGATAGGAGTAATTCCTGGCTTATAGTGTTGTATTCTAAATCTTTTTAAAATACGACCTACATATATCGTTTGAGAAAAATCCAATATATAGTGAGAACAATTCTTACGAATCTCAATACCAATGACAAAAGACGCATCGTTAAGGTCCTTCATGTGAAAAATTTTCGATAATATTTGCTTTTTCTCATTTAGTATTTTAAGATCACTACTCGCAAGCAAGATATTATGTGCGTAGAGTATGAGGAAAACAAATTTTCTTCCACTAACCTTGCGGCATATACACTGATTTACTTTGTTCTTAATAAAATTGAATGAAGTGAAAACACTATTAAACTTTAATAATCATTGTCTAAAAACTTGCTTGAGGCCATAAAAAAACTTTTTAGTTCACACACAAGCTTATTTAAATCATATACTGCAAAACCTTCGGGCTGCACCATATATATATATATATATATATATATATATATATATATATATATTATCTCCATCTAAAAAGGTAGGTTTAACATCCATCTAGTGTAACATCATATTAAAATGAGCTACTAATGCTATGTTAACTCTAAAAGAATTTTTACAAGAGATTAGAAAAAATGTTTCTTCACAGTCATTTTCTTCTTTTTGAGTGAAACACTTGGCTACCATTTTAGATTTAAACTCAATTTTTTTGGAGTCCCTTTTAGTTTTATACATCCATTTGTAATCGATGAGCTTGTGACCTTGAGGCAACTCAATAATTTTCCAAACACTATTATGTTTTATAAATTGTATCTTGTCTTTTATCTCATTTAACCACATATGTAATTGAGAACAAGAAACAACATCTGTATAAGTCACTAGATCAATCATGTAGCAGATATCGTAATCATGCTCTCAACGAGAGACTATATAGTTTGGTGGTATAACTGATTGTCTTTCTTTAACAGATCTCTTGAGTGAAACTACAATCACTTCACTTTGCACATAAGAGGCGTGAGATCCCTCATCAAGAACTGTCTTAATAGCAGTATCCTGAACCTCAACAAGCTACGTTTCTGATGTAGGTGTCTATATAGGCAAAAACTAAGACATAGTAGTCTTCACCATACTATTATCCTTAGTAGTTTGAGAGTAGCTATCCTTTACGGCTATGTCGAATTCCAGAAACTTATTGTCTGTAATTCCATAATTCTTATACCTTTATTGGGGTTATAAAATCGATACCCATTCGAATGATTTGGGTAAGATACGAAATAATACCTAGTGGTTTTAGATTTCAACTTACTTAATGTTGGCTTGTATAACCTCACATCTATAGAACACCCCCAAATCTTAAGATGATTTAAGTTAGATTTACGTTCAATTCATAACTCAAAAAAATTAATGAAACAACTTTGGTAGAACCACGGTTGTGTATGTGAAAGGCTACGTTTAAAGCATCACTTGATAGAATATTAGGTAAATTAATCCTATTAATCATACTCATCATCAAATCCATTAGGGTGTGTTTGCGCCTTTTTGCCACATCATTATGTTCAAGAATTCCAAATATAATAAACTGAGCTACTATCCAATAATTCTTCAAGTATTTAGTAAATGACTTTTTAAGCTATCCAGCATTGCCATGTCTACCAAAACATTCACTACCATGGTCAATTTGACAACCTTTATGACTTTTTCCAACTATTTCTTGAATTTAAACCAAAAAAAAAAAAAAATGAACTTATCAAAAGATTCAGACTTTTCCTTAATCAAGTACAAAAATAATAATAATAATTAATGAATGTGTTGAAATAAAATTTTCTACACAACGCTACCTTTTAGGGTTCACTAAGATCATTATGAATGGCATCCAACAAGTCAAAACTTAAGACTTCAGTTTTTTTTCCTTATCCTACCTCTACAACTGTCTGTGCAATGCATAGGACTAGTCCTTAGGCAAAGATATTTTGAAAACAACATTTTCTGCCATATAAGCGACATATATATATATATATATATATATATATATATATATATATCATTGGGAGATAAACATAATCTGTACAATTTATTGGACAAATTGTAACACCCAACCTTTTTTAAATTAAAAAATATATATAAATACCATTACTCTTTATTTCAAAAGAGTAGTCACACATGTTCAAACAAGACATGAGAACTAAATTTCGTCTAAATGAAGGTACATAAAAAGTGTTTCTTAACATCAAACTAAAACCAGAATCTAGAATTAAAATGACATTTTCCACGAACTCAATGTCAATCTTAATGTTGTTTCCCACAATGAACTTTAATTCATCATGATTTGGCTTCCTTCGGTTTATGAATACAAAAGAATCATTAATTGTAGGCTCACGCTTAGACAAACACCAAGTTTTAAGATATTTGTTGCAGTTTATCTTTAGGTGACATTTCTTTTTAAAAAGAAGTAACGATCACTAATTATTCTTGAAGGATTTTTTTGTAAGACCAGACTATCGGAATGATCGGTGGTATCATGAATTCCTTTATGAGTATGATTTTTAGACTTCAAATCTACCATCTTTAAGATGTAATCCCTAACCCCATTAGAACCATCCTACCTTATGTTGAAGAGTCCTTGCAAATGTGTCCCAATCTTGACATTAGACAAGACACAATTTCAAACCACTAAGGTTTCCATCATCTTTTTAGTAGTGCAGTAAGCTAGGGTCTACATGGTAACATTTTACATTTCCCAATTTACGTTCTTTTGTTTTCAGGAATAAAAAAAAGAGAAATCTGTTTTCGTAAAACATTTGTTTTCGGAACAATTTCTCTACTTTTTTGTTCGCGGGAACAGCTTTGGAATAGAAATGAGAAGCAATAAAAACTTACTTCTCGCCAGGAACAGAAATAAGAAATTACTTTTGGGCTCCCCTAAATAGAAAACCCTAACTTCTCTTTCGATTGCTTCTCAACTCACGCCCCCGAAGCTCACGCCCCTTTCTTAGCTTCCCTTCGTCCACTTGCCTCTCTGCGATCTCATCACCTCCGGTCGCCTCTCCGGTCCCTTCGCCGCCGGTGCTGTCGCCGCCGGTCCCGTCGTCACCGGTCCCGTGGCCTCCAGCGCTGCCTTCTTTCTTTCTCTTTCTCCATCGCCAGAGACTCTCTCTTTCCTCTCTTTTTTGGTGTCTCTGGCGTTTTGGATGACTCTTGCTACCATCCTCTCGGTAAATTTCTTCGTTTTTTGGATGAAAGTTTCGTTTTTTTCCTTTGGGTTTTCGTGGATTCCTCGTGTGCGTCATTGATCGGCCTAGGGTTGTTTTCGGCCCCCCGAAAAATTTTGATTGTGAGATCAAAGCATTTCGGATTCTGGGTTCTTTGTTTTGCGGGCAGGTGGTTCGTCCTCGATATGTAGTCTGATCTTGATGTGCCTCGTTGGTTCATGAATTGATGTGGCGGGCTTTATGGGTTCCTCTTTTTTTGTTCTTTTTCGTCAAACGGATTCAATATGCTTCTTGGGTGCGTGTTCTTTCGGCGGATTTCGATTTTCTGTGGTTATTTGCCGTTCAATTGTCCGATGATCAAGTGTTTCTCGTGCGACATTTTTGTTTTTTTCGTTGGCCGCGATTGAAAATTTGATTAAAGGTGGGACTAATGAGCTGCTTGATTTGGTTGGAGGGACTGATTGGTGGTGGATTTTGTCAATTCCAGGCTAGTTTTTGGTGACTTTTTGTTTTATCTGGTCTTTCAAGTTAGTAGCTTGGCCTGCTTAAGATGGAATTTGCCCTTGCATGGAATAATTCGATGATCTCTGCTACCAATTGAATTGATATTGAGAGCTTTTTGCTCATGGTATGCTAATTTTTTTCCACTGCAGCAGCTGGGTCATTATCGGAAAATTTTGCGGCAGTGGGTTCTCGATCCTTGGTCCCTGCACCTGCATTTGCTTCTGTCGGTGTAATTCTTACCTGCATGCAAAAGGGTTCTCGATCCTTGGTCCTGTTGTTGCCGTTCCCGTGGCCTCCAGTCCCGTAGCCTCCGGTCGACTCTCTTCGGTCCTGTGCTCGTAGCCTTTGGTCGCCTCTCTTCAAGCCGGTCCGTCGTCTCCGGTCGCAGTTCTCTTTGGATCACAATATGCAAGAGATTCCATGACTTTTTATTTCCAACTTTTGCGACGTGTTTTTGTTTTTTGGTGAATACTTTTGCGATGTGTTTGTAAACTATTATGAATACATTTCTATTAATAGTATTAAGGTTATCCAATTCTATCTCCATGAGCACAAATGCCATTGAATGCATCATAAATGTGGACAAACAGAAGATAAACAGATTGTAAGCTATTGTATAGTTGATACTTCAAGACCTACAAACCGCCGTCCGAAGCTTGCATCCTAGTCAAGAAAGAAAAAAAGCAAAAGAGGAGAGGAAAAACACCTCCCTTCATTAAAATTAGCCAAATGTATTACACCTAAGCAAATTCTTGGATAGATCAACTCAAGACAATTTCTTGGTGAGTTTACCTCATCCGGCTTTTTTTTTTAACCCTATCCGGTCGCATCCACTCATTTTTACTGGGGAGATAAATTTGCCCATTATTAACGTATTGAAATTTAAATTGGTGGATCCCAAATTCAATCATTTATTTTATTTTTTCAACTTCTACGTTGGATCTAATTGTTATAATTAAAAATAAGCGTCGCTAGCAAAACGGTGGCCGTTATGTTTTAATAGTGAAGAATGGCCAATCGCCTTCAAAGGTTAATCAAACTTAAGGCAATAATTGACTAAAAAACAAATGAGTATTACAAAACAGCAGCTTTAACAAAATTTATTGAAAGGTTCCCGTTCCTGTGTTTCCTATATATTCATCTTCGGAAACTCTTTTTTCGCATGACAAATTGAAAATCTTTGATTTTCCATCCTTTTTCTTTTTCTTTTTCATCTTACATAATTGGAATAAATTGGCATAGAATCTCAAATAAATTGGCATAGAATCTCAAACACCTCCCTTCATTAAAGTTAGAATTCTTACACCTAAGCAAATGTATTATTAATGTAATAATATTTTTATATTGTCAATTTTATGTAATCTCTAATCTATTCCTTTTTCTTATTTTAATTTTTTAAAAAAATTAAATTTTGAAATAGAAATTTTGTGCGATTACCAAACGTGTTTGTTCTTTTTTTTTTTTGTTCCGAAATAGAAATTTTGTGCGTTACCAAACGTGTTTTGTTCTTTTTTTGTTCAGAAATAGAAATTTTGTGCGTTACCAAACGGGTTTTTACTCGAAATTGTTAGAAATAGAAATAGAAAAGAATCATTTACGAAAAACTCTTCCCACCAAGAAGCGTTACTATGCACACCCCTAGTAAACCACTTCTCAAGTGTTTTTGAATGGAACGTTTCATGAATAACAATCAAATCTGATTTTTTCAAGCAGCAAAATGTGCTTTCGAAATTTTATACCATCAGCGGTGTGATCTACCAACTTATCATTTATAAAAGCAATTTGAATATCTGCCAACTCCATCCTAAATAGAAAATTTTGTTTCCACAACTTAAATTTGAACTAATAAGAGCCTCAATAGTTATAGAGTTATCGTTTACAAATAAGGTGACTACAATTAATTGGCATCATGTGAGTACTATGTAATTTAAATCAAATTAGTACATATTCAGAGAGTTATATATATCCTCACATAAAACTTTTGGACATAATATATAACATGTAATTGTATACTCTCCATATGACAACAACCATGAGAATATATTTCAACCTTCATGAATTCACCACCTTTGGGTGTATGAACCATTAGAATAAGTTACTTCTCAACTGTATGTTGTTTATGTATCCCTCCATAAACCAATATATAATCACCTCATTTGAGAGTATGATCGCACATTAAAACATGAGACATCCCACTATAATATGAGATTGATATTTCTCAAACCCAATCAAGTGTGCCACTTTAGTAATCACAACTCGATTGAATCCTTGAAACTCTTTCATACTGGAGATATAAACTTTATATCTCATATTTTTACCTAATACTTGTGATTTTAAACTTGATGACAATGGCAATTTGTCACTAAAATCATATGTCATGCCAATTACATTGTTCCATTCATTGATATACATTGAACCTTATACATGTTATCAATGAATTAATCTCTACACATTTTTTATGTGATGATATTTGTCATGCCCCGAACCCCGAGCGTGTACCCATCCCTCTCTGGTCGATAAAATTTTGCGACTTCCCAGGACTAGTCGTCGACCCTTTTACTTTATTGTACATGCGGAAGCGAAAAAGAATCCCCTGACAGTAACCATCTCGGGATAGAAAAGTAGAACAATAATTTCACAAACAAACATGCCTTTATAAACATATGTTGCATCAAGTACAAGAGTCTATGATCAAAAGACTACAAAAGACGGTTCTCCAAAAAGAAGCGGTCCTATCCGACCTATGCTTCAAATCACCTCCTCTTAGCTCTAGGTCCTCCACTTGATGACCCTGAAAGTGGTTATACAATAATCAGTGAGACAATGTCTCAGCAAGTCTATGCTCTAAACTGCGGCTAGGAGGAAAAGACACTAAGAAGCATTCTAAGCACGCAATCACACAATTAAGGAGACTTACCTCGTCTTAGTTCCATCCTGCAGGTCAGCATAGATCATATCACAAATCAGAGCATCACTCAAGCTCAATTAATTGGAACACAATACTCAAATAAACATGCGTTCTAGTTTTGATCTGGGCATATAGCACGGCCTACTCTCGGTTCGGCGGTCTTCGGCATTGCGTGCATCGTCTCACCCCATTGAGCACGGCACGTCACTACGTCGACAGCTTTCCCAGAAGGAGCATAGGGTCAGGAATCTCTTTGCGACCCAGGCTTCCCTTTAACAAGGGGTATCCCAAATAGGGATAACGTCCAGCTCACGGCCAGGACGATTTCTCTTTGTCATCACACAATCATTCAAAAATGGCTCGAGTGCAGTGCATTGCACTCAAATGCTTCAATTAAAATGGTGAACCTGGCATTTTCTTCGTATTAGAAATCCGCATGAAAATAGTCGTGTGTGGGTACACGGTCGGCTCGACCCGAGAAAAATTGACATTCTTTCTTTTTTTTTAAAATCCCACTATTTTATATAGTATATAAAACCATTTTCGGTGTTAAAATCCGACACAGGATTTTACGAGTAAATATTGAAAATTCACAATTTTTGGAATTAAATACTAAAAATCCAATAATCACTCAATTTGCAAAATTTAACACTCAATTAGAAATTAACCACACCATTGCAATCAGCACGAAATTCCGGTCACTAGCCCTCCCGGCCTAATTTCTGGAAAAATAATTAATAAATAAATAATTTCGAAAATTAATTAATTAATTCAATTTAATTTCGAAAAATACTAACCTAGGCCAAATTTGTTAAATTAAATACCAATATGGACCGGAAAATTCCCGAACCCTTCTACATAAATAACACAATTAAAATAGGTCTTAGCTCAACCATACTAACCACCTAACATGCTCAATTAAATAATTAAAATACTAATTTAATATAATTAACCACCTAATTCCTAATTAAATAAATCTAAACACCACTTAGCCTTAATCACATACTAAGAAGAGTTTAGAGAATAAACTCACTGGTGTATTGCGAAAACCGGTTCGCGCGATGATGACGCGACGGCGGAAATCTTAATTTTCGGTGACGTCGGTGGACATTCGGGCCAGCGCAAACAGGCAACAAATCTCAAATTAACGGCGAGATTCGTTTCAACTTGGGCTCTAGTCGCGGGCTTGGGTCTTCTTCGGGCCCAAAATGGGCTGAACTTCAACTAAACTTGGGCTTTAAAATTTGCTGGAGATGGGCTGCTTGCTGGTTTAACTTAATGGGCTGAGATGGGCTTTGAAACTTGACTGAGATGCTGGGCTGGACTGGAGAAGATCACATGCGGGCTGGACTGAAGAATTCTTGGACTGATGGGCCGCTCGATTGCACGCAAGCAGCTAGCGATGAAGAATCGTGGACTGCTGCTTCGATCGGTGCTGCCCGCGTGAGGAAGAAGCGCGGGTCAACAGAGGGGCATCTGCTCATTCGTTGTTGACTGGAGTTGGGAGACGCGTGGAGGGGTCTTCAATTGATTTCGGTGGCCGACAAAATCGGTGGAGAAATCGCTGGGCTTCGCTCGAAAAAAATTCGTGGACCGCCCAAATCAAGTGAAGACTCGGCGGTTTGCAGGCGTTGAAGTGGACGAAGGGAGCTGTTTCAATTGCTGGCGTCGTGTGATTGAAGAAGAAGACGCGTGGATGTGGCTTCGGTCAACAATAAAAGAAAGAGAGACTCGATTGTTGACCAAGGGGGGCTTGCGGACGTGGAGAACAAGAGATGGTGGGGATGCGGTCTTCGAAGCCACCCTTTGAGAAGAAGACTGAAGCTAAAGGAATGCTCGAGCAGAGAAGTAAAAATAAAATAAAAAGGAGAGGACAGAGGTGGATCGGATGAGGGAGATGGCGACGGATGAGCAGCTGGCAATCTTGATCAAGAAGATTGAAAAGAGTCAACAAGCTTATCCAAAGAATTGAATGCTTGGTCCCCTCTTTGGCTTGCATAAGTATCCAATGTTTCCCCTTTACTTTCTTGCTTTGAATATCCATAATTGTTCAATTTATTGCCCAAAATTCAACCCTCAAACCATAGGTCCGAATTCCACTAAGTTTAGCTTCAAAGTCTTCATGAAATTTCCCAAATAAATGTCCAATTTTGGTGTAGAGAAAGCCCACATAAATTCTACAAGTCCTTTGCAATGAATATAGCTCGATTTGCAAGTCGAAAATCTCTTGATTCGGCCGATCCGAATTTTCGTTTAATTTCCACGGCGTCCCGAATCGGATTTCTGTAACAATCTCAGAATCTCTCAAAATTTCTCGGAGGATGAGTCAACGTCCCTAATATAGCTCGTGGCCACGTAACTTTCGATTTCGAAATCGGGTTCAAATAAGCGGTTAATTTCAATCCAAATAAGACTTTTAGCGTGACCTAATCTCTTGGGTCACTTTTAGGAATTTTTTTGGTGCAATTGACTTGTGATTGATTTATCTCGAGTCACATAGTACATCTTCGACACATTGGCGACTCTCGGTTGTCGTGAAAATCTCGAGGTTTCAAATACGGACACAGGCTACCCAAAATGTCAGAAAATCAATTTAGTGTCGATTGGTGAGAATTTTGCAATTAAGTGGAATCACCCACATTTTGATCACATATCTCGGAGGATCGACCTATCTCCGATTTCGATCGATTCGACTTGATCTTTCAATGACCCTTGCAGACCAAGCACGGTCAGCGATCGATTCTTGTTCGAATTTTCAAGTCCATTGCATTTAGATTCCTTAATTGTTTTCCTCAGATAGACCAGTTATCTCGTGAGTGGCCAACTCAGAGAATAACACTATAGACACGTCGACGAAAAGCCCGATTTATTTAATCGAAAAGAACTTAGAAAATTCAGGTTGTCATGATATTCATGTGAGCTAACACCTGTATTTTCAAAATTGTAGAATATACGGAAAAACACCCTAAAAATACAAGTGTTTAGGGTTTTGTATGTATTTTCAAATCCAAATCATCAAAATTAATATTCCATAGTGTAGAGCATCTCCATAGGAGCACACAGACTCCAAGAATGTCCCAATCATAGCTTGAACGAGCCTATATGTGCCTCCGGAGTGCATGACATGTGCATCACACTCGCTAACGTGCTAAACTGGTTCAAACTATTGGTCTGACCAGTCAACGGTCAATGGTCAATGGTCAATGGGGAATTGAATCGGGTGGGTCAGTGGGTCGGACTCAAGTCAGTCTCTAGGTCAGATCTTGGATTAACTAGGGTCATTGATGTTACGATGACATTAGCCCTAGTGCATGCAAAGCACGTGTTGTTGTTGCCCCGCACATGAGAAAATGTGGGTGGGAGTGCGTGGTGACACGTCTTTGAAGTGCGCCAACTCCTAATGGTGCGTGGCCATGCGTGCAACCTTCCCTAGAGGTGCGCCACCTACTGATTTGCTCATCTTGACAAGCTCTTTCCTTTTATGTAATCAAAATCGATTTTTGCTACACAAAAAAAATCACGAAAAAGGACAAAACTATACGTTCGAGTTCTAGTTTATGGACGCTCTAATACCACATATAAGTTGCAAAAGCGTAATCCAACGATCTCCACAACTAGAAAAAGAATACATTTAATCGAGTAGAGAATTACAAAACTTGTTTTGGAATCCATTATTTTTTTTATGCGGAATGCCCTCTGTATTACTGGCTCAATGAAGCCCTCCTCACCTTTAGCGTTTTGGTAAATACTCCTTATGTAATGATAATTGTGTGTCAGAATTAGATAAGAAATTTGAGCACTATTTATAGAGTTTTCAGACAGTCCCTCTCATTATGGGCCGGGCTTAACTCGTTCATATTAGTCATCCCCATATTCAGCTAATCAAAAGACTTTCTATCACTTAATATAGTCAACATCATAAAAACTTGTTGACACCTAAATTTTGGTACCCAATTATTTATCTATTGCATTAAAAAATAAGAGATTAATTTTTAACCCCTGAAAAAATATTAATTGCATAGCATATAAATTTAGGTGCATTTATTTTTAGTTTGCATATTTTGTATTTTATTTATTGGACCGGTGGTAGATGGGTTCGAATTAATGTTTCGAGCTTAAATTGATAAGCTGGGCTAGGCCCATGAAAGAAGTAAATTAGCCCAAGTTTGTTGTTGTTTTTTTAATTAATTATCTTGTGAGAAATTGAGAAACACAATAATCAAACCTTAGATTGAAGGATTAGTCTTCCATATTGAAATAACCTAGAAAAACATCTTCACAGTTAATTTATCCAATCAAAATCACGTGAATTTGACTTATCTGTCCGACCTTAATTGCTGAGAAAGGGACTGGAACTAACCAACCTTGAATGATTCCAACAAGATCAAGCCTTGCATGTTCTCTCCTATAATTAAGCAATTCGAAGCCCGCATCTTTCTCGACATGGCGTTTATCATGTTTGTTCTCTTTCTTTTAGCTTCTGCTTCCCTCGCAAAAGCTCAAGAAACAAGATCAAACAACACTACGTTCTTCCCTGAGTCCAACCTCTTAACTCCTCTTCTTGGCTCTCACCTTCAGGGCTCTATGCCTTCGGGTTCTACCCTCAAGGCCAGGGCTACGCGGTCGGAATTTTCCTTGCCGGGATCTTGCCCAGAACCGTCATCTGGACCGCAAACCGGGACAATCCACCTGTTTCTGCTGGTGCCACCGTGCTCTTCACCAACGATGGTCGCCTCATACTGCGATCCTCGCAAGGTGAAGAAACTTCCATCTCTTCAACAGCTGAGTCAGCCTATTCCGCCTCTATGCTTGATTCGGGCAATTTTGTGCTATACGATCCTAACGGAAGCGTACTATAGGAGAGCTTTGACTACCCGACAGATACGCTTTTGCCAACCCAGCGCCTCCTGGTAGGCCAACAGATAATCTCTAGCATCTTTAGCATCTCAGCAACGAACCACTCGATCGGAATTTTCCGCCTCAAGATGCAACATGATGGGAATCTGGTTCAGTATCCGGTGAACACTCCGGATACTGCTCCATATGTAACATTAGGCTAGTGGGCCCCAAAAGAAGAGACAGAAAAAGAAGTTTTAAAGGCCCCAAAAGAAGAAACTGAAAAAAAAAAAAAACTGAAAAGTCATTAAAGCAAAAAGGAGAGGGGAGAGGGTTCGGTTAAATAGAAGTTGAGGGTCCTCGACCGAAAGAAGATAAAGTTAAAAGAAAGAAGAAGAAGAAAAAGAAAGGAAAGGGGTTTTGGCATGTACACGCCTCGGATGCTTCGCCAAGCCGACTCAACTCCATAGCGCAGCACCTGGTAAGAGATTAGGCCCCTCGTTCGTCCGATTGAAGTAATTTTTGGATTTAGAGCTCAGATTCGAAATTTTTGGAAAATCGAGCGGCGAAGTATGATTTTGGAGTCGTTGAGCTGTGTATTTTTGTAGGAATGGTAGTTTAGGGTGTTGTGGAGCCATGGGATTTTACGGATCGTGATTTGAGCTTATGCTTTGTCCGAAACAAAATTTCAAAGTTTCCCGCGCACAGTGAACAGTACGCGTCTAGCAGCTTCAGGCCTGTATTTTGTCATTTTTCGGCTTGATTTTGGGACGGTCAAGTTGGGATTCTTGTAATATGTGTCAAGGGCTCTCTATTGACTATAAGTACGTTCGGATCGGGATTCGGAAGATAAAGTTAAGGCGCGATCAAGTTTTGCGCGTAAACTCCGTGTTGAGAATGGCTTGAACAATCATTATACGATTTGTTAGCGCGTAGAAGTCCTTTTGGTAGAATTAAGGCATAATTTAGTTGTTCATAGTTGAAACAGAGTTTTATTAGATTTTAACATTATTCCTCGATTATTTGATAGGGCCTTGAGTTCGACGATACGAGTATCGTTCGTCGTTTGGTCATGGCGACGAGGTGAGTGGTACTATATCTTCTTTGGTTTTATAAAATCATGTCTTGAAGTATGTATGTATATATATTAAATCAAGAAGAGCATTTTTATTGCATAAAAGCCAGATCGAGCAATTACTACTCTTTGGTTGATTGTAAATGTTTGAAAAACATGTTATACAAGATTTTGGAGAAATATATATGAAATTGCTTTATGACTGATTTATGGAAATATTTATGATGATTTGAGAAACGGATATGAAATGGATGATGGGCTATGTTGCAAATTGTTATTTGTTTGGTTTAAGATATTGATTTTTGGATTGGATTTTTGGTATTGGAGAATGGTTATTTATGCTCAATATGACTGTGAACCCAGTAAGGGGTTTTTGGGGTATGCATACCAGGTTTAGGATATCCTTCTGGGCCCAACCACTGGCTTTGTAGGTGGAGACCTTACCAAGGGGAGAATCTTGGTCGCCTTGTCACAAGGCGTTGTGTCGTGACCTTAGTTAGTTATTGAGCAAAAGATTAGTCGATGAATAGACCATTGATACGTGTTTTTGATGGAGATTATTCAATGGATTCGACCATTGATACTTGACTTTTGATGGCAATTTAAATGAGTTTTCCATATTTGTATAAAACTTTGATGATAAAAAATAACTCTTATAAGATTCAATATGTATTTTATATATTGAGTTGGTGTTATGAAGTTTGGTATTTGCTTTGTATACATGCATAGTGGTTGTTCGATCTGCTTAGAAGATATGTACTACTCACTGAGCTGTGGTTGCTCATCCCACTCCTCCTTTAATCTTTTCGGGTTCCTCGGTTAGCGGCAAATAAAGCGAGAGCACTGTCGGTGGGAAACTTTTGGGGAGTTCTATTTTTATTTTCTTTTGGTATGGTTTAAGGAAGTGGTTCACATGATCTTTGCTAGTGGTCGGAGTGTCTAAGTTTTAAATGCATATCTTCTTTTGGTGGATTATAAAAGCTCGATGTTGTAAAAATTTGATGGTTTATCGATATTTATATATATGATTTGATATATATAAGTCGATATCAGGTTGTTGGTTGTGTTTGAGGCTACGTCCTTTGGGATGAAGGACGGCTGTGTCATTCCCATTCTTTGTAGTTTTTGGGGTGTGACACCATATGCTTATTACGCAACTTCAGCAGGCGGCTTGGGAGACAATGTCTCGCTCAACTTTGGTGTTGACGGTCATTTATTCTTGCTCAACACCATGGGCTATGTCATAACGCATGTAACGTCCGGAAGGTTTCCGACGAATAGTGCGAATTATATCTTTAGGATTGATTCTGATGGCGTGATGAGATTATATTCGTATGATTTAAATCAAAAGGGAAATTTGTTGATTGTATGGTCGTCTACAGATGATGAATGTAATCCCAAGGGTTTATGCGGCCTAAACGGTTTCTGTGTCAAAAACGACCAAGAAGCTAATTGCCTATGTCTTCCTGGATTCGATTTTGTTGAGCCGGGAAATTGGGCAGCGGGCTGCGAGAGGAATTTCACAGTGGAGACTTGCAAGACAGGAGATGTAGGCGCGAGTTACAACTTCCAAGCTGTTGATTATACCCAGTGGGAAGATGATTCGTACTCGGTCGTTTCGTCGACAGACAAAGATGGGTGCAAGCAGGCCTGTTCGGAGGACTGTAACTGTGAGGCTGCACTCTACAATGGTGGGATTTGCAGGAAACAAAGGCTTCCATTGAGATATGGAAGAATATTGATAACTGATGCGACCAGTGCGCTGATCAAGGTAGGCATCGCGAAACCCATTAACGCTAATCAAAACAAGGAGGAGGTAACCCGAATGGATATACTACTTAGCCTTTCGCTCCTCGCTTTTGGATTCGTTATGATGGCTATTTCTCTAGTTATAATATGCAAAAACAACATGTGGACGTATCAAAGGATCTGTAATAAGATAGAGGTTAGTTTGGCGAAAGATCAAGCACCTTGACTGTTCACTTATGCAGCGCTCGAGTTAGTCACCGACAGTTTCAAGGAACAGATAGGTAGAGGATCATTTGGAACACTTTATAAAGGAGTAATTGGCGAGAAGATGGTTGCCGTCAAAAGACTTGATAAGTTGTTGGCTGAAGGGGAAAGAGAGTTTCAGACTGAGGTTGAAGTCATCAGTCGAACCCACCATCGAAACCTAGTCCGCCTCCTCGGGTATTGTATGGAAGAAATGAATAGGCTTTTGGTGTACGAGTACATGAGCAATGGATCGCTTGCGAGTGTACTCTTCAGAAGTCCTGAAAGCCGGCCGTTTTAGGCAGAAAGAATGGAGATAGTACGGGATATAGCCCGAGGACACGAAGAGTGTGAGACACAGATTATCCACCGTGACATAAAGCAACAGAACATACTCATGGACGAGAACCGTGCCAAGATTTCGGATTTTGGAATTGCAAAGCTGCTGAACGCAGGCCAAACCAGAACCTTTACGGGAATTCGTGGGACGAGAGGTTATGTGGCGCCTGAGTGGCACCGAAACCAGTCTGTGACAGTGAAAGCAGACGTTTACAGCTTCGGGATCATGCTGTTGGAGATCATATGTTGCGGCAGGAGCATGGAATTGGACTTTCAAGAGAGGGAAGCCATCTTGGAAGAATGGGTTTATCGAGAACGTTAGAAAGTAGTCCGAGTCAGTTAAGACTGATGGAAGAACGGCAACGGAAGAGTGATTTTGACAAGGTAAATAGATTGAAATTGACTTCTGTGGGTGCTATTACTTGGCATATCTCGCTGCTACTAAGTTCCATTCACTTTTTGCATCTCTGTTCACTTGCCTTGATAGGCTGGTTGCTGAATGAGTCCTCTTGACCAACAGAAACAAATTTGAATTTTCTGTAGCGAATACTCATATACACAGGTTTTAAGATTTCCGTCGTTTACAAACCAATACTTCAGAAAGAGGGGTGAAATTTGTTGAATCGCCGCGAATTCTTCAGGGGGTTATTTCATGGAACGGATAAGTGACACTATCCAATGGTTGCGTGGACTTTCGGGATATAAGAGTTTGCATAGGAGATGGATGGTTTTGCAAGTGACTTTTGTTTCCGTTTTTTCAGTGCGCTTTCTTCCGTTCCAATTGAATCGCTTATCCCATACTGCGATTCTACTCACTCGCCATCGTCAACATCAGCACCATCTGAGTGTTTGCAAATGCCCGTCATAATGCAATGAATGCTTTGATAGCAAACACCCGATCACATAAAGCCCAGTTGTATGCGACAAACTGTGATCGACAACGAGCCTAGGGACATCACATCCAGGATTGACTCGCCACTTGCGTTGGAGTTTGCTTCAATCTTTGTCACAACTCGTCCGCTGCCATGTTCAGAGGCACCCCAATCTGCAGGGGAGGGAACTAGCAATGAGTCTGGCTGTTTTATTTTTTTCTTCCTGACACATTTTATTCTAAAGGAATCCAACGAAGCGGAAACTTCCCCAAATCAAAATTTGAGAAAATGAGAGTCAATTCCTAGATTGAAGATGCTCTACTATTCGAACAACGTAATATCTATAGACCCAAGAGAACTCCCAATGTGTTTTATGTCGGAAATTTAGGGAATGTGTAACTTAGCTTTAACACATTCGTGGACTTGCAACAGTGAATGCGCAAATGATGAGAAATATGAAATTATTTTGGATTTTGGACTTGCGAAGCTACTAAACGCAGAACAAACCAGAACCTTTACCGGCATTTGTGGGATGAGAGGTTATGTGGTGCCCGAGTGGCACCGGAACCAGCCCGTGACGGTGAAAGCAGACGTTTACAGCTTTGGGATCGTGCTGTTGGAAATCATCTGTCGCCAGAGAAGCGTGGATTTGAACTTTCCGGAGAGCGAAGCCATCTTGGAAGAATGGGTTTGTGAATGCTTTCTGCTGAATACTCAACAACTGATGTACGTAATGCTGGGGAATCAAGAACACCTACTGGAAAGTCCTCGATTTCGAGCAATATATGTACACATATTTTTCCATTAAAATAAATACACGTGATCTTTATTTTTGTGTATAGCCTTGATTTAGCTACGAACGAAGGTCACTTTCCCATGCTATACAAAGAATCTATGCAACATTCCTGCTATAATTAATAGACAAAATTAAACCGACAACAGTGGTGATGAACTAGAATTATTGTCTCAAAGTGCATGCTTCATTCAACTATCGTTTTATTCTCTTCGGTCTTCACAATATGGGTGCATTTGGTTAGGCATTTTAAGAGTCTATTGGGAAAATGCAAAGTAGTTTAGTCTAAAAAACTTTGGGTAAATGCAAAGGCCATTTGGTAAATTATGTTTTAAGAAATAACTTTGAGAGAAATACTGGTCGATAGAAAATACACTTGAAAAGCCCTTTAGGTGAGCAATATTATTTTTTTAATTTTTATTTGTTTAAAATTGAAAAAAAAAAAATTATGCAACTTTCTAAATATAAATTTTGAAAAAATGCTAAAAAAAATCATATATATATATATATATATGCTAAAAATCAAATATATATAATTTTTTAAAAAAAGACCAAGGCGGCGGCGGGTGTTCAATATAGAAAAAATAATTAAGCTCCATGATTTTTTCTTACGCAAGCGTTGGGTGTTCTTGGTTTATGAGTACATGATGCAAGGGGGAGTGCAATTTGTGTTTTGAGAATTGATGCCACTAGGGTCACTATCATTTGGGATGTGCAGACTGCTTTACATGTCGTTTAATTGGAATTATAAGAATCTTTCTCTTTATAAGTTGAAGGCTTGTCATTTCCAAGAAAATAAAAAGTTGAAGGCTTGTCAGTCAAAAGAAGAAAAGGCTGAAAAATTGGTCCATGACCTTTCCCTTACAATGGGTTAGAAATTTTTAGAGCCAAACATCACCAAGTAAAGTATCATAAAGACCATGACTTCCAACGAGCCATTGATCACGTACTGATCCAAAAGTCAACACACATGAAACCCCAAACGATTTTGACCTCTTGATGGATGTGCGCAAGATCCATCCTTACATGGTTTAAATCCTTTTCTTTTGGCCGACGTGCTTATTTAAATTCTAATAAAATTGCGAAATTTAGAGATTACCATGTTTGCTCCAAAATTGGTGGCATAACTTCTAAAAAACAAATTCCTAAAATTACATCGATGATATTCCTTACTCAAAAATCCGTTGTGGCATTAATTTAATATTAAATCACCATTGTGATTTGCTAGGAATTAATGTCAATGACACATAGGAATTCTCAATAATAATAAAAAAAACTATGTAACTTAAGTGATTTAATTTTTTAAAAAATATGATATCTAAATGTTTGCTTTAAAAAATTTTAACATTATTTGTGTCCTTATAATGTCCAATTTTATCAAGCAAGTGATGGTGATTGACAGCTGCCATCGCACAACCCTCGTGGGAACCAAGCGAGGGCCGCTTAAGGCCGCGAGACCCAGGCGACAGTCGCCTGGGTTGCGTGCTACCTGCGTTCGATGCATGAGGGCCGCTGAAGGCAGCATGACCTCGGGCGACCTGACCAACGGTTGCTAGTGCCAAATCTGGCTCATCGATGCCGTAGCCTTTCTCTGAACAGGCAAAGGGTTGGTCTTTTTTTTTTTTTTTTTTTTTAAATTATATATATTTTATTTTTTTAGCATTTATATGTATTTACTTTTTAGCATTTTTTTAGCATTTAGAAAAATAATAACGAGGGCAAAATCGAAAATTTGAAAAATGGGTGAGGGTAGTTTTGGAAAAAAAAATGAGTTTCAGTATTTGACCAAATGCTGAAAGCTCAATTAACATTGGACTTTCAATCTTTTAATCTTTGGCGCTTTTTAATGCGAAACTTTCACTTAAAAACCACGTCGAAATGGTTTGCCGAAATTGCCAAACATTTTTCCAAAAAGCCTTTAAGCCAAAAGCGTTAGAATACTAAACCAAACGCATTCTATATATATTCGGACTTCAGAACACATGTTTGCTTCTGCCATGATTTCTTCTTGGCCGAGGCTCGTGAGATCTAGATAGGCTGATTGTCTTTGTACTGACTGTACTAATTATGTCATCAAAGCTTCTTTAGAAACCAATATGACAAACTCCGAACGGGTGTTTAAACATGGTTCGTTTATTCAAACATCAAAACTTATTATTTACTTGATAGTAAAACATGTTAGCTAACTTATTTCCTGAAATGAATAATAGAATCTTATTCTTTATGAAGTGTTAGAAGATGTTAACGCGAGTAGAAGGGCACACACATGAGTGCATGCACAAAAAGGAAAAGAGGAAACTAGGTGTATGGTTGAAAAATATCTTAAGTTCCTTTGTGGCTACGATGAAACAACGTGGGAGAACCGTAATGACTTATTTCAACCAATCAAAATCATGTTTGAAAAATATCTCAAGTTCCTTTGTGGCTACGATGAAACAACCTCAGAGAACCATAATGACTTATTTCAACCAATCAAAATCATGTTGACTTTGACTTACTTGTCCCAACCTTAATAGCTGAGAAAGGGACTGGTGCTATTTAACCTTGAATGATTCAAGGAGATCAAACGCTACATGTTCTATGATCAGATTGAGCAATTCAGAGTCTCCATCTTCTCAACATGGCATTTATCATATGTTTTCTGTTCCTTTTAGCTTCTGCTTCTCTTGCAACAGCTCAAGAAACAGGATCAAACATAACACTAGGTTCTTCCCTAAGTCCAACCTCTAACTCCTCTTCTTGGCTCTCACCCTCAGGACTCTATGCCTTTGGGTTCTACCCTCAAGGCCAGGGCTATGCGGTCGGGGTTTTCCTCCCCGGTATCCCTCCAAGAACCGTCGTCTGGACTGCGAACCGAGACAATCCACCCGTTTCTGCTGGTGCCACCTTGCTCTTCACCAACGATGGTCGCCTCATACTGCGATCCTCACAAGGTCAAGAAACTTATGTTACTATGGTCGCACTGTCAGCCTATTCCGCTTCTATGCTTGATTCGGGTAATTTTGTGCTGTACGGTCCTAAAGGAAGTGTGTTATGGGAGAGCTTTCACTACCCGACAGATACCCTTTTGCCGACCCAGCGCCTCTTGGCAGGCCAACAGATAATCTCTAGCATCTCGGCAACAAACCACTCAACCGGGCTTTTCCGTCTCAAGATGCAACACGATGGGAATCTGGTTCAGTATCCGGTGAACACTCCAGATACCGCTCCATATGCTTATTACGCAACTTCAGCAGGCGGCTTGGGAGACAATGTCTCGCTCAACTTTGATGTCGATGGTCATTTATTCTTGCTCAACGCCACGGGCTATGTCATAAAGAATATCACGACTGGAGGTTTACCGACAAAACGCATGATTTGTATCTTTAGGATTGACTCTGATGGCGTGATGAGATTATATTCGTATGATTTGAATGAAAAGGGAAATTTTTCGGTTGTATGGCCGTCTACAAAGGATGAATGTGATCCCAAGGGTTTATGCGGCCTAAATGGTTTCTGTGTAAAAAACGACCAACAAGCTACTTGCCAATGTCTTCCTGGATTTGATTTTGTTGAGCCGGGAAATTGGGCAGCTGGCTGCGAGAGGAATTTCACAGCGGAGACTTGCAAGACAGGAGACGCAGGTGCGAGTTACGTCATCCAAGGTGTTGATAATACCCTTTGGGAAGATGATTCATACTCAGTCCTTTCGTCGACAAATAAAGATGGGTGCAAACAGGCCTGTTTGGAGGACTGTAACTGTGAGGCTGCACTCTACATTGGTGGGAATTGCAGCAAACAAAGGCTTCCATTGAGATATGGAAGAATATTGATAACTGATGCGACCAGTGCGCTGATCAAGGTAGGCATCGTGAAACCCGTTAACGCTAGTCAAAACAAGAAGGAGAAAACCCAAAGGGATATACTATTTCTTAGCCTTTCGCTCCTCGCTTTTGGATTTGTTATGGTGGCTATTTCTCTAGTTATAATATGCAAAAACAATGTGTGGACGTATCAAAGGATCCGTAATAAAATGGAGGTTAGTTTGGCGAAAGATCAAGCACCTCGACTGTTCACTTATGCAGAGCTCGAGTTAGCCACTGACAGTTTCAATGAACGGATAGGTAGAGGAGCATTTGGAACGGTTTACAAAGGGGTGATTGGCGAGAAGATGGTTGCCGTCAAAAGACTTGATAAGTTGTTGGCTGAAGGGGAAAGAGAGTTTCAGAATGAAGTTGAAGTCATCGGTCAAACCCACCATCGAAACCTAGTCCGCCTCCTCGGGTATTGTATGGAAGGAGCGAATAGGCTTTGGTGTACGAATACATGAGCAATGGATCGCTTGCGAACGTACTCTTCAATAATCCCGAAAGCCGGCCGTTTTGGGAGGAAAGAATGGAGATGGCACGGGATATAGCCCGAGGAGTGCTGTATCTGCACGAAGAGTGCGAGACACAAATTATCCACTGCGACATAAAGCCACAGAACATACTCATGGATAAGAACCGTGCCAAGATTTCAGATTTTGGACTTGCAAAGCTGCTGAACGCAGACCAAACCAGAACCTTTACTGGAATTCGTGGGACGAGAGGTTATGTGGCGCCTGAGTGGCACCGAAACCAGCCTGTGACAGTGAAAGCAGACGTTTACAGCTTCGGGATCATGCTGTTGGAGATCATCTGTTGCCGCAGGAGCATGGAATTGGACTTTCCAGAGAGGGAAGGCATCTTGGAAGAATGGGTTTGTGAATGCTTTTGGAATGGTGAGATCGAGAAATTGACAGGTGACGAGAAGGTTGATGAGGATGAATTGAAGGCCGCTATCCAGGTCGCGCTTTGGTGCATCTCGGATGACCCGACGCTCCGTCCTACGATGAAGAGAGTTCTATTGATGATAGAAGGAAGTGCCGAAATCCCGATGCCTCCTATTCCTTCATCTTCCATTTGTACCGACTAAGTTTTATGTTTAAATTCTCGACATATTGATGCATATAATGCTGGCGAATAAAAACTCCTATCTAGCAGTGCTTTTGGGACTGGGCCAAGACATGTATACATTATTTTTGCTCTTTAAATGAAGTACATATGATATTTCATTTGTGTGTACAGCATTACTCTATATACCAACGTCGGTCGCTTGGCCATGCTATAGACACCACATTCCCGATTTATAGACAGAGTGAAACCGACTACAGTGATGGCGAATAAGGGTTGTCATCTCAGAGTGCATGCTTCATCCAACTAACGTTTAATTCTTTCCGTCTTCACAATATATATCTCCAGACTTCATATTACGTGTTGCTTCAGCCATGAATGCTTTGTTCAAACTTTGAAATGAGGACAGGATGGCGATGGTTTTCCACGTTCTTTCTGGCCAAGGCTCGTGAGATCAGGATAGGCTGAATGTCTTCGTACTATTTTAGCTATTGATGTTGTCACGCCCCGAACCCCGAGCGCGTACCCATCCCTCTCTGGTCGATAAAATTTTGCGACTTCCCAGGACTAGTCGTCGACCCTTTTCAATTTGTTGCACATGCGGAAGCGAAAACAAATCCCCTGACAGTAACTACCTCGAGACAGAAAAGCAGGACAACAATTTCACAAACAAACATGCCTTTATAAACATATGTTGCATCAAGTACAAGAGTCTATGGTCAAAAGACTACAAAAGACGGTTCTCCAAAAAGAAGCGGTCCTATCCGACCTATGCTTCAAATCACCTCCTCTCTGCTCCAGGTCCTCCACTCGATGACCCTGAAAGTGGTTATACAATAACCAGTGAGATAATGTCTCAACACATCTTTCTAGCTAAATTTGGGCTAGGAGGAAAAGACGCTAAGAAGCGTTCTAAGCACGCAATCACACCATCAAGAAGACTTACCTCGTCTCAGTTCCACCCTGTAGGTTAGCACAGTTCATATCACAAATCAGAGCATCACTCAAGCTCAATTAATTGGAACACAATACTCAATTCATCATGCGTTCCTAGTTTTGATCTTGGCATATAGCACGGCCTACTCTCTGTTCGGCAGTCTTCTAGCATTGCCAGGCATCGTCTCACCCCATTGAGCACGGCACGTCACTACGTCGACGGCTTTCTCGAAGGAGCATAGGGTCCAGAATCTACTGCGACCGGCTTCCCTTTAACCAAGGGTATCCCAAATAGGGATAACGTCCAGCTCAACAGCCCGGGACGATTTCTCTTTGTCATCACACGATCACTCAAATATGGCCCAGGGCACCGTGCATTGCACTCAAATGCTTCAATTAAAATGGTGAACCTGGCCTTTTTCTTCGTATTAGAAATACGTATGAAAATAGTCGTGCGTGGGTATCAGTCAACTCGACAGAAAAATTGACATTCTTCCTTTTTAAAATCCCACTATTTTATATAGTATATAAAACCATTTTCGGTGTTAAAATCCGACACCCGGAATTTTCTGAGTAAATATTGAAATTTCACAATTTTTGGAATTAAATACCAAATATCCAATCATCACTCAATTTGCATAATTTAACACTCAATTGCAGAAATTAACCACACCATTGCAATCGGCACGAAATTCCAGTCACCGGCCATCCCGGCCTAATTTCGGAAAAATAATTAATAATTAATTAATTTCGAAAATTAATTAATTAATTCAATTTAATTTCTAAAAATACTAACCTAGGCCAAAATTATTAAATTAAATATCAATACGGACTTGGAAAATTCCCGAACCCTTCTAGATAAATAGCACAATTTAAATAGGCCTTAGCTAAACCATGCTAACCACCTAACATGCTCAATTAAATAATTAAATCACTAATTTAATCTAATTAACCACATAATTCCTAATTAAATAAATCTAAACACCCCTTAGCATCAATGCCTACTAAGAAGAGTTTAGAGAATAAACTCACCGGTGTATCGCGAAAACCGGTTCACCGCGACGACGACGTGACGGCGGCCGAAATCTAATTTTCGGCGGTGTCGGCGAACTCTCGGGCCGGGCCCAAAAGACCTTGCAAGCCCACAGCAAGAAGCTAGGCTTGGCTGAACCGTGGGCTTCAAGTATGGGCTGAACTGGACTGCTGATGGGTTGAACTAAATGGGCTTCTACTGGGCCTGAATTTCTGTTGAAAGTTGGGCCAAAAGCTGGGCTTTCATGGGCTGAAGAAATCGCTTTGCTGGGCCAAAGAAATTCTGCTGGGTCAAAGTCACGTTGGTCTCGCCGACGTGGGTTGCTTGCTCGAGCATGGACTGACGCCGTTCAAAGAAGCAGCACAGACCACTGGCGAGCCTCGAGACGTGAAGACTGACGTTGCTGGAGTTGATGGACTCGATGGCTCGATTATTGACCGGTGGAAGACGCCTGGCAGAAGACACGGACGAAAGCAGCTTCAGTCAACACCTGGGATTTCGTCGTGTAGAAATCCACGATTATTGACTCGTGGACGTGGCAGCGAAGGAGGGAAATTGTCTCGTTGGCGTGCGCTCGTGTCTCGGTGGGAAGAAGCAGCTTGATCGATGTTGGTCGAGGGGCGCACGAAGAGGAGTCAACCTAATTTCTGCTAGTTGACTGGAACACGTTACATGCAGGGATGAAATGGAGCTGGAGATTTGGATGGTTTGTGGGCGTTGAAGAGCAGATGAAAGGGAAATAAAAATAATGAAAAGAAAGAAAGCTATTCGGTGGAGGAGCTTCTGTGGATGAGATGAGCAGGGGAGGCAGCTTCGTGGGATGAGGGTTGAGCGGAGAGAGAGATAGCAACGTGGAGATGGCAGCTGGATTTCTTTCGAAGGAAATACAAGGAAAGCAAAAGCAGCCCGCTCGGTCTGGAGGCCAATTCGCACGAAGAAGGAAGAAGAGGAAACATCAAAGAAAAATATCTCCAACAATTAATGCTTGGTCCCCTTTTTGGCTTGCATAAATATCCAATGTTCCCCCTATTACTTTCTTGCTTTGAAAATCCATAATTGCTCAGTTTATTGCCCAAAATTCAACCCCCAAACCATAGGTCCGAAAATCACTAAGTTTAACTTCAATGTCTTCATGAAATTTCCCAAATAAATGTCCAATTTTGATGTAGAGAAAGCCCACCAAATTCCTACAAGTCCCCTTCGCCATATAGCTCGGTCTACAAACTAAAAATCTCTTCAATTCGGCCAATCCGAATTTCCGTTTATTTTCCGCGACGTCCGAATCAGATTTTCGTAAAAATTTCGGAATCTTAGAAAAATCTTCGGAGGATGAGTTGACGATCCCAAAATAGTTCGTGACACCATAGAACTTTCAATTTCTGAAATCGGGTTCAAATAAGCGGTTAATTTCAATCTGTAGCGCTTTTAGCGTGACCTAGTCTACCGGGTAACTTTTAGGAATTTTGGTGCAATTGACCCGTGATCGATTTATCTCGAGTCACAAAGTACATCTTCGACACACCTGGGCAACTCTCGGTTGTCGTGAAAATCTCAAGGTTTCAAATACGGACAGGGTACCCAAAACGTCGAAGAAAATCAATTTAGTGTTGATTGGTGAGAATTTTGCAATCGGGTGGAATCACCCACATTACGATCACATATCTCAGCCAAATCGACCTATCTCCGATTTACGATCGATTGATCTGTAATGCTGCCGCAATGACCCTTGTAGACCGACACGGTCGAAAAGTTGATTCCTGTTCGAATTCTCAAGTCCCTTGCATTTAGATTCCTTAATTGTTTCCCCAGATAGACCAGTTATCTCGTGAGCGGCCAACTCAGAGAATAGCACTATAGACGCGTCGACGAAAAGCCCGATTTATTTAATCGAAAACAACTTAGAAAATTTAGGCTGTCACAAATGTCATCAAAATTTTATTTGAACATCCTCCATTTGTTCGAACATGAAATCTTACTATTATCGCATTTTAACCCATCTCTTTTATATCATCCCCGATTGAATGAATTTCTTCTTTTTGAAGAAAAAAGTTTTAAGTACAAAATTGTAAAAGGAACAAAAGTTCAAACACAATGTGCAGGCCAGCTGGTCGAAGTAGAAATTGAATTATTTAGACCAATCTTCAAAGATTGTTCTTCTTTGTTAGTTAGAAGAACAGGTTTATCGAGAACGTTAGAAAGTAGTCCGAGTCAGTTAAGACTGATAGAAGTACGTCACCGGAAGAGTGATTTTGACAAGGTAAATAGACTGAAATTGACTTGTGTGGGTGCTATTACTTGGCATATCTCGCTGCTACTAAGTTCCATTCACGTTTTGCATCTCTGTTCACTTGCCTTGATAGGCCGGTTGCTGAACGAGTCCTCTTGACCAACAGAAACAAATTTGAATTTTCTGCAGCGAATACTCATATACACAGGTTTTAAGATTTCCGTTCATTTACAAACCAATACTTCAGAAAGAGGGATCGCCGTGAATTCTTCAGGGGGTTATTTCATGGAACGGATAAGCGACACTATCCAATGGTTGCGTGGACTTTCGGGAGATAAGAGTTTGCATAGGAGATGGATGGTTTTGCAAGTGACTTTGTTTCAGTTTTTTCAGTGCGCTTTCTTCCGTTCCAATTGAATCGTTTATCCCATACTGCGATTCTACTCACTCGCCATCGTCAACATCAGCACCATCTGAGTGTTTGCAAATGCCCGTCATAATGCAATGAATGCTTTGATAGCAAACACCCGATCACATAAAGCCCAGTTGTATGCGACAAACTGTGATCGGCAACGAGCCTAGGGACATCACATCCAGGATTGACTCGCCACTTGCGTTGGAGTTTGCTTCAATCTCTGTCGCAACTCGTCCGATGCCATGTTCAGAGGCACCCCAATCTGCATGGCAGGGAACTAGCAATGAGTCTGGCTGTTTTATTTTTTTCTTCCTGACACATTTTATTCTAAAGGAATCCAACGAAGCGGAAGCTTCCCTAAATCAAAATTTGAGAAAATGAGAGTCAATTCCTAGATTGAAGATGCTTTACTATTTGAACAACGTAATATCTATAGACCCAAGAGAACTCCCAATGTGTTTTATGTCGGAAAATTAGGGAATGTGTAACTTAGCTTTAACACATTCGTGGACTTGCAACAGTGAATGCGCAAATGATGAGAAATATGAAATTATTTTGGATTTTGGACTTGCGAAGCTACTAAACGCAGAATAAACCAGAACCTTTACCGGCATTTGTGGGATGAGAGGTTATGTGGCGCCCGAGTGGCACCGGAACCAGCCCGTGACGGTGAAAGCAGATGTTTACAGCTTTGGGATCATGCTATTGGAGATCATCTGTTGCCGGAGGAGCATGGAATTGGACTTTCCACAGAGGGAAGCCATCTTGGAATAATGGGTTTGTGAATGCTTTTGGAATGGTGAGATCGGGAAATTGACAGGTGACGAGAAGGTTGATGAAGATGAATTGAAGGCCGCTATCAAGGTCGCGCTTTGGTGCATTTTGGATGACGCGACGCTCCGTCCTATGATGAAAAGAGTTCTATTGATGATGGAAGGAAGTGCTGAAATCCCGATGCCTCCTATTACTTCATCTTCCATTTGTACCGACTAAGGTTATGTTTAAATTCTCGACAGATTGATGCATATAATCCTGTCGAATAAAAAACTCCTACCTAGCAGTGCTTCTGGGATTGAACCAAGACATGTAGACATTATTTTTGCTCCTTAAATGAAGTACAGATGATATTTCATTCGTGTATACAGCACTACTCTATCTACCAACGTCGGTCACTTGGCCATGCTATACAGAGAATCGACACCACATGCCCGATATAGATAGAATGAAACCGAGTACAGTGATGGCGAATACGGGTTGTCATTTCAGAATGCATGCTTCATCCAACTAACGTTTAATTCTCTCCGTCTTCACAATATATATCTCCAGACTTCATAATACGTGTTGCTTCAGCCATGAATGCTTTGTTCAAACTTCGAAATGAGGACAGGACGGCGATGGTTTTCCACGTTCTTTCTGGCCAAGGCTCATGAGATCAGGATAGGCCAAATGTCTTCGTACTAATTTAGCTATTAATGTCATCAAAATTTTATTTCAACATCCTCAATTTGTTCGAACATGAAATCTTACTATTATCGCATTTTACTCATCTGTTTTATATAATCCCCGATTGAATGAATTTCTTCTTTTTGAAGAAAAAAGTTTTAAGTACAAAATTGCAAAAGGAACAAAAGTTCAGACACTTGCCATGTCATTATCTCCTTCACATAATGTGCAGGCCAGCTGGTCGAAGTAGAAATTGAATTATTTAGACCAATCTTCAAAGATTGTTCTTCTTTGTTAGTTAGAAGAACGGGTTTATCGAGAACGTTAGAAAGTAGTCCGAGTCAGTTAAGACTGATAGAAGAACGGCACTGGAAGAGTGATTTTGACAAGGTAAATAGACTGAAATTGACTTGTGTGAGTGCTATTACTTGGCCTATCTCGCTGCTACTAAGTTCCATTCGCTTTTTCATCTCTGTTTACTTGCCTTGATAGACTGGTGCTATTTAACCTTAGAGAACCGTAATGACTTATTTCAATCAATCAAAATCATGTTGACTTTGACTTACTTGTCCCAACCTTAATAGCTGAGAAAGGGACTGGTGCTATTTAACCTTGAATGATTCAAGGAGATCAAACGCTACATGTTCTATGATCAGATTGAGCAATTCAGAGTCTCCATCTTCTCAGCATGGCATTTATCATATGTTTTCTGTTCCTTTTAGCTTCTGCTTCTCTTGCAATAGCTCAAGAAACAGGATCAAACATAACACTAGGTTCTTCCCTAAGTCCAACCTCCAACTCCTCTTCTTGGCTCTCACCCTCAGGACTCTATGCCTTTGGGTTCTACCCTCAAGGCCAGGGCTACGCGGTCGGAGTTTTCCTCGCGGGTATCCCTCCAAGAACCGTCGTCTGGACTGCGAACCGAGACGATCCATCCATTTCTGCTGGTGCCACCTTGCTTTTCACCAACGATGGTCGCCTCATATTGCGATCCTCACAAGGTCAAGAAACTTATATTACTGCGGTCGCACTGTCGGCCTATTCCGCTTCTATGCTTGATTCGGGTAATTTTGTGTTGTCCGGTCCTAAAGGAAGTGTGTTATGGGAGAGCTTTGACTACCCGACAGATACCCTTTTGCCAACCCAGCGCCTCTTGGCAGGCCAACAGATAGTCTCTAGCATCTCAGCAACAAACCACTCAACCGGGCTTTTCCGTCTCAAGACGCAACACGATGGGAATCTGGTTCAGTATCCGGTGAACACTCCGGATACTGCTCCGTATTCTTATTTCACATCTTGGACGGACAAAACGGGAGACAATGTCTCGCTCAACTTTGATGTCGATGGTCATTTATTCTTGCTCAACATCACGGGCTATGTCATAAAGAATATCACGATTGGAGGTTTACCGACAAAACGCATGATTTGTATCTTTAGGATTGGCTCTGATGGCTTGATGAGATTATATTCGTATGATTTGAATCAAAAGGGAGATTTTTCGGTTGTATGGTCGTCTACAAATGATGAATGCGATCCCAAGGGTTTATGCGGGCTAAATGGTTTCTGTGTAAAAAACGAACAACAAGCTTCTTGCCAATGTCTTCCTGGATTCGATTTTGTTGAGCCAGGAAATTGGGCAGCTGGCTGCGAGAGGAATTTCACAGCGGAGACTTGCAAGACAGGAGACGCAGGTGCGAGTCACGTCATCCAAGGTGTTGATAATACCCTTTGGGAAGATGATTCATACTCAGTCCTTTCGTCGACGGATAAAGATGGGTGCAAACAGGCCTGTTTGGAGGACTGTAATTGTGAGGCTGCACTCTACAAGGGTGGGAATTGCAGCAAACAAAGGCTTCCATTGAGATATGGAAGAATATTGATAACTGATGCGACCAGTGCGCTGATCAAGGTAGGCATCGTGAAACTCGTTAACGCTAGTCCTAACAAGAAGGAGAAAACCCAAATGGATATACTATTTCTTAGCCTTTCGCTCCTTGCTTTTGGATTTGTTATGGTGGCTATTTCTCTAGTTATAATATGCAAAAACAATGTGTGGACGTATCAAAGGATCCGTAATAAAATGGAGGTTAGTTTGGCGAAAGATCAAGCACCTCGACTGTTCACTTATGCAGAGCTCGAGTTAGTCACTGACAGTTTCAAGGAACGGATAGGTAGAGGAGCATTTGGAACGGTTTACAAAGGGGTGATTGGCGAGAAGATGGTTGCCGTCAAAAGACTTGATAAGTTGTTGGCTGAAGGGGAAAGAGAGTTTCAGAATGAAGTTGAAGTCATCGGTCAAACCCACCATCGAAACCTAGTCCGCCTCCTTGGGTATTGTATGGAAGGAACGAATAGGCTTTTGGTGTACGAATACATGAGCAATGGATCGCTTGCGAACATACTCTTCAATAATCCCGAAAGCCGGCCGTTTTGGGAGGAAAGAATGGAGATGGCACGGGATATAGCCCGAGGAGTGCTGTATCTGCACGAAGAGTGCGAGACACAAATTATCCACTGTGACATAAAGCCACAGAACATACTCATGGACAAGAACCGTGCCAAGATTTCAGATTTTTGACTTGCAAAGCTGCTAAACGCAGACCAAACCAGAACCTTTACTGGAATTCGTGGGACGAGAGGTTATGTGGCGCCTGAGTGGCACCGAAACCAGCCTGTGACAGTGAAAGCAGACGTTTACAGCTTTGGGATCATGCTGTTGGAGATCATCTGTTGCCGCAGGATCATGGAATTGGACTTTCCAGGGAGGGAAGCCATCTTGGAAGAATGGGTTTGTGAATGCTTTTGGAATGGTGAGATCGAGAAATTGACAGGTGACGAGAAGGTTGATGAGGATGAATTGAAGGCCGCTATCAAGGTCGCGCTCTGGTGCATCTCGGATGACCCGATGCTCCGTCCTACGATGAAGAGAGTTCTATTGATGATAGAAGGAAGTGCCGAAATCCCGATGCCTCCTATTCCTTCATTTTCCATTTGTACCGACTAAGTTTTATGTTTAAATTCTCGACATATTGATGCATATAATGCTGGCGAATAAAAAACTCCTATCTAGCAGTGCTTCTGGGACTGGGCCAAGACATGTATACATTATTTTTGCTCCTTAAATGAAGTACAGATGATATTTCATTTGTGTACAGCATTACTCTATATACCAACAACGGTCGCTTGGCCATGCAATAAACACCACATTCCCGATTAATAGAAAGAATGAAACCGACTAAAGTGATGACGAATAAGGGTTGTCATCTCAGAGTGCATGCTTCATCCAACTACCATTTAATTCTCTCCGTCTTCACAATATATATCCCTGGACATCATAACACATGTTGCTTCAGCCATGAATCTTTTGTTCAAACTTCGAAATGAGGATGGGATGGCTATAGTTTTCCAGGTTCTTTCTGGCCAAGGCTCGTTGAGATCCAGATAGGCCAAATGTCTTCGTACTAATTTAACTATTAATGTCATCAAAATTTTATTTGAACATCCTCCATTTGTTCGAACATGAATTCTTACTATTATTGCATTTTACCCATCTCTTTTGTATCATCCCCGATTGAATGAAAATCTTCTTTTTGAAGAGAAAAGTTTAAGTACCGAATTGTAAAGGGAACAAAAGTTCAAAGACTTGCCGTGTCATTATCTCATTTATATAGTGTGCAGGCCAGCTGGTGGTATTGGAGAAAGATGGAGAAATTGAATTATTTAGACCAATCTTTGAAGATTGTTCTTCTTTGTTAGTTCCGAGTCAGATAAGACTGATAGAAAAATGGCACAGAAACAGTGATTTTGACAAGGTAAATAGACTGAAATTGACTTGTGTGGATGCTATCACTTGGCAGATCTCGCTGCTGCTAAGGTCCATTCACGTTTTTGCATGTCTGTTCACTCGCCGCGATAGGCTGGTTGCTGAACGAGTCCTCTTGACCAACAGAAATAAATTTGAAATTTTGTAGCAAATACTCATATACACAGGTTTTAAGATTTCCGTAGTTTACAAACCAATACTTCCGAAAAAGAAGTGAAATTCATTGAATCGCAGCGAATTTTTCAGGTGGTTATTTCATGAAATGGATAAGCGACAGTATCTAATAGTTGCGTGAACTTTTGGGAGATAAAAGTTTGCATAGGAGACGTGTGATATCCTGAATTTCGACCCCGTTTCAAATATATGAAATATGCATTTCGTCAACGCGACTATGGTCTTTTTTTTTTTTTTTTTTTTTTCCTGAGTTGGCCACTCACGAGTTAACTAATCTATTAAGTGAAACCGTTAAGGGATATAAATGCGGCAGACTTGAGAATTCGATCGAAAATCGATCGCTCGATTGTGATATTCAGCAAAGGTCAATACGGCACCATTATAATCGAATTGTGATCGGATATAGGTTGATTCGATGGAAACACGTAATTGAATTGCGGGTAATTCCACATGATTGCGAAATTTGCGTCAAACGGTACTAACCCAATTTTCTATCGAAATTATACTCGAGACACGTAATTGAAACTTTGCAATTTTTATGACAACCGAGAGTTGCCTACAAGTCGAAGATGCACAAATGTGGATTGAAAATTATCAACCACGGGTGAAATGCGCTAAAATCCTTAAAAGCTACCCGATAGGTTATGTTGTACTAAAATCACGTTCAGTCGATTTTAACCACGAAATTGAATTCAGTTTCAGGAATTGGACATTCGAGCGTGTCACAATTTATTTTTAGGACGTTGTCTCATCTTTCAGAGAATTTTCATCGAGTCTGGGATTTTTGCGGAAAATCAATTTTGGCAAAAAGGAAAAACAAGGGAAATTCGGATGGGCTGCTTCAAGGGACCTTTTGGCTACCAAAATGAAGTTGTTTGTGAAGAAATGAAGCGAAATTAGCCATTGGTTGGCCTCTTGACTAAGTTGGTTGAAGACTTTGGGGCTTCCACTTGAGTGGCTTGATATTGCTCAAGCTCTCCCATTGGCTTTGACCTTGACTTTCAATCCCTCTTTCTCTCCCTCCAATTTTCCCCATCTTTCATGCGTGCGGCCCCCCTGCTGCTTCTTTTTCTTTTTCATTTCCATTTCCCTTGGTGCCGCAAGCTACCAGCTTAAGGCTAGCAGCCACTGCTTGCCCCTGCAAGTCCACCTTTAGCTCCATCCACCAGCACCTAGCAACCACCCTCACGTCCTCAGCCGCTTGTTCCAGCCGCCACTTCATCCGCCTCCAGCTCACCTCGAGCCAGCCCGCACCACCTCATGTCCTCACCGCCAGCCCCCACCTCCTCATCCAATGTTCGCTAGCCAGCCAGTAATCGCCCGGCCACTAGCGGAACCGCCACCTCCGCGAGTTGCAGCCTCAACCAGCCTTCAAGTAGAACCGAGCAGCTCCAGAATCGCCCCTTCAGTCGTGAGTTGTAGGGCTGTTTTCAGTTCTGGTCGATCCTCTGTTGGAGATGCGGTAGCCTCGAGTCTTGGTCACCATCGCGCTGTCATCGCCGTGAGCCCGCCGCCATTGAATTCCAGTGAGTTAGCTCCCTAATCCCGGATTAGTTTGTTATTGTCACGTCCTGATCCTCGAGCGCGTGCCCATCCCTCTCCGGTCGATAAAATTTTGCGACTTCCCAGGACTAGTCGCTGACCCTTTTACTTTATTGCACATGCGGAAGCAGATTAAAAATCCCCTAACAGTAACCATCTCGGGATAGAAAAGCAGAATAATAATTTCACAAACAAACATGCCTTTATAAACATATGTTGAGTCAAGTACAAGAGTCTATGGCCAAAAGACTACAAAAGACGATTCTCCAAAAAGAAGCGGTCCTATTCGACCTATGCTTCAGATCATCTCCTCTCTGCTCCAAGTCCTCCACTCAATGACCCTGAAAGTGGTTATACAATAACCAGTGAGACAATGTCTCAGCAAGTCTATGCTCTAAACTTCAACTAGGAGGGAAAGACACTAAGATGCGTCCTAAGCACGCAATCACACAATCAAGGAGACTTACCTCGTCTTAGTTCCACCCTGCAGGTCAGCACAGTTCATATGACAAGTCAGAGCGTCACGCAAGCTCAATTAATTGGAACGCAATACTCAATCTCAAATAAGTACAAGGGTCATGATTATAGGGCCAAATCATTATGACACGTCCCACACCATGTCACACAATTTTGTTCCATAATTAGACACATTTAACTCAATTCATCATGCGTTCCTAGTTTTGATCTCGGCATATAGCACGGCCTACTCTAAGTTCGGCGGTCTTCTGGCATTGCCAGGCTTTGTCTTACCCCATTGAGCACGGCACGTCACTTCGTCGATGGCTTTCCCGAAGGAGCATAGGGTCCAGAATCTATTGCGACCGGCTTCCTTTTGTCAAGGGGTATCTCAAATAGGGATAACATCCAGCTCAACAGCCTGGGACGATTTCTCTTAATCATTGCACGATCACTCAAATATGGCCCAGGACACTGTGCATTGCACTCAAATACTTCAATTAAAATGGTGAACCTAGCATTTTTCTTCGTATTAGAAATACGCGGGGAAAGTAGTCGTGTGTGGGTACACGGTCAACTCGACCCAGAAAAATTGACATTCTTCCTTTTTAAAATCCCACTATTTTATATATTATATAAAACCATTTTCGGTGTTAAAATCCGACACCCGGGATTTTCTGAATAAATATTGAAAATTCACAATTTTTGGAATTAAATACAAAAAATCCAATCATCACTCAATTTGCATAATTTAACACTCAATTGCAAAAATTAACCACACCATTGCAATTGGCACGAAATTCCGGTCATTGGCTATTCCGGCCTAATTTTCGGAAAAATAATTAATAAATAATTAATTTCTAAATTTAATTAATTAATTCAATTTAATTTCTAAAAATACTAACCTAGGCCAAAATTATTAAATTAAATACCAATACGGACTCGGAAAATTCCCGAACCCTCCTAGATAAATAATACAATTTAATTAGACCTTAGCAAAACCATGCTAACCACCTAACATGCTCAATTAAGTAATTAAATCACTAATTTAATCTAACTAACCACCTAATTTCTAATTAAATAAATCTAAACACCCCTTAGCATCATTAGCCTACTAAGAAGAGTTTAGAGTATAAACTCACCGGTGTATCGCGAAAACCGGTTCATCGCGACAACGACGTGACAGCGGCCGAAATCTTAATTTTTGGTGGTGTCAGCAAACTCTCGGATCGAGCCTAAAACAGGCCCAACAAATCTCAGACCAAATCTAAGATTTGTTTCCAACTTGGGCTGGGCTTCACTTGATTCGCGGGCTGAATTCGCTGGGCTTTCGAGACTGGGCTTGATTGATAATGGGCTTCAAATTACTGGGCTGATCTTGCTTTGAAGAAATTGTTAGGCCGAAGCTTGGGTCGAATTGGGGCTGAAATGGGCTGACTTCAATTTTGGCTTGCAGGGGAGTTGGGTTGTAGAGAGTTGGGCCGAAAACAGGCTGATCTCAGTGGCGTGGGCTACTCCTTGGCCTGTTGACGCGAGCTGAAGAATTGCAAAGGTTGAAGACGCATGAACGTGCTGGGCCGAAGACACGCACGATGGGAGCAACTTCGGTGGAATATCTTGCGTGACTGAATGGACGAAGACATTGAAGTTGCTGACGCTAAATCGTGGACTTCACTGGCGGAGGCGTGGACGAAGGTAGCTGCTTCGGTGGCTTCAAGTTTCGCTGGCAGTTGCAGCGTGAGGCATGCGGTGAACTGAAAGAAAATTAGGTCGGTTTGTTGACCGTGAAGACGCGCTGGCAGCCAAGGAACAAATGGAGAGAAGACACGGGCAGGTGGAGATGCAGCTGGTGTCGTTGCTTGTGGAGGAGGTTGCTTGGTTCGTTGACTTAAGTTGGTTGGACAGAAGACACGTGGAGTTGAGGGCGGTTAGCAAAAGGGCTTCGGTTTGGTGGGTTGAAGTCAGTGTTGGGAGTTCTTTGGCTGACTGAACGTGGCAGCTTTTGGGAACAAATGAAAGCAAATGAAGAACGAAAATATAGAAGCAGCTGGTAGAACTGAAGGAAGAAGAAAAATGAAGAATGGGCAGAGAGGGACGGTCGATGGAGAGGCAGCTAGGCGAGCATGTTCAACAAGCTTGAAGGGGCTTAAAGTCAAACAATCTTGTCTCTTCAATTAAAGTCTTTGTCCCTCCCATTTCTTTCCAACACTATAAGTCCATAATAAATAAATTTTGATGCAAATAATGCACCCCACAACCAAAGCTCCGAATTTCATCAATTAGGTCCAATTTCCTTACTCGATTGTCCAAATCGAGGCTTGATTTTGATGAAGAACAATCCCGTGCAAATTTTCTGCAAGTCTTTGACACTCGAAGGCTTGATTTAGAAGTCTCAGTTTCCATCGACTTAGCCCATCTGAATTTTCATTAATTTCCGCGACGTCCGAAACGATTTTTCGTAAAAATCTCGGAATCTCTGAAAAATCTTCGGAGGATGAGTCGATGTTCCTAAAATAGCTCGTGACACCACAGAACTTTCAATTTCTGAAATCAGGTTCAAATTTACGGTTAATTTCAATCTGGCGCACTTTTAGTGTGACCTAGTCTACAGGGTCACTTTTAGGAATTTTTGGTGCAATTGACCCGTGATTGATTTATCTCAAGTCATAATGTACATCTCCGACACATTGACGACTCCCGGTTGTCGTGAAAATCTCGAGGTTTCAAATACGGATATCGGGTACCAAAACGATAGAAAAATCGATCTAGTGCCGATCGACGAGTATTTTGCAATCGGGTGGACTCACCCACACTCTGATCATATATCTTAGTCGAATCGACCTATCTTTGGTCTCTGATCGATTTCGACAGTGCCGTAATGATCTCGATAGATGGATACGATCGAGCAGTTGATTCCTGGTCGAATTCTCAAGTCTATTGCATTTAGGTTCCTTAATGGTTTCCCCAGATAGTCCAGTTATCTCGTGAGTGGCCAACTCAGAGAATAGCACTATAGATGAAAAGCTTGATTTATTTAATCGAAAACAAATAAGAAAATTCAGGTTGTCACAGTTAATTACACTTAATGGTTAGTTTAGTGTTAATCCTAGTAAGTGTAACTAGTTAGTTATGATGGCTAGTTAGTTAGGTTAGTTTACCCTAGGTTAGTTTAGTTAACCATGGTTAGTTGACCATGGTTAGAGTAATTAACCATGATTAGTTTAATTAAGTTGGATTTATTTAATTATTTGTAATTTATTTAATTAATTATAATTAGTGTAAATTATGACAGATTAGCCATTTAGTGAAATTTTACGCTGATTCTCGTGGTTGAATTTATATGTGGAATTGATTGCTTATATGTGCAATTGAGTGCTTGGTGATCGTTATGGATTGTTATTGCAAAATTCGATTTTATGGGTATTTAATTAGTCGGTTTTTGATGCCATAATTTTATATACTATTTAAAATCGTGGAATTTTAAATTGGGAGTGTACTATGTTTAATGATTCGATTTAAATGCGTGACCAAGCACGATTATTTTATTAAGATGATTTTTAATAAGAAGGAAATTGGCCAGGTCCATTATTTGAGATTGAGGTATCTGAGTGCAAAGCACAATATTCTTAGCCAAGTATATGCGCGTGTGATCACCTAAATACCTTGATGCGTTTACGTGAGATGGTGAACCCATCCTGATGCGTTTACGCGGAACGATGCCATGCTCGATAGGGTGAGACGACGCCCGATTATGTCGGATGATCTCCAACTGTTGAGTTGGCTGTGGCCGATGGGTCGTAATAACTGAAACATGCCTGAGTGGTTGTGATAGTTACGCCTGATTATGTGGCGAAATTGTGTGGCACTGAATGAGACGTGTCATAACGGTTTTACCTTATAATCGGGACCCATGTGATTGTTTACAAGATTCAATGAAGTGTTCCAGTTATTCAATACGTTTGTTGTATGCATATGATATATGTGGTGCACTAATATGCAGGGATGTGCCGATGCGAGGTAAGTTTGTGCGTAATGTCTATTTAGGTTGCCTCTTGGTGAATTTGTGTCCTAATCGGGGTTTAGGGTTTTGACTCACTGAGATTTATCTCACCCTGTCGTGGTTACCCATTTTTCAGGTCCCTAGTATGGAGAATCCGAAGCCCAAGGCAAAAGGGTCCGAAGTGTAGGTTGTCTGGTAGTTTCTTTTTGAAACAGACTTATGTTTATAGACCTGTAAGACTAACTTGGCATGTATATAAAGTGTGGTTTGTGAAAAAGGCGTTCGCATGTTTTGACTATCCCTGTGTTGGTTGGTTGTCCGAGTGTTTATTTAATTCGTTTCCACATGTGCTTAATTGAAAGATGAAAAGAAATGGTTGGGGATGTGTCCTGGGAACGTCGCAATTCAGTCGACCATCAAGGGATGTGCGTGTGCCCGAGATTCGGGGCCTGACAAGACGGATGGTTTTGCAAGTGACTTTTGTTTAAGCTTTTTCAGTGCGCTTTCTTTCGTTCCAATTGAATCGCTTATCCCGTACTGCGATTCTACTCACTCACCATCATCAACATCAATTGATGAAAGTAATTTAAAGGTAAAATGCTCACAACTCACACAAGGTAGAGAAGATAAATAGGCTTATAGATTTATTTCTCCTTAGCAAAAAATAATTACAAGACTCCCCTATTTATAGACTTATTACATGACCTTTACTCTTCCTAGTAGAAAAAGTGAGTGTTCCGAATAAGATCTAAAAACTAACAAAACAATTACTATATTTCACCTTATCTCTAGAAACAATCATTATCTCTAAAAACAATCATTACACTTAGAAATAGGAATAGACTCATTATAGATAATAACAAATAGACTCGTTAAAGATAACATTGCAATTATGACTCTTTTTCAATGACGGTATTGAATAGTTATCTGTACCGATGAATTCGGTTTTATTTCTAACATTCCCCCTTAAACCAAATTCTCTTCCATCGATCATTCCAAGCAGGCTCTTGAACTTTCAGAAAGCATCAGTCTTGAGAGGTTTGGTGAAAATGTTTGCTACTTGATCTCCCATCTTCACATGCAACACTTCAACCTCATATTTAACTTGTTCTCGAATGAAGTGATATCGAACATCGATATGTTTGCTTCATTCATGAAAAACTGGATTTTTCGCCAATGCAATAGCAAAAACATTATCAACAAAAATCTCAGTTGTTCTCTTTTGCTCCATAAGAATATTCTTGAGTAGTCTTCTCAACCAAATTGCATGACAAACACATGAGGATGCTGCTACATATTCAACTTCACATGTTGATAGAGTGACTGGATTGTTTCTTTGACGACCTGTGAAAGTAGTGTCACACAGGAAAAATACAAAGCCTGTAGTGCTCTTTCAATTGTTGATTCTCCACCATAATCACTATCCGGATAAGCTCTAAGTTGGAAGGATTCAGAGTAATAGTAGTGTAGGTCATGAGAAGTAGTATCTTTGATGTACCAAAGTATTCTCTTTATAGCTTTAAGATGAGATAACTTTGGTTTCTCCATATATTGACTCACAATTCCAACATTATACATAATGTCCAGTCTTGTGCATGTCAAATATCTCAAACTCCCAATCAAGCTTCTATAATATGTTGAGTCAACATCGACACCATCATCAAACTTTGAAAACTTGGTTCCGTACTCCATTGGTATATTGCTGGAGTACAATTCTTCATGTTGAATTTTTCAAGGATATTTTCTACATATCCTTTTTGGAGAATAAAAATCCCATCGGCGCTTTGCTTCACTTCAATCTCAAGGAAATAATTCATAAGACCATTATCGGTCATCTCGAATTCTTTCACCATCAATGCCTTAAAAGCATCAATCATCACCAAATTATTTCCAGTAAAAATAAGGTCATCGACATATAAATAGGCAAGTAGAACATCACATTTTTCTTGCTTCAAGTAGAGTGCATGCTCATATGGACATTGAGAAAATCCATTTGCCTTGAAATATGCATTGATTATGTAATTCCATGCTCTTGGCACTTGTTTAAATCCATATAGAGCTTTCTTCAACTTTAACACTTTGTCTTCATGACCTTTGACAACAAACCCCTCAGGTTGTTCAACATAAATCTCTTCTACAAGAATACCATTCAAAAATGTTGATTTGACATCCACTTGATAAATTCGTCAATCACTTTGAACGGTGATAGAAATAATCAATCTAATCGTTTCCATGCGATGACATGGGCAAAAACTTCATCATAATTGATTTCCATTTTTTGCTTATACCCCCTCATGACTAATCTAACCTTGTATCTTGTCACTTCTCCTTTCTCATTCTTCTTGGCCTTGTACACCCATTTAACTCCAATCAATTTCTTATTCTTTGGTAGATTAGCAAGCTCCCATGTTTGATTCTTCTCAATGGCATCAATTTCTTCATTCATGGCTTTTCTCCATTTTTCTTCTTTGGTCGTCTCATCATAGACAAGTGGTTCACAATCTGCAAGAAGACATACAAAGTGAAACTCATCGGTAGCATCATAAATGTCAGACAATCTCCTTGATCTTGGCACTAATGGTTCATCGACATCATTTGGAGAGGTAGGTGATGATAAACTTGAAGAAGATATTGTAGAAGAAGGTGTAGAATGATCTTTCAACTCTGTTCGATCGGTATCACCACGAGCTTTCACTTCTTCTTTTTTTTATTGTCTTCCCATGAGCCATCTTCATCGAACTTGACATCTTTGCTTATATACACTTTCAAAGTGTTAGGATCAAATAAATGGTAGGCTGTGGATGAGGAGTCATTTAATAAAGAAGAGTTTTTTACTCTTGTCTTCTAGCTTTGATCTTTTCTGGTTCGGGACATGAGTATAAGCAATGCTCTTGAAAATTCTAAAGTGTGAAACACTTAGTGTTCTCCCGGTTCACACTTCTTGTGGAGTTACGCCTTCAAGTCTGAATGTAAGACATCTATTTTGAAGATAGACTACACACAAAACAGCTTTAGCCCAAAGCTTCTTGGGCAAATTTTTGCTCTTTAACATGCTTCGAACGATGTCAAGGATGGTTCTAACTTTTTCGTTCAACTATGCCATTTTGTTGAGGAGAATACAGAGCCATCAAGAAACGTTAAATACCATGATCATCACAGAATTTGTTGAATATGGCTGAGGTGAATTCTCCACCACGATTAGTTCTCATAGCTTTGATAAAATAGCCGCTCTCCTTTTCAACTAGGTTCTTGAATTGTTTCAATATATCAAACACTTCTATCTTTTCTTTTAAAAAATACATCCAAGTTTTTTGATTAAAATCATCAATAAAGGAAACAAAATATCAATGATTACCATATGAGTGAGGAATGATTGGGCCACACAAATTAGAATGAATCAACTCGAGCGGCTCTTTGCTCAATAAGTCGCTTCCTTCGGAAAGCTACTTCTGGAATGCTTACCGATAACACACCATTCACATAATTCATTGGGATGATCAATATGTGGTAAGCCATAAACCATCTTCTTGTGAGAAAGCAAATTGAGTTTGCGAAAATTAAGATGGCCAAACCTCAAATGCCACAACCATGAAGGATCATCCACGCACGCCTGCCTTTAGACATCGAGACATATCATTCTTTATATTGAGAGTAAACTTGTTATTCTTCAACATCTTCATATTCGCAATCAATTTATTATTCCTATCTATTAGCACAAGACTAAGATTTTTCATATGAACAGTATAACCTTTCTCCAAAAATTATCCCAAAGTCAAAATATTGCTTGACAATTTTGGGACATAATAAACATTATAAATAAACTGACGTGCACCATTCTTCAAGTGAATTAGTACCTTTGCCTTCGACAAAATTTTGGAATTATCACCAAAAGAGACTTTTCCTTTAATTGTCTCATCTAACTCAATAAACATCTCCTTTCTGCAGCACATGTGATTGCTTGCATTGGTATCCAGATACCACATATCAGTTTGACCACCTTCGTCTTCTTTGAACACCAATAATAAAACTTGATCGGCATCATTCACCAAATTCGTCTTTTCATCTGCTCTGCTATTCTCCTTGTTCCAGTAGTTAGAAACATAATGGCCAAGTTTATTATAATGATAACATCGAAATTTAGATGTATTATACCATTGGCCTATCAAGTTCTTTCCTCTTCCATGAACACCTCTTTGATATTGGTATCTACCGTCACTTCGAGCAGCATCACCTTTGCTTCATCCACGACCTCTTCCTTGAAAGTGACCTCGGCCTCGACCACGATCACGATCATGATCTTTGTTTGTCCCGCGAGTTTGCACGGGATCTCTTCTTTACTGCTTCTCAATCTGAGATGGTCAGCTGCGTTTGGAGAACTTCCTCGATCGATTCAATCTTTTTCCTTCTAAACCTTTCTTCATGGGCTTGTAATGAACCCATAACCTCATCAATCGTCATGGCATCCAAGTCTGTGGATTCTTTAATTGCAACAGCAATATGGTCGTACTTCTTGTCTAAGGACCGGAATATTTTCTCAACAATATGGACAACCGAAACGTTTTCTTTATTTTATTTTTCCTCTAGTTGACGATCACCAAAACTCTTGTGAAATAATCAACAATAGATTCAGATTCTTTCATATGAATTACCTCGAATTCATCTCTCAAGGTTTGAAGGCGAATCTTCTAAACTTTATCTACTTTTTTATGTGTGTTATGAAGAATCTCCCAAGCCTCCTTTGCAGTAGCAGCATTCGAAACTTTTTCAAACATGAAATCATCTAAAGCTTGATATATGTTTGATAAGGCATATTGATCATTCGAACGAACCTGCTCCAAGGCATTCCTCTAGTTTTGGTTCAACGTAGCTTCATCCTTTGGCTCATCATAGCCAGTGTTGATAAGTTCCCACACACCATAGGTTCCAAGTAGAGCTTTCATTCTAATGGCCCAGTTACCATAGTTGTCTTTGCTAAGATGAGGGTATTAAAGAGGAAGCCGATTTTTGTTGACGCTATGATCACAAACCGTAAGCTCTGATACCACTTTGATGAAAGTAATTTAAAGGTGAAATGCTCACAACTCATACAAGGAAGAGAAGATAAATAGCCTATAGATATATTTAACCTTAACAAAAAATAATTACAAGACTCCCTTAGTTATAGACTTTTTACATGACCTTTACTCTTTCCAATAGAAAAAACCAGTGTTCCGGATAAGATCTAGAAATTAACATTCCGAATAAGATCTAGAAACTAACAAAACAATTATCGTATCTCACCTTATCTCTAGAAACAGACATTATCTCTAAAAATAATCACTACACCTAGAGATAGGAATAGACTCATTATAGATAATGACAAACAGACTCATTAAAGATAACGCTGCAATTATAACTCTTTTTCAATGACGGTACTGAACAATTATCTGTACCGATGAATTTGATTTAATTTCTAACATCGGCACCATGTCTGCAAATGCCCATCATAATGCAATAAATGCTTTGATAGCGAACACCCGATCGCCTAAAACCCAGTTGCATTCGACAAACTGTGACCGACAACGAGCCTAGGGACATCACATCCAGGATTGACTCGCCAATGGCCTTGGAGTTTGCTTCAATCTCTGTCACAACTCGTCCAATGCCACGTTCAGAGGCACCCCAATCTGCAGGGCAGGGAACTAGTAATGAGTCTGGCTATTTTCTTTTTTCCTTCCTAACACATTTTATTCTAAAGGAATCCAACAAAGTGGAAACTTCCCTAAATCAAAATTTGAGAAGACGGGAGTCAATTCCTAGATTGAAGATGCTCTACTATTCGAACAATGTAATATCTATAGACCCAAGAGAACTCCCAATGTGTTTTATGTCGGAAATTAGGGAATGTCTAACTTAGCTTTAACACATTCGTGGACTTGGAACAGTGAATGGGCAAATGATAAGAAATATGAAATTACTTGGATTTTAGACTTGCGAAGCTACTAAACGTAGAACAAACCAGAACTTTTACCAGCATTTGTGGAATGAGAGTTAATGTGGTGCCCGAGTGGCACCGGAACCAGCCCATGACGGTGAAAGCAGATGTTTACAGCTTTGGGATCGTACTGTTGGAAGTCATCTGTCGCCAGAGAAGTGCGGATTTGAACTTTCCGGAGAGCGAAGCCACCTTGGAAGACTGGGTTTGTGAATGCTTTCTGTTGAATACTCAACAGACTGATGTACATAATGCTGGGGTCAAGAAGTCCTACCGGAATGTCCTCGGTTTTGAGCAATATACGTACACATATTTTTCCATTAAAATAAATACACATGATCTTCATTTTTGTGTATAGCCTTAATTTAGCTACGAACGAAGGTCACTTTCCCATGCTATTCGAAGAATCTATGCAACATTCCTGCTATAATTAATAGACAGAGTTAAACCGACAACAGTGGTGATGAACTAGAACTATCGTCTCAAAGTGCATGCTTCATTCAACTATCATTTCATTCTCTTCGGTCTTCACAATATATATATCTGGACTTCAGAACACATGTTTGCTTCTGCCATGATTTCTTCTTGGCCGAGGCTCGTGAGATCCAGATAGGCCGATCGTCTCTGTACTGATTGTACTAATTATGTCATCAAAGCTTGTTTAGAAACCAACATGACAAATTCCAAACGGGTGTTTAAATATGGTCCATTTGTTCAAACATCAAACTTATTATTTACTCGATAATAAAACATGTTAGCTAACTTCTTTCTTGAAATGACTAATAGAATCTTATTCTTTATAAAGTGTTAAAAGATGTTAACACAAGTAGAAGGTCACACACATGAGTGCATGCACAAAAAGGAAAAGAGCAAACTAGGTGTATGGTTGAAAAATATCCCAAGTTCCTTTGTGGACTATGTCAAAAAGTTAGAGACAGCACCTCGGGATGCTCATATTGGGACGAGACATATCTTTGTTGTGATGGAACAACAGTAAATACAATCGATTTTTATTATTCTGTCTCCTGCCAATGAAGAAAAATCTTTGTATCTACCAAGGGATGAGTGACATAGTATTTATAGTTAAATTTCTAATTGAATTCTTCCACATGTCAATCATTCAATAGTGTATGTCTAACTTAGCTTTCACACCCGATGACGGACTCAATAAAAATCCATACAACTACTAACAAGTGATGAGAAACATGAACGTATTTTGAATAAGTCTTTGGAGAAAATTCTGTTACCTCGATTATTTATTGACATTAGAGTAATATAAACCCCGTAGAATAATATTTTGGAAATCTGGACTTTTCTCATAACTGAGAAACATGACTTTTTTGTCATATCTATTGACAATTATAATACACGGCTCACATTTCCTTTAAGCTTAACCTACCTGGTGATAGTAGTGAAGACATGGTGGTTAAAAGAAGCTTTCTAGTCTCAATTTGCTTTGGAAAATAAGAAGTCATGGAAACTTGTCATGTAGTTTGGAAATTTTATGAACTTACTGTTGAGAAAATTTTAATTGTTGATGAAAATACAGGCAGTAGTTTATTGACTTTTGATGTTCTGATGCATGATAACAATCATTGTTCTTACGGTATTTGTCTCTATTATTGTTATTGTCGGGTTCAAAGTAAATATACCTTCAGAATATACATAAAAATCATAAAAAAGAGAGTTTAAGCAAATACTCAATTTTCCATCTAAAATTTCACCTTAAATTGGTTGTCAAGCATGTATGAGAAAGGAGAAGAAGAGAGAATCACGGAAAAAAGAATGTTATGAAGAGGAGAAAGTTGTTGAACAACATGTGATTTGGTCCTATTTATAGATAACCAAACAATACATCCATTAGGAATAGGCACCTTATGGAAAGCATCACTTCTCTTCATATCAATAATAACTTATTCTCCTATCCAATTCAATCTTTTCTCTTAATTATATATAACAAACTATTTCAGTATTTACATGATTATGTTTTTCTCCATCCCTAAAAATTCCCCGAAACTATTTTGTTAATTGGTGGATTACAACTTGTGGTTACCAACCGCAAACAAACTTAATTAGATATAAATGTGAGTGTTATTCACCAATTAAAAGATGGATTAGAATTTTTTAACTCCTCAGGGTTGGGCAAGAATGGAAATACCAGGGATTTGAGTTTGCCATTGAGCTCAATGCATCAATCTAATGCCAAGCTACATTAAACGTTGTGTGCACTTTTGTCTTTATATTGTCCCTTTCTTTTAGTGTTTATTGTTTATTGCTTTTTTTTTTGTTGGTCCTACTCCATTTCTACTCTAATACTCAATCTCAAATTTTTGTCCTACCTTCTTATAGAGCATGAGAGTCAAAACCCACACTTGAAGCTAAATCGTCCCCACCCCAATCCCCCCCTAAAAATGTGAGGATTCAAACCTCCCACCTCCCCCTTCCCATGTGGAAAGGGTGAGCACTGGAGTAAATCCTAGTAATTTTGTTTATTACTTGTTGAATTGGACCCATTTGGTCGGTTTTTATAAACACGTCCCATTCTAATGACAAATATAAGTCCATTTGAAGCGATCAAATGTCAAGACCTTGAAGTGCCCTATTGATGTCATCAAAATTTTATTTGAACATCCTCCATTTGTTTGAACATGAAATCTTACTATTATCGCATTTTACCTGTGACATCCTGAATTTCAATAATGTCTCGATTAAATGAAATGAGCTTTTCGTTGACATGCCTATGGTCATTTTTTTCTTAGAGTTGATCACTCTCGAGCTAACTGATCTATCAGGTGAAGCCGTTAAGGGATATAAACGTGACAGACTTGAGAATTCGATTAGAAATCGACTGCTCGATCGTGATAATCGGCAAGGGTCAATATGGCACCATTATAATTGATTAGTGATCGGAGATAGGTCTATTCGACAGAAGCACGTAAATTGTGGGTGATTCCACCTGATTACGAAATTCGCATCCAACGGCACTAACCCAATTTTCTGTCAATTTTGTACTTGGTACCTATAATTGAAACCTTAAGATTTTTACGACAACCGAGAGTTGCCGACGAGTCGAAGATGCACAAACGTAGATTGAAAATTATCAACCACGAGTCAAATGCGATAAAATCCCTAAAAGCTACCTGGTAGGTTAGGTCGCACTAAAATCACGTTCAGTTGATTTTAACCACGAAATTGAACTCGGTTTCGGGAATCGAAAGTTTGAGCGTATCACGATTTATTTTTAGGACATCGTCTCATATTTTGGAGAAATTCCGTCGAGCTCGGAATTTTGGCGGAAAAATCAAAATTGGCAAATTAAAAATCAAGAATTCGTATGGGTTGCTTTCGTGTGAATTTTATCCACCAAATTGGTTTGTTTGTGAGGAGATGAGAGCTAAATTGCCATTGGAGGGTCCCTAGACTTTGTGGGTAGAATTAAGGGACCTCTTAGCCTTCAAATTGGATTAATTGGTGGGGAATGGGATGGATATTGAAGAGGAAATTCGTATGGCTGCTGCATGGGCATTTTTGGCTGCCCATTTGGCTTGTTGGTGAAGTTTTGGGAGGGAATTTGCTAGTGGATGATGCTTGGACTTTGGGGGCTTGTTCATCATCACCTTGATATTTTGCAAGCCATGGGATTGGCTCAAACTTTGACTTTCTTTCCCCTTGTCCCCCCTCCCATGTGTGAAACCCCTTGGCCGAACACTCCCTCAGTAGCAACTTCTTCTTCCTTAAATCTTCCTCTTCTTCCATTGTTGTTGTTGCCACCCCCTACACCGAACCACTTCGCCAACCATCACCCTCACGCCTCCTCCTCCATGACTGCACCGCCCTGTTCGTCCTACTCCAGCCCATTCCACTAGCACCAAGCCGACCGTCCGCCGATCTCCAGCCGTCCCCGCGCTCGACTAGCTCCGCCGTTGCTGCCTTCAGCTGGCCCTGCTTGTCCAGCCGGCTGCCTCGCCGCCTCAGCCGGCAATCAGCTCAATCTAGCCCACCAAGCCAAGCCTGACCAACCCCTCGGTCCAGCCCGTCTAGCCCAACTCAGCCCCCTCTAGAGCAGAACCGAGCAGCCTAACCGTGAGCCTTATGGGCTTTTTCAGCCTCTGTCGACCCTCCGTTGGAGACGCCGTAAGCTCGAGTCTTGGCCATCATCACGCCGCCATCGCCGTGGACCCATTATCTCGATAATTCGGTGAGTTAACATACTAATCTCTGATTAGGGGTTAATTAAACTTAGTTAGATTATTTTAAGGTTAATTAGAATTAGGGGATTTAGTTAGTGTAACTAGATTAGTTAGGATTAGTTAGTTAGGCCAACTAGTAGTTAGGTGGTTAGTTAGGTTATTTAGTTAGCCTACTTAGATTAATTAGTTAGTCTAGTTAGGTTAGTTTAATTAGTTTAATTAGATTAGTCCGGTTAGGTTATTTAATTTAATTAAGTGTTTTAGTTTAAATAATTTGTAATTTATTTGATTAATTGTAATTTATTTAATTAATTATAATTAGCGTAAATTGTATCGGAATAGCTAGTTAGTAGAATTTTACGCTGATCGTTGTGGTTGAATTGATTTGTGAAATTGATTGCTAAATTATGCAATTGGATGCTTGGTGATGATTTTTTATTATTATTACAAAAATTGATTTTATGGGTATTTAATTAGAAAAATACCAAGTGTCGGGTTTTGACACGAAAATTGTTTATGTACTAAATAAAATCGTGGAATTTTAAATGGGAGAATACTGTCTTTATGGACCGATTTAAATGTGTGACCACACTCAATTGTTTATCGGGTATTTTTAATATGAAGAAAATTGGCCAAGTCCATTATTTGAAATGGAAGTATTTGAGTGCAAAGCATGATGTTCTTGACCGAGTATGGATGTGCGTATGGTCATTATCGGAACCTGTCCTGATGCATTTACATGGGACGATGCTTGATTAAGTTTAGATGCCCTTGACAACGGATGTCGATCATAGTGGAGGCTGGGCCGATACTCCTTCGGGAATGCCATCTAGATGTAGACGTTGCCGTGCCCGACGAAGCGGGACGACGCTCGGTTATGCCGGATGGCTGCCGACTATTGAGTTGGCCATAACCATTGGGTCGTAAATAATTGAGACACAATTGAGTGATTGAGATAGTCGCGCCTGATTATGGGATGAAATTGTGTGGCACGGAATGGGACTTGTCATAACGATTTGGCCTTATAATCGGGACCCCTGTAATTGATTGATATATAAAGGTGAGGTGTTCCAGTTATTGAATACATGTATTGTATGCATATGAGATATGAGATGTACTAATGTGTAGGGAGGTGCTGAGGCGAGGTAAGTCCTATATGATGCATGTTTAGGCTACCTCTAGGTGAATCCTCGTCCTAATCGGGGTTTAGGGTATAGACTTGCTGAGACTTTGTCTCACCCCATCGTGGTTTAAAATTTTATAGGTCCTTAAATGGAGGTTTGACACGTCCGTTTTGGGTGGCCACGAGAGGTGGAGATCGAGTGTACCCTTCTCCCCATCCACGGGACCCCCTGGACTCGTGAGCTTGTAGTGACCACCATTTGGGTCGATGAGGGCCTACCTCAATTGGTACCTCATCGCTTCAAAGCGTGGTTCCGTAACGGACCTAATGGGGTTCGAGAGGGCCCCTTGGAGGGTTTTGATGGACCTGTCGTCGATACTGAGTATGAGGAGGTACTTGACCCCATCGTGGATGTCGATATTTTGGAAGATATCGCGGTGAACTCGGGGCCCAAGGCTAAAGGGCTTGGTGTAGAGGTAGCTGATCCCTTGGACATCAACATCTTAGACGGTGTAGTAGTAGACCCGGATCCCGAGTAGGTAGGGTCCGGGGTAGGGTTAGCTCGGTAGCTTCTTTTGGATCTAGACTCTTGTATATAAATCTGATATGTGTATAAGGTATGTTTTATGAAAATGGTGTTAGCATGTTTTACTATCCCATGTGTTTGATTGTTGTCTGGGGTTTATTAGTTCACTTCCGCATGTGCATAAAATGAATGGGTTGACGACGCGTCCTGGGAACGTCGCAATTCTATCGACCATCGAGGGATGCGCGCGCGCTCGAGATTTGGGGCGTGACATTTCCCATCTCTTTTATATCATCCCCGATTGAATGAATTTCTTCTTTTTGAAGAAAAAAATTTTAAGTACAAAATTGTTAAAGGAACAAAAGTTCAAACACTTGCCGTGTCATTATCTCCTTCATATAATGTGCAGGCCAGCTGGTCGAAGTAGAAATTGAATTATTTACACCAATCTTCAAAGATTGTTCTTCTTTGTTAGTTAGAAGAACGGGTTTATCGAGAACTTTAGAAAGTAGTCCGAGTCAGTTAAGACTAATAGAAGAATGGCACCGGAAGAGTGATTTTGACAATGTAAATAGACTGAAATTGACTTGTGTGGGTGCTATTACTTGGCATATCTCGCTGCTACTAAGTTCCATTCACGTTTTGCATCTCTGTTCACTGCCTTGATAGGCTGGTTGCTGAACGAGTCCTCTTGACCAACAGAAACAAATTTGAATTTTCTGCAGCGAATACTCATATATACAGGTTTTAAGATATCCGTGGTTTACAAACCAATACTTCAGAAAGAGGAGTGATATTCGTTGAATTGCCACGAATTCTTCAGGAGGTTATTTCATGGAACGGATAAGCGACACTATCCAATGGTTGCGTGGACTTTCGGGAGATAAGAGTTTGCATAGGAGATGGATGGTTTTGCAAGTGACTTTTGTTTCAGTTTTTTCAGTGCGCTTTCTTCCGTTCCAATTGAATCGCCTATCCCATACTGCGATTCTACTCACTCACCATCGTCAACATCAGTACCATCTGAGTGTTTGCAAATGCCCGTCATAATGCAATGAATGCTTTGATAGCGAACACCCGATCACATGAAGCCCAGTTGCATGCGACATACTGTGATTGACAACGAGCCTAGGGACATCACATCCAGGATTGACGCGCCACTTGCGTTGGAGTTTGCTTCAATCGCTGTCACAACTCGTCCGATGCCATGTTCAGAGGCACCCCAATCTGCAGGGCAGGGAACTAGCAATGAGTCTGGCTGTTTTCTTTTTTCCTTCCTAACACATTTTATTCTAAAGGAATCCAACGAAGCGGAAACTTCCCCGAATCAGAATTTGACAAAATGAGTCAATTCCTAGATTGAAGATGCTCTACTATTCGAACAACGTAATATCTATAGACCCAAGAGAACTCCCAATGTGTTTTATGTCGGAAAATTAGGGAATGTGTAACTTAGCTTTAACACATTCGTGGACTTGCAATAGTGAATGCGCAAATGATAAGAAATATGAAATTATTTCGGATTCTGGACTTGCGAAGCTGCTAAACGCAGAACAAACCAGAACTTTTACCGGCATCTGTGGTATGAGAGGTTATGTGGTGCCCGAGTGGCACCGGAACCACCCCGTGACGGTGAAAGCAGACGTTTACAGCTTTGGGATCATGCTGTTGGAAATTATCTGTCGCCAGAGAAGCGTGGATTTGAACTTTCCGGAGAGCGAAGCCATCTTGGAAGACTGGGATTGCGAATGCTTTCTGCTGAATACTCAACAACTGACGTACATAATGCAGGGGAATCAAGAACACCTACTGGAAAGTCCTCGATTTCGAGTAATATATGTACACATATTTTTCCATTAAAATAAATACACATGATCTTTATTTTTGTGTATAGCCTTGATTTAGCTACGAACGAAGGTCACTTTCCCATGCTATACAAAGAATCTATGCAAAATTCCTGCTATAATTAATAGACAAAATTAAACTAACAACAGTGGTGATGAACTAGAATTATCGTCTCAAAGTGCATGCTTCATTCAACTATCGTTTCATTCTCTTCGGTCTTCACAATATGGGTGCATTTGGTTGGCATTTTAGGAGTCCATTGGGAAAATACAAAGTAAATTTAGTCTAAAAAACTTTGGGTAAATGCAAATGCCATTTGGTAAATTATGTTTTAATAAATAATTTTGAGAGAAATGCTGGTTGATAAAAGTTACATTTGAAAAGCCCTTTAGGTGAGTAATATTAGTTTTTTAATTTTTATTTGTTTAAAATTGAAAAAAAAAAAAAATGCAACTTTTTAAATATAAATTTTGACAAAAATGCTAAAAAAAAAAATAAAAAAAATATATATATAATGCTAAAAAATCAAATTTATATTTAAAAAAAAAAAAGACTAAGACTGCGGTGGGTGTTCAATATAAAAAAAATAATTAAGCTCCATGATCTTTGCTTACACAAGTGTTGGGTGTTCTTGGCTTATGAGTACATGATGGAAGGGGAGTGCAATTTGTGTTTTGAGAATTGATGCCACTAGGGTCACTATCATTTGGGATGTGTGGCCCGCTTTACACGTCGTTTGATTGGAATTATAAGAATCTTTCTCTTTATAAGTTGAAGGCTTGTCATTTACAAGAAAAAAAAAGTTGAAGGCTTGTTAGTCAAAAGAAGAAAATGCTGAAAAATTGGTCCATGACCTTTCCCTTACAATGGGTTAGAAATTTTAAGAGCCAAACATCACCAAGTGAAGTGTCATAAAGACCATGGCTTCCAACGAACCATTGATCACATACTAATCCAAAAGTCAACACACAAAACCCCAAACGATCTTGACCTCTTGATGGATGTGCGCGCAAGGATGGGTTTAAATCCTTTTCTTTTGGCCGTCGTGCTTGTTTAAATTCTAATAAAACTGCGAAATTTAGAGATTACCATGTTTGCTCCAAAATTGGTGGCATAACTTCTAAAAAACAAATTCCTAAAATTACATTGATGATATTCCTTACTCAAAAATCCATTGTGGCATTAATTTAATATTAAATCACCAATGTGATTTGCTAGGAATCAATGTCACATAGGAATTCTCAATAATAATAAAAAAAACTATGTAACTTAAGTGATTTAATTTTAAAAAATATGATATTTAAATGTTTGCTTTAATTTTTTTTAACATTTTTGTGTCCTTATAATGTCCAGTTTTATCAAGTAACTGATGGTGACTGACGGCTGCCGTCGCGCAACCCTTGTGGGAACCAAGCGAGGGCCGCTTGAGGCCGCAAGACCTAGGCGACAGTCGCTTGGGTCGCGTGCTGCTTGTGTCCAACGCGCGAGGGCCACCAAAGGCGGCGTGACCTCGGGCGACCTGACCAATGACCGTTGGTGCCAAATCTGGCTTAACGATGGCCGTAGCCTTTCGTTGAATAGGCAAAGGGTTGGTCTTTTTTTTTTTTTAAAAAAAAAATATATATATTTGATTTTTGTATCATTTATATGTATTTTCTTTTTTAGCATTTAGAAAAATAATAACAAGGGCAAAATCAGAAATTTGAAAAATGGGTGAGGGTAGTTTTGGAAAAAGGAAATGAGTTTCAGTATTTGGTGAAATGCTAAATGCTCGACTAACATTGGACTTTCAGTCTTTTTGGAAGGGGAAGGTTGGGGTTCAAATCCCCACGCCGGGGATTGGGGTGGGGACGATTTCATTTCGGGAGTGGTTTCGACTCACACGCCTGCAAGGGAGTAGGGCAAAAGTCCGAGAGTGAGTGTTAGAGTAGGATTAGCGTAAGTCTGACAAAAAAATAGTAACATTGGACTTTCAGTTTTTTCAATGCTGGCCTTTTCAATACTAACTTTCACTTAAAACCTACTTCAAAATGGTTGCCAAACAATCCAATATTTTTCTAAAAAGCTTTAAAGGTCAAAAGCCCATTAAGAACCGCTAAACCAAACGCACTCTATATATATTTGGACTTTAGAACACATGTTTGCTTTTGCCATGATTTCTTCTTGGCCGAGGCTAGTGAGATCTAGATAGGCCGATTGTCTTTGTATTGACTGTACTAATTATGTCATCAAAGCTTCTTTAGAAACCAATATGACAAACTCCGAACGGGTGTTTAAACATGGTCCATTTATTCAAACATCAAAACTTATTATTTACTCGATAGTAAAACATGTTAGCTAACTTCTTTCCTGAAATGAATAATAGAATCTTATTCTTGTTAGAAGATGTTAACACGAGTAGAAGGGCACACACATGAGTGCATGCACAAAAAGGAAAAGAGGAAACTAGGTGTATGGTTGAAAAATATCTTAAGTTCCTTTGTGGACTATGTCAAAAAGTTAGAGACCGCACCTCGGGATGCTCATATTGGGACGAGACATATCTTTGTTGTAATGGAACTACAATAAATCCAATCAATTTTTATTATTTTGTCTCCTGCCAATGAAGAAAAATCTTTATGTATTTACCAATGGATGAGTGACATAGTAGTTATAGTTAAATTTCTAATCAAATTCTTCCACATGTCAATCATTCAATAGTGTATGTGTAACTTAACTTTCACACCGACGATGGACTCTATAAAAATCCATACAACAGACTAACAAGTGACGAGAAACATGAAAGTATTTTGAATAAGTCTTTGAATAAAATTCTGTTACCTCGATTATTTATTCACATCAAAGTCATATAAACCCCGTAGAATAATATTTTGGAAATCTGGACTTTTCTCATAATTGAGAAACATGACTTTATTGTCATATGTATTGACAATTATAATACACAGCTCACATTTCATCTAAGCTTAACCTACTTGGTGATTAAAGGAAACTTTCTAGTCTCAATTTGCTTCGGAAAATAAGAAGTCATGGAAACTTGTTATGCGGTTTGGAAATTTTATGAACTTACTGTTGAGAAAATTTTAATTGTTGATGAAACTACGGGCAGTCGTTTATTGACTTTTGATGTTCTGATGCATGATAACAATCATTGTTCTTACGGTATTATATGTCTCTATTATTGTTATTGTTGGGTTCAAAATAAATATACTTTCAGAATATATGCAAAAATCACAGAAAAACGAGTTTAAGTAAATACTCAATTTTCCATCTAAAATTTCGCCTTCAATGTGTTGTCAAGCATGTATGAGAAAGGAGAAGAAGAGAGAATCACGGAAAAGAGAATGTTATGAAGAAGAGAAAGTTGTTGAACAGTGTGTGATTTGGTCCTATTTATAGATAACCAAACAACACATCTATTAGGAATAGGCACCTTATGGAAAGCATCACTTCTCTTCATATCAATAATAACTTCTTCTCATGTCCAATTCAATCTTTTCTCTTAATTATATATAACAAACTATTTCAGCATTTAGATGGTTATATTTTCTCCATCCCTGAAAATTCCCCTAAACTATTTTGTTAATTGGTGGGTTACAACTTGTGGTTACCAACCGCATACAAAATTAGTTAGATATAAATGTGAGCGGTATTCGCCAATTAAAAAATGGATTAGAATTTTTTGACTCCCAAGAATGGAAAATACCAGCGATTTGAGTTTGCCATTGAACTCAATGCATCGATCTTTTCGTATAAATTTTCAAAATGGGCCAAGCTACATAAAACCTTGTGTGCACTTTTGTCTTTATATTGTCCCTTTCTTTTTCGGTCCTACTCTAATACTCAATCTCAAACTTTTGCCCTACATTCTTATAGAGTATGAGAGTCAAAATCCACACCTGAAACTAAATCGTCCTCACCCCAATCCCCCATAAGAAGGTTGGAATTCAAATTTTCCACCTCCCCCTTTCCATATGGGAAGGGTGATCACTGGATTAAATCCCATTAATTTTGTTTATTGCTTGTTAAATTGGACCCCTTTGGTCAGTTTTTATAAACACATCCTATTATAATGACGAATATAAGTCCGTTTGAAGTGATCAAATCTCAAGACCTTGAAGTGCCCTATTGATCATACGGACTCGAGATGTAGATGGACGGCTCAAACACGAAAGCACATGATAAAATGAGGAACCAAACTTATGCCGTTCATCGGGTACCGTGCACGTGCAATGGAGAGGCAGTGCCGGTCATTAACCATTAAGTCAACCGTCTTGAGGGTGAGCCAGCCAAACTCTTGACTATGGCCTGTACTGCAAAATTGTCTATAGACAAATAAGATGCCGAGGTTTCATTCATTTGCAAGGATGACATATACGAGGGAAGCTAAGGCAGCCCAGGCAGCACCGGAGAGATCTCATGCTAGAACTGAGGTTTCGTCGGGGCTGGCACAGTGGCAGGAAGTCAATGCTCTCCCCTGGTCAATTTTCTAATTACAAGGTGCTTAAAAAATCGATCGTAATCTGGTGTCGTGCCATGAAATCAAGTCCCATATTGAAGAATTGCCATACCATTCAAGCAAATATAATATATAGTGCTCCTACATAACCGTTGACGTATTTTTTGTTGGAAAAGCATTTAATAAAATGTTAAAACCAGTCCGGTCATGTCGACTTTAACATTGCTAGCCTAATCTTAACTACCGAGAAAGAGACCGGTTGTAACCAGTGCTTGAATCGTTCCAAGTTGATCTTGGCTTCGCATATTACATTAATCTAGCAATTCACAGCGATAAAAAATAAGCAAAACGTGAAGTTCCCAATTGCAAATGCACAACATATGAATTGGGAATTAAGGTTTCGATGAGGGCAATGCTCTCACCAAATTAATCTTTTGATTAAGAGGTGCTTAAAGAAAATTATACTACATAACTGGGTTTAGTGCCACGTGGCGGTGGTGGAGTTCTTCCTAAGCAACCAAACCAAGAAAACAACAATCAAATCACAGATGGAAGGATTACTACGTTGAAAACCGTCATGACTTATTTCAACCAATCAAAATCATGTCGACTTTGACTTACTTGTCCCAACCTTAATAGCTGAGAAAGGGACTGGTGCTATTTAACCTTGAATGATTCAAGAAGATCAAACATTACATGTTCTATGATCAGATTGAGCAATTCAGAGTCTCCATCTTCTCAGCATGGCATTTATCATATGTTTTCTGTTCCTTTTAGCTTCTGCTTCTCTTGCAACAGCTCAAGAAACAGGATCAAACATAACACCAGGTTCTTCCCTAAGTCCAACCTCTAACTCCTCTTCTTGGCTCTCACCCTCAGGACTCTATGCCTTTGGGTTCTACCCTCAAGGCCAGGGCTACGCGGTCGGAGTTTTCCTCGCTGGTATCCCACCAAGAACCGTCGTCTGGACTGCGAACCGAGACAATCCACCCATTTCTGCTGGTGCCATCTTGCTCTTCACCAATGATGGTCGCCTCATACTGCCCTCACAAGATCAAGAAACTTATGTTACTGCGGTCGCACTGTCCGCCTATTCCGCTTCTATGCTTGATTCGGGTAATTTTGTGCTGTACGGTCCCAAAGGAAGTGTGTTATGGCAGAGCTTTGACTACCCGACAGATACCCTTTTGCCAACCCAGCGCCTCTTGGCAGGCCAACAGATAGTCTCTAGCATCTCGGCAACAAACCACTCAACCGGGCTTTTCCGTCTCAAGATGCAACACGATGGGAATCTGGTTCAGTATCCGGTGAACACTCCGGATACTGCTCCGTATTCTTATTTCACATCTTGGACGGACAAAACGGGAGACAATGTCTCGCTCAACTTTGATGTCGATGGTCATTTATTCTTGCTCAACATCACGGGCTATGTCATAAAGAATATCACGACTGGAGGTTTAGCGACAAAAGACATGATTTGTATTTTTAGGATTGGCTCTGATGGCTTGATGAGATTATATTCGTATGATTTGAATCAAAAGGGAAATTTTTCGGTTGTATGGTCGTCTACAAATGATGAATGCAATCCCAAGGGTTTATGCGGCCTAAATGGTTTCTGTGTAAAAAATGAACAACAAGCTTCTTGCCAATGTCTTCCTGGATTCGATTTTGTTGAGCCGGGAAATTGGGCAGCTGGCTGCGAGAGGAATTTCACAGCGGAGACTTGCAAGACAGGAGACGCAGGTGCGAGTTACGTCATCCAAGGTGTTGACAATACCCATTGGGAAGATGATTCATACTCAGTCCTTTCGTCGACAGATAAAGATGGGTGCAAACAGGCCTGTTTGGAGGACTGTAATTGTGAGGCTGCACTCTACAAGGGTGGGAATTGCAGCAAACAAAGGCTTCCATTGAGATATGGAAGAATATTGATAACTGATGCGACCAGTGCGCTGATCAAGGTAGGCATCGTGAAACTCGTTAACGCTAGTCCTAACAAGGAGGAGAAAACCCAAATGGATATACTATTTCTTAGCCTTTCGCTCCTCGCTTTTGGATTTGTTATGGTGGCTATTTCTCTAGTTATAATATGCAAAAACAATGTGTGGACGTATCAAAGGATCCGTAATAAAATAGAGGTTAGTTTGGCGAAAGATCAAGCACCTCGACTGTTCACTTATGCAGAGCTCGGGTTAGTCACTGACAGTTTCAAGGAACGGATAGGTAGAGGAGCATTTGGAACGGTTTACAAAGGGGTGATTGGCGAGAAGATGGTTGCCGTCAAAAGACTTGATAAGTTGTTGGCTGAAGGGGAAAGAGAGTTTCAGAATGAAGTTGAAGTCATCGGTCAAACCCACCATCGAAACCTAGTCCGCCTCCTCGGGTATTGTATGGAAGGAACGAATAGGCTTTTGGTGTACGAATACATGAGCAATGGATCGCTTGCGAACGTACTCTTCAATAATCCCGAAAGCCGGCCGTTTTGGGAGGAAAGAATGGAGATGGCACGGGATATAGCCCGAGGAGTGCTGTATCTGCACGAAGAGTGCGAGACACAAATTATCCACTGCGACATAAAGCCACAGAACATACTCATGGACAAGAACCGTGCCAAGATTTCAGATTTTGGACTTGCAAAGCTGCTAAACGCAGGCCAAACCAGAACCTTTACTGGAATTCGTGGGACGAGAGGTTATGTGGCGCCTGAGTGGCACCGAAACCAGCCTGTGACAGTGAAAGCAGACATTTACAGCTTCGGGATCATGCTGTTGGAGATCATCTGTTGCCGCAGGAGCATGGAATTGGACTTTCCGGAGAGGGAAGCCATCTTGGAAGAATGGGTTTGTGAATGCTTTTGGAATGGTGAGATCGAGAAATTGACAGGTGACGAGAAGGTTGATGAGGATGAATTGAAGGCCGCTATCAAGGTCGCGCTTTGGTGCATCTCGGATGACCCGATGCTCCGTCCTACGATGAAGAGAGTTCTATTGATGATAGAAGGAAGTGCCGAAATCCCGATGCCTCCTATTCCTTCATCTTCCATTTGTACCGACTAAGTTTTATGTTTAAATTCTCGACATATTGATGCATATAATGCTGGCGAATAAAAACTCCTATCTAGCAGTGCTTTTGGGATTGGGCCAAGACATGTATACATTATTTTTGCTCTTTAAATGAAGTACTTATGATATTTCATTTGTGTGTACAGCATTACTCTATATACCAACGTCGGTCGCTTGGCCATGCTATAGACACCACATTCCCGATTTATAGACAGAGTGAAACCGACTGTAGTGATGACGAATAAGGGTTGTCATCTCAGAGTGCATGCTTCATCCAACTAACGTTTAATTCTCTCCGTCTTCACAATATATATCTCCAGACATCATAATACGTGTTGCTTCAGCCATGAATGCTTTGTTCAAACTTCGAAATGAGGACAGGATGGCAATGGTTTTCCACGTTCTTTCTGGCCAAGGCTCGTGAGATCAGGATAGGCCGAATGTCTTCGTACTAATTTAGCTATTGATGTCATCAAAATTTTATTTGAACATCCTCCATTTGTTCGAACAAGAAATCTTACTATTATCGCATTTTACCCATCTCTTTTATAGCATCCCCGATTGAATGAATTTCTTCTTTTTGAAGAAAAAAGTTTTAAGTACAAAATTGTAAAAGGAACAAAAGTTCAAACACTTGCCGTGTCATTATCTCCTTCATATAATGTGCAGGCCAGCTGGTCGAAAGATGGAGAAATTGAATTATTTAGACCAATCTTCAAAGATTGTTCTTCTTTGTTAGTTCCGAGAAGATAAGACTGATCGAAAACGTTAGAAACATTGATTTTGACAAGTCAATTTCTTCTTTTTGACTGAAATTGACTTGTGTGGGTGCTATTACTTGGCATATCTCGCTGCTGCTAAGTTCCATTCACGTTTTGCATCTCTGTTCTCTTGCCTTGATAGGCTGGTTGCTGAACGAGTCCTCTTGACCAACAGAAACAAATTTGAATTTTCTGCAGCGAATACTCATATACACAGGTTTTAAGATTTCCGTTCATTTACAAACCAATACTTAAGAAAAAGAAGTGGATCATTGCCGTGAATTCTTCAGGGGGTTATTTCATGAAATGGATAAGTTACACTATCCAATGGTTGCGTGAACTTTTGGGAGATAAAAGTTTGCATAGGAGACGTGTGATATCCTGAATTTCGATCCTGTCTCAAATATATGAAATAGGCATTTTGTCAACGCGCCTATGGTCTTTTTTTTTTTTTTTTTTTCTAAGTTGGCCACTCACGAGTTAACTAATCTATTAAATGAAACCGTTAAAGGGATATACATGCGAGACTTGAGAATTCGATCAAAATCGATCGCTCGGTGTAATAATTAGCAAAGGTCAATACGGCACCATTATAATCGAATTGTGATCGGATATAGGTTGATTCGATGGAAACACGTAATTGAATTGTGGGTAATTCCACATGAATGCAAAATTTGCGTCAAACGGTACTAACCCAATTTTCTATCGAAATTATACTCGGGACACGTAATTGAAACTTTGCGATTTTTATGAGAACCGAGAGTTGCCTACAAGTCGAAGATGCACAAATGTGGATTGAAAATTATCGACCACAGGTCAAACGCGCTAAAATCCCTAAAAGCTACCTGATAGGTTATGTTGTACTAAAATCACGTTCAGTCAATTTTAACTATGAAATTGAATTCGGTTTCGGGAATCGGACGTTCGAGCGTGTCATAATTTATTTTTAGGACGTTGTCCCATCTTTCGGCGAATTTTCATCGAGTCTGGGATTTTTGCGGAAAATCAATTTTGGCAAAAAGGAAAAACAAGGGAAATTCGGATGGGCTGCTTCAAGGGACCTTTTGGCTACCAAAATGAAGTTGTTTGTGAAGAAATGAAGCGAAATTAGCCATTGGTTGGCCTCTTGACTAAGTTGGTTGAAGACTTTGGGGGCTTCCACTTGAGTGGCTTGATATTGCTCAAGCTCTCCTATTGGCTTCGACCTTGACTTTCAATCCCTCTCTCTCTCCCTCCAATTTTCCCCATCTTTCATGCGTGCGGCCCCCCTGCTGCTTCTTTTTCTTTTTCATTTCCATTTCCCTTGGTGCCGCAAGCTACCAGCTCAAGGCCAGCAACCACCGCTTGCCCTTGCAAGTCCACCCTTAGCTCCATCCACCAGCACCTAGCAACCTCCCTCACGCCCTTAGCCGCTTGTTCCAGCCGCCGCTTCATCCGCCTCCAGCTCACCCCGAGCCAGCCCGCACCACCTCATGTCCTGACCGCCAGCGCCCACCTCCTCATCCAATGTTCGCCAGCCAGCCAGCAACCGCCCGGCCACTAGCGGAACTGCCACCTCCACGAGCTACAGCCTCAACCAGCCTCCAAGTAGAACCGAGCAGCTCTAGAACCACCCTTTTAGTCGTGAGTTGTAGGGCTGTTTTCAGTTCTGGTCGATCCTCTGTTGGAGATGCGGTAGCCTTGAGTCATGGTCACCATCGCGCTGTCATCACCGTGAGCCCGCCGCCATTGAATTCCAGTGAGTTAGCTCCCTAATATCGGATTAGGTTGTTAATGTCACGCCCTGATCCTCGAGCGCGTGCCCATCCCTCTCTGGTCGATAAAATTTTGCGACTTCCCAAGACTAGTCGCTGACCCTTTTACTTTATTGCACATGTGGAAGCAAATTAAAAATCCCCTAACAGTAATCATCTCGGGATAGAAAAACAGAACAATAATTTCACAAACAAACATGCCTTTATAAACATATGTTGAGTCAAGTACAAGAGTCTATGGCCGAAAGACTACAAAAGACGATTCTCCAAAAAAGCGGTCCTATCCGACCATGCCAGATTATCTCCTCTCTGCTCGGGTCCTCCACTCAATGACCCCGAAAGTGGTTATACTGATAGCAGGTGAGACAACGTGCCAGCAGTCTACATCTTCTAAACTTTGACTAGGAGGGAAAGACGCTAAGAAGCGTCCTAAGCACGCAATCACACAATCAAGGAGACTTACCTCGTCTCAGTTCCACCCTACAGGTCAGCACAATTCATATGACAAATTAGACCATCACTCAAGCTCAATTAATTGGAATGCAATACTCAATCTCAAATAAGTACAATGGTCATGATTATAGGGCCAAATCATTATGACACATTCCATACCGTGTCACACAATTTTGTTCCATAATTAGACACATTCAACTCAATTTATCATGCATTCCTAGTTTTGATCTCGTCATATAGCATGACCTACTCTAAGTTCGGCGGTCTTCTAGCATTGCCAGGCTTCATCTCACCCCATTGAGCACGGCACGTCACTTCGTTGACGGCTTTCCTGAAGGAGCATAGGGTCCAGAATCTATTGCGACCAGCTTCCTTTTGTCAAGGGGTATCTCAAATAGGGATAACGTCCAACTCAACAGCTCGGGACGATTTCTCTTAATCATCACACGATCACTCAAATATGGCCCATGACACCATGCATTGCACTCAAATGCTTCAATTAAAATGGTGAACCTAGCATTTTTCTTCGTATTAGAAATACGCATGAAAGTAGTCGTGTGTGGGTACACGGTCAATTCGACCCAGAAAAATTGACATTCTTCCTTTTTAAAATCCCACTATTTTATATATTATATAAAACCATTTTCGGTGTTAAAATCCGACACTCGAGATTTTCTGAATAAATATTGAAAATTCACAATTTTTGGAATTAAATACCAAAAATCCAATCATCACTCAATTTGCATAATTTAACACTCAATTGCAAAAATTAACCACACCATTGCAATCGGCACAAAATTCCGGTCATTGGCTATTCCGGCCTAATTTCTGGAAAAATAATTAATAAATAATTAATTTCTAAATTTAATACGGACTCGGAAAATTAAACTAAATAATACAATTCCCGGACTCGGAAAATTATTAAATTAAACACCAATACGAGACTCGGAAAATTCCCGAACCCTCCTAGATAAATAATACAATTTAATTAGGCCTTAGCTAAACCATGCTAATCACCTAACATGCTCAATTAAGTAATTAAATCACTAATTTAATCTAACTGACCACCTAATTCCTAATTAAATAAATCTAAACACCCCTTAGCATCATTAGCCTATTAAGAAGAGTTTAGAGTATAAACTCAGGTGTATCGCGAAAACCGGTTCATCGCAATGATGACGTGACGGCAGCTAAAATCTTAATTTTCGGTGGTGTCGGCGAACTCTTGGACCGAGCCTAAAACGGGCCCAATAAATCTTAGCCCAAATCTGAGATTTGTTTCCAACTTGGGCTAGGCTTCACTTGATTCGTTGGCTGAATTCGTTAGGCTTTCGAGATTGGGCTTGATTGAAAATGGGCTTCAAATTACTGGGCTGATCTTGCTTTGAAGAAACTGTTGGGCCGAAGCTTGGGTCGAATTGGGGCTGAAATGGGCTGACTTCAATTTTGGCTTGCAGGGGAGTTGGGTTGTAGAGAGTTGGTCCGAAAACAGGCTGATCTCGTTGGCGTGGGCTACTCCTTGGCCTGTTGACGCGAGCTGAAGAATTGCAAAGGTTGAAGACGCATGAACGTGCTGGGCCGAAGACACGCACGATGGGAGCAGCTTCGGTGGAATATCTTGCGTGACTGAATGGACGAAGACATTAAAGCTGCTAGCGCTAAATCGTGGACTTCACTGGTGGAGGCGTGGATGAAGGCAGCTGCTTCGGTGGCTTCAAGTTTCGCTGGCAGCTGCAGTGTGAGGCATGCGGTCAACTGAACGAAAATCAGGTCAGTTTGTTGACCATGAAGACGCACTGGCAGCCAAGGAACGAATGGAGAGGAGACACGAGCTGGTGGAGATGCAGCTGGCGTCGTTGCTTGTGGAGGAGGTTGCTTGGTTCGTTGACTTAAGTTGGTTGGCCAGAAGACGCGTGGAGTCGAGGGCGGTTAGCAAAAGGGCTTCGGTTTGGTGGGTTGAAGTCAGTGTGGGGAGTTCGTTGGCTGACTGAACGTGGCAGCTTCTGGGAACAAATGAAAGCAAACGAAGAAGGAAAATACAGAAGCAGCTAGTAGAACTGAAGGGAGAAGAAAAATGAAGAATGGGTAGAGAGGGACGGTCGATGGAGAGGCAGCTAGGCAAGCGTGTTCAACAAGCTTGAAGGGGCTTAAAGTCAAACAATCTTATCTCTTCAATTAAAGGCTTTGTCCCCCCATTTCTTTCCAACACTATAAGTCCATAATAAATAAATTTTGATGCAAATAATGCACCCCACAACCAAAGCTCGAATTTCATCAATTAGGTCCAATTTCCTTACTCGATTGTCCAAATTGAGGTTTGATTTTGATGAAGAACAATCCCGTGCAAATTTTCTGCAAGTCCCTGACACTCGAAGGCTTGATTTAGAAGTCTCAATTTCCATCGACTTAGCCCATCTGAATTTTCGTTAATTTCCGCGACGTCCGAAACGATTTTCCGTAAAAATCTCGGAATCTCTAAAAAATCTTCGGAGTATGAGTCGATGTTCCTAAAATAGCTCGTGACACCACAGAACTTTCAATTTCTGAAATCAGGTTCAAATTCAGGGTTAATTTCAATCCGGCGCGCTTTTAGCATAACCTAGTCTACCGGGTCACTTTAGGAATTTTTGGTGCAATTGACCCGTGATTGATTTATCTCAAGTCACAATGTACATCTCCGACACATTGGCAACTCTCGGTTGTCGTGAAAATCTCGAGGTTTCAAATACGGACACCGGGTACTAAAACGATAGAAAAATCGGTCTAGTGCCGATCAACGAGTATTTTGCAATCAAGTGGAATCACCCACACTCTGATCATATATCTTAGTCGAATCGACCTATCTCTGGTCTCTGATCGATTTTGATAGTGCTGTAATAATCTCGGCAGATGGATACAATCGAGTAGTCGGTCCCGGTCGGGTCTCAGTACATTGCGTTTAGATTCGCCCAATAGTTTCAGATAGTCAGGTTATCTCATGAGTGGCCAACTCAGAGAATAACACTATAGACACATCGACGAAAAGCCCGATTTATTTAATCGAAAACAAATTAGAAAATTCAGGCTGTCACAGTTAATTACACTTAATGGTTAGTTTAGTGTTAATCCTAGTAAGTGTAACTAGTTAGTTATGATGGCTAGTTAGTTAGGTTAGTTTACCCTAGGTTAGTTTAGTTAACCATAGTTAGTTGACCATGGTTAGAGTAATTAACCATGATTAGTTTAATTAAGTTGGATTTATTTAATTATTTGTAATTTATTTAATTAATTATAATTAGCATAAATTATGACAGATTAGCCATTTAGTGAAATTTTACGTTGATTCTCGTGGTTGAATTTATATGTGGAATTGATTGCTTATATGTGCAATTGAGTGCTTGGTGATCGTTATGGATTGTTATTGCAAAGTTTGATTTTATGGGTATTTAATTAGTCGGTTTTTGACGCCATAATTTTATATACTATTTAAAATCGTGGAATTTTAAATTGGGAGTGTACTATGTTTAATGATTCGATTTAAATGCGTGACCACGCACGATTATTTTATTAAGATGATTTTTAATATGAAGGAAATTGGTCAGGTCCATTATTTGAGATTGAGGTATCTGAGTGCAAAGCACGGTATTCTTAGCCAAGTATATGCACGTGTGATCACCTAAATACCCTGATGCGTTTACGTGAGATGGTGAACCCATCCTGATGCGTTTACGCGGAACGATGCCATGCTCGATAGGGCGAGACGACGCCCGATTATGCCGAATGATCGCTGACTGTTGAGTTGGTCATGGCCGATGGGTCGTAATAACTGAAACACGCCTGCGTGGTTGTGATAGCTATGCCTGATTATGTGGCGAAATTGTGTGGCACTAAATGAGACGTGTCATAACGGTTTTATCTTATAATCGGGACCCATGTGATTGTTTACAAGATTAAATGAAGTGTTCCAGTTATTCAATACGTTTGTTATATGCATATGATATATGTGGCGCACTAATATGCATGGATGTGCCGATGCGAGGTAAGTTTGTGCGTAATGTCTATTTAGGCTGCCTCTTGGTGAATTTGCGTCCTAATCGGGGTTTAGGGTTTTGACTCACTGAGATTTATCTCACCCTGTCGTGGTTACCCATTTTTTAGGTCCGTAGTATGGAGAATCCGAAGCCTAAGGCAAAAGGGTCCGAAGTGTAGGTCGTCTGGTAGTTTCTTTTTGAAACAGACTTATGTTTATAGACCTGTAAGATAACTTGGCATGTATATAAAGTGTGGTTTGTGAAAAAGGCGTTCGCATGTTTTGACTATCCCTGTGTTGGTTGGTTGTCCGAGTGTTTATTTAATTTGTTTCCGCATGTGCTTAATTGAAAAATGAAAAGAAATGGTTGGTGATGCATCCTGGGAACGTCGCAATTCAATCGACCATCAAGGGATGTGTGTGTGCCCGAGATTTGGGGCGTGACAAGACGGATGGTTTTGCAAGTGACTTTTGTTTAAGCTTTTTCAGTGCGCTTTCTTCTGTTCCAATTGAATCGCTTATCCCATACTGCGATTCTACTCACTCACCATCATCAACATCAATTGATGAAAGTAATTTAAAGGTAAAATGCTCACAACTCACACAAGGTAGAGAAGATAAATAGGCTTGTAGATTTATTTCTCCTTAGCAAAAAATAATTACAAGACTCCCCTATTTATAGACTTATTACATGACCTTTACTCTTCCTAGTAGAAAAAAGCGAGTGTTCCGAATAAGATCTAAAAACTAACAAAACAATTACTATATTTCACCTTATCTCTAGAAACAATCATTACACTTAGAAATAGGAATAGACTCATTATAGATAATAACAAATAGACTCATTAAAGATAGCATTGCAATTATGACTCTTTTTCAATGACGGTACTAAATAGTTATCTATACTGATGAATTCGGTTTTATTTCTAACATTCCCCCTTAAACCAAATTCTCTTCCATCGATCATTCCAAGCAGGCTCTTGAACTTTCAGAAAGCATCAATCTTGAGAGGTTTGGTAAAAATGTTTGCTACTTGATCTCCCGTCTTCACATGCAACACTTCAACCTCATATTTAACCTGTTCTCGAATGAAGTGATATCGAACATCGATATGTTTGCTTCATTCATGAAAAACTGGATTTTTCGCCAATGCAATAGCAAAAACATTATCAACAAAAATCTCAGTTGTTCTCTTTTGCTCCATAAGAATATTCTTGAGTAGTCTTCTCAACCAAATTGCATGACAAACACATGACGATGTTGCTACATATTCAACTTCACATGTTGATAGAGTGACTGGATTGTTTCTTTGACTACTCGTGAAAGTAGTGTCACACAGGAAAAATACAAAGCCTGTAGTGCTCTTTCAATTGTTGATATCTCTACCATAATCACTATCCGGATAAGCTCTAAGTTGGAAGGATTCAGAGTAATAGTAGTGTAGGTCATGAGATGTAGTATCTTTGATGTACCGAAGTATTCTCTTTATAGCTTTAAGATGAAATAACTTTGGTTTCTCCATATATTGACTCACAATCCCAACACTATACATAATATCCAGTCTTGTGCATGTCAAATATCTCAAACTCCCAATCAAGCTTCTATAATATGTTGAGTCAACATCGACACCATCATCAAACTTTGAAAACTTGGTTCCGTACTCCATTGGTATATTGCTGGAGTACAATTCTTCATGTTGAATTTTTCAAGGATATTTTCTACATATCCTTTTTGGAGAATAAAAATCCCATCGGCGCTTTGCTTCACTTCAATCTCAAGGAAATAATTCATAAGACCATTATCGGTCATCTCGAATTCTTTCACCATCAATGCCTTAAAAGCATCAATCATCACCAAATTATTTCCAGTAAAAATAAGGTCATCGACATATAAACAGGTGAGTAGAACATCACATTTTTCTTGCTTCAAGTAGAGTGCATGCTCATATGGACATTGAGAAAATCCATTTGCCTTGAAATATGCATCGATTATGGAATTCCATGCTCTTGGCACTTGTTTAAATCCATATAGAGCTTTCTTCAACTTTAACACTTTGTCTTCATGACCTTTGACAACAAACCCCTCGGGTTGTTCAACATAAATCTCTTCTACAAGAATACCATTCAAAAATGTTGATTTGACATCCACTTGATAAATTCGTCAATCACTTTGAACGGTGATAGAAATAATCAATCTAATCGTTTCCATGCGATGACATGGGCAAAAACTTGATCATAATTGATTTCCGTTTTTTGCTTATACCCCCTCACGACTAATCTAACCTTGTATCTTGTCACTTCTCCTTTCTCATTCTTCTTGGCCTTGTACACCCATTTAACTCCAATCGATTTCTTATTCTTTGGTAGATTAACAAGCTCCCATGTTTGATTCTTCTCAATGGCATCAATTTCTTCATTCATGGCTTTTCTCCATTTTTCTTCTTTGGTCGTCTCATCATAGACAAGTGGTTCACAATTTGTAAGAAGACATACAAAGTGAAACTCATCGGTAGCATCATAAATGTCAGACAATCTCCTTGATCTTGGCACTAATGGTTCATCGACATCATTTGGAGAGGTAGGTGATGATAAACTTGAAGAAGATACTGGAGAAGAAGGTGTAGAATGATCTTTCAACTCCGTTTGATCGGTATCACCACGAGCTTTCACTTCTTCTTTTTTTTTTTATTGTCTTCCCATGACCCATCTTCATAAAACTTGACATCTTTGCTTATATACACTTTCAAAGTGTTAGGATCAAATAAATGGTAGGCTGTGGACGAGGAGTCATTTAATAAAGATGAGTTTTTTACTCATCTTCTAGCTTTGATCTTTTCTGGTTCGGGACATGAGCATAAGCAATGCTCTTGAAAATTCTAAAGTGTGAAACACTTGGTGTTCTCCCGGTCCACACTTCTTGTGGAGTTACGCCTTCAAGTCCGAATGTAAGACATCTATTTTGAAGATAGACTGCACACAAAATAGCTTTAGCCCAAAGCTTCTTGGGCAAATTTTTGCTCTTTAACATGCTTCGAACGATGTCAAGGATGGTTCTAACTTTTTTGTTCAACTACGCCATTTTGTTAAGGAGAATACAGAGCCATCAAGAAACGCTAAATACCATGATCATAATAGAATTTGTTGAATATGGCTGAGGTGAATTCTCCACCACGATTAGTTCTCATAGCTTTGATAAAATAGCCGCTCTCCTTTTCAACTAGGTTCTTGAATTGTTTCAATATATCAAACACTTCTGTCTTTTCTTTTAAAAAAATACATCCAAGTTTTTTGATTAAAATCATCAATAAAGATAACAAAATATCGATGATTACCATATGAGTGAGGAATGATTGGGCCACACAAATTAGAATGAATCAACTCGAGCGGCTCTTTGCTCAACAAGTCGCTTCCTTCGGAAAGCTACTTTTGGAATGCTTACCGATAACACACCATTCACATAATTGATTAGGATGATCAATATGTGGCAAGCCATAAACCATCTTCTTGCGAGAAAGCAAATTGAGTCTGCGAAAATTAAGATGGCCAAACCTCAAATGCCACAACCATGAAGGATCATCCATGCACGCCTGCCTTTAGACATCGAGACATATCATTCTTTATATTGAGAGTAAACTTGTTATTCTTTAACATCTTCATATTCACAATCAGTTTATTATTCCTATCTCTTAGCACAAGACTAAGATTTTTCATATGAACAGTATAACCTTTCTCCAAAAATTATCCCAAAGTCAAAATATTGCTTGACAATTTTGGGACATAATAAATATTATAAATAAACTGACGTGCACCATTCTTCAAGCGAATCAGAATTGTACCTTTGCCTTCGACAAGAATTTTGGAATTATCACCAAAAGAGACTTTTCCTTTAATTGTCTCATCTAACTCAATAAACATCTCATTTCTGCAGCACATGTGATTGTTTGCATTGGTATCCAGATACCACATATCAGTTTGACCACCTTCGTCTTCTTTGAACACCAATAATAAAACTTGATCGGCATCATTCACCAAATTCGTCTTTTCATCTGCTCTGTTATTCTCCTTGTTCCAGCAGTTAGAAGCATAATGGCCAAGTTTATTATAATGATAACATCGAAATTTAGATGTATTATACCATTGGCCTATCAAGTTCTTTCCTCTTCCATGAACACCTCTTTGATATTGGTATCTACCGTCACTTCAAGCAGCATCACCTCTGCTTCGTCCACGACCTCTTCCTTGAAAGTGACCTCGACCTCGACCACGATCACGATCATGATCTTGGTTTGTCCCGCGAGTTTGCACGAGATCTCTTCTTTACTCTTCTCAATTTGAGATGGTCAGCTGTGTTTGGAGAACTTCCTCGATCGATTCAATCTTTTTCCTTCTAAACCTTTCTTCACGTGCTTGTAATGAACCCATAACCTCATCAATCGTCATGGCATCCAAGTCTTTGGATTCTTTAATTGCAACAGCAATATGGTCGTACTTCTTGTCTAAGAACCAGAATTTTTTCTCAACAATATGGACATCGGAAACGTTTTCTTTATTTTTTTTTCCTCTGGTTGACGATCACCAAAACTCTTGTGAAATAATCAACAATAGATTCAGATTCTTTCATATGAATTACCTCGAATTCACCTCTCAAGGTTTGAAGGCGAATCTTCTAAACTTTTTGTACTTTTTGATGTGTGTTATGAAGAATCTCCCATGCCTCCTTTGCAGTAGCAGCATTCGAAACTTTTTCAAACATGAAATCATCTAAAGCTTGACATATGTTTGATAAGGCATATTGATCATTCGAATGAACCTGCTCCAAGGCATTCCTCTAGTTTTGGTTCAAGTTAGCTTCATCCTTTGGCTCATCATAGCTAGTGTTGATAAGTTCCCACACACCATAGGTTCCAAGTAGAGCTTTCATTCTAATGGCCCGGTTACCATAGTTGTCTTTGCTAAGATGAGGGTATTAAAGAGGAAGCCGATTTTTGTTGACGCTATGATCACAAATCGTAAGCTCTAATACCCCTTTGATGAAAGTAATTTAAAGGTGAAATGCTCACAACTCATACAAGGAAGAGAAGATAAATAGGCTGTAGATATATTTAACCTTAACAAAAAATAATTACAAGACTCCCTTATTTATAGACTTGTTACATGACCTTTACTCTTTCTAATAGAAAAAACCAGTGTTCCAAATAAGATCTAGAAATTAACATTCCGAATAAGATCTAGAAACTAACAAAACAATTATTGTATCTCACCTTATTTCTAGAAACAATCATTATCTCTAAAAATAATCACTACACCTAGAGATAGGAATAGACTCATTATAGATAATGACAAACCGACTCATTAAAGATAATGCTGCAATTATAACTCTTTTTCAATGACGGTACTGAACAATTATCTGTACCGATGAATTTGATTTAATTTCTAACATCAGCACCATGTCTGCAAATGCCCATCATAATGCAATAAATGCTTTGATAGCGAACACCCGATCGCCTAAAACCCAGTTGCATTCGACAAACTGTGACCGACAACGAGCCTAGGGACATCACATCCAGGATTGACTCGCCAATGGCCTTGGAGTTTGCTTCAATCTCTGTCACAACTCGTCCAATGCCATGTTCAGAGGCACCCCAATCTGCAGGGCAGGGAACTAGTAATGAGTCTGGCTATTTTCTTTTTTCCTTCCTAACACATTTTATTCTAAAGGAATCCAACAAAGTGGAAACTTCCCTAAATCAAAATTTGAGAAGACGGGAGTCAATTCCTAGATTGAAGATGCTCTACTATTCGAACAATGTAATATCTATAGACCCAAGAGAACTCCCAATGTGTTTTATGTCGGAAATTTGGGAATGTCTAACTTAGCTTTAACACATTCGTGGACTTGGAACAGTGAATGCGCAAATGATAAGAAATATGAAATTACTTGGATTTTAGACTTGCGAAGCTACTAAACGTAGAACAAACCAGAACTTTTACCGGCATTTGTGGAATGAGAGTTAATGTGGTGCCCGAGTGGCACCGGAACCAGCCCATGACGGTGAAAGCAGATGTTTACAGCTTTGGGATCGTACTGTTGGAAGTCATCTGTCGCCAGAGAAGTGCGGATTTGAACTTTCCGGAGAGCGAAGCCACCTTGGAAGACTGGGTTTGTGAATGCTTTCTGTTGAATACTCAACAGACTGATGTACATAATGCTGGGGTCAAGAAGTCCTACCGGAATGTCCTCGGTTTTGAGCAATATACGTACACATATTTTTCCATTAAAATAAATACACATGATCTTCATTTTTGTGTATAGCCTTAATTTAGCTACGAACGAAGGTCACTTTCCCATGCTATTCGAAGAATCTATGCAACATTCCTGCTATAATTAATAGACAGAGTTAAGCCGACAACAGTGGTGATGAACTAGAACTATCGTCTCAAAGTGCATGCTTCATTCAACTATCATTTCATTCTCTTCGGTCTTCACAATATATATATCTGGACTTCAGAACACATGTTTGCTTCTGCCATGATTTCTTCTTGGCCGAGGCTCGTGAGATCCAGATAGGCCGATTGTCTCTGTACTGATTATACTAATTATGTCATCAAAGCTTGTTTAGAAACCAACATGACAAATTCCAAACGGGTGTTTAAATATGGTCCATTTGTTCAAACATCAAAACTTATTATTTACTCGATAGTAAAACATGTTAGCTAACTTCTTTCTTGAAATGACTAATAGAATCTTATTCTTTATAAAGTGTTAAAAGATGTTAACACAAGTAGAAGGTCACACACATGAGTGCATGCACAAAAAGGAAAAGAGCAAACTAGGTGTATGGTTGAAAAATATCCCAAGTTCCTTTGTGGACTATGTCAAAAAGTTAGAGACAGCACCTCGGGATGCTCATATTGGGACGAGACATATCTTTGTTGTGATGGAACAACAGTAAATACAATCGATTTTTATTATTTTGTCTCCTGCCAATGAAGAAAAATCTTTGTATCTACCAAGGGATGAGTGACATAGTATTTATAGTTAAATTTCTAATTGAATTCTTCCACATGTCAATCATTCAATAGTGTATGTCTAACTTAGCTTTCACACCCGACGACGGACTCAATAAAAATCCATACAACTACTAACAAGTGATGAGAAACATGAACGTATTTTGAATAAGTCTTTGGAGAAAATTATGTTACCTCTATTATTTATCGACATTAGAGTAATATAAACCCCGTAGAATAATATTTTGGAAATCTGGACTTTTCTCATAACTGAGAAACATGACTTTATTGTCATATCTATTGACAATTATAATACACGGCTCACATTTCCTTTAAGCTTAACCTACTTGGTGATAGTAGTCAAGACATGGTGGTTAAAAGAAGCTTTCCAGTCTCAATTTGCTTTGGAAAATAAGAAGTCATGGAAACTTGTCATGCAGTTTGGAAATTTTATGAACTTACTGTTGAGAAAATTTTAATTGTTGATGATAATACAGGCAGTAGTTTATTGACTGTTGATGTTCTGATGCATGATAACAATCATTGTTCTTACGGTATTTGTCTCTATCATTGTTATTGTCGGGTTCAAAGTAAATATACCTTCAGAATATACATAAAAATCATAAAAAGGAAAGTTTAAGCAAATACTCAATTTTCCATCTAAAATTTCACCTTAAATGTGTTGTCAAGCATGTATGAGAAAGGAGAAGAAGAGAGAATGACGGAAAAAAGAATGTTATGAAGAGGAGAAAGTTGTTGAACAATATGTGATTTGGTCCTATTTATAGATAACCAAACAATACATCCATTAGGAATAGACACCTTATGGAAAGCATCACTTCTCTTCATATCAATAATAACTTATTCTCCTATCCAATTCAATCTTTTCTCTTAATTATATATAACAAACTATTTCAGTATTTACATGATTATGTTTTTCTCCATCCCCGAAAATTCGCCTAAACTATTTTGTTAATTGGTGGATTACAACTTGTGGTTACCAACCGCAAACAAACTTAATTAGATATAAATGTGAGTGTTATTCACCAATTAAAAGATGGATTAGAATTTTTTAACTCCTCAAGGTTGGGCAAGAATGGAAATACCAGGGATTTGAGTTTGCCATTGAGCTCAATGCATCAATCTAATGCCAAGCTACATTAAACGTTGTGTGCACTTTTGTCTTTATATTGTCCCTTTCTTTTAGTGTTTATTGTTTATTGCTTTTTTTTTTTTTGTTGGTCCTACTCCATTTATACTCTAATACTCAATCTCAAATTTTTGTCCTACCTTCTTATAGAGTATGAGAGTCAAAATCCACACTTGAAGCTAAATCGTCCCCACCCTAATCCTCCCCCGAAAATGTGAGGATTCAAACCTCCCACCCCCTCCCCTTCCCATGTGGAAAGGGTGAGCACTGGAGTAAATCCCAGTAATTTTGTTTATTGCTTGTTAAAATGGACCCCTTTGGTCGGTTTTTATAAACACGTCCCATTCTAATGACAAATATAAGTCCATTTGAAGCGATCAAATGTCAAGACCTTGAAGTGCCCTATTGATGTCATCAAAATTTTATTTGAACATCCTCCATTTATTTGAACATGAAATCTTACTATTATCGCATTTTACTTGTGACATCCTGAATTTCAATCATGTCTCGATTAAATGAAATGGGCTTTTTGTTGACATCCCTATGGTCCTTTTTTTCTCAGAGTTGATCACTCTCGAGCTAACTGATCTATCAAGTGAAGCCGTTAAGGGATATAAACGCGACAGACTTGAGAATTCGATTAGAAATCGACTGCTCGATCGTGATAATCGGCAAGGGTCAATACGGCACCATTACAATCGATTAGTGATTGGAGATAGGTCTATTCGACAGAAGCACGTAATTAAATTGTGGGTGATTCCACCCGATTGCGAAATTCGCATCGAATGGCACTAACCCAATTTTCTGTCAATTTTGTACTTGGAACCTGTAATTGAAACCTTAAGATTTTTACGACAACCGAGAGTTGCCGACGAGTTGAAGATGCACAAACGTGGATTGAAAATTATCAACCACAAGTCAAATGCGATAAAATCCCTAAAAGCTACCTGGTAGGTTAGGTCGCACTAAAATCGCGTCCGGTTGATTTTAACCACGAAATTGAACTCGGTTTCGGGAATTGAACGTTCAAGCGTATCACGATTTATTTTTAGGACATCGTCTCATATTTCGGAGAAATTCCGTCGAGCCCGGAATTTTGGCGGAAAAATCAAAATTGGCAAATTAAAAATCAAGAATTCGTATGGGTTGCTTTGGTGTGAATTTTAGCCACCAAATTGGTTTGTTTGTGAGGAGATGAGAGCTAAATTGCCATTGGAGGGTCCCTAGACTTTGTGGGTAGAATTAAGGGACCTCTTAGCCTTCAAATTGGATTAATTGGTGGGGAATGGGATGGATATTGAAGAGGAAATTCGTATGGCTGCTGCATGGGCATTTTTTGGCTGCCCATTTGGCTTGTTGGTGAAGTTTTGGGAGGGAATTTGCTAGTGGATGATGCTTGGACTTTGGGGGCTTGTTCATCATCACCTTGATATTTTGCAAGCCATGGGATTGGCTCAAACTTTGACTTTCTTTCCACTTGTCCCCCCTCCCATGTGTGAAACCCCTTGGCCAAACACTCCCTCGTAGCAACTTCTTCTTCCTTAAATCTTCCTCTTCTTCCATTGTTGTTGTTGCCACCCCCTACACCGAACCACTTCGCCAACCATCACCCTCACGCCTCCTCCTCCATGACCGCACCGCCCGTTCGTCCTACTCCAGCCCATGTCCACTAGCACCAAGCGGACTGTCTGCCGATCTCCAGCCGTCCCCGCGCTCGACTAGCTCCGCCGTTGCTGCCTCCAGCCGGCCTTGTCCAACCGGCCGCCTCACCGCCTCAGCCGGCAATCAGCTTGATCTAGCCCACCAAGCCAAGCTCGACCAACCCCTCGGTCCGGTCCGACCAACCCCTCGGTTCGGTCCAACCCGTCCAGCCCAGCTCAACCCCCTCTAGAGTAGAACCGAGCAACCCAACCGTGAGCCTTGTGGGATTTTTCAACCTCGGTCGGCCCTCCGTTGGAGACGCCATAAGCTTGGGTCTTGGCCATCGTCACGCCGCCATCGCCGTGGACCCGTTATCTCAATAATTCGGTGAGTTAACATCCTAATCTATGATTAGGGGGTTAATTAAACTTAGTTAGATTAGTTTAAGGTTAATTAGGATTAGGGGATTTAGTTAGTGTAACTAGATTAGTTAGGATTAGTTAGGCCAACTAGTAGTTAGGTGGTTAGTTAGGTTATTTAGTTAGCCTAATTAGATTAATTAGTTAGTCTAGTTAGGTTAGTTTAATTAGTTTAATTAGATTGGTCCGGTTAGGTTATTTAATTTAATTAAGTGTTTTAGTTTAAATAATTTACAATTTATTTAATTAATTGTAATTTATTTAATTAATTATAATTAGCGTAAATTGTACCGGAATAGTTGGTTAGTAGAATTTTACGCTGATCGTCGTGGTTGAATTGATTTGTGAAATTGATTGCTAAATTATGCAATTGGATGCTTGGTGATGATTTTTTATTATTATTACAAAAATTGATTTTATGGGTATTTAATTAGAAAATACCGAGTGTCGGGTTTTGACACGAAAATTGTTTATGTACTATATAAAATCATGGAATTTAAAATGGGAGAGTACTGTCTTTATGGACTGATTTAAATGTGTGACCACACACAATTATTTATCGGGTATTTTTAATATGAAGAAAATTGGCCAAGTCCATTATTTGAAATGGAAGTATTTGAGTGCAAAGCACGATGTTCTTGACCGAGTATGGATGTGCGTATGGTCATTATCAGAACCTGTCCTGATGAATTTATGCGGGACGATGCTTGATTAAGTTTATATGCCCTTGACAACGGATGTCGGTCATAGTGGAGGTTGGGCCGATACTCCTTCGGGAATGCCATTTAGATGTAGACGTTGCCGTGCCTGATGAAGCGGGACGACACCCGGTTATGCCGGATGGCCGCCGACTATTGAGTTGGCCATAACTATTGGGTCGTAAATAATTGAGACACAATTGAGTGATTGAGATAGTCGTGCCTAATTAGGGGACGAAATTGTGTGGCACGGAATGGGACTTGTCATAACAATTTGGCCTTATAATCGGGACCCCTGTAATTGATTGATATATAAAGGTGAGGTGTTCCAGTTATTGAATACATGTATTGTATGCATATGAGATATGAGATGTACTAATGTGTAGGGAGGTGCTGAGGCGAGGTAAGTCCTATATGATGCATGTTTAGGCTGCCTCTAGGTGAATCCTCATCCTAATCGGGGTTTAGGGTATAGACTCGCTGAGACTTTGTCTCACCCCATCGTGGTTTAAAATTTTACAGGTCCTTAAATGGAGGTTTGACACGTCCGTTTTGGGTGGCCGCGAGAGGCGGAGACCGAGCGTACCCTTTTCCCCATCCACGGGACCCCCTGGACTCGTGAGCTCGTAGTGACCACCATTTGGGTCGATGAGGGCCTACCTCAATTGGTACCTCATCGCTTCAAAGCGTGGTTCCGTAATGGGCCTAATGGGGTTCGGGAGGGCCCCTTGGAGGGTTTTGACGGACCTGCCATCGATACTGAGTATGAGGAGGTACTTGACCCCGTCGTGGATGTCGATATTTTGGAAGATATCGCGGTGAACTCGGGGCCCGAGGCTAAAGGGCCTGGTGTAGAGGTAGCTGATCCCTTGGACATCAACATCTTAGACGGTGTTGTAGTAGACCCGGATCCCGAGTAGGTAGGGTCCGGGGTAGGGTTAGCTCGGTAGCTTCTTTTGGATCTAGACTCTTGTATATAAATCGATATGTGTATAAGGTATGTTTTATGAAAATGGTGTTAGCATGTTTTACTATCCCATGTGTTTGATTGTTGTCTGGGGTTTATTAGTTCACTTTTGCATGTGCATAAAATGAATGGGTCGACGACGCATCCTGGGTGTGGCTCGAAAGGTCGTAATAATTGGAACACGCCTGAATGGTTGTTCTATTGCACTTGATTATGAGGCAAAATTGTTTGGTATGGTATGGGACGTGTCAAAACGATTTTACCTTATAATCAAGACTTGTGTGAGTGCTTGGAGAATGAGTATTTTGTGTTCCGATTGTTGTTTATGCTTATTATATTGATAATGGCATATGTGATGCGCTAATATATAGGGACGTGTCAAGGTGAGGTGAGTTTGTTTGTGGTGCATGTTTAGGATGCCTTTGGACGAATTTGCGTCCTAATTGGGGTTTAGGTTGTTGACTCGCTGAGATTTATCTCACCCCGTCATGGTTAAACTTTTTGAGGGCCGTATCATGGAGATCTGCTGAGTGCAAATTTGGTGGGCGCGAGATGCGACACCTTTTGGCTGGCCCTGTCGTTAGTGAAGTTTAGGTTAACCCTAGTCCCTGAAGGTTTTTGAGAGGGTCGATAGAAAGTGGCCGTGGAAAGGCTTGTAAGAATTAAACTTCCTAGGGTTAGCAGTTGATAAATGAATATGTTATTTTCGGCAATGGTTGTCGTGTTTGTTGGTCGGAGGTTTATTTAATTCGCTTCCGCATACGTTGAATTGAAATATAAAAAGAATGGGTCGGCGACGTGTCTTGGGACGTCGCATTTTTAATCGACCATCGAGGGATGTTCATGTGCTCAGGGTTCGAGGTGTGACATTCCCGTCCGAAGTGCTATCAGAGCCTGGTCAATGTCTGTGGTGATAAGGTGTGATGGGTTTTTAGATAGTTAGCTAGAAAAGACATTTTCCTTATGCTGATGCTTGTGATTGATTGATTAATTATTTTGTGTGGGTTGCTCAGATTGCTAATTCTGTGTTAGAATTGGAAAGCATGTTTCTGTAAAGATTCTGCAAGATGAGCGATCCTAATTGGAGAACTCCTCGAAAGAGGGCAATTTCGACTGGTACTTGGGGTAGGACGCCAACTCGGATTGATACTCGAGGTAGAGCACTGGCTTAGGCTAGCATGAGGGAAAGAGTACCGCCTTAGGCTGGTACTAGGGGAGGAGCACTAGGTGATCCTATGATAGATGGGATCATTCAGGCACTAGAGACTTTGGGGAATATGATGGGTCAGCAGGCTCAGAATCAAGTTGGTGCTACTATCGCCGCTACTACTATCGCCAATGCCGTTACTGCTATTGCCGCTGCACCTGCTGAAGTCCAATAAGGAATTGGGAATGGGGAACGACTGGTGATAAATTGGTGGAGCAGTTCCTGAAGCTAAATCCGCCAAGGTTCACTGAAGTAGGCGATCTTGAGGCTACAACCCTCTGGATTTGAGAGCTAGAGAAGGTTTTCACATTGCTTAGGTGCTCTGCAGAAGACAAGGTAGTCCTGGCGGTCTACCAATTGCAAGGGAACGCGAGCACTTGGTGGGAAGCCACCAAAGGGAAAGTGTTTCCCAAAGGTACTGTTTCGGAGTGGAATGCCTTCTAGAGGTCTTCTATGGGAAGTACTTCTTAGACTACGCGAGAGAGCAAAAAATGGCCGAGTTTCAACGTCTCCATCAAAATCAGATGTTAGTGGATCAATATGAGGCAAAGTTTGCTAAGTTGTCCAAATATGCACCGAAGCTGATTGAGGACCCAGTGGATAGGGTGAGGAGGTTTAGAGACGGTGTGAGACCAGAGATTAAGGATTCGTCGGTGCCGCTGAATCTTAAAGATTACAATGAGTTGTATGAGAGGGTCCAGCTGATAGAGAGGAACTTGAACGAGCGAGCCGTCACATCTGGGTCGCGATTTGTGCCCAACAGAGATAGTAATTGGTTCGAGAAAAGACCGTTGATAAGAGGAAGGTATTCCATTCCTCTAAACCAAAATGATGGGATTGGAAAGCTGGCACCCAACCTGAACGGCTTGTGCCACTTCTGTAGAAGGAAACACGGACCAATCTCGTGTCCTAGTATAACGGGAGCATGTTACGGATGTGGTCAGCACGGCCACCGGGTGAAGGACTATCCGCACAAGCCTAGGGGAGCACAAGTGCCACTGCCGCCGATAGGATGATCAAGAGGGAGTGTGTTGTAAAACGCACAGCAGGGTATTTTGAATAGGCCTCCAGTGCAGGGAAGGGTGTATGCTGTCACCCGAAGGGAGGCAAAGGACTCACAAGATGTGCTTACAGGAACGGTCTCGCTGAACGACCATGCTGCTTATGCTTTATTTGATCCTGGGGCTACACATTCATTTAATGCTAAGCAGTACATTAAGTTAGTAGGATTGAGTCCAGAACTGTTGGGAACAATCATCAGTATATCCACCCCTTTAAAGGATAAAGTGTTGTCTGCGATAGGGTGTCCTGGTTGCAAGTTAGTGATTAGTGAGCGAGAGGAAATAATAGATTTGATTGTGCTAGCCATGTTTGATTTTGATGTGATCATTGGCATGGATTGACTCACCAAGCAACGAGCTACTGTAGACTGTTATCATAAAATGATTCAGTTTAACCCATTAGCGGGTGAAAGTTTCGAGTTTATTAGAAGTCGATGAGGACCCTCGATTACCTTAATCTCATCGCTTGAGGCAACCCGTTCGTTAGAGGTGGGTTGCCAAGGTTATTTGGCAACTGTGGTTGATACGTCAGTTAAGGAGCCAGGAATGGACGACATCGCTGTACGAAAGGACTTTGCATTAGACAGATATGTTGAATTGTACGTGCGACAGATGGTTCGTCTTCATGGAGTGCCAGTGACGATCACATAAGATCGAGACCCAAAATTTATGACAGCTTTTTGGAAAAGTTTACAAACTGCCTTGGGAACGAAGCTGTAGTACAGCACGACTTATCATCCATAGACGGATGGTCAATCTGAGAGGATGATTCAAACCCTCGAGGACATGCTGCAAACTTGCATATTGGACTTCAAAGGAAGCTGGGAGGAATAATTTCACCTAGTTGAGTTCGCCTACAACAATAGCTATCAGCAAAGTATTAAGATGGCACCATTTGAAGCGTTGTATCACAAGGCCTACAGGACTCTTGTTTGTTGGGATGAAGTTGGAGAACGTAATGTGACAGCCTGAATTTTCAGAATTTGTTTTCGATTAAATAAATCGGGCTTTTCGTCGACGCGTCTATAGTGTTATTCTCTAAGTTGGCCACTCACAAGATAACTGGTCTATCTGGGGAATCAATTAAGGAATCTAAATGCAATGGACTTGAGAATTCGAACAGGAATCGACTGCTCGACCGTGTCGGTCTACAAGGGTCATTGCGGCATTGTCAGAATCGATCAGAAATCAAAGATAGGTCGATTTGGCTGAGATATGTAATCAAAATGTGGGTAATTCCACTTGATTTCAAAATTCTCACCGATCGGCACTAAATTAATTTTCTGACGTTTTGGGTACCTTGTGTCCGTATTTGAAATCTTGAGATTTTCACGACAACCGAGAGTCGCCAATGTGTCGAAGATGCACTATGTGACTCGAGATAAATCGATCACGGGTCAATTGCACCAAAAATTCCTAAAAGTGACCCGGTAGACTAAGTCACGCTAAAAGCGCGCCAGATTGAAATTAACCGTGAATTTGAACCCGATTTGACAAATTGAAAGTTATGTGGTGTCACGAGCTATTTTAGGAACGTCGACTCATCCTCCGAGAAATTTTTAGAGATTCCGAGATTTTTATGGAAATCCGATTCGGATGCCGCAGAAAATAAACAGAAATTCGGATTGGCCAAATTGAAGAGATTTTTGACTTGCAAGCTGAGCTATTTAACGAGGGGCGCTTGTAGAAATTCCACGGGCTTTATCTTCATTCAAAGTGGACGTCGATTTGAGAATTTTTCGAAGAAATTGGAGTTGAAAATAAGTGAAATTCGAATTTAGGGTTTGAGGGCTGAATTTTGGCAACAATTGGATTATTGGTGGAAATTAAACAAGAAAGTAATAGGGGGAACACTGGGATATTTATGCAAGCCAAAGGGGGGCCAAGCATTCAATGCATTGGATGAGGCTTGTAGACTTTTCATTTTTTTTCTTTCTTCCAAGATATCGAGCATCCCATCATCTGTGGACTTCCATCTTCTTCACAAAAGGACCAATCCCCTCAATTTTTTTGACTGGGCGTGCATTTCTCTCAAGCCACAGCCCACACCTCCATCCTCCTTGCTGCCATCTTGTCTTCTTCGGTTAAGATTCTCTAGGAGCAGGCCACGACGTTGACCGAATCCAGTTGCCACATGCCCGAAGACAACCTCAACGAATCGACTTCAACATCCACCGAAGCCTCAAGCTGCCGCGCGTCCTTCTTCTCCGCCAGCTCGTGTCTTCCGTTTGACCGCTCCTCCACGCGTCCAGCAGTATTTGAGTCAACCCATCGAAGAAGCCCGCTGAAGTCAGTCCCTCGGATACCATCTCCACGGATGTTCTTCACCAGCTCGTCAGTCACGCCGCCCTCAGCCCACGAATCCTCCTCTGCACGCCAGCTGGTTCCCTACTCCATCTTTCGTTTGTGTCTTCGCCAACGGCACCTTCAGCTCGACGCTAGCAAAGCGAGCCAAGATCGGCCCAACTTCTCCAACAAAAAGCCAGCGAAGCCCATTTCAGCATAAATTCAGGCCTAGTAGAAGCCCACTCAGTCAGCCCATCTTCAATTGCATTTCAACGAAGCCCGTGTCTTCATCCTAATTCCATTGCAAGCTTAAGGCCCACTTGAACTCAAGCCCAGTCCAATTTCAAAAACAAATCTCGGATTTGGGTTGAGATTTGTTGGGCCCGTTTTAGGCCCGGTCCGAGTGTTCGTCGACGCCGCTGGAAATTTGGATTTTGGCCGCCATCGCGTCGTCGTCGCGGTGAACCGATTTTCACGATACACCGGTGAGTTTATTCTCTAAACTCTTCTTAGTAGGCTTTGATGCTAAGTGGTGTTTAGATTTATTTAATTAGGGATTAGGTGGTTAGTTAGATTAAATTAATGATTTAATTATTTAATTGAGCATGTTAGGTGGTTAGCATGGTTGAGCTAAGGCCTATTTAAATTGTGCTATTTATCTAGAAGTGTTCGGGAATTTTTCCGGGTTCGTATTGGTACTTAATTTAATAATTTTTGCCTAGGTTAGTATTTTTAGAAATTGAATTGAATTAATTATTTAATTTTCGAAATTAATTATTTATTAATTATTTTTCGAAAATTACGCGGAACGACGGTGACCGGAATTTTGTGCCGATTGCAATGGTGTGGTTAGTTTATGCAATTGAGTGTTAAATTATGCAAATTGAGTGATGATTGGATTTTTGGTATTTAATTCCAAAAATTATGAATTTCCAATATTTACTTAGAAAATCCCGAGTGTCGGATTTTAACACCGAAAATGGTTTTATATAATATATAAAATAGTGGGATTTTAAAAAGGAAGAATATCAATTTTTCTGGGTTGAGTTGACCGTGTACCCACACACGACTATTTTCATGAGTATTTCTAATACGAAGAAAAATGCCAAGTTCACCATTTTAATTGAAGCATTTGAGTGCAATGCACGGTGCCCTGAGCCATACTTGAGTGATTGTGTGATGATTAAGAGAAATCGTCCTAGGTTGTTGAGCTGGACATTACACCTATATGGGATACCTCTTGTCAAAGAGAAGCCGGTCGCAGTAGATTCTGGACCCTATGCTCCTTCGGAAAAGCCATCGATGAAGTGATGTGCCGTGCTCAATGGGGTGAGACCAAGCCTGGCAATGCCAGAAGATCGCCGAACTAAGAGTAGGTCGTGCTATATGCTGAGATCAAAACTAGGAATGCATGATGAATTGAGTATTGTGTTCCAATTAATTGAGCTTGAGTGATGCTCTGATTTGTGATATGAACTATCTTTGACCCGCAAGGTGGGCGAGATGAGGTAAGTCTCCTTGATTTTGTGATTGCCTGCTTAGGACGCTTCTTAGCGTCTTTCCCTCCTAGCTGAAGTTTAGAGCTTAGACTTGCTGAGACATTGTCTCACTAGTTATTGTATAACCACTTTCAGGGTCATCGAGTGGTGGACGTGGAGCAGAGAGGAGGTGATCTGAAGTATGGGTCGGTTATGACCACTTCTTGTGGAGAATAGTCTTTTGTAGTCCTTTGACCATAGACTCTTGTACTTGACTTGGCATATGTTTATAAAGGCATGTTTGTTTGTGAAATTATTATTCTGATTTTCTGTCCCGAGATGGTTACTGTCAGGGGATTCTTTTTCGCTTCTGCATGTGCAATAAAGTAAAAGGGTCGGCAACTAGTCCTGGGAAGTCGCAAAATTTTATCAACCATAGAGAGATGGGTACGCGCTCGGGATTCAGGGCATGACATCCCATTTTTATGGTATCAGAGTGAAGTTGTGTTCGGAGTGATAAAGTGCGATGGGTTCTTGGGATAGTTAGTAGGAAAGGCCTTTATTTTATGCTGATGCATGTGATTGATAGTTGTTTGGTAAATTGGTTGTGGTGATAGTTTCTAATTCGGTGTGGAATTGGAAACAGGTTTTGTAGAAGAGCTACAACATGAGTGATCAGGAGTCGAGGACTCCTAGGCAGAGGACCTTATCCTTAGTGACTCAGGCGAGGACGCCAATGAGAGGCAATGCTCGAGGTGGCCGAGGTAGAGCGTAGGCTGAGGCCAGCGCAAGTGGTGCAGCACCGCCGCTAGTTCCATCGGTTGGTACTGGAGTAGCAGCCCTTGGTGATCCGAGATTGGATGGGATCATGCAAGCGCTCCAGACGATTGGAAATCTAATGGGGCAGCAGACTTAGAATCAAGCTGCCGCAGCCGCTGCCGCACCTGCTGAAGTTCCACAGGGGAACGAGAGACCTATTCACAAGCTTGTTGAGCAGTTCCTGAAATTACAACCGTCAAAGTTCACCGGGACAGGAGATCCTGAGGTTGCAACCTGTTGGATTGAAGAATTGGAGAAAGCGTTTACACTGCTGAGGTGCAATGAAGAAGAAAAGGTCACCCTTGCAGTATATCAATTGCAAGGGGTTGCAAGTACTTGGTGGAGAGCCACTAGAGAAGAGGTTTTCCCAGAAGGTGTGGTTCCGGTATGGAACACCTTCATAAGAGTGTTCAACGGCAAATACTTCTCTAACTGTGCCAAGCAATTGAAGATGGCGGAATTCTTGCGCCTTTGTCAGGGTCTAATGACTGTGGACCAATATGAGGCAAAGTTCGTCGAGCTTTCACAGTACGCCCCGAGATTGATTGCAGATCCTGAGGAGAAGGTAATGAGGTTTTTGGATGGCCTCCGACCAGAGTTGAAAAATCCATTGGTGCCTTTGGATATAAAGAATTACAACAAGCTATACGGACGAGCCCAGCTGATCGAAAAGAACCTGAATGAACAAGCCGCCGCTTCTGGGTCGCGGTTTGGCTTTAACCAGGATATGAATAGGTTTAGGAAGAAACCTATGCTTGAAGGAAGGTATCCCATTTCGCCCAACAGGAAGGGTGGAATAGGAAAGTCTGCATAGAGACAGAATGATGTGTGTCGCTTCTGTGGAAGACGACATGGGTCGGCCTCGTGCCACTCTAGGCCGAGTGCATGTTTTGAGTCTGGCAAGCAAGGTCACTTGGCCAGAAATTGTCCCAGAAGACCGATAAGACCGCCGCAATTGCCACCACCGCCATAGATGAATCAGAACTGAGGACTTCTGCCACCAAATGCACAACAAAGTGGACTACTCAGACCTCCAGTGCAAGGAATGACCTATGTTATCACAAGAGGACAAGCGAAGGATGCGCCTAATGTGATTGCAGGTACTGTTTCACTGAACAACAACGCTGCTTATGCTTTATTTGACCCTGGTGCAACGCATTCATTTATAGCTGAGCAGTATGTTAAGCTGGTAGGATTGATTCCTGAATTGTTGAAATCAGTGGTCAGTATATCGACACCATTAAAGGATAATGTGTTAGTTACAGTGGGTTGTCCTGGTTGCACGTTAGCGATTGGTGGGCGAGAGGGGAATATAGACTTGATAGTCCTAGCCATGTATGATTTTGACCTGATAATTGGCCTGGACTAGCTCACCAAGCAACGAGCTAAGCTAGACTGTTATCGCAAGGCGATCTAGTTTAACCCGATAGAGGGTGAGAGTTTCGAGTTTATTGGGAGTCGAGGAAGGCCCTCGATTACTCTAATCTCGTCTCTTGAGGCAACCCGGTTGTTAGATGAGGGTTGTCAAGGTTATCTGGCAATTGTCATGGATACGACAGTTGAGGAGCTGAAGATCGAGGACATAGCAGTGGTTCAAGAATTTCCAGATGTGTTCTCGAAAGAATTGCCAGGTTTGTCGCCAGAAAGAGAAATCGAGTTTGTGATTGAGTTAGCCCCCAGGACAGAGCCTATCTCTAAGGCTCCTTACCGGATGGCTTTATTAGAATTGAAAGAACTGAAGGTGCAAATGTAAGAGTTATTGGATAAGGGATTCATACGTCCTAATGCATCACCTTGGGGAGCACCGGTTCTATTTGTGAAGAAGAAGAATGGATCGTTGTGCCTGTGCATTGACTATCGGCAACTCAATCAGGTGACGATCAAGAACAAGTATCCACTACCGAGAATAGATGACTTGTTTGATCAATTACAAGGAGTGTCGATATTTTCAAAGATCGACCTGAGGACGGGATATCATCAGCTGAAGATCAGAAAGGAGGACATTCCTAAGTCAGCGTTTCGTACTCGGTACGGCCATTATGAATTTACGGTCATGCCATTTGGATTGATGAATGCTCCAGTTGCTTTTATGGATCTGATGAACCGAGTGTTCAAAGAATACTTGGATCAATTCGTGATCGTGTTCATCGATGACATCCTAGTGTATTTGAGAAGTCCAAATGAGCATGAAGGACATTTGAGGTTGGTACTGCAGACTCTAAGGACTCATGAGCTGTATGCTAAGTTCAGCAAGTGCGAGTTTTGGTTGACTCGTGTTGCTTTTCTAGGTCACGTGATCTCAGGAGTAGGAATCTTCGTAGACCTGAGCAAGATTGAAGCAGTTATCAACTAGTCGAGACCGACAACAGTGACAGAGATCAGAAGTTTTCTGGGTTTAGCAGGATATTACAGAAGGTTTGTAGAAGGGTTTTCAGCCTTAGCATCGCTTATGACTCGACTGTTAAAGAAGGAAGAGAAGTTCATATGGACATATAAGTGCGAGCGTAGTTTCCAGGAGCTTAAAGAAAAGCTAACTACTGCACCTGTGCTGACCATACCATCTGGTCCTGGAGGATACGAGATCTACAGTGATGCGTCATTCAGAGGATTGGGTTGCGTGTTGATGCAACATGGTAAAGTTGTTGCATACGTGTCCCGTCAGTTGAGACCCCATGAACAGAATTACCCGACGCATGACTTAGAACTCGCAGCAATTATTTTTGCCCTGAAGATTTGGAGACATTATTTGTGCGGAGAAAGATTCCAGATCTTCACTGACCATCAAAGTCTCAAGTATATTCTCTCAGAAGGAGTTGAATATGAGACAGCGTCGCTGGATGGAACTCCTAAAGGACTATGATTGTGATATTCTGTATCACCTAGGAAAGGCAAACAAAGTCATAGATGCACTAAGTAGGAAGTCTTCAATTGCTCATATAGCGATGAAGGAGTGGAACTTAATCGAGAGAGCTCGAGATTCGGTTTTCAAATTTGAGGTAGGCCACCTTTCAAACCTTATGGCCACCCTCAGAATTGAGCTGGAAGTGCAGATAAGAATTAAAACACTTCAGCCGATAAAATCCGGATATTCAGAAAATCCTGCAAGAGGATACCGAGAAGAGGAAGACTGACTTTCAGATTTCTGAGGACGGAACCCTAAGGTTCCGAGGATGATTGGTTGTGCCTGACGATGTAGAGCTTAAAGAGGAGATTTTGTCAGAGGCACATCGTAGCAGTTACAGCATTCATCCTGGTAGTACAAAGATGTATCAGAATTTGCGTCAACACTACTAGTGGTCAGGTATGAAGGCGGATATCGCCAAACATGTCGCCAAGTGTTTGACATGTCAACAAGTGAAGGCATAGCATTGTAAGCCGGGAGGATTTCTGCAACCTCTTGCGATCCCATAATGGAAATTGGAACATATCACAATGGATTTTGTGACGGACTTACCAAGAAGTCAGAGAGGTAATGACTCTATTTGGGTAGTGGTCGACAGACTGACAAAGTCGGCTCACTTCATTGCAATTCGAAAGGACCTCAGTTTGGATAGACACGCAAATTTGTATGTACGTCAAGTTGTTCGACTGCATGGAGTGCCGGTGACGATTACATCAGACCGAGACCCGAGATTTATAGCTACATTTTGGAAAATTCTGTAGAGTGCTTTAGGAACGAAGCTGCAGTATAATACGGCATATCATTCTCAAACAGATGGCCAGTCTGAGAGGACGATTCAAACCCTCGAAGACATGCTACGAGCTTGCGTGTTGGATTTCAAGGGAAGTTGGGGGGAACAACTTCACCTTGTCGAGTTTGCCTACAACAACAATTGCCAACAGAGTATTCAAATGGCTCCTTTCGAAGCATTGTATGGCAGAGCGTGCAGAACACCGGTATGTTGGGATGAAGTCGGAGAACGGAAAATTACAGGCCCAGAGTTGGTTCAGCAGTCAGTAGATGCAGTTGCCGTTATCAGGGACATATTAAAGACTGCTTAGAGCCGCCAGAAAAGTTATGCAGATAAACGTCGGAGACCATTGGAATTTCAAGTTGGTGATCGCGTTTTTCTGAAAGTGTCACCAATGAGAGGTACTTCACATTTTGGCAAGAAAGGAAAACTGAGTCCGAGGTACATAGGTCCATTTGAGATTCTTGAAAGAATCAAGATCCTAGCGTATCGTCTTGAATTACCGCCAAGGTTGGCACAAGTGCATGATGTCTTTCACGTGTCGATGTTAAGGAAGTATGAGCCTGACCTGACCCACGTGCTCAATTTTGAAGAATTGGACGTGGACGACAGAGTGTCGTACGTTGAAAGCCCGGTTTAGATTGTGGACCGTAAGGAGCAGGTCCTGCATACCTGGGAAACCGAGGAATCGAAGTGGTCAAAGTGGTTTGGCAACACCACGGCACAGAAGGAGCAACCTGGGAAACCGAGGAATCGATGAGACGACTGTACCCCCACCTTTTTGCTTAAGGATTGTAATAGGTTTAAATTTCGAGGACGAAATTTTTATAAGAGGGGAAGAGTTGTGACAGCCTGAATTTTCAGAATTTGTTTTCAATTAAATAAATTGGGCTTTTCGTCGACGCGTCTATAGTGCTATTCTCTGAGTTGGCCACTCACGAGATAATTGGTCTATCTGGGGAATCAATTAAGGAATCTAAATTCAATGGACTTGATCATTTGAACAGGAATCGACTGCTTGACCATGTCGGTCTACAAGGGTCATTGCGGCACTATCAAAATCGATCGAAATCAAAGATATGTCGATTTGCCTGAGATATGTAATTAGAATATGGGTGATTCCACTTGATTTCAAAATTCTCATCGATTGGCACTAAATTGATTTTTTGACATTTTGAGTACCTTGTGTCCGTATTTGAAACCTTGAGATTTTCATGACAACCGAGAGTCGCCAATGTGTCGAGATGCACTATGTAACTCGAGATAAATCGATCACGGGTCAATTGCACCAAAAATTCCTAAAAGTGACCCGGTAGACTTAAGTCACGCTAAAAGCGCGCCAGATTGAAATTAACCGTGAAATTGAACCCGATTTGACGAATTGAAAGTTATGTGGTGTCACGAGCTATTTTAGGAACGTCGACTCATCCTCCGAGAAATTTTCAAAGATTCCGAGATTTTTACGGAAATCCGATTCGGACGCCACGGAAAATAAACGAAAATTCGGATTGGCCAAATTTAAGAGATTTTTGACTTGCAAGCTGAGCTATTTAACGATGGGTGCTTGTAGAAATTCCACGGGCTTTATCTTCATTCAAATTGGACGTCGATTAGAGAATTTTTCGAAGAAATTGGAGTTGAAAATAAGTGAAATTCGAATTTAGGGTTTGAGGGCTGAATTTTGGCAACAAATTGGATTATTGGTGGAAATTAAACAAGAAAGTAATAGGGGGAACATTGGGATATTTATGCAAGCCAAAGGGGGGCCAAGCATTCAATGCATTGGATGAGGCTTGTAGACTTTTCATTTTTTTTCTTTCTTCCAAGATATCGGGCATCCCATCATCTGCGGACTTCCATCTTCTTCACAAAAGGACCGATCCCCTCAATTTTTTTGACTGGGCGTGCATTTCTCTCAAGCCACAGCTCACAACTCCATCCTCCTTGCTGCCATCTTGTCTTCTTCGGTCAAGATTCTCTAGGAGCAGGCCACGACGTTGACCGAATCCAATTGCCACATGCTCAAAGACAACCTCAACTCGTCGACTTCAGCATCCACCGAAGCCTCAAGCTACTGTGCGTCCTTCTTCTCCGCCAGCTCGTGTCTTCTGTTTGACTGCTCCTCCACGTGTCCAGCAATATTTGAGTCAACCCATCGAAGAAGCCCGCTGAAGTCAGTCCCTTGGATACCATCTCCTCGGACGTTCTTCACCAGCTCATCAGTCACGACGCCCTCAGCCCACGAATCCTCCTTTGCACGCCAGCTGCTTCCCTACTCCATCTTTCGTTTGTGTCTTCGCCAACGGCACCTTTAGCTCGACGCCAGCAAGGCGAGCCAAGATCGGCCCAACTTCTCCAACAAAAAGCCAGCGAAGCCCATTTCAGCATAAATTCAGGCCTAGTAGAAGCCCACTCAGTCAGCCCATCTTTAATTGCATTTTAGCGAAGCCCGTGTCTTTGTCCTAATTCCATTGCAAGCTTAAGGCCCACTTGAACTCAAGCCCAGTCCAATTTCAAAAACAAATCTCGGATTTGGGCTGAGATTTGTTGGGCCCGTTTTAGGCCCGGTCTGAGTGTTCGTCAATGCCACTGGAAATTTGGATTTCGGCCGCCATCTCATCGTCGTCGCGGTGAACCGGTTTTCGCGATACACCGGTGAGTTTATTCTCTAAACTCTTCTTAGTAGGCTTTGATGCTAAGTGGTGTTTAGATTTATTTAATTAGGGATTAGGTGGTTAGTTAGATTAAATTAATGATTTAATTATTTAATTGAACATGTTAGGTGGTTAGCATGGTTGAGCTAAGGCCTATTTAAATTGTGCTATTTATCTAGAAGGGTTCGGGAATTTTTCCGGGTCCATATTGGTATTTAATTTAATAATGTTGGCCTAGGTTAGTATTTTTAGAAATTAAATCGAATTAATTATTTAATTTTCGAAATTAATTATTTTTCCGGAAATTAGGCCGGAACAGACGATGACCGGAATTTCGTGCTGATTGCAATGGTGTGGTTAGTTTCTGCAATTGAGTGTTAAATTATGCAAATTGAGTGATGATTGGATTTTTGGTATTTAATTCCAAAAATTATGAATTTCCAATATTTACTCAGAAAATCCCGGGTGTCGGATTTTAACACCGAAAATGGTTTTATATAATATATAAAATAGTGGGATTTTAAAAAGGAAGAATATCAATTTTTCTGGGTCGAGTTGACCGTGTACCCACACACAACATTTTCATGAGTATTTCTAATATGAAGAAAAAGGCCAAGTTCACCATTTTAATTGAAGCATTTGAGTGCAATGCACGGTGCCCTGAGCCATACTTGAGTGATTGTGTGATGATTAAGAGAAATCGTCTCTGGCTGTTAAGCTAGACGTTACCCCTATATGGGATACCCCTTGTCAAAGGGAAGCCGGTCGTAGTAAATTCTGGACCCTATGCTCCTTCGGGAAAGCCGTCGACGAAGTGACGTGTCGTGCTCAATGGGGTGAGACGAAGCCTGGTAATGCCAGAAGACCGCCGAACTAAGAGTAGGCCGTGCTATATGCTGAGATCAAAACTAGGAACACATGATGAATTGAGTATTGTGTTCTAATTAATTGAGCTTGAGTGATGCTCTGATTTGTGACATGAACTATGCTGACCTACAGGGTGGAACTGAGACGAGGTAAGTCTCCTTGATTCTGTGATTGTGTGCTTAGGACGCTTCTTAGCGTCTTTCCCTCCTAGCCGAAGTTTAAAGCTTAGACTTGCTGAGACATTGTCTCACTGGTTATTGTATAACCATTTTCAGGGTCATCGAGTGGAGGACCTGAAGTAGAGAGGAGGTGATCTGAAGTATGGGTCGGTTATGACCACTTCTTGTGGAGAATAGTCTTTTGTAGTCCTTTGACCATAGACTCTTGTACTTGACTCGGCATATGTTGATAAATGCATGTTTGTTTGTGAAATTATTATGCTGATTTTCTATCCCGAGATGGTTACTATCAGGGGATTCTTTTTCGCTTCCGCATGTGCAATAAAGTAAAAGGGTCGGCAACTAGTCCTGGGAAGTTGCAAAATTTTATCGACCATAGAGGGATGGGTACGCGCTCGGGGTTCGGGGCGTGACACGTAAGATTACGGACCCTAAGTTGGTTCAATAGTCAGTTGACACCGTCAAAACCATTTGAGATAAACTCAAGACCACTCAGAGTTGTTAGAAAAGTTATATAGATAAGCGGCGTAGACCACTGGAGTTCTAAGTAGGTGAACACATATTCCTCAAGGTGTCAGTGATGAGGGATATTTCGCACTTTGGCAAGAAATGGAAGTTAAGTCCGAGATACATCGGTCCCTTTGAAATTTTGGAGCAAATTAGGACTTTGACGTATCGTCTTGCATCGCCACCGAGACTTACTCAAGTGTATGACGTCTTCCACGTATAGATGTTGAGAAAGTATGAACTAGATCCAACCCACGTGCTAAATTTCGAGGAATTAGACATGGACGAGAGAGTGTCGTACGTGGAGAGACTGATTCGGATAATGGATCGAAAAGAGCAAGTGATACACAACAAGATGATCCCCTTGGTTAAAGTGGTCTGGCAACACCATGGAATGGAGGGAGCCACATGGGTAAGCGAAGAGTCGATAAGACATCGATAGCCCCACCTTTTTGTGGAAGGATTGTAATGGTTTAAATTTTGAGGATGAAATTTTTATAAGAAGAGAAGAGTTGTGACATTCCGAAATTTGGCCCCTGATTCAGATATATGAAATTGTTGTTTCGTCAGCACGCTTTTGGTTAATTTACTCAAAACTGATCACTCACGAGTTAACTAATTTATCAAGTGAGGCCGTTAAGGGATATAAATGCGATAGATTAGAGAATTCGATCGGAAATCAATCGCTCGACCATAAATCGGTAAGGGTCAATACGACACCGTTATAAATCAATTAACAAATGGATATAAGTCGATTCAATGAAATTACGTAGTCAAATTGTGAGTGGTTCTACACGATTGCAATATTCACGTCGAACGACAGTAAACCGATTTTCTATCGATATTATACTCGGGACACGTAATTGATCCCTCGTGATTTTATGACAACCGAGAGCCGTCTACAAGTTGAAGATTCGCAAACGTGGATCGAAAATTATCGACAATGGGTCAAACGCGCTAAAATCCCTAAAAGCTACTCGAGAAGTTAGATCGTATTAAAATCGCGTTCGGTCGATTTTAACCACAAAATTGAATTCAATTTCGGGATTCAGATGTTCGAGCGTGTCACGATTCATTTATAGGACGTCGTCTCATCTTTCGGAAAATTTTCATTGAGTTCGAAATTTTGCGGAAAAACGGTTTTCGGACAAAAAGAAAAAGAAAAGGGAAATTCGGATGGGAGGAGAAATGGACCATTTGCTGCCTAAAAAGGAATTATTTAGGTGAAAATAAGGGCTAATTTCTCATTGGATGGGCATATGACTTTGAAGCATGAAGACTTTGGGGCATATGCAATGAGTGGTTAGATATTTGTCCTAGGCTTGGATTGGTTGAGCACTTGACTTCTTGGTTTTCTCTCTCTCCCTCTATTCCTCATGCGCACGTTCACCTTTCTTCTTCAGCTGACCCCCTTCTTCTTCCCATTTCACTCTCACTCACGCCTCTATTTCCCCTCCATTTTCTTCTCTACCATTGACCTCCCTTGTCTCCCACTAGTTTTGGTTCCCTTTCATCTTGGTTGCTGCCACATCATCACCCATCATCGCTCCATCCACCATCATCATCCATCACCGCACCATCTGCTTCATCCCACGCCACCAACAGCAGCCCATCATCATCCCATCTCCAGTGATACTACCTCCACGCATGCGACCATCAACGCCCAGCAACCTCAGCACCATCTTCCCGCCGCGTTCGTCCAACCGTCCACTGCCAACAGCCATCGAACAGCCGCCCGTCTTAGTCATAGGACCACCCCATCCTAACCTCACAGCCGCGCCACCAGCAACCTTCCAGCAGCCAAACCTCCCTTCTTGGCCGTGAGCTAGTAGGACCATCACCGCCTCCGCCAAGCCTCCGTTTGAGACACGGTAGTCTTGAGTTCTCATTGTCATCGCATTGCCGTTGTCGTGAACCCGCCACCTTCATGAACTGGTGAGTTAACTCCATAATCATTGATTAAGTTGTTAATTGCACTTAAGGGGTGTTTAGTTTAGTGCTAATCATGGTTAGATTAGTGCTAAGATGGATTAGTGTCAATCAACCTTGGTTAGGTTAGTTAACCATGATTAGGTTAATTAACCATGGTTAGGTTAATTAATCATGATTAGGTTAATTAAGTTGGTTTAGCTCGATCTAGTGGATTTCTCTTCGAATATGTTTACTAGACACTCATTGTTTGCTATTTTCGTGGGATAAAATGTGCTACAATTTTAAGTTGTTTCCTTCTTGAAAAATGTTCTAAACATCTTCATTTATGACATATATTTTACTCAAGATTTTCTAGATTTTAAAGAATAATATTTCAGCTTCATTGCAAGCAAGGCAGAATCTCGTTTTGTGCTGGAACCCGTGACCTTTTGGTGTTTAACAGATTTTTATGAACTCTTAGGGTTCAATATTCAAAAGAGCTTCTTTCACAAAAGTTTTTCATCACATCTTGAAGTTTAACATAGTCAAATGTCAGAGCAAACAGATGAATTTTGGACCTCAAACCAAGCTGGTTTTGGAAAACATAATTTTTGGAAACAGACACAGTTTTGGTAACGAGTTAAACGAATCACCGATCTTATTTTAGAAAGATCTGGGTCAATGTGTCCTCATACAAAGTTTTCTTCTAAGTGTCCTTTATAACATATTTAAATTTGAGAATTTTATGAACTCGTTTGGTTATATTTCTGGAATTAATCTTGGAGACGCGTGAGTAGACTCGATTTCTGCTGGTGAGGGCCGGTTGTGGTCTTGTGGTTGTTCTTGGTGTCTTGCTTGCTGGACAATGTATATTTTGTGATTTGGTTGATTTTTGGCATGCTGAGAACTTATGCGTGATATTATGAGATTTGTTGCTCTATGTTGATTCCAATTTTTATGTCAAAAGATGGCTTTATAAGCTTTTAAATAGAAAAACAATGAGGTGTCGGGTTTGGACACCAAAACTTATTTGCTCAACAAAACAAGAAGGTTTTAAAGTAGAAGTGTGCAAAGTTTGACGGAATAATTTGAAGTAGATTTGATTGTGCTAGCCATGTTTGACTTTAATGTAATCATTGGCATGGATTGGCTCACCAAGCAACGATCAAGAATTTTTCATCCGGCTTCGCTGTTTGATCAACTTCCCCCATCTTGAATTTCCAACCCTCAAGTGATGTATAGAGATCTTTTTGATAAAGATAATCCTCAATTTGTAATTTCCACCATCCGAAATCCTGCCCATCAAACTTATCGATTCTGATTTTATCTTCTGTCATTCTGTTTGCTTTCAATCGAACGTCACCAAAAAACCCTCGATATTCTCGATTAGCCAACCCAAGCTCCGATACTAGTTATTACGAAATCACACGTCGATTCCAGAAAAATAACGTTCACAAACAATTCATCAAACATAATATAATAATAAAAGAACAAAATCAAAAGAACATGCTAGAAAATTTGTTAACGAAGTTCACCCAAACTTGGGTTACGTCTGCGCAGAGGCACTCTGCGAATCCACTAGACTTCGAAAAAAGTTGGAATACAACAATGATCTTCTCTCAAGAATAGGGCACAAAGAGATTGAGAACCCTCGTAAAGAAAAAACTCACTTTTTTCTTCTCTCTTTTTCTTGCCTCTCTATGTTTTTTTTCAGTGTCTTGACGGCTAGCGTCTTGCAATCGCTAATATAAAGGTATCACTTTTAACCTAAAAGCAAATATGATAGAAAAGATAAATAAATAAATAAAGGCCCCTAAAAATATTTGGCTTCATCTATAACATAAACGTGGTCCATTTGTTCAAACATCAAAACTTATTATTTACTCGATAGTAAAACATGTTAGCTAACTCTTTCCTGAAATGAATAATAGGCTCTTATTATTTATAAAGTGTAAGAAGATGTTAACACGAGCAGAAGGGCACACACATGAGTGCATACACAAAAGGAAAAAAGGAAACTAGTTGTATGGTTGAAAAAATATCCCAAGTGCCTTTTTGGAATATATCAAAAAGTTAGAGCCTTAGGATTCTCATATTGGGACAAGACACAACTTTATTGGGGAGTCGGATACCTAAAGTGTCAAAACATGGCACAGGGAGACAGTTGAGTGCGGAAAGTTTAAAGAGGTACATTTAAGTGTCAAAATCAGAGCAAAAATGATCAGTTAAATGCCAACGGCAAGGAAATCTGGTCAAATTGCATACGTAGCATTTTCCAATGACATCCTTTATTGATGTGGCAGATATTTTAAAAAAAAAAATACATGTGGACAACAAAAATGACATCGCCGCACCCACGCTTACTTGGGCAAGTTAAACGATGTCATTTTTTCCTTTGTGCTAAATGACGTCATTTAGCTTATTATTAAGGACTAGATATGGTTGTCTCTGTTCACACTCACGATGCTCACACTGACGGTATTCTCTTCGTTGCCATTCACAATCGTTGTTCATGCTCACTTAGGTCGGTCATTGGTCGCCGTCATCGCTCGCTATAAACACTCACCATCGTCGCTCACCCAAGTTTGTTGTCTTATTCCCCTCCCCTATGGTGTGAAATTAGGCCTCAAACTCAACTATTAGGGCTCCGATGGGAAATTTAGGGCTTGGCTGGAAAATGTGGGGGTCGGCTAGGAAATATAAGGCTTGGATGGTACTCTAATATGCGATTTAGGGCTAAAATGTGGTGCTAGAGCGATTGAAGAGTTTAAATTGGCAATTTAGGGCTCAGCCTTGAAATAGAGGGGTCGGCGAAGGGAAAATTAAGGCTCATATGCTATTGTAATATGTGATTTAAGGCTCGAATATGGCATTGTGATGTACGAGTGCAATTTTTAGGGGTCAAATGTGAAATATAATGTACAAAGGCGATTTGTAAGGCTGTAAGTGGTTATCGTGGGGACCTCTAGTTATTTTTTTAAAACTGAAGTGTTGTAATGGGTGTCATGGGGACCTGTGCTTGTCGTGGGGACCTCCGTTTGTCGATCAATACTTTAAGGGAATGCAAGCTACTCAAAGTGGCTGTCATGGGGACATCTTGTCAGTGTGGGGACCTCTGTTTGTCGCGGGAGGCATCTTTCCAGCAAATGGTCTTATTTGTGCATTCTTCCTTTTATTTAATACAATCTATGAAAGTGTGGGGACCTCCATGTACAATTGTCTGTTGTCCTTTGTTGATGTGGTCCTAAAAGTTAATTGTTTTTTTTCCTTGTTGCAGAAATGACTTATGATAAGGATTATGTTGCTATCATTGTTTGCTATGGTGGGGACTTTACGATTGGGGAGAATGAGTGGGAGTATGAGAGTGAGGTCACTATTTTTATTGATATAAATAATGCATCTTATATTGGATTTGTTAGGGATATAGTGAACTATTTGCCATGAAAAGTACACTACTTAGTGTATTGTGTTCCTAGAATGGGCTTGAGAGATGGTTTGAGAAGTTTAGAAGATAATACTGATTTTAGAGATGTCCTATACCATTATCTTAATGGTGAAGAAGTGAAACTATACGTTGAGTACAATAGTGAAACTGATGACGAAAATGATGCCGGAGAGAGCACCTAAGTAGGAGAAGGGGAGATGGTGTTGAAGTTGGTAATAAGGAGAGAGATGAAGGATAACAAGATAGACAAGAAGGGGGAGAGGAGCGTAGATGCAGTTCACCAAAGTGATAATGACATAGGCAATGTCACCATCACTGGATTAGATTAGGACGTAGCCGATTCGAGTGATGATGACGATGAAGCGTTTGCCTTTGAAATTTCTTAAGTGATCACGACGACGAGAAGCTTGCATAGTCAAGAAAAAGGCAAAGGGAATTCTTATCATATGGGTTTGTAGCTTTGCAGGTGACTGATAAAGTTCCAAAGAAGACCGAAGGAGCTATAGATGCTGGTGTTACTGGCAAGGAGACTAATTATGCATAAATCATTAAGAATACTACTTCCCAAGACGAGCTTGAAAAAGATCAAGGAGCCATGCGTACAAAGAAAAGAAAGTTTCCTTCGTATGATCCATCCGTCACCTGTCCTACTTTGTTAGTAGGTATAAAATTCCAAAATGCAAAGTAATTTAAGGAAACTATATTGAAAAACTCCATTGCCGCATAAAGGAATATTGACTTCATTAGAAACACTAAGGGCTTTGTAAGAGCTAGGTGGTCGTAGCAAAATTGTCCATGGAAGATTTATGGCATGTTTGTTAGGAGTGGATCTTCCCAAATTAAAGCCTACCAAGAGGAACATACTTGTTCCATTAATTTTGAAAATAAAAGAGTAATAAGTGCATGGATGTCCAAGCACTTTTTCGATATGATCAAGATGATGCCTGAGATGAAAAGTATTGAGTTTAGGCTGTTGGCAAAGAAGCATGTAGGCATCGATGTGTCTAAGAATCAATGCAAAAGATCGAAGCAAAAAGTGATGAGGATACTCATTAATCAATATGGCAAGGAGTATGGGCAAGTGTGAGATTATGCTTGGAAGTGTAGGCTGTAAAACTCTTCAAGTAGAGTGTATGTAAAGATCGTGGAGAAGCCACTTCCAATAATGGGATCAAATTCAATAAGTTCTATGTGTGTTTCGATGCATGTAGACGATGATTTTTATTTGGTTGTAGATGAATTATAAGATTGCATAGCTATTTCTTGAAGGGCTTGTGCAAGGAAGAATTGTTGGCCATAATTAGAAGAGATGCAAATAACCAAATGTTTCCACTGGCTTGGGCTATTGTGAGGATAGATAACAAAGACAATTGGTCATAGTTCCTGAAAAATCTGATGACTGACTTGGAGATAATAAATGGGAAAGGGTGAGCGTTCATGAATGACCAACAAAAGGTAATGTCTTGATCAATCGTTTGCCTTTTGATATTAACAATATGTTATTTGCTCACTTGTCTTGTTTTGAATTATTGCAAGGACCAGTTCTTGCAGTAGCCAAGTTGCTGCCCTATGCCAAACATCAAATATGTGCACGACACATATACACAAATTGGGCAAAGACCTATAAAGGGGATAAGCTGCAGTCACAATTTTGGTAGCTTAGCAAAGAACACAAACATGACTGACTTTAGAATGGCCAAAGAAGGTTTGCTTGAGTTGACAAAGGAAGGTTCTACTGCCCTATTCCAAATAGAATTGAAGCATTGGTGTAGAGCCTTTTTCACTAGGGAAATCAAGTGCGATAACATCAATAGCAACATCTGCAAAGCATCCAATGGGAGGATAAAATATGCCAAATGCAAACTAATCATCTCAATGCTCAAAGTTATATGAGTTATGGTCATGACTCAGCTGCACAAACAAAGAGATAGGGAAACAAAGTAGATTAGGCAATGTGGTCTTAGGATTGCCAAGAAAATGGATGAAAACTTAAGTGCAAGTATGTACTATCATCTCATTTGAAATAGGGATGAAGGATATGAGATAATGAAGGATTTTGATAAATATGTCCTATCATCCCATTTGAAATGGGGATGAAGGATATGAGATAATGAAGAATTTCAATAAATATGTTATCCATCTAGGTACGAGAAAGTGTCCATGTAAAGCATGGCAATTAAGTAGAATTTCTTGTGCACATGCCATATGTAACATCTAGTTGAAGGGTCACAATCTAGAAGATTACCTTGATGATTGGTACAAGAAAACGAAATATCTTGCTTTGTACCAATTCATGATGAAATCAATCAAAAGTAGTAAGTTCTTAGAACCAACCAATTGTGAAGCACCTCAACCTTTGCCATTGAAAAGGAAAATGGGAGGGCCGAAATGAAGATAGAAAATGGTGGAGAGAGAGAGGTCATGGGTGAGCAAAGGATGAGCAGGACGGTTGTAAAGATGATGTGCTCTTATTGTCACATAACATGACACAATACTAAATATTGTCGATTGAGGAAACAACAAGAACAATTAGGTGAGGGGTCTATCGAAGGACCTAATGAAGGGATAGTTGGGGGGCAGTTAAACGCCAAACAAAAGGGCCAAGTTCGTCGATTGTTTTTCAGTCGAGGACAAGAAACACAATAAGTCATGACATTTGTGTTTATGTTGCTTTTTGGTTTATTATGTATTTGTATAGAGCCTCAATTGCCTTGTATTTAATGTATTTGTCAAGTGACAAGAAGGACACCTGAAGGATTAGCGGAAGCCCCTGCTATGCCTGAAACTAAAGGGCATGTTTGAAGAAGGCAAAGTAAAAGATGACCAATTGAAGGATTGGGCAAAGCAACTAAAAGGCCGATTAGTTGATTGTTCTCTAGTAGAAAAAATATATATGTGGTAATTTCAACAATTCATGTTTAGTTTTCTTTTATGTTATTATATGACCCGATGTTATATTTATGATTTCTTTTGTCTCTTTCTCAGGTTCAAATAATGCAAGCTAGAGCTCAACTACCAACTAAAGGGCCACCATGAAGGTGAACAAAAGGTGTCATTGAAACCGAAGCTGAAAGGCTAGATAGAAGAAAGACAACTAGAAGAAGACCAACTAAAGAGCTAGTTACAAGAAGGCCATCTAGAAGACATTCAACTGAAGAATTAGCCGAAGAAGCTGAAACTGAACGGCCAAATGTAGCTGAAGCTGAATAGTCAAGTGAAAGGCCAAAAGAATGGCCCAAGAAATCACAGGCAAAAAAAAAAGTCAATCAATCACAAGTTACTGAAAGTGACGCTCCCATTCGAACAAAAGGGGCTCTTGGGAAGAGACTAAGACAATATGGTTATGGTCTTCATATAAATGAGCATACTAGAATAGTCATTATTAATATGAGTTTTATTGACTGCATTTAATTTAATTTATGGTGCAAACTTTTGCTGACAATTTAATTGTTTTTTTGTAGCCTGGGAGAAGCTTAGAGGTTCTTATCTCTCAAGGCCCAAATCAAGAACCAATAGCTGCACCAAGAAAGAAAAAGACATTTGCCATGCCAACAAGAAAGAAAAAGAACCCCATTGCAACTCCATTTAGATCAATTTGCCTGGGATAGTTGTAGCTCCATCTAAATCAGTTCATCCTAGAACAATTGCAACTTCATCCAAATCTGTTCAGCCTGAGACAATTACAGCTCTATCTGAATCAATGTATCCTAAGACAATTGAAGAAGAAGTTGTATGTCCATTTAGAAAGAGTGCAAGAATTATAAATCAAGTTAAAAGTTCATCAAAAGAAGCAGAAAATGGAGAGTTGTGGATATTGATTGATGGGATGGGATGGGGTTTATGGAGCTTATAAGTCAATTATGTTTATAACTTACTATAGATAGTTTTTTTTTTTTTTAGTTTGTCATTGAGTTTGTGTGATAGTTAATTTCAATATCAACAATGGAACGATTTTGTTGCTTGTCAACTTTTTTTGCCATTTTCATTTTTTGGATTTTGCTTTCATTTACTGCTTTTATTAGTTGGTGGTTGATGGTGGTTTTGGTTGTTCGTACTATGATGGTGACTAGTGGTTATGTTGGTGGCTAATGGCTATTGGTGGTGATTGGTGGTTGGGGGCTGGTGCACACTTGATGCAAGTGTGCACTATGCACATCTTGTACCATGTAGTGCTAGTGCAAGCTGGTGTAATACTCAGCTTGCACCAATACCTTCTGCAGCAAACCCACCACCAACATGGTAATTGTAGGTGGTGGTTTGTGGTGGTAGTTGGGGTGCTTAGTGGTGGCTGGTGGTGGTGCTTGATGGTGGCTGGTGGTAGTTGGGAGCTCTTGCAACACCTAATGCAAGTGTGCAACGTGCACATCTTGCACCAGCACCTTATGTAGTAGCACACCACCACCACAGTGGTGGCTGGTGGTGATGACTAGGGTGCCTGGTGTGGCTAGTGGTAGTGGGTGGTAGCCGATAGCAGTTGGTAGTGGCTGGTGGCTGGTGCAATTTTTAGAGGAAATCTACAAAACTTGGCACTTAATTGATCACATTCTAAAAAATTTGGTACTTAAGTGTTCACTTTTAATCATCAGTGGCACTTACGTGATAACTTTTAATAATTATCAAACACTTAAGTAATCTTTTTTCATCACGATCGGCACTTAAGTAATCACTAAATATAACTTATGGCACTTGAGTAATTACTTGTGTCTGTCTTATGTATATGCTAGTTTGCAGCAAACTAGAGAAGCAACTCATTCAATTCAATGTTTGCTAGTTTACATTCAGTTCAAGTAAAGAAGTCACCACAACACATGACTTAATACACATCCTTGCCAATTTATATAAAAAAACAAGCAAATGCAACATCTCATTCACTCATTCCCTTTCCTTGACCTCCTCATAAGCACAAGAAGTAATCCACAATACATATGATAATACAAACAATAACAAAGTTACAACGATCTTGTGGACAACACAAACTTATTCTCATCTTAAAAAAAAAAAAAAAAAATAGCCTACATTTGATCCAAGACAATTGCCTTTGTCCATTCATTTTCAACTATGGCAGCCGGAGTCATCTTCAAGTGTTTTACATTTCATCATAAAGTAGAATAGACAATAAAACAACACCACAAATAAACACTTGGTAATACTTCCGTTCAATTTTCATCCTTGAAACTTCATTCTTCAAATGGTTAACCGAAGATGCTTTAGCTTGCATTAGTCAACATCGTCCAAGTTGTCCATGAACGTAGATGGAGGTTGATGTCTTCCATTAAGTAGGTCCACTATATCGAGCACATCCATAGAATCTTCTCATGGGATTTATTCAAGTCCATGATATTCTTTTTGCACTCGATAACCCACAAAAACATAAACGCTTGCCTTCTCCTTCGCTTCGGTTAGAGGAATTTGAGCCGTTGCTGAAAGTCCTACTCTCCATTTCCAATTTCGACTATGAAGTTTGGGGTAAATCAAAATTAGGGTTCGAGATTAGGGTTTGAGCGCTTCAATAGGGATTTTGGCTGATTTAGGGTTTTAGGTTTGGGGCAATTGGGGAGACAACGTTGTTTTGGTCAACTTAGGCCTTTTAGTTTGGCCAACCATAGAGACAATGTCGTTTTGGGTGAGTTAGAGCTGAGTTAGCTCTCCAACAAGCTACGTAAGCGAGTAATATTAATAAAAAAATTGCCACATAGGATTTCCGACAGGGTTCGCCAAACTTGACACTAAGTGCCCCCTTTTTAAAAACGGTGACACTTAAGTGTACATTTCATAACTTTTGGCACTTAAATGTCCATCCATACCAAGTTTTGGCACTTATGATGTACTTTTGTCATCTTTATTGTGATGAAACTACAATAATTACAATCGATATTATTGGGTCTAGTGCCAATGTAGAAAAATATTTATATATTTACCATTAGATGAGTGACATAGTATTTATAGTTAAATTTCTAATCAAATTCCTACATATATCAACCATCCAATAGTGTATGTAGCAATTAGCTTTTACACTAATGGCGATCTCAATAAAAATCCGCACAACTACTAACAAGTGATGTGAAACATGAAAGTATTTTAAACAAGTCTTTGGAGAAAATTATGTTACCTAGATTATTTATTGACATTAGAGCCGTATTAACCCGTAGTATAATACTTTGGAAATCTGGACTTTTCTCATAACTGAGAAACGTGACTTTATTGTCATGTCTATTGACAATTATAATACACGGATCACATTTCCTCTAACCTTAACCTCCTTGGTGATAGTAGTCAAGACATGGTGGTTAAAAGGAACTTTCGTGTCTCGATTTGCTTTGGAAAATAAGAAGTTATGGAAACCTATTATGTGGTTTAGAAATTTTATGAACTTGTTGAGAAAAATTTGATTGTTGATGAAAATACGAGCATTAGTTTATTGATTTTTGATGCTTTGATGCATGATGACAATTACTATCCTTACTATATGATTTGTCCCTATTATTGTTATTGTTGAGTTAATGTAAAGATACCTTTAGAATATACACAAAAATCACAGAAAAGTAAGTTCCAACAAATACTCAATTTTCCTTCTAAAATTTCACCTTGAATGCATTGTCAAGCATATTTGAGAAAGGAGAAGAAAAGAGAATCACGAAAAAGAGAATATTATGAAGAAAAGAAAGTTGTTGAATAATGTGTGATTTGGTCCTATTTATGAACAATCAAACAACACATCTCTTAGGAATAGGTATCTTATGAAAAGCATCACTTCTCTTCATGTCAATAATCACTTCTTCTTTTGTCCAATTCAATCTATTCTCTTAGTTATATATATAACAAACCATTTTGGCATTAACATGGTTATGTTTTTCTCCAATCATGAAAATTACCCTCAATCATCTTTTGATTGGTGGGTTATGAGTTATGAATAAAGATAACCAGCAACTATTGTAATATTTGAGATTTTGGATTGAGTCATAAAGAAGTGGTGAGACCCACCCAATAAACAAAGGAAGAAAAACTCAAGTGTTGAAAAGTCAAAGAGAAAAAGGAAGAGATGGGGATGCTAGCTCTTCTTAAAATGAGAACTTTTGGGGAGAGAATGAGGAAGAGAGGAAAGGAAAGAAAGAAAGGAAACAAGAAGAATAAGAAGAAAGGGAAAGAATAAAAGAGGGGTTTTGTGTGGGCTCACCATGGGGACCTCACCAAACCAAATCAACTACATATCATAACGCTTGATAAGTACTCACATCCCTCATTCATTTAATTGGGGTAGTTTTCAAAATAAAAACTTAAATTCGAAGTTACATGAAAATCGATTCATGAAGTCCGATATTTTAGTTGAGGAGCTTTGGGATTTCATGAAAATGGTGGATTATGTTGTTGTAGAGTTGTGGGGTTTGATGAAAGTTGATCTGACGTAATGGTTTGGCTCAAGCAAAATTTTAGGGTTTGACAAGCGAGTTTTGTAATGAGTTTAAATTTAAATAATTGCTTCGGATAAAAGATTTGTTGGCACATGGAAGTTATTTTTGTTAATGTTTATGTGTAATATAGCCATTTAGTAGATAAGGTAGATTTCTATTTAATTTTAGCGTTATTCCTCACTTATCTGTTAGGATCGTGAGTTCGACGACACGAGTACGTTTATTGTTTGGTCGTAGGCGATGAGGTGAGTGATGCTTTTTATTCTATGAATTTGAAAACTAATGTATTATTAAGAGTGATATAAATTTGAGTATCATATGAGTATGAAAGACATGGCACAACATCTTATTTATAAATATGGAAGAAGTGATGTCTAGAGCATAATTTCTTCATAAATTCGGATCGGCATTTACTGCCCTATTGATTTTGAAATGACACAGTAAAACATTTCTAGAAATGGCTTGAGTCGATTATTAGGCAATGAATGATGGAAATTATTTACGAAAAGAATTCTTTTGTTACATGCTATATGTTTTGCTTAATGAGGAATTGAAAAAGGCATTATTTGAAATAACGTGAGATGATTATTGGTAAACGCCTCGATCAAATGCTTTGTGAAGAAATTACCAAAAGTTATGAGTATTGATATATGAAATTCTTTAATAAACACATTCTATTTGATAAATTTAGTCACAAAAGTTGATTCAATTCGATTTGCGAAACTAGATTATGAGATGAATTATGGTTTTGATTGTGAATTTGTTTTATGAAATGATACGAGAAATGCTTCACAAAAAAAGTATTTCTATCAAATGGACCAAGTCACGAAAGGTTCTATGATTGGTTTGTAAAATGTATTGTGAATTATAAGATTAATTATGGATTAAATTTTTGGATATTGGATGATATGAGTTTAGTGCTCAATATTGTTATGAGCCCATGAAGGGGTTTATGGATATGTATACCGGGTTTAGGATATTCTATTGAGCTGAGCCACTGACTTTGTAGGTGGAAACCTTGCCAATAGAAGAATCTTGGTCTTCTTGTCACAGGGTATTGTGTCGTGATCATAGTTTGATATTGAGCAAAGATTGGTCGATAGACAGATCGTTGATGTATGATTTGATATGAGATTGATCAATGGACTTAACTATTAATGATGATTCATAATGGGTATTTTCTAAATTGTATATAGCTTATTGTAATGAAATAGCTCATATATGATTTGATATGCATATTAAAGAGTTGGATTATGAGTTTTTCATTGTGCTCCATACTTATACATATGCATAGTAGATGCTCAATCTACTTAGAAGAAATATGTACTGCTAACTAAACTATGGTTACTCACTCCTCTTTTCCAATATATTGAAGTCTTTCAGTTAGTGGTAGTTAGAGCGAGTGTTGTTGCGGGGGCTTGAATAGTTTGAGGATGCGTCCTTCGGATGGAAGGATGGTCGTGTCATCCCTATCCCTATAAGATCCAGGGTGTGACAACTATCACCTAGAGGGAGTCTGAATAGGTGACTATAAAAAAATCTTGACAAATTAATATGGAATAAAATAAGTCAATATCAAAGTATGCACAAGGTTCATAATCTATTTTGTGGTAGAGCAAACTTTAGAAGTGTCTAGCAAGTGTGCAATAGACCATAACAATAAACAATAAGAGTTTAGGAGTGAGAGAAATTGCATACAACGTTCTTAGTGGTTTGGATAGCAAGCTTATGTCCACCGTCCCACATTGATAGCCCATTAGTTAGAATTCACTATATGATCAACAAGAGATTATAATTTTGAGCGCAGACACTCAGTGATAGATCACACTATTTCACTCAGTCACTCTTTTTGTACTTCTCTCACGATCATCAAGTTGAAACTCACGAAAGACAAGTGCATGGTCAAAGTACATTCAAACTTTAGAATTATAGATTCTATGCTTCATCTCTTACTTGCTTCTCGATCCCGTAATCTCCTTATATACTCCTCTACTTCCAAACTAATTGTTGGAAAGTCCCTAGAGGATCATCTTTGATCTACTCATTGGATAGATATGTATCAAGAAGATTCTATAGCCATTGAATGACAAAGATAGAATCTCCACCTGATTATGATTGCTCATACGATTAGTCTTGGTTTCCATAAGTAGAACTTCTTTGTTTAGAAAGAACTTGTCTCGAGATTGATTTGTCGATCATATAGGATTGAGTGAATAAAATATTTCTTGGTGTAGATCCAAACCAAATTACTAGCCATTTTATGTTTTGGGCTTGTATCACATTTTATCAATTTGTTTAGTTCTAAACTTGTTTCATTTGAAACTTGCTACATTCTTAACTTGGCGTGTTCAGACTTGTGTCATGTTATGTACTTGTGTCATTCTAAACTTGCCACATTTTGTGCTTATGTCATTCTGTATGTAAAGTCTGACTATGTTTCTTCTAAGGTAGACTTTATAATGTAGACTTAAGTCTGAACATATTTATTCATAGAGTTTACATCTAAACATATTTAACTTTAAAATCTAGACATAGTCTAAATAAATTCAACTTCAACATAAAGTCTATCTTCTGGTTCTTTCAAGTGTAATCCTTGATAATATTATTTACATGTTCTATCATCTGCATAGCGGCTTGTGCATCTTTCATCTAGTTACTTAATCATTAAACATGTTGATATCCTTTGATTTATTTTGTCATTTTCAAAACATTATAAGGGATTTTTCTAACAATGGATACCAACCATATACAAACTTAGTTAGATATAAATGTGAGTGATATCCAAATTTGTAACTCACTAATTAAAAGACGGATTATAATTTTTTTTTTTTTAACTCCTCATGGTTGGGAAGAACGAATACAAGGGATTTGAGCTTGCCATTGAGCTCAATGCATAATTTTTTCATATAAATTTTGAAATGGGCCAAGCTACATAAAATCTTATGTGCACTTTTGTCTTTATATTGTCCCTTTATTTTAGTGTTTATTATTTATTGCTTGTGGAATTGGACCACTTTGGTTAGTTCTAATAAACACATCCTATTCTAATGACAAATATGAGTCCATTTGAAGCAATCAAGTCTCAAGACCTTCAAATGCCCTATTGATTATACAGACTCGAACGGCTCTAACATGAGAGCAAACGGTAAAATGAGGAATCAAACTTAACTTGTGTATCCCATACCATACACGTGTAGCAGAAAGGCAATGCCGTTCTTAACCATTCAGCCAATTGTTTTGAGGCTGAGTCAGCCAAAGTTTGATTGAGGCCTATACTGCAAAATTGTCTATTGGCAAATATGATGCCATTCTTTAATTCATTTGCAAGAACAACATACACAAGGGAGATTAAGGTGGCTGTAGAGCCGGTGAGATCTTATGATAGAACCAAGGTTTCATCGATGTCGGCATGGTGGCCTATGAAGCACAGACACATTTTGGAACCTTCCGTGTCATGTTGGACACGTGTCGGGGTGTCCGACACGCTCGGACACGTGGTCAACACGTGTCGGAAAATCCAACACATGATCAACTCTTCTCGACACGCTTCAACCCGTGTGTCCAGAATTACAAGAGGCTGGGTTTCTGTCCGCAAGCGTGAAGAGAGAGTGAATTGTTGTAGAAGGTGATGGAGGTTGGAGATGAGGGAGAGGGAGAGGAAGCGAGGCTGCGGAGGCGAGGCCGCAGTGGTGAGGCCATGATGGTGAGGCCGCGACTGTAAGAGAGTGCTGGAGGAAGAGAGAACGAGGCGACCAAGAGGGCCGCGACTGCGATGCCACGATGGAGGGTCGAAGACAAGGCTACGACCACAAAGGTGGGAGGGCTAGAGGCAAGGCATCTAGCGACTGCGATGAGGCAACCAAGAGAGAGTACAGATTGAGAGGAAGAGGATTGTGCAATGAGGAGGAGGGAGCGGCCAGCATTTTCCAAGGGTTTCCAAGGTTGCTCTTTTTGCTTTAGGAAGAAGAGTAGAAAAAAGATAAAGAATGGGGATGCCATGCAAGGAGGAGGAGCCTAGAAGGAGGAGGAGACGGCTAGGGTTTAGGTTTCCAAGGAATGACAGAAAAAAATAAATAAATAATGGGGGTGCCGTGGAGGAGGAGCCTAGGAGGAGGAGGCAACTAGGGTTTGGGTTTCCAAAGAAGGGCAGAAAAAATTAAAAAAAAAATGGGGTGGTGTGCAAGGAGGAGGAGCCTAGGAGGAAAAGTAGGCGGCTAGGGTTTGGGTTTTCAAGGAAGAGCAGGAAAAAAATAAATAAAAATGATGGTGCCGTGAAGAGCAGAAAAAACAATTATAATGGGGATGCCCATCCAATTTGGCGGGATTTGTCTTTTTTTTTCTTTTTCCTTTTTGGAGGGGGAGGGTGGAGGGTGATTTCAAGAAAAAGATGAATAATGTTGAATAATGATAAATTATAATCATCGTAAAAGATCATAAATTTATTTAAATAAGTTGACTCTACTCTTTATTTTTTAAATATAACGTGTCTCAACGTGTCGGAATTCCCTATTTTTTGAAAAATGACGTGTCGTGTCTTGTCGTATGTCTGTGTCCGTGCTTGGCAGGAGGTCAATGCTCTCCCTTGGTCAATTTTCTAATCATGAGTCGCTTAAAAAGTTGACCGCGATTCGGTGTGGTGCAATGATAATTAAGTTCTTGGTTTAAGAATTGCTGTACCATTCAAAAAAATATAATATCTACTGCACCTATAGAGCCCCTGACAGGTCTTATGTCGGAAAAGCATTTAATGAAACTTTCAAACCAGTCAGATCATATGGACTTTGATAACCACTGGGGAAAAAAGGCCGGTTGCTAACCAATGCTCAAATAGTTCTTAGATGATCTTATCTTCGCATTTTTCACTGAATTAATCTAGCGCTTTGCAGTGATCAAACATAAGCATAACATGAAATTCCCATTTGTAATTGCACAACATTTGAATTGGAGATTAAGGTTTCGATGAAGGCCACGCTCTCACCAAATTAATCTTTCCATTAAGAGAAGCTTAAAGGAAATTCAATCACATAACTAGGTTTGATGCCACGTGGCGGTGTGGGAGTTTTTACAAGCCTATGGCCCATAATTAGGTACGGGCTCTCCCAAGCCCCTACCTCACGCGATATTGAAGGGTTCATATGAATTTTATAATAAATAGTCGCCACTAGACTATTAGGGTCAACTAGAAACCAAGTGAAATATGAAAGTGTACCTCACTTCCTACGCAACTAGAGAATTTAGGTTCGGAGACTTGATTACATTAATTAACCAATTAGTGCCCTTTCAGTACATAATCTTGTTCATTTAAAAAGGGATATTTTTGTCAAGCGGTCCAGATTGATTTTATACCTATTCACTAACATGTGAGGTGATCATACGAGTACACAATCATTAACATAACAATTAACAACCAAGGGAAGCATAAATACGTTTCACAAAATAGCAAAGATTTAACTCTAAGGAAAAGATAAATGCTAATCTCAATTAAACTAAAAGGGAGCCAAAATCAATGTACCAATATTGTGCAATCAAGGTTATTTGTCTTTAAGGACAATTAAAACCTTAAGGGAGAGTCGTTATGGCTTGATCAACCTTGAGTAGGATTATAAATTGAAAGACTTCTATTTTTCAGGAGAAAATAACTCAAAAGATTAATTTTAACATTTTTGAAGATTTTTTTAATTTTTAATTTTTTATAATTTTTTTGGATTTCTTTGGAAAAATCAAATTTTCGAATTTTCCAAAACATTTTGGGTTTTTTAATCTTTTGAATTTTTTTGTTATTTTTCTAATTACTACTGAAATGTTAAGACTTTTCCGAATTTTGGAATTTTTTGAGAATTTTGGAATTTTTCTTAATTTTTAATATTTTTGAATTTTTTAATAATTTCTGAAATTGTTTTGAATTTTTTAATATTCGGTTAAAGTTCTTTTTTTTTTTTTTTTTTGGTTAGTGTTTAAAGTTCTTGAATTTTTGGAAATTTTTTTGAATTTTTATTATCTTTCGAATTTTGAAATTTTTTGATTGTTTGAAATTTTGTTAATATATTTTTAATAGTTAATATTATGATATTCGAGGAAGCAAGTTTGGACCAGATAAACCCGATCGACTCGCTGACCCGACCCAAACCCAGATCCTACCCAATCGAATAAAAAAACAACATTTTTTAGTTTTTTTTTTTTAAATTCTATTTTTCTTTCTTTTTCTCTTTTTGTCTTTTCCCTATTTGTCCTATTCCCTTACACTCTTCTTTGGGACTCCTCCTTCCCAAAGCCGACTTTTGCTTTCTTTTTCTCTATTTCACTTTTTCTATGCTTTTTTTCTTTTATTTATTCTTTCTGCCCATCTTCTTCTTCGCGACAGCTCCTCTGCGTCCTCTTCGTCGAACTTCTTCTTCCATGGATTTCAACCGAACCCATACCATCCGAAATAATAACATCCTCCGAAGGCATTGTCATGGGTGTCCATTTTGACCACCACTCACCAGCCAACCTCTCCGCCGATTTCCTTTCGTCATTGGATGAGAAAATATTGGCTGGGTTTTACACTCCACGTCAGCGAGATGCAAGACCATTCAGAATTTGACACATGGCTCCACGTGTAAATGGCGTAGAGGTTCTAAATTCGCTCGGCGCGCTCTCTCCTGCAGACCTGGGGCCCACCACTCTGACTCTCTCTCTCCTCTGCTTGAGAGAACGCACGGAGAAAAGACAGAACAGTAAAAGCGCACTCCCGCTCAAGAAAAACCTCTCTCCTTTTTTCAATTTCCAAGGGCTCTCTCTCTCTCTCCTCACGTTCTTTCCTTCACACTCCCCGCTCAAGAAAAACCTATCTCCTCTTTTCAATTTTCAAGGGCTCTCTCTCTCTCCCCCTCACGTTCTTTCCTTCGTCTTCCTCCCTCATCGGCGACGACCCAAGCGAGAAGCTAGCTCAGAATTAGCAGCAACGGGCTCCGGCCATCAAGGAACACGATGGTGACCCTAAGTGGAAGCACGGGTGCAATTCGACCTGGCAGAGATCTCCCTCTGGGGATTCCTTCCTTCGTCTTCCTTCCTCATTAGCAACGACCCAAGTGAGAAGCTCACTCAGAGTAAGCAGAATCAACAGCAACAGACCTTGTCCATCAAGGAACGCGATAGCAACCCCGAACGAAAGCACGAGGTGCGATTTGACCTGGTGGAGATCTCCCCCAAGGACCGCGACCCCCTCTTCTTGCCCGTCAGTCTGTCTTGACTGAGATCTCCCTCTGGGGACTGCGACCCCGTCTTCCCCGCTCGCTGATCTATTTATGTTCCGCAAGGGGTTAATAGATCGTGGTCTTTTTTGCCATGTTAGTTGCAGCTGACCATCTCTCTCTCGCGCGTATCTAGGCAGGCCACACTCTCCACCATCTTTGCCCATCTCCCCTCCCCCTCCCGCCTTCCTCCATACTTTAATAACTTCCTCCCCCTTTCCTACTTGACCCTTTTCCTTTTCCTCTCTCTCTCTCTCTCTCTCTCTCTCTCTCTCTCTCTCTCTCTCGGAGCGGGCTTCGGACGCATAGCAATGGAAGCTGCTGACAAGGCCGCGGAAAAAGCAAAAGCCGATTCCATCTCGCATGAACCGAACCCCATCTTGCGGAGGATGATGTGAGTGAGATATTGGATGCCATGCCGATCGAGGAGGTCACTGGTGACAGCATTCATGAAGGGTTTGCTTGTTGCTTGTGGGGGTATGCAGACACGCCCCCGAGATATGGGAAATCGTCGGCCTAGACTTACTTTTGTTTCATGGAGCACCATTTGGCTCTCTGCATTGTTCTTTTCCCGTCTGTAACCGAGGTCTAAAATTGATTATGGGGATCTCGATGAAAAAATAAAATGAGGGATTGTTAAGTCCCTTGGATCTGGAAGGGAAAGCATGTAGCTAAGTCCCTAAGTTTGAAGAAATGTGCTATTTTCTAAGTTGCAATTTGCTGTTGTTTGTTACCATTTTGCAGATTTCTAGCTTTATGGTACACAAAATGTAGAATGCTCTTCCATGTTGGTATATTTTCTAAAAACTTTTGTCACTTGTCAAACCCATTTATAATTTAACGACATTATTCATCAAACTTACCAACGTGTTCATTTGCTCGCTTCAAATGTACCAACTTCTCTTATAGTTTACCAACATTGTTTGTCCAACTTACTAACCTTTTAGAATTTGGCATATACAGTTACCTTTTAATCTGCTTTGTTTTTGTTTCATCTATCATGGCATTGTTTGCCATTTTGTCGTCTCCAATAATGAGCTTGCGGGGCTTGTTCAGTTATTCTCATGGCATTATCAACCTAAAAGGATGAAGGCGACACCATCATCTGTTCAAATCGTGCTAGTCAGCGTTTTTCTATTGCTCGGAATTAGCACATCAATTTAAGAAAAGCAGGTTCATTCTACCCAGATACAATAATCTAATCGAAATTTTCTGGCAAAGTGGAAGAGTATTGTAAATCATTATAGCAAAACACAATCCAAGACTCTTTGGCATCATAATAAGCAGCAATTTCTAGGCAACAGAGCAAGAACCGTTCACCCGCAAAACCTTGATCTTAAAATTAAGCAAAAGCAAGGAAGCAGTGCGAAAATTATGATCTCTAACGCCGGCCAAAGCTTGATTCACTGAATGATCACAAATGTGTCATTGGATTTAAGCATTTCATTTACGTACACAGCAGGTATATTTGAAATTCAGTGATGACAACTAATTCTGCAGAGAGCTTCGCACATTTTTTGGACAAGAAAAAAGAAAGAAAAACAAAGAGAAAGATGAGGAAGGAAGACAAAGGAAGGAATCCCCGGAGGGAGATCTCCGCCAGGTCGAATTGCACCCGTGCTTCCGCTTAGGGTCACCATCGCGTTCCTTGATGGCCGGAGCCCGTTGCTGCTGATTCTCGAGCAAGCTTCTCGCTTGGGTCGTCGCCGATGAGGGAGGAAGACGAAGGAAAGAACGTGAGGGGGAGAGAGAGAGAGAGCCCTTGAAAATTGAAAAGAGGAGAAAGCGGGAGTGCAAAGAAAAGAACGTAAGGAGAGAGAGCCCTTGGAAATTGAAAAAATGAGAGGTTTCTCTTGAGCGGGAGTGCGCTTTTACTGTTCTGTCTTTTCTCCTTGCGTTCTCTCTAGCATATGAGAGAGAGCGTCAAAGTGGTAGGCCCCAGGTCTGCAGGAGAGAGCGCGCCGAGCAAATTTAGAACCTCTGACGCCATTTACACGTGGAGACACATGTCGAATTCTGAAAGTTCTTACATCTTGCTGACGTGGAGTGGAAAACCCAGCCAATACTTTCTCGTCATTGGACGGCCATTGTCGGCCACAAAGGAAGAAACGCAAAACGACGTAGAAGATGAAGTGGCAGGGACAGCGAAACGACCAAACAACCAACGCCGACCTCAACAAAACGAATCGACACGAAGACGCTCGGTTTTGGCCAAAATGGCACAGCGAGACTAGACCTTGGTGAAGTTATTCATCGAGCAGGTTGTGTGCGCCATCGAACAAGTGGGCTCTAGCTCAACCGTGACTCGAGCCCGAGCTACTAAACCTTAGCAAACAACCGCCAACACACAGCGACCTGGGTAACGACCTACGGGGGGGTGGGGCCGGAGTTCACGTGAGCCGAATGGCCATGTGCTTCGGCCTGGCATGCCAAAAAAAGGGGCAGTAAATAGAGGAGGAAAAAAGGCTTACCGATTCGAGTTTGTTGACACTTAAATTTTGGCGGCCCATTTAGTCATTAGGGGTTACTTTTATTTTATAATTCAATTGCATAGCATATAGTGTTAGGTGCATTTATTTTTAATTTACATGTTTTGCATTTTTATTTTCTTTAGGACCGGTAGTCAATGGCTTCGAATTAAATTTTTGGATTTAAATTAACAGGTGGACTAAGCCCATAAAACGAGAAAATCGGCCCGAGCCCATTTCTTTTAAATGACAAAAATTATTTAAATAAAGATTTGATGCGATATTATGATATTTTGAAAATTATTTAAATCGCATTTTAATCCTATCTTTATCGATGGATGATGATGAAATCGGCATAGAATATTGAAGAGATAAGGATTTTTGTGATTCGGAGGTTATAGGCAATTTTTGAAATATTTTATTAGGATTTCATCTTTTGTTTTGCCTATAAAAGAAATGTACGAAGTTTATTTTATGGGGGGTTTCGGTTTTAGGGGGCTTCTTTTCGTTTTTGAGGAGGGATTCGGAAAAGAAATTTGGTGGAAAGAGAACCGTACAAGGAAAAAAAAGAAGAGAACTTCCGCTCCTTTTCTCATCAAAACCCAGGTAAAAGGAGGTGATTTTTCTGGTTCTCTGACAAGTTACAAAGGAAGAGAAAAAGCAAAGCAAAAAGAGGGAGAAATCAGAAGGAGCAGGCGTGAAGGGACGTGAGGGTGCAGCAAAGGAAAAGAAGAAAAAGGTAAAAAGAAAAAGAAGAAAACAGAGGAACTATTCATCTTCTTCCTTGACTTCCCCATCCGAACGCCGATCATCGCCGCGCCTGAGCCCCGCGCCGTGCCGCCCCGAAATCAGTCGCGCTGCACCTCCGGAGTCGCCCCCTGCCTCACCGCTCCGCCTCCTGCTCGCTCGGTGGCCGAAGCCCGCCGCGCCTGCAGCCCAGCCACGACGCTCCTGCAGCGCGCACCTCCGCCCGAGCGACCCCGCTGCTCACCCACGCCGGAGATCACCGTCGATCGCTCGCCTCCATCAGCAGCCGCGTTGTTCAACCGCCGCACTAGAAACCCGACGACCCGAGCAGCCACCTAGCGCCGCCGATCAGCCGCAGCTTCGCGACCCGCCGAACGCCGCCGTCTCGCCACACCGACGCCGCCTAAAGCTGAAGCCCGCCTCCACTCGAAGCCGACCGCCGCGCCGGTCTCGCGTCGCCAGCACCGCCGATCCGCCCCCGACGCGACGCTTGCGCTCCACCTGCTTCGCCGTTCCAGGAGACCCGAACCCAACCGCGCCTCCGCCCGCTGCCTCCGAGAGACCGGCCCGACGCCTCAGCCGCGAAGCCGCTCGCCTCCGTCCAGATCTGCTCGGCTCCTCCCGACGCCAGGAGACCCGAGGCCCCTGCTCCGCGCCGATCGTCGCCGCACCACCCTCGCCGGAATCCTAAACGCCGACGACACCCTTGCCGAATCAATGAACGGGCTGCCCTTTCTTTTTCGTTAGGTTGTTTTTCTTTTATTTTTGATTTTTGATTTTTTATTTTATGTTATTTTACTTTACTTTTAGTTAGTTTCATTATTTTTGTTTAAGTTGAATATTGTGAAGTTTTTTTAGGTTATAGTTCTTCTAGGCATTACTTATAGGATTTGTCCCTAAGGTTTAATTTAATTATTAATTTGACCCGTAAGATTTCGGGTCATTTTTTTAATTGTATTAACTCTTGGGATTTGTTTATGATATATTAACTGTTGAATCAATATATTTATTAATTTGATCCGTAAGATTTTGGATTAGATTTTTAATTATTTTGATTTCTTATCTGATGTTTAGGGTTAAAAATATTCGTTAATTTGACCCGTGAGACAACGGGTTATTTTTTCGTTTATTTTAATCCTCTATCTGTTTGAATATCTTGCTCGTTAGATTTAATATTTGTTTTAGTAAATCACTAAGAAAAATCAAAAAAAGACATTTGGATTAGGATTACATTTGGTTTTAGAATATTTCTGGTTATTTTGCATATCTAGTATAGGGATTTTATTTCGAATTTAAGAGAATATAAAAAATGCATCCATTTAGATTGTTAGGTTTTTTTTTATTATTTGAATTGCACGTTTAATTATTTGGCAATTTTAAATTTCAAATTTTATTAAAAACACAAAAAAATCATCATGCATATATCATTTAGAATTAAGGCATTATTTGCACATCATTGCATATTAGGTTCATTGCATGTTTGATTTTATTTAGATAGATCTTTTGAGATAGATTGCATTATAGATTAGGAACTTTCAACTTAAGATAACATCCTAATTTAAATTAAGATTTGACCTAACTCAATTCTTAATGTAAATTGATAGAATCTTAATCTAGCTAGATAATTTTTGCATTTTTCTTAATTTCGAATTTCATGGAAAATATAAAAAATTATCTTAGGATAGATTCATTCAATTTTTAGGATAGATTGCATTTTTAAAGTAGAAACATCAAATGCACGTCATTTAGTTTATTTAAGTTCATTTAATTAGAACTTTCTTGTCATTAGATTAAGTCATTTAATAAATGTCACGTAACATATAGTTTGCATATTAAATTGCATGAAGCATGTCATTTTAGTTTAAATAATTTGGCATGTCATTGCATCGCATTGCATGTCATTATAATTAGATCATTTAGATTGCATTTAATTATTGTATTTCTTTATGTCATATAGTTTAGGTCATGTCGTCATGTCATTTTAGATTATTTGCATAAGTCATGATTTTCATTAAATAAAGTGAAAACAAAAAAATTGAAATTGCGTGTTAATTAGAAATCATATCTAGGATTATCTATATGAATTCTGATTTAATATTGCAGATGCTTTCGTTGCTTTAAGGTATGCTTTTTGCATTATTTAAATTGCTTTCTTGATGTGTTAAATTGGTGGTATGCGCACATGTATGATCACCTCACATGTTAGGAAGTTCAATTAAAATCAAATCAAGTTGCCTGCAAAACATTTTTTTTTAAAATGGTACCAAAATGACACTAGGATAGTCTAGTGTAACCAAGTCCCCGTACCCAAAATCTCTGGTTCGTAGAAGTAAGATAATCCTCCCATTATTTTACTTAGGTGTCTAATCGACCTACCCTAAACTGATTAGTGGCGACTCCTAGATAATGATCTTTTGCATGTTAAACCCTAAGTCGCGATTTGATATGGGCTTGGGAGAGCCTGAGCTAAGCTTAAAGGCTTAGTAGTCCATCAACCTAGTTTTAGGTGGCAAACCCGAAAAATTGGGTCGCGACAGAGTTTAAGGACGTCTACCGAGAGGGGTCATTCGACGAGGCTTGCGCGCGGCTGAGGCTCCCTCTTCTTCTCCGTTCAATCCCAGCTATGACTCTCTTCCGACCCTTCACTCGCTCGGATCTCTCTCTCTCTCTCTCTAGACAAAATTGAGCTCTCTCTTCCTCTCTCCTTGTGTCTACCCTCAAGCCCTCCGGTTCTCACCCTCTACAGAACGCTGCTCTCCTTGGCACCAAAACTAGAAAATGCTTCAACCAAAAAAACTCGTTTCCTCCCCCTCTCCCTTTCTCTGTCGCTCTCTCTTGACCAAAAACCCAACCAAGAAAGAAAAAACCCCGTGAAATAAGCCCTCCTCTCTCCCTCTTAAAGGCGACCGGCAAGCGCGCATGGCCTCTGCCACTGCCAGCTTGCCGGCCGGCTTGATCCCAACCCCTAGATCACGGCTGTTTTTGCCTTCTGCTCCTATACGTCTCTGTCATCACAGAGGAGCGCGCGTCGCGTGAGAGAGGAAGGAGGAAGAAGATGGCGTGTGGGCCAGGCCAGGAAAAGAACAAAGGAAATGGGTTTGGCCCAAGCAAGCAAAAAGGAAGGAGGGAAGAAGAAGGGAAAAGAGAGAAGGCCGGACCGGCCTAGCCCCAGCCCCAGCCCGATCTCGCTTTTTTTTTTTAAATAATAACTTTTTAAAAAAACAGTTCTTCTAATTAATTTTCTTTTTTTTAATAAAAGGCTCTATTTCTATTAATGTAAATGCTTCTAATGTCTATATGCCATGCAATTTAATGAAAACACAATACATTTTAATGAAAATTATTTACTTTACTTTTTTACTTCTTTTTTTTTTTTAAAAATCTTTTGTTTAGAGACTAACTCCCTAATTATCTATGCAATTAAGTTCTAATGAAAATGGAAAAATTTAGGTGTTAACGTTGTGGAATTGGACCACTTTGTCAGTTTTGATAAACACATCCTATTCTAATGACAAATATGAGTCCATTTGAATCGTCAAATCTTGAGACCTTCAAATGCCTTATTGATAAAACAAAATCGAGATCTAGATGGATGGCTCAAATATGAGAGCACATGGTAAAATAAGGAGAAAATATTGGCTGGAGCTAGGATTCCAACGTGTCAAACTACATGTCCACTCACCGAGCGACATGTGTCACTCGGGCCTCATCACCACAAAATCTCTTACACCTGGGCCTTCCCCCTTGTCACCCCTCTAACTTCCCTCTCTCTTCTTTTTCCCTTTATTTCTTCTTCTTCCTTGTAGTCTTCCCTTTCACTCTATTGTGGAACACGCGGGCTTTGGACTCAGCCCGGCAAGGTTCGAGGGCACTAAGACCTTCCCGAACAACCTCCCAAAGCTCATCTCACAAGTCGTCCCATGCAGCCCGTGCAGATGGAAGACTTTTAGGCAAACCTTGCCAAAGAAGATGGGCTTCTCGACAAGACAAGCCTGTTGAGGTCGGTCAAACAAAGAGGGGAAGGTGGCAGTCGCTGCCACCGCCCAAGAGGGGGAGATGGGAGGTGTCGCCATCGGGGGGAAGGGTGGGGGTGGGGTGAAGAAGAAAATTTTTATCGTCTTTTGTTTGTTTAAATTTTTTTTTTGTTAGGAAATAGATTTGGAAACGTAAATAAGAAATAGAAAAAACTTGTTTCTTGTTGGGAATAATTCCGAGAAACACTTCTTTTTTTCTCATTTTTCTTCTATTTTCTTTGGCCGGCGACCTCACCGGAGCGTCTTGAGCTAGCCCCGCCACCGCCGAGGCTTTTTCTTTGGCCACCACCGTCGAACCCGCCAAGGCCGAGCTCGCCCAACCACCGATGAGCCTCACCCCGGGCGAGGCCGAGCTTGCCCAACCATGGTCGAGGCCGACGACCAGCCAAAAAAAGAAAGAAAAAAAAAAAAAAAACTAAAATAAAAATATTAAAAAATTAAAAAAAAAAAACAAAAAAATTATACAAATTTATCAAACATGTTTTTGTTATTTTTTTTATTATAGGAATAGAAATTTTGTGCGATTATCAAACGCGTTCTTCTATTCAAAAATTGTTCTCCGGAATAGAAATATTTTTTTCTATTTTTATTCCCGAAAACAATTTTTAAACAGAAACGTTATCAAACGCGCCCTAAGGAACCAAACTTAAGATGTGCATCGCATACCGTACACGTGTAGCAGAAAGGCAATGCCATTCCCTAATCGTTAAGCCAATCATTTTGAGGTTGGGTCGGCCAAAGTTTGATTGAGGCCTGTACGGCAAAATTCTCTATTGGCGAATATGATGCCAATGTCTAGTTCATTTGCAAGAACAACATATTCAAGGGAGATTAAGGCAGACGCGGTGTCGGTGAGATCTCGTGCTAGAACCAAGGTTTCGTCAAAGCCGGTAGGGCGGCAGGAAGGTCAATGGTCTCCCCTGGTCAATTTTCTAATCACAAGTTGCTTAAAAAGTCAAACGTAATTCGGTGTCGTGCCATGATAATTAAGTTCTGGGTTTAAGAATTGCTGTACCATTCAAATAAATATAATGTCTAGTGCACCTAGAGAACCCTCGACAGGTCTTATGTCGGAAAAGCATTTAATGAAACTTTCAAACTAGGCCGATCATATGGACTTTAATAACTACTGGGAAAAAAGGGCGGTTGCTAACCAACGCTTGAATAGTTCCAAGATGATCTTAGCTTAGCATTTTCACTGAATTAATCTAGCGATTCGCAGCGATCAAACATAAGCAGAACATGAAATTCCCATTTGCAATTGCACCACATTTAAATTGGAGATTAAGGTTTCGATGTAGACCATGCTCTCACCAAATTAATCTTTCCATTGAGAGGAGCTTAAAGGAAATCCAACCACATAACTAGGTTTGATGCCACGTGGAGGTGTGGGAGTTTTTACTAAGCAACCGATCGAGAAAACGACAGTCACACCTCAGATTGAAGGATTAGAATATTCAAACAACCTAGTAAAGAACTCTTAACGAATTATTTCAATTAATCAAAACCATGATAACTTTGACTTCCTGGTTCCAACCGTAAGTTGCTGAGAAAGGGCCTGATTGCTATCCAACCTTGACTGATTCCAAGAAGATCAAACGCTATAAGTTCTGTGATCTGGTTGGGCAATTCAGAGTCTCCATCTTCTCAGCATGGCATCTATCACATGTTTTCTGTTTCTTTTAGCTTCTGCTTCTCTTGCAAAAGCTCAAGAAACAAGATCAAACATAACACTAGGTTCTTCCCTAACTCCAACTGCCAACTCGTCTTCTTGGCTTTCACCTTCAGGACTCTACGCCTTCGGAGTCTACCCTCAAGGCCAGGGCTACGTGGTCGGAGTTTTCCTCACCGGTATCCCACCCAGAACCGTAATCTGGACTGCGAACCGGGACGATCCGCCTGTTTCTGCTGGCGCCACCTTGCTTTTCACCAAGGATGGGCGCCTTATACTGCAATCCTCGCAAGGTCAAGAAATTTCCATTACTTCAGCTGCTGAGTCAGCCTACTCCGCTTCTATGCTCGATTCAGGCAATTTTGTGCTATACCGTCTTGACGGAAGCGTGCTATGGGAGAGCTTTGACTACCCAACAGATACCCTTCTGCCGACCCAGCGCCTCTTGGCAGGCCAACAGATAATCTCTAGCATCTCAGCAACGAACCACTCGACCGGACTTTTCCGTCTCAAGATGCAACACGATGGAAATCTGATGCAGTATCCGGTGAACACTCCGGATACTGCTCCATATTCTTATTATACATCTTGGACGGGCGGCACAGGAGACAATGTCTCGCTCAACTTTGATGTTGATGGTCATTTGTTCTTGCTCAACACCACAGGCTATGTCATAAAGAATATAACATCTGGAGGGTTGCCGACAAATGACGTGATTTATATCTGTAGGATTGACTTTGATGGCTTGATGAGATTATATTCATATTATTTGAATCAAAGGGGGAATTGGTCGGTCGTATGGCGGTATACGAATGATGAATGTGATCCGAAGGGTTTATGCGGCCTAAACGGTTTTTGTGTAAATAACAACCAACAAGCTAATTGCCAATGTCTTCCCGGATTCGATTTTGTTGAGCCTGGAAATTGGGCAGCAGGCTGTGAGAGGAATTTCTCCGCCGAGAGTTGCAAGGCAGGAGATGCAAGTGCGAGTTACATCATCCAAGCTGTTGATTATACCCAGTGGGAAGATGATTCGTACTCGGTCGTTTCGTCGACAGATAAAGATGGGTGCAAACGGGCCTGTTTGGAGGACTGTAACTGTGAGGCCGCACTCTACAACGTTGGGAATTGCAGTAAACAAAGGCTTCCATTGAGATATGGAAGAACATTGAATACTGATCCGACCAGCGCGCTAATCAAGGTAGGCATCGTGAAACCCGTTAACGGTAATCAAAACAAGAAGGAGATGACCCGAATGGATATACTATTTCTTAGCCTTTCGCTCCTCGCTTTTGGATTCATTATGATGGCTATTTCTCTAGTTCTAATATGCAAGAACAAAGTGTGGACATACCAAAGGATCCGTAATAAGATAGAGGTTGGTTTGGCGAAAGATCAAGCACCTCGACTGTTTACTTATGCAGAACTCGAATTAGTCACCGACAATTTCAAGGAACAGATAGGTAGAGGAGCATTTGGAACAGTTTATAAAGGGGTGATTGGCGAGAAAATGGTTGCCGTCAAAAGACTGGATAAGTTCTTGGCCGAAGGGGAAAGAGAGTTTCAGACTGAGGTTGAAGTCATCGGTCGAACCCACCATCGAAATCTAGTCCGCCTCCTTGGGTATTGTATGGAAGGATCGAATAGGCTTTTGGTGTACGAGTACATGAGCAATGGATCACTCGCAAACGTACTCTTCAATAGTCTCGAAGGCCGGCCGTTTTGGGAGGAAAGAATGGAGATAGCACGGGATATAGCCCGAGGACTGCTATATCTGCATGAAGAGTGCGAGACACAAATTATCCACTGCGACATAAAACCACAGAACATACTCATGGATGAGAACCGTGCCAAGATTTCGGATTTTGGACTTGCAAAGCTGCTAAACGAAGACCAAACTAGAACCTTTACAGGGATTCGTGGGACCAGAGGTTATGTGGCGCCCGAGTGGCACCGGAACCAGCCCGTGACGGTGAAAGCAGACGTTTACAGCTTTGGGATCATGCTGTTGGAGATCATATGTTGTCGGAAGAGCTTGGAATTGGAATTTCCGGAGAGGGAAGCCATCTTGGAAGAATGGGTTTGTGAATGCTTTTGAAATGGTGAGATCGAGAAATTGACCGGTGACGAGATGGTTGATGAGGATGAACTGAAGGCCGCTATCAAGGTTGCGCTCTGGTGCATCTCCGATGACCCGTTACTCCGTCCTACGATGAAGAGAGTTCTATTGATGTTGGAAGGAAGTGCCCAAATCCCGATGCCTCCTATTCCTTCATCTTCCATTTTTACAGACAAAAGTTTTGTTGTGAATGCTTAACAGATTGATGTATATAATGCTGGGGAATCGACTCCCCTATAGTAGTCCTTTTGGGGTTGGACCAATATATGTATACATTATACTTGTTCACTAAATAAAGTACGGATGATATTTCATTTATGTGTGTACTAACATTGGTAACTTTCCCATGATATACGGCAAATCAAATTAACGCCACATGCCCGATTTATAGACAGGATGAAGCCGACTACAATGGTGGTTGTTCGAATATAATACACGAAAACGATAGGATCTTGCAATTTATGTCAATATGAAATCGCCAGAAAAATAAACGAGAAATAATAAGGACACCAGAAATTTACGTGGTTTGGTCCAAGTATCGGTACCTACGTCACATGCTCAAGTATTTTCCACACCTAGATTTAATCCCAAGCCCAAATACTACATTTGGTCATCTGGATTTCTAATCGAGATAAGACTGGATATGATAGGATATGAAATTCTTGGATTTTTTTATATCCTGTCCATTGTTTGATGAATTCTAATATTGAAGTCGGATATGTTTACATCATATCATGTGAATTTTTTTTATATAAACGGTATATTATTATAAATGAACCTAAATGTTTATAAACAGAGATGGTGAAAATCTCTCGTAACACTATTTCTTAATTTATTTTTATTTTATTTTTCCTCTTTTTATATTATTTTTTATATTATTTCTTTTTTTCCCTTTTCACCATTCTTTAATAAAAATTTTATCAAATAGTAATTGTACTAACATACCTAAAATATATAATAAATATAAATATTTAATTTATAGATTGAATGTTTATTATAAGATAGAATTAAAGTTGAATATATAAATTAAAATATGATTAATTAAAAATAAAATTGTATTTTTTATTTTTAATTCCTTAAATTAGAATTCAAATATTATTTATATTGAAATATAATTTCAATTTTATTAATTTAATAAGTTTGTTATTTGAGAAAAATAACTTTCTTATTATGAACATTAGAAATCATATCCACATTTATCCCACCTCTCCCATGGGATAATTTTATCCTATTTATATCCCCCTTATATCCGACTTTATCCTGTCTTGAGCGAGCACCAAACGTAGAATATGATAAATCATATCATATCCCGAATTTTATCACAACTACCAAACGCAGCCAAAGTGTTTATAAATAAATAACTCACTTAAATATAAACTCACGGCACAAAATTATCGCGCGTTCAAACTCAAAATAAAATGCACTACGTACGCCAAAATCAAGAACTCCAACGTTCGTCTTTGGTCCATGTACAAAAAAATCTTCGCATTCCTTTGGAAAGCTTTGTGTGGCTTCAAAGAAACTTGTGGCTCTTCGAAAATAGCATGGACGTGCGGCTCCTTTCTTTATTTCGTAGGGTTCGGCAGTCCAAAAGAAACCTCCCGAGACTTCGGCACTTTATTTATATGTGTGCCCAAGAGGAGAAGACTTTGACCGGAGCCCACTTTTGGCTTCTTTCTTCCGCGCGGAATATGTGTGTACCCAAAGTCAAACATTTGACTTTGACCCCACATAACTAACCTTATTCGGCCTCCTCCGGCAGACGAAGAAGAAAACTTTGCTACCTTTTTCTTATTTTATTTTATTTCCTCTTTTGTAATTCTTCATGGAGTTCAACGAAATTTCTTTACTTGGGAAATCTTTATCAATAAATTCGATTTAACAAATCGTTATCCAAATTCAAATTCGAGACATTAATTTAACGGTGATAAGCAAGAGCAATCGTCTTAGAGTGCATGCTTCATTCAACTATTGTTTCATTCTCTTCTTTCTTCACTGTATATAACTTCAGATTTCAGAATTCATGTTGCTTCAGCCATGAATGCTTTGTTTCAAACTTACAGATGAGTTGGGATGGTGATGTTGTTCCAAATTCTTTTTAAGTATTTTACATGTCTATTTTCTATCGTTCCAGGATATTTTTAAGATACTTGATTGTAAAAGGGGCAAAGTTCGGACACTTACGGTGTCATTACCCCCCTTAATATAATCTGCAGCACAGCCGGTGATGAAGGAGAAAGATTGAAAATAACTTATTTAGGCCAATCGTCAAAGATTGTCGTGCTTGGTTAGTTGGAAGAACTGGCTTGTCGAGTGCATCACAAAATAGCCCATCTTACGAGGAAAAGATTAATTAAAAGGCGTCAAAATTGACATTTACGGATGCTCTCATTTGGTTGGTCTCGCTACGGCTAAGTTCCATTCACAATCTGCATATCTAATTCACTTGCCGTGACTTGCTGGTTGCTGGACGAATAAAGGAGCGATGTTCGTTGAATCACCGTGAATTCTTCAAAGGGGTTATTTCATGGAACGGGGAAGCGACAGGCCATCGCATTGGATGGAACGACGGTAGTGCCTGCTTTTGGGAGATAACGAGTTTGCACGGGAGATGGGTAGTTTTGTAAAGTGACCTTTTGTGTCGGTTTTGTCAGCGTGCTTCCGTCTTGTTCCAATTGAACCGCCTATTCCTTACTGCGGTTCTACTCGGACACCGTCAGTCGAACATCAGCACCATCTGAGTGTTTGCAAATGCCCGTCATACTGCAAATAAATGCTTTGATAGCGAACACCCGATCAACTTGACAGCGAGTCTGGGGACAGGTTGTCCATCGACTCGCCAACAGCCTCAGAGCTTGCTCCAATCTCCATCACAACTCGCCCGATGCCGTGTTCAAAGGCACCAAATGTTTTCAAACTGAAATCAGACCGACCACCCCAATCAGCGGGGCAGGGAACAAGCAATGAATCCGGCTTTCTTTTTTTCGTTCTCACACATTTCATTCTAAATCGGTCGAAACCATGTTCGAACCAGTTTAATCTATGCCAGCGAATAGGCAGCAAGTCTAGTTGTCATTAAGAGAATTGAAGAGGGGTGTCGAGGGTCAAACTCCCTATCGACCGCAAGGATCTTACCTTATCTCGAGTATATGCCGTCTGAGAAATTTCTTTCAATTTTTGGGCTAGCAAGCTGTTTGAGTGGTTCAGTGATGAAGAGATACTGATGTGATGTTGTATTGAAGTGGAATACACTGCTTCCATATGCTTTGGGTATATGGTCAGAGAGAGATGCAAGAATCCTCGGAGACACCAGTTCTCGTCCTGAGTCAAGCCTTTGTCAAGCCCAAAGGTTAGGCTACAGAGACATATCCTGCTGCTCGTTCTGAAGTAAAATGGAATGAACAAGCTAACGCTAGTTAGATAGCTAAACACTGACAGGGATCCGTCGGGCACTGAGAAGGGAGCAATCGGTCGATGCTGTCAGCTTGGTATTGAGGATTTCAAAAAGGTGTTGCAAAATCAGATGCCCAAGCTGCAATGTTCTTTGTTTCAAGCTACCAGACCGCCTGTTTCAAATAACCTTTTAACTATTTATCATTATTAAGTTATAAAAATATAACCTATTGTCAATGAAAATATATCTAGTAAAATTAAAAATATAAAAGACATCCATCAATATTGAAATGACCTACATTCATGGAAAGTTCAAAATCATATGAACATGTTGTTCATTTATCCCTTCTATCATTTTACTTTGATTATCAAATTTACAATCCAATAATCTGGCGATATGGACATATTTTCTTTTGCATTGTTATCCATTAGTTTCATCTTATTTGGATAGAATTGCAAAGGACAAAATACAAGAAGTGAAAGAGTGCAAATTATCTTAAATAAATCTAGAAATTATTATTTCAAGTCAATCTAGCTATATGAGCTATGAAGACATGAAAGACGCGATAGGACGGACTAACACATTCTATAGAGCTTCCCTAATTCATCTATCTCCAAAATAATATGATTTAACTTCTCAATGTAATATGATTTCAAAATTTGATGCTTTAGCTTAGATAAATTGAAGAAATATGTTATGCAGTTTGATGAAAAAATGTTGTTTCTCTCCCATGCATAACACAGATCTTATGGCTAGTTCTATAACAATTATAAACATTGATATGG